>CADWAE010000478.1:1200000-1800000 GCA_902982915.1 Phalloptychus januarius
AGATTCCCTATTTAATACTGGCAAGAAAATAAGGATTTCAGGAAAGAGAACAAATATGTTCATTGTTTTTGAGCTAAAGGAAATCAATTTATTCTAAACTGTTTTGTGAAAAGACTGTTTTCACAAAACATTTTTACATTTTATCACATTACAACAACACACTTGAATTCTTTTAATTTAGGTTTTATCTGACAGAAAATATGATTTTTAAATTGTATTAAAACTATGAAATGTGTGCTTGTGGTACTTTGCAGAACCCAATTGCAGCTATTGCAGGTGTATCTCTACCAACTTTAAGTAAACTTTTTGGCTATTTATCCTCAAAAGGAGCTCAAGCTCAGTCAGATTGGAGGATTTTTACTCAGTCAGTAAAAATCGAACCTTGCCACAAATTCTCAATTGGATTTGGGTCTGGGCTTTGACTGGACCATTGTAAAAATAGTCTTCTGCAGCCACTGACAGGTTTTCTCCCAGTTAGCATGAGGCTGCAAGCTGCTTCATGCCCTTTCTTAGCCTGTCCGTGTAAGTGAGCTGCCATACTATTTCTGTTTTCAGATGACACATTGTGCTTTTATAGATTTTAAAGATTTGGATAAATGACCTTATCCTTAGCTGGACTTCTAGACAACTTTATCTCTGACCTCTCTGCTGTGTCTTAGTCTTCATGATGCTGTTTGCTTTCTTTCAAACTCCTGTGTATTGGGATCTTGGGATGTTTTGGGTTTGTTTGTTATTTCTGTGTGGGTGTTTCGTTTCTTTGATTAAATCAGTAGTGTTTCTGTTTTACCGTAGTTCAGTTCATCAGTAACTTTTGTTTTCTGATATTCCTCATGCCTGGTAATTAGTGATACATTAATTTTTCTAGTTACTCAGCTTGTGTGCCATTTTCTCTCTCCTCACACCTGAAACCCGTTTCTGATTAGCTATCTGTTCCTAGTTCAGTAACCAAATATACAACACATTCTCAGCCACTCCTTGCTGGTTCCTCATCCATCCATCCATCCATCCATCCATCCATCCATCCATCCATCCATCCATCCATCCATCCATCCATCCATCCATCCATCCATCCATCCATCCATTTTCCTACACCCTTGTCCCTTACTGGGGTTGGGAGGGTTGCTGGTGTCTATCTCCAGCTATCGTTTCGGGCGAGAGGCAGGGTCACCCTGGACAGGTCGCCAGTCTGTCCTCCCTGTCATTTTCCCTAAACTTCCCTATTGTTGTCGGTTTCTGGATTCCTGTTTTTTTTTTTGCTCTGTCTCAGCTCCTCTTTTCCTTTTTTTTTCCTAACTCTAACCCAAAATATTTCAGATTTTTAGTAGTGTAAATTTTCTTTATTTTTTAAGGAGTTAAGTTAACAAAAGAAAACGCAAAAAGTCTTTTTTTGGTTGGTGCCTGACATGTTGTGGCCAACAGGGTGTTGGGAAGGCTCCTCTCCATGCATTCTTCAGACAGGTGATCCTGCTGCAGGACATTGAGCTCCATATACCATCACGTTTGTGTCATACCCACAAGTCCCTGTGTGTGTCACAGTCATAGATTTAGAAAAGCGGTGTGTGTTGAGGATGAGGTACAGACTGTCAGTGTCGCTATGTCCCTCAGCACCTGTTTCTACTGTTTCCAATGGCTGTAGCCATGGATCCAGCCCCCTTCTAACAATAAACACAAGTGACATTTATATTTCAGGGGAAAACAACCTCACCGTTTAATGTCAACTTGAACACATAACCATCTGAAACACGCTAAGGTGCATCTCGGTAAGTTACATCCTTATCAGCATCATTGAAGAGTTTATTTTCGTAGTTCAATTCAGAAAGTTAATTCATGTACATTTATGCTTTTAATTATTTTAGTTTACAGTCAATGAAAACATAATTCGACTCTCTCATGAACTGAATTTTAAAAACAACATTATTTAAAACAAAAGTGTAATTTGCAATTTTCTTCACTATCGTGGAGAAAATCGCACTTGTCTGGTAGACAATCACTGGCACCCTCCACAAGTAGAATAAGCAACAAAAAGCATTGCTAATGGCGCTGGCCAATCATAAAATATTGCATTAAAAAAAGTTTAGTGGATAGAAAAAGGGCAGTAGAAAAACCCCACGAGGATCAGGGATGACAATAGCTTTGAGAAGACCATCAAACATGGCTCATTCAAGCAGGACTCAGTCATTTAAGAGCCACACATCTTGTCACAAATGTAACATTCCTCGAGTGAAGCCTAAATCAGAGACAATGTCAGAAGCATCTAACCTGGGATAAGGAGGGGAAGAACTGGATTGTTTCCTACAGGTCCAAAGTCCCAGGTAATGGTTACAACTCTTATGTAATTTTCTACAAAAGAAAATTACATAATTTCCTTCTCAGGTTCTCAGATAATTCAGTTTGAGAAACTGAATTGTAGGTTTTCCTTCTACTCAACTTTCCATGAATATGCTCTGTGAAAAGATAGCTTCATTAGCAATGACTGTGGATTAACATATATGTCACCGACTCTTTTTGATAACTGTCAATTGTTTAGGAAAACTGACAGAAATAAACATTTAATATATGAAACTCGCGCGTGCAATTAATGTATATTATATATAAATTTTTTAATGGGACACATTTTCCATTTTGCTTTTGTATTTTGTAAGATCAGATTATAAAATCCCTGCTAAATCAGAGGCTAATGTGCCTTGTTATCATCCAACTTTTAGGACTTTGCCCGGGATCAGTTCATCTAGCAGGAAATCTTCCTAAACCTTGGATCTGTTAGTGCTGTCTCATTCGTCCCGGTGCTGTGCGGCTCTCCATCCCGTTGCGCCGACTTCTCCGCCTCCTCAGTTTCTCCCCACACAGCAGGTCACCTAAGAGAGACCAGCTTCTCCCACCCGGCTTCAGACATCTTTTTCGGCCCTTTCCCAACCTTTCTTTGGAGTTTTTTTTTCTTTCTCAGATGCAGTTTCTTGTCATCACCCTGATGTGTCAGACTCCTGCGCGCTCCACCCCGCCTGCCGGAGCGCAGGAGCGCACCAGGAGGAGAGCTGATGTGGCGCGGCAACAACAGAAACGGCTAAGAGTAACTCAATAACAGCAGCTTTTTATTGACGGAAACGACTTTAGACGACGCGGAGCAAGTGCACTGCTGTCACACTCGCTTGTTGTGTTGAAGCAAAGCTGTAAGCATCGCTTGACTCGACCGTTTGCGCGCTTCTTTCAAAGTGATGCCAGGTCTTTTTGCAGCGTTTCTGGAGTTAATGCATGTGTGATTACCTCTCTGCACCCCGCTGATCAACCTCTTACACCTGACTCTGAGCAATGGTCACTGGGAGTCACGTTTCAGCGCGACGCACTGATCAAACTATTGCGCTTTCTGCCTTTTACGACCTTTTCTTGATTTACAGATAACTTTTGAAGCTTTACCGAGACCCCAAAAACAAACCAGAAGGCATGGTTTCACCCTGCACAGCGAGGCTTGTAGGACTTCACAAGTTGTAGTCCACTTTGAAGCAAAGATCCAGAGCATGACCCAGTGAGAGGTGACCGGAGAAACAGTCGTGACAGGAGAAAAAAAAAAATGCTCGGAAGTCCATCCAACAACGGCGGCCTCAGAATGCTCGCTCCCCCGGCCCCGAACGACGACAGGCGGGTAGAGTTCGTCGCGCTTACCGCCGTCCAGACCGAGCGGAGCGAGCCGTCCACCCCGGAGCGCGGACACCCGTCTCACCGCACGGGGCTCCTGGGCACCCCGCTGCCCGGACCGCCCGGACCCCGAGCCAACGCGTCCGCTTCAAGTAAGCGCTTCAGAAAGTTGCAAAACTTCCTTTACAACGTGCTGGAGAGGCCGAGAGGATGGGCATTCATCTATCATGCATTCATGTAAGTACTACACTTATCCATGGCATTGCGATTAAACCTGCAATGCAACTTTTAGAAACTTGAAAGAAGTTTTTCAAAGTCACCTGTTTTGTTTTTTAATTGGACTTCCCAATCCAGCTTTTTGATGCAGAACAACTATTTGATACATTTTCCAATTAAGTCCCCTGAGTTGCCTATGCTGCAATTAAGTGGATTATACTCCATACATCATCCCCACATGGGGTCTACTGTTCAATTTTCCCCTTGTCTTTGTGTTAGTAAATTAGGAGAACAACTTTGGATATTTAATTTAATTTGTCTAAACGCACAGGAGGGGCAGGTTTTGAATCAAACCGCACTTTTTCTGTCGTTTTAGACTTAACACACTTATGTGAATGATTTTCTCGAAAGACATTTTGATGAAACTAGAAAATACAAAATGTGAGAGGGTAGGTGACAAAAACTTTTGTTTTTTTTGTGTGACTTTTGAGAATTTCTCTCCAAATTTTATATGGATTTATTACAGGAAAGGAGAAAAAGGCTGAACATTTCTCACACTTTAACAAAACACGTCTCCAACTTGAGCAACTCCTCCACATCTGGGAGATTACAGTCAGGACTCTGACGCACCCACTTGTCAAAAACACTGTAATTTATATAACTTGTAAACCGTGGAAAAGTTTGAGGTAATGGAGCATTTTGAGATTAATATGTGGATTATTAGTCACTTTTTAAATCCAGATACTACATTTATGCCAGATTTTACTTGTAATTTTGTTAGAAACATAACAGATATTGTTGTGTGACTTACGGGGCTTAAGTATTTGTTAAAATTTCACTCTGCGCACATTGAAGTGTCTCCATATAGTTCAACATCCTAAGTGAAGCCCTGGACTGTTTTGCCTGCAATCAGCTGCCTTCCAGCTGTTTCTGCTTCTGGAACATGATAGACGGAGCGTTATGTGTGGGAGCTCCTTGGACGGGGTCGTGCTTTGCGTGTCATTGTTTATACAAGTACAGCTGTCTGCCTGCCAATGCCATCATGCGTTTGTTGCAGAGGGAAATCCCACTGCAGGGCTGTGACTCTTGCATGTGTTCTCACCCTCTACTGCCCATGCATTTGTGAGAGCAGAAACCTCTCAGCCTATTTTGAGCTTGCATGACAATACCCAGTATCGGTTTCAGCAGCTCCCCTTTGAATTTTCAGGCTCTTTTGGGGGGATTTTGTGCCCACATGAAGTAATGCATAATTGTGAAGTGGAGAGAATATGATGCATGCTTTCTGGAGTCACTGAAATGCTAAGTGGAGTCCAAGGAAGACGGCGGACAGGTCAAGGATAAAGTTGAGGGGAGATTTGAAGAATGAGTAGGTCATAAATCAACTGTGCAATCCTTTATGTGATATTAGGATGAATATGAGCTGCAAATTTACAAAACATGACCACCTACATAAACTAATGGACAACCACAAGTCCATTGGTAACTCTGGACTCTATAGCTAGATTCTCTAGCTATAGAGAATCTATTACTTGTGTAGTCCAAAATTCTGGCCTTTTTGGATGTCAGAAAAGTTTATTTCTCAGTTTGCCATTGCTAATGTAAGGAGCTCAGGAAAACACGTGGACGAAGGTGTTCTGATCAAATAAGACCAAAATTTAGCTTTTAGGGATACAAACAAATGCCATTATTAGCAGGAAACGAATGCTCCATGTCATGCTTTAAACTGTGGTTGCTTCTTTAGCTGGGACATAACTGTTTTTAGTTTAGTAGAGGGCTGATTGAGGTAAATAAAAAATAACAAAAAGAAGACAAATTCAGTCTCTCTATGTGTGAAGCTGGTAGAGAAGCAACCCAGAAGACCACAAACTGTGATTTCAGTGACATGTGGTTCAACAAAGTATCGACTCCAGGAGGAAAAACACAAATACACACCACACCTTTCAGTTTTTATTTAAAAAAAAAGTAAAAACTTTAAGTAGCTATTTACTAAATCACTTGCGTTGTGTTTGTCACACAAAGTCCCACTAAATTAGATTAAAATGTGTATTTTAGTGTGAAAAAGAAGTGAAGATGTTCATATATACAGCTCTGGAAAAAAATGAAGAGACCACTGCAAAATGATCAGTTTCCCTAATTTAACTTTTTTATAGGTAAATGTTTGAGTAAAATGAAAATTTTTATTCTATGAGCTACTAGCAACATGTCTCCAAAATTCCAAATAAAAGTTTAGTTTTTATTTGCAGAAAAAGAGAAATGATCAAAATAACAAAAAAGACCCAGTGCTTTCAGACCTCACATAATGCAAAGAAAACGCATTTACATTCATTTAGAAACAACAATACTAATGCTTTAACTCAGGAAGAGTTCAGAAATCAATATCTGGAGGAACAACCATGAGGTTTACAACGGGGTTTAGTGCAGTGGGCTCTTAATATTTTCCAGAACTGTGTATATATTTGATTGTGATCTGTGGGTTTTTCAGGATAGTTGCCTGTGACATTTTCCAACCAAATGTTGGATTGGATAGCAGCTCAGCCATTGTTGTTATTTCTCCATGAAGGAGGCTCGTGGAGGTGTCCATATTGCGTTTCAGATGCCGCGGCCTCACAAATGAAGCTTGACTCATCTTGGGAGAGAAGTTCTCTTGTGACGGCCTGCTTCATGTTGCTGTCGTAACCAACTCCATCACACACACACAGATTCTGAGATTGAAACTTAGCAGTATCTTTAAAGACTGCACCGAGACGTCCATTTTTGTTTTGTGCACATCTGTCTACCTGAGAGTGTTCTTCCCATGGTACCGCATCACTCCGAGCGGAGCGCTGCACTTCTTTTGATTAATTACATGCTCACAGTAAGCGAGGAAAATACAGTGTACTGTGAAGTTCAATTAAAGGTACGTTGATCTGTTATAATTAAATTGAACCGTACACTGCTGTGTTGGGTGCTGTGCCAACTTCAGTTGATCCTTTAATTAGTCCTACATTGTAGCAGGGGACCCTGGAACAGATGTGTTGCTTCTTCAGAGCCTCTCATGGCAGAGGTTTGGTGGAGTTTTTGTGAAAAAAAAAAAAACAGCCTCTCGTCTTATCTAACTAAGCTGATCATAGTACGCCATGTATCTGGGTAACTTTTGCACCCTCCCTTCTAAACATTCCCCTTTACATTATTTTAAATATCTGTATCTCCCATGCGCTCAAAGCTTTTCTAAGTATCAGTCTTGCGTTCATTCAGAGCTGGCAAAAAGTGTATCCTCCTTAAAATCCTTCATCTCCCACACCTACTGGACTCAGATTGCCTACCAAGCAAAGAGGAGAGATTAAAAGGCAGAAACCTGCTAAAAAAACACAATGGAGTTCCTGGAAATGTCTGTGAAAGGCATCCTGGTGCAAGGACTGTCTTTGAACCCGATTGGTTGCTTTGACACCTGATAGGGGTTTGATTCAAGTGGTGCTTTTACCATCTGAAATGTTAAGTCCCACTTGCGTTGTTATGGCCCTTTGAGTCCTTCACAGCAAATACTCACCATAACCTCTTTAAATCTATTTGCTCTATATGCAGGTTTAGCTCAATTCTATTCTCATCCCACAAAGATGGGTTTGGTTAACGTTTGGCATAGGGATGTTTAATATATCAGTTCAGAACTGAGTGCAAGCGGTATGTAATGTTTAGTCAGTCACAGCTTGTTGTAGGGAGTTTGATTTGTTTATGTAGATTCTTATTTCGATTGTTTGTACAGAAGAGAACTGGACTTCTTTACTTGTTTTCTGGAGATGGTTCACATCTTATCCAAATGTTTCTGATTGTGTGTTGGAGATACAAGGCTTATAAGTCGCAGTCGGAGCATTCAGCTACATCAGGAGAAGCTGTTAAGAGCTGTCAAGGTCCTACACTTTTAAAGCATTTTTTGTGTTTGTCAGTTTGTCCAGTTCTGTGAAAAATTACACATTGTGGTTGGAATTATTATTTTTTAAACATTTTATGATAACATTTGAAGTCTGTATGACTCACCTCATGTTTGGCATTACCATTAGTCGTCACAGTATCAGTGTTTGAAATGGTACAATTGCAAAGATCTGTTCCTATATGCTATATTTGAAAGAAAACAAATAAGAAAATTTTAATAATTATTCCTATTTTATTTATTTATTTTAGCTTTCTTATTGACTATTCGGACAGGATAAGCGTTATCTGGGGACTCAATGTAATATATAAATTACTCTCCAATATCTTCTTTTTATCTGGTGCTTTTGCACAGAAAAACCAAACCTGAGATTTTGCTGAAATTTACTGTCGTCTCCTGGATATGATGTTGACACGCTGCTTTTTTATAAGCAGCTATGGATATGCTAAATTTAGTGAAGCAAGCTTTTCTCCACTGGTTTCTCTATGGCTAATGAGTCAAATTGATAGTAATCTGTTATTTTTTTCTATATCTTCACACGTATTAAATACTGGAATAGTTCTGGATAGTCCCGTGTTTGTTGCATCAGATTTTCTTGGAATGGGAGTCAGATGCACTGTTATTCTTGTAGAGCTTATGCATGTGTAAACGTGATGCATGAGCCTGTCAGAGGGCCAAAAATATTCAGACAAGGCTCAGCTACAGTGCTTCCCCTCACCTCTGACCTTTCACCCTTTTCCACCATTGGCGGTGCCACATATAGATGTTCACATGAGGCCTTCTGTTTTGGCCACATTATTTTATCCCAGTGGAGGGTTTTCCAGGGTTGTGGGTCTCCAGTAGAATCCTGCTACTGCTCTGCGATCAGGCCTTACAGCGCTGCATGGAGCCAACTAAATCCAGACCTGCTGATGTCCAAGACCACATGTCATGTCTTGGTTTTAGCCTTGGCTGGGTGAACCGCTGTAGCGTCTGGCTGAGTGCAACATTCCACTGGAGATCAGCCTGAAAATACAGTGAAAAGCACACAAGAGAGGACAGGGAAATGATTAAAGGCTGAGTACTGGCCAGTCGGAGAGATTGATTGGTTTGGAGGAGGGTGAAGATTTACTGGCCCTCCATTATTGATGCCTAATTGAGGAGGAACACAGATGTGGTATAAGATTTTAATGCAACGGTTTAAGAATGATCTTGTGCAGCTTCATCAGGATGAGTGGAATAGAAAGATATTTCTTGTTCTTCGTTTATAAGGCACTTGAAGAAGAAATCTAATCTTGAGAACATAGCTGGTTTATCATTTAAAAATTTTCTTCACTATTGGAGTAATTTTCCTGACAGCAACTTAGATAAGGTGTTATAAGATTTATTTTACTTAAGAGATAGCATTAATTAATATTGAAACATTTTTGAAATACCATAATCAGGTTGTAACATGGCAATAAAAATATTTCCCTTGGTTACACATTGTGTTTGGGTTTCTCATAGTTTAGTAGTTCTGAAAATCTATTTTTGGTTTTAGTGATGTATGAAGTTGTAATGCCATAAGAAAATAATGCTTTCCCACACATGTAACACATGTATGGTTTAATCATCAGATAAGCAAGCAGTAATCCAAATAAAAACAACACTTATTCACTTGAGACACTAATCAAGTGCTCTGTCTGTGCTGTTGAAGTTTCCTTCACCTTGGCATGCAGGGTGGTTGAAACTGAACTAAAGTGATGACTTGCCATAAATTTAATTATTTTAAATCTGAGCTTTCTTCCATTGCATTTCTCCTTTAGAATTTAACTTGTTGTTGATTTTCTGTGTTAGAGTTGTAGCCAATCTGTAGTTTGACATTGTAAGCAGAGGAAGTGAACGTCTGAATGCAGTCATTCAGTTCGTCTTGGCCACACTTCCAAATGTTGAATTAATATCAACAGCCATCTCCTTTGACTGGAGACTTCTCTTTTTGCAGTGGATGGTTTTTTACAGGCAATTTCTGGTAAGCTTCATAGCCTTGAACTGGCGCTTCCTCATCACAGTCTCTGTATGAAGCAAAGGGTAGAACAGGGGGCTAGATAAAACCCAACTGGGTAAGATAGCAAAAATAGTCTGTGATTTTCTAAAATCTAGGAATGGAAATTGCAGCCTCATGGCTATCTGAGTTGTGGCTGACATTAAATACAACTGCAGGTATTAAATGTCAATGATTCCAATGCCTTCATTAGTTTTCTAACCATCTTAAACCTTTTGAGTCAGCTGAGGACTTACATGAACCAGCTTACATATGGTTTTGCAGACCACTCAAACAGATTCAAAGAAACGGTAGATATTTTCTCACTTCTACCTTTAATGGGACTTTTTCATGAAAGGTGCACCCAAAGTCTCATTCTCTATCAACACAAGAATAAATTATGACAATGTTTGACTCTTAACTGACTGCTTTTCAGTCTGTAGTTTCCAGAGAATTGATGATGGTAATTCTTTGTCCTTTCCGTTAACGGTGCTGTACACATTAAACCTCTCAAACTATTCTCCAAAGGTATATTGCCTTTTCATCTCTGAAATGAACAAACTAATTTAGCGCTGATGGCCTGCTTATTGAATGCCTTTTTGTGCAGTTTTCACTCTCTCTGAGCCCGACAGCTAATCTACTTTTTTCTGGAGTCACTGAAGCAGTCTGGTCTCCGTTTTGACCACACCAAATAAAACCCTCTACAGTCAGACACCAACCTCTGGCTTCCTCCTAAAACTACTGACGCATTTGGTCTTAGCCCTGCTTTTTTTATTATTCATCATTTGAGTACTGCCAGAAAATAGCTTTTTGTTTTGTTGTTTGCCTTTTAGTCGACACACAAATGTGTTTTTATTGATGACTAAGTAGAAAGGAGAAAGAAAGGTGGGGCACAGCGGAAAGTGGCACCATAAAATTGCACGAGGAGAAAGCTACTCTGCACTTTGTGTGGGTTTTCTAACCTTCTCACGATGAGACGGCTGCTTGCTCTTCATTCACAGCTCTTGTTGTTTTATCCGTCCACCTCAGCACATAGTACAAATTCTGCTTTATTCGTATTATGTTGTGCGCATTTCCTTCATTCACTTTTCCCCCATTACGCGAAAGCAGGAGTATCACCCATCGCTCGGTTTCCGTCCAATTCACTCGTCATCTCCTCAAGCTGGAAAAATCTTGAATTATTAAAGAAAAAATATCTTTAATCTTCTGAGGTTTAGTGTTTTACAGTTGTTTTTCATATTGTGATGAGGATTTTGAAATTATTTTAAAACTTAAACCAGTAAAAATGTCAATGGCTGGTTGAATATATTGTCATTTTTAAATCTTGATCTCAAGCACTAGTTCTTTTTCATGGAGCCACCTGAGAGGTGAGATTATTTTTGAGTCACTTGTAAAAAAGCTTGAAATAGTCCTTGAAATTTTATCATGTCAAATGTCGATTTTTTTTTCTCTCTAATTTATTGCATTTTTATCTGATAGACCTACATATATAGAGAATAATATACATTTTTTTTCTATGAACCTCAAAGGATTTTGAGCTACATCTGTTCCCTCTCAAAGACTCACTCATTTTCCTTCATAGAGCACTACCTTTGTAAGTGTTGCAACCTTATTCTCTGCTAAAAAATTAACAAAATATTGGAGATTTGTTCACTTGTTTATATTGCTGAAGATACACTTAAAGGTGGAAAAATGTTAAATTGTCATCCTTTTTAAGATCACAAAACCTGGATTTTAACTTGCTCTGATGTTTTATCCACCAGATTTTGCTCAATTGCACAAATAACATCCTGTGCTGCGTTTAAATTTTAATTGAGCTTTTTACTCATTTTTTATGATTGTGGCTTCCTTTATGTGCTACTGGATGCTTGTGTTATCTCATTTGTTCTTCTCTCTTATTTGATGTTTTTGTCGCACTCTGCAGTGAAATGTTTTATTTCCCCTGGCTGCCATGATGGCTCATTTTTCTCTAGAGTGGCTGGATGCCCTTTAACACCACAAAAATCAGAAGAAGTGAGAGAAGAGCTCAACTTAAGCTGCTAATTAGAATTAATTAGAATTATTATCTGATACTTCATTGATCTCTTTCTGCTAGGGAGAAAATATCTTTCTAAAGGACACATGAGATACTTCTAATGTGTGACTTGGGAATGTATTTGGAGGAACAATGAGTGTGTTCAAAAACACAAACTTTTAATTAAAAGAAGATTCTAAATGTTAAAGATTAAAACAGTTTTTGTTATCCGCTTATTTAAAGCAAAAAAATTTATTACAATGTTGCACAACGAGTCCATATATGAAGTAAGAGATGGAAATGGAGAACAGGAGTGCGTCGGAGAGTCGAGGTTAGCTGCTGTATTAATTTCTCCTTTCGAGGCAAAATGCGGTCTCACCGGGGAAAGGACTGTCTGTCCTGGGATGGCTGACCCAGGGGAGTCAGGTTTCCCCCATCCCTTGATATCCAGGACTCACTTTTGTGGTCACATTCACCCAGGAAGTCGACAGGCACATGCACATATTCATGCAACTATGCAGCATCAGGGGGAAAGGAAACGACATGTCGTTAATTATCGTCCCATTCCAGGAGACGGGGGAAAATGCTGAAGGTGAAATTTATCCACACACACACAGTAGTGACACTGATGGCAGGGAGTGTTTTTATCCTTCTGCAGATGGGTTGGTCAGGAGAGGCTTGACACTCAATAACCTGCTGTAATCGGTGTTTATGTGATGGCATTGTCGTGGAGGCGGGCCAGGAATAGGAGGTATTTGGCAACAGGGATCCAAAGGAAATGCCAGGAGATTGTGTTGAATTGTCAGGACCCTCACGACTCTTCAGATCTGCTTTCACAGAGCAAGAAAATACACTTTCTTTCTACTGTGTCTGTGCAATATATACAATACAGAGACCAACACATAACTATGAGGTAGAAGGAACAGGGTATAAAATTTTCAGAGTCCACTTTACAATATGGCTCTCCTTATTGATGGCTAATGAATAGCTCATAGGTATCCAGTTATGTCTAAACACTTTATAAATTATTAACTGTTTATAATGCAGTAATTAAGGAAACAGTATGCTAACAAATTGCATTTACAAATGCTTATTGTGCTTACAAGGTAGTCTGAAATGTTTATTGTAACAACTCTAGATAAAATATACAGGTGAACAATCATTATTTGGCAAGAAACTGGTAGATTTCTCATTCTCACCCTTAATTAATGCAAAAATAAACAATTATTAATTCTTTATGAAGTGTTTAGAGATAAATTAATACCATATCTAGTATTAACTATTTATTAACCATCTGTAAAGGGAGCGTTATTGTAAGGTGGTACCAAAAGTTTTAAGTTTGGTCAAATATTCTCCATTGGAATTAGGGCTGGACTTTAAGTAGGCCATTCTAGCACACGCAAATACCTTAATATTAACTTACTGGAATGTGACTCATTAACTTTTTAAACAATTACCAGATTCTTCCATCTCTCTTTAAGAAAATCATCCAACAGCATGATGCTGCCACCCACATGTTTATTGTGTAGTGAAAGTTTTCACATTTGGTCTCATTTGACCAGAGCTGGTCGAATAGTTCTCTGCTCCATTATCTCCTGCTGGCTTCTGGCAATCTATAAACAGGATATCCTGATGATTGTCGTCTTGTGAAGTTGTAGTTGTCGTCCTTTTTTGACAGATTTTACCACTTCAGCTGTGGATCCCTGCAGCTCCTTCAGAGTTATCTTTGTATCTACTTGCCTGAAATAATCTCTCTTCTCCTGGTTTAGGTGTTTATTAGGGTAAAAGTGGTTGAATAAAAAAATCACGCCACTTAATTTTTTATTGTCAAAATTGGCTCCGTTACATAGGACAATGCTAAAATTATCCAAAGGATATAATTGCTTCAGAAAGACATCAGTTCAATCAGCTCATGTGGTTGAAACTAGACTTTGATTCATGTTCGAATATGAAACTAAATTGAATACTGTTACTAAACTGTAACATTTCTCCTCCACCTCTCTACCTACTCTGTCTCTTGGAGTGTTTGTTTTGCTGCCGCTGGTTTTGGTTCTCAGATTAACCCGTACAGTCAAAACTTTGCAGCCCAGCAGTGCAGCTGCAAGTTAGACAGAGCAGCTGCCCTTCCTGTGAAACGCAGATTTTGCTTGAGTGGAAATGTATCAGTAGCCATGTCAGAGCTGCTGGGGCATCATCTTCTGTAGATGTAGCACATTTGTTGTCTTTTTCTGTATGCTAACTGTATATCGTGTTTGCATACAAAGACTTAGAGCTGCCCAGTGTTTGGACCCACAGTGCAGTAACCACATCCAGATGCTTAGCAGCTGAATTTTGATGCCAAGTTTGGATGATTTCCTCAAGTGACAGAAAGTATTCATGATTTGCAGGTTGTGTGTGAGAGTTGGTATGCTTACTAAGCTTAGGAAACACAGTCTGTGTGTGGCCAGCAGCCGCTGAGACCATAAAGCATCTAGAAAATAAATCAATAGTTTCAGCCATTATCTCTCTGCAGCGCACTTCAGGCTTATCGTAATTGGTGTCTGCACAAAAGCACACAGAGCATCTTCATATGCTGCATAATGTAGAGATAAACAGGAAACAGAAGCTAACTGCTGAAGTTAATTTTACATGTTGGTTTTTACGTTGGATTAACTTAGCAGATACTTTTACCCAAAGTGATTTTAAAAGGAAGCTCTTGTCACAAATTTAAAGGCTTTGCAAGACTCCAAAGACGTCTCCTGGACTTCATTTGTTATTTTTCAGTAAATTTTGGACTTGTTGACAAAAAGAAAAAAAAAACCTCGACAAGTCGTCTGTGTATTAAATGGGGAATACCAAGCAAGCATGCTCACGCAAAACCACATGTGAACTTAACATGCATGTATTTACCTGTGGAAGGAAAATACAGTATCTTTGTGTCTGACCCCAACCACAACATTTCAATCTAAAATATTTATAAACCTCCAAGTCAAATATTTTTTTAATTTTTCCTTTTTGTTTTTTAAATGTAACACTTGAGAAATCTAAGTATTTTAGAAATGATTCAAAATTGTCTGCATAGAATGAGTAGATCCAGACCAAGAGATGTGAGAAAATGTTTGACACTATACCCGCGACATTAAAATGCCAAATGGTAGTCAGAACATTAATGTCTAAGTCGATGTATAATAATATAAACACTGAGCTAGCATAAAGAACTAACAACGTTCTCTGCTGTAATTAATAATTTTAGTTATGTGTTGCTGTATTTCCCCAGCCCAGCTGTTCCTGTTTTCTTTCGGTCCGTCATCAGTCACACTAACTAAAAGGATTAAAACAACAAAAAACTAACTTATTAAAAAAGAAATGATTACATTTACTAAATGGTTGTCTTGAGAAGATTTAGCATAATCAAAAAAGACAAAAAGATTAAAATGTATCAAGTATGTTGGTTCATTGATTATGTGTTTATTCTGAAAATGAGTAAAATTTATTGTACTTTAAACAAATATAGGAATATCTTAATTGAACAAATATCCACTGTTTGCTCTTAAAACCTTTTAATGTAAAACCCTAATGCACTCAAACTTTTACAGTTCATTCTGAACTTGTTTTACATGATAAAAAATGTACTTGGCTTCTGTTTCCACAAGTTTCTCTCTTTGGACTCAGTTAAAGACACAGTTCACAAGTTTAATTGCACTGAATCACATGAGCTGAATTTTATTGACAGCACAACCCTCCTCCATCCTCATTATCATTTAATATGGATAAAATGTTTGGAACCACCTATAAAGGAAGAAAAGCAGGTAAAACGATTCATATTTGAAAATATGATTTCCTTCCCTTCTTGTGATAAATCACATTTTTGATCAGTTTTGCTAGCCCATACCCAGACACTTTGAAATCACTCACATGAAACCAATCCAACAAAATTCAGTAGGTAATAAGAGCTTAAAACTAACACTTCAGAATCTGATCTGAAGGAATTTAGGACCAGATGAAAAATAGTCATTAATACGTATTCATATGGAAAGGGTTGCAAAACCTTTTTCAAGGCTTTTGAGAACCGAACTCAACATGGAGACAGAATTTAAAACCAAAGTCGCTGTTGGCCTCGCTGGCCTTATGTTAGGATAGTGTTGATGATTCAACAATAAAAGAGAGATTGGACAAATATTGCATCCATGGTCGTGTCTCAAAGCAGAAAATCATGACTGCTCACCAGAAAGAATACAAAGGTCCATCTTAATGACGGCTGAACACTAAAGAGAAATTTGGACTAAAGAGAAACTTTTTGAAAAGTGTGCTTGTCTCATTGTATCTGGCAGAGTTAAAAGATGAAATGAAGGTTTTGGAATTGCATAGTCAAAGTTTGGCCTTGAGCTGGATAGGGATGGTATTGTTTTAATCCTCAAACAGTCTAAAAAAACTTCCAATGTGGCTGAAATAAAATTTTCTGCAAGGAAGAAAACTCGGTGTCTATAAAAATGCCAGACTGTAGTTAATGTCACTTAGGAAGCATAACCACCTATAAACTGGCTGCAAGAACATAATTTAATCTTTCATTTTTATTTATGAAACTCTTTTAAACAGACATCAGTGAACAATACCAAGAAAAAGCACAAACATTTGAGGAAGAAAACCACACCCTCTTATTTCCACACCATGACTGATCCACCTGCTCTCTGTCAGTCGGTTTGACGTTGCTGTATTTGTGTTGATAAAGGGTAAATGATGGGGATAGGCTATTTGCAGACCAAAAGATGTTATCAGTTTCATGACGGCACACAAACATGAGCCACCTTTCCTTTTCAGGATAACTTATTGAGATTTTTTATTTATTTTTTTACAGTTAGCTACTTTCCTGCCCCGTGTTTCTCAGCGTCCTGGGACAGTGCAGCCCTGCGTGTGTCTCTCTCCTGTTGTCGCTGCCTGGCCACACCAGCATGGACAACCCATCTTAAGTGTTGTTAAGATCGTTTTAATTTATAACGGCAGCCACTATAAACATTTGAGGAAGCAGCACCATGGAGATGGAGCTCAAACAAAATCACAATGTGGGCCAGTGTTTAAAAGGTCTGCCTCGCATACAGCAGGCGCTTTGCACCGAGCACAAAGTGTGTGTGTGTGTGTGTCTTTGTTTATGTGGGTGAGTGTGCTTGCTGTCAGAAAAGATCTTGATTGGCGGGTGCGCTTTTGCAAAATGTGCGAGCATTCATGCATACGTTTATTAATGGACTGCGTGATTGTATTTGTGTGCAAACCCCTTGCCAGTGGCTTTGCAGGCAGATCATAAACGATAATCAAATGCCAATGAGGAAGCCTTATTTACGCAGGCCGCCTGTCAGTCTCTGGAGATTGTTTTGTCTTGTGTTACATCTCCTGCTCAAAAATGCTTCGCTTGCTTTCAGTATCGTTTCCTCTTTTTCTCCGTCAGTTGCCTTCTCAGTTCCTGTTATTGCAATGTACTTTTTTTTTTTTTTAACCGCACTGCTTCAGTTTACTCCTTTAAGATCCATTTGTTTGTGTCTCATTCTCGTTGCTGAAATCTGTTTCAATCAACCGGTGCCTTTTTATGGACTTGGAAATGTTTCTTTTGGGAAATGTTTGACCCTCGTAGACCACATCACATCTTTCTTTCAACTTCTACGATGCCTTGCAAAAGTATTCACACCCCATAAATCCATTTTACGTTTTGTAATGATGCAGCCACAAACTGCAATGTATTTTATTGAGAAAAAGCAATGCAAAGCGGCTTGTAATTGTTAAACGGATCAAAAATGATGAATGTTGTTCAAATGTGTAGTCAGTCATTGATTGAGTTGATCCCCTTATTGAAACATGATGGTGGCAGCATCATGCTGTGTTGATGCTGTTGATGGATGAAGCTACATACAGGATGATACCTGAAGGAAACTTGCTAGACGACACGCAAGACTTGCAGTTTCACCTGTAGGACTCTAAACATACAGTTGGAGATCACGGCGTATTCATTTGTTAGAATGGCTTAGTTAAAGTCCAGAGTTAAATTTAGTTGAGAATCTGTGACAATATTCCAAAAATATATATCCCTAGATGTTCTCCATTCAACCTTAGTAAGCTTCATCTATTTTTTTAAAGATGAGTGTGAAGACAAACCACACTGGAATTACAGAAAATGTAAAAGCAAGCCTCACTTTTCAGATTATTTTAGAACCTTTGAAAATTAATAATTTTTGTTCAGCTATGCAGTGCTTTGTGCATAGACTTTCAATAAAATACGTTAAAATGTTAGTTTTTTTTTGTTACAAAATGTGAAAAAATCAAGTGGTGTGAGTTTTTGTGCAATTCTTTGTAAATTTTCTTTGGCTGAGCCCTTGAGCACAGAGATTTAGTGTCACTTTCACAACACTGACTCAATACAATAAATAGTTAGCAGTGAAGAAAAAATGTCATTTGGTGTCAGAACGTGTTTTCACATTAAAAGCACAGAAAAGTGCGTAAAAGCACAGACATAAACCTGCCAAATGAAACTGTCCTCATTTTTGAATGTTATGATTTCATCCAGCAGTTCTGCTCGACTCGGTTTTCTCCTCCTTCTCCTTTTACAAAAAACAGCTGCTAATGCTGCTTCACACAAACAGAAACGCACAGCGTAAATCTGCTGCCGGCAGCCATGTTCACCCTGCAACTGTGTGTGTGGGGGTGTGTGTGTGTGTGTGGACCCTCTGCTCTCGTCTTGGCCCCAAGATTAAAGCAATGTCAGCGAGTGTGTGATGAGACCTCACAGACGATACTTTTTTTTTTTTTTTTTCCATTCTGGCTCTCCTTGTCTCGCTGTCTCTCGTCTGTCCAATCCATTATTCAACCTCCTCTTTCTGTCTCTTGTCCACTATTTTTTCCTCATTATCTCTCCCAGACTGATACTAACTCTTTGTGGTCATCGCTACCGCTCACCCCTCCCGTTCCTGTCTGAATATATATTACCGTACTATATATGTTCTATCCCTCTTCCTCTCGCTCTCTTTTCAGACGTCTTTTTTCAATCAATCATTTTACCCCCCCCCGCCTCAAGCTGCTAGGTCCTGTAACGTCCAAGCCGTGTCTCGGAGTGAGCTTCATCGAGGGGAGTCGTGCAATTCTTTGATTTAATGGTAATATCTTGTTTTATTGTTCTTGTTCATCTCATGTCTGGCTTTAAAAACACAGAGAGACTTTAAATCACTTTCATACACACGCAGTTCCTCCACAGAACTTTCCTACTTTCCAGGTCTAGTCAAAGAAAAAAATGATCAATCCATCCATTTGGCGAATTTGTCGTTATTTTTAGCAACTTTTCAGACAAAAATTGTCGCCAAAAATTGGCAGTTGAAGCTTTTTGAAAATTGGTGATTGGCTAGACAACTACAATTGGTGCACATCTAATAATTAACATTCAGTATTAAACTGGCACATTACATACAAGCCTCCAGTCCAGATATCCTACACTAGAGGTAACCAAGTCTAATCCTCCAAAGCTGGTGACCTGCAGCTTTTAGATGCATGACAAGCTACCTAAATCAAAAGATAAAAGTTTTTGGGATGGATCTCCTGAAAGGCTTCGTGAAGACATGAATGAAAACAAGAGGAAGCTCTCAGAGGTCTTAACTCAGAAGGCGTTAATTATGACATAAATTATGTAGCTGGCCTTCCTCTCTCTAACCAATTGCCTAATTGAAGTGAGTTAAAAAGAGTATAATGAGAGAGTTATGACAAGAAGAACTTATTATAACTAGGAGTTATAATAACTTAAAAGATGAAGGAAGAGATGAAAGTTTTTTCAATTATTTGCAAATAAAAAGGTGGCTTGTAATTTTATTTACTTACTAATTCTACTTTGCTGCACCCAAATAAAGAGAGGTCACTTAATTACTAAATAGACTCCACCTGTGTGTAGTTTAAGCTCATTATAACTCCAGCAGTTTGTTGCATGTGCATCTTTAGTGCCTACAGATTCACACAACATGCCACAATCTTTACTACTCAAAAAAAAATTTAAAACAGGTAACAAGTTCTTATAGTTTAGATATATACACTAGTTTTTGTTGATAAATCAGTTTAGATACAAGTGAAATTCATTCTAGTTTTATTTTTTGACACATTAGAAAGCTTTTTCTAGGGACTGTATAGTTTATGGACTTGGACAGTAAACTTCATAAATTCTCCATGTTTTTGCTTCGTCCTCAGGGAGACGTTTGTCAGAGAGGAAAAAAAAAGAAACAACACTATACCCTAAATGGAAGCAGCAGAGATTAAAAGTTATTAAAATGATTAGTTTTTGTTCATCTATGTGGGCCAGACTAAAATGAGAACTTATCTCAAAATGAGGAGAAATAGATTACCACTTCTTGACGCTGTAATGCTGTTTGCACCACTTTGATTTTGTGCTTGGTTGTGGCTCAGAGGACATTGCAGCATGCACAGTTTTTTTGGATTGAATGGACTTCAGCCAAAAAAAATATTTATTGTACTTGTGTTTACTGTTAGCAGATATTAAATCACGTGATCAGCAGTGCTCCTTAGTCCACCAGAAAAAAAACAGAAACATAATCCTACTCTGACTGTGCTCTTTTACCCACTCATGTATTGTGCTATTAACTTACTTGGATGTGGTTTCCTTTGATATGTTTGCGGCTAAGAGGTAAGTCCCTAGAAGTGGCTGATGACACAGGCAAAGTGACGCTGAACGTGTTGCATGTTTACATAAAAAGTGTCTTCTCTTGGAGGTGGGAGGTGATGCAAGCCTTTTCACACCGCTCTGGAAAGCGTCTTTCACTTAGACACTGACAGATACATGGAGACAGGCAGAGACAGACAAAGAGGAATTAAGTCAAACAGTGTTGACACTGGGACTGAGGAGGAACGCAGCTCGACTCCTCCATGTGGTGTGACCTGGGCTGTGGCGCTGAACCCTAATTGCGGCACAGATAATGTTAGCTGTGTTTGTTTTCTGCGTGGGTCCCGTCACACCTGTCACTGTTGGCGTCTGGCAGCGCATACACTGGTGGATTAGTGATCTGCGCTACAGTCCAAAGTCAACACGTGAGGCTGTATTGGATAAATTAAGTGAGGTGACACAGCAGAAATGTGGGGGTGTTCCTACTCTAATCCCCTTAGTATTGTTTATAGCTTTAATTTCTATAAATGTTTTACTTTTTTTGTCACAAAAAAGCAGGCACACCATAATTTTTTTTTTACTGAGCCACCTTATTTATGTTTCAACCCCGTGCATATTTCAGTAGAAATTTATTTTTTTTCGACATTGTGACAGTTTAGGTAATATACTGCGATAATCTGAGCAGCCATGACATCAACTGTCCCTAAAGGACCACAAATTTTGTGATTTATATTTCTTTCATTCATTTTCCCTCCAAAGCAACTAAATCCAGTCCTTGAGAGCTACTGTGCTGCAACCTTTAGATCAGGGGTGTCCAACGTCAGTCCTGGAGGGCCGGCATCCTGCATGTTTTAGTTTTCTCCTTAGTGGTAGCAACAACTTCCTCAGCAAGTCAATGTTCTCCTTAGACCTTCTAATGAACCGTCATTTGATGCAGGTGTGTTAAACCAGGGAAAGAACTAAGACATGCAGGATGTCAGCCGCCGAGGACCGACTTTGGGAACCCCTGTTTTAGATGAATACAGGGGTTTCATCTAAAACATTACCTGCTCTACTGCAGGTAATGCATGGCTCATTAGCGGGAGGCTGCAGAGCTAAATGACATGTTAATGATGGGATTTATCCATTTGATTCAGGGCATCATAGTGAAGCTGAAGGAGAACGGTTTTGAGGACTGGACTTGGTACCTCTGCTCTATGAACTTCTGGTTCTTTGGCTGTGTTTTTCTACCAAAAGTACTTCCAGGGTTCCAGTGCTTCTTGAAGTCTGGCTCTATAATGAGAGAGCCAGCCAGTGTCCCCTCATTACAGCTCTGAAAATGTCTAATTCATACTTGATTCAACATCAATTTTATTTAATTTTATCACAATACAGTATCTCAGTATTCCTGCAAATCGACACCCTTGAATCCGAGTCCACAGAAGTAGTCCTTTCCTCTACAGTGCCAACCGATGCATCACTCTATGGCTGTTTTCTGAATGGTTATCTAAGTAGTTGATGTTCAATTGACTCTTTTACGTCTGTTATTTGTCTGCCAGTTGATTATTACTCAGAATTAAAAATAGGTTTTAGGATTGTCTGCCTTTCAGGCATCAGTTGTTTATTTTTCCACAATAAAAGGCAATCTTTAAAGAAGTCCCTCGACAAAATTTGATGAGTGAAATTACCACCTGTGTGAAAAGTCGTGACCAAATGTGCTTTTAGAATTTGGCTAAATCTGTCAGAGTTGATATACTCTAAACTTAAACTTCTATTGGATTTTTATGATTTCTTAAAAATAGACTCACAATCTCCCTTGACATGTGAAAGATGGAAACATTGTAAGATCATTGCTAGTGGTAATTCTTGGTAGTAGCTGCCAATTTTAGACCTGGTAAATCCCTCCGCACAGCTTGTACTGTCGTTCATCCCAATACCCCCACGCTATGCAAAGCGGAGTCGGTCACATGTACTTCATAGATATGGAGGACATGATGTTTTACAAAATCCACTCGATTTCTTGCTTACGTGGCAATGTGTAAACAATTTGCATCCATCGTGCTCTTTGGGAGCCCTGTCAGTTTCTCCTCCTCGAATGCTGACTACTAAGGTTGATGGTGGCTTCTGCTCACTTTCTCACACCTCTGTAACGTCAAAGTTGTGGGCCAATCCCATTAGTGAGTTCAGATGTCACCGTCACCACTTTCTTGTGTTTTGCTTCTCAATCCAGAAGAGCTGCCCCCATGTCTGCGTAATACATCACCTGAGGTCCCTGCTGCCAATGAAACCAGATTAGACGTGTCACAGAGTAATGATGATTGGCTTTAAATCCAGTCATAGTCTCAGTAGAGTGGTCTGGGGGTGTGCAGGGTGTACATGTGTTTGGGTCATGGGGTGGCATTCATTTCAGTAAACCTGTGAGACGTTACCTGCCTGTTTCCAATCTTCTGTTAGAACATCAACATCATTTGAGTGAAATCTGAGGTTGTTTGGTGTAAATTAGATATGGCAAACGCTAAGAAGAGACTGGTGACTTTTGAGAAAATATTCTTGCTATTGTTGTGACGCTTAATAGGAAGCTTTGTACTCTGTATCGTTTGTCATGAAACAACCAGGGTTTCAGAAACAGTTCATCATAATGACAGTAAAACATGGTGGTGGTATTATGATGATCTGAGGCTCTTTTACTTATTGATGGAATCAAATGTTTTGCTCTCTATCAGAAAATCCTGAAGAAGAATGTCTATTCATCAGTTCAGGATCTTAGCATCTAAAACACTTGTTATGCAGCGGGACAACCCAAAGCAAACTGTTTTTGAGTGTGAACTTTTAATGGTAAATCACCTCCTGGTAGCCTCAAATGTTGGCACAACCAGTTATAAGGCTTACGTGGCTTTGTCACATTTGTGTTTACTCCAGGTATCCTTTCCCTGATAGTAAAATTTATTTGATGATTTGAAACATTTAAGACGTGAAAACAAAATAAATATTTGAAGTTTTCCAGCTCAATAATAAAACTACTTAATGAAGTATGACTCTTGCATACTTCATTAAAACGTCGAGCTAAACAAAATGTGCGATGTAGACGCTGTTGTACGGAGCCCCTAAGGGGACATGGAAAAAAAAGGAAAGAAATCCCGACTTATTATCTCGAGATCCCGACTTTTTATCTCGAGGTCCTGACTTTTTTTTTTTCTTTTCGCGGGATCTCGAGATCTCGACCTAGCTTCTCGGGATTTCTTTCCTTTTTTTGTTTGTTCTCCATGTCCCCTTAGGGGCTTTGTACTGTTGTGGTGTCGTCTTTTTGTTATTTTTATTTTATACCCTTGTTATAAATCCAACTACATCCAGACTTGCATCTAAAACTCAATGCAACATGAGCTGTAAGAAGTTTGAGCTGCAATTAGAGAACATCTTACAAGCTCCTTTACAAGTTGTGTAAAGAAGTTGTCAGTGCTGCAAATAAAAATGTTTGTAGGCTAATTGGTAGGCTACAGGTAACTGTAGCACAGCTGAATGTCAGCGTTCTCGCAGCGCAGCTGAATCTCCCCGTCTCTGTTGTGCTTTTCTCTGACTGTAGCCCAAACCTGAGAATATCACATACGCTGGACACAGTAAACTGGGCTGCAGTAAGAGGCCATTTTTTTTCCCGTTGATGAACCCAAAAGCGCACCTCATTATCAGCTCATTGGGGTTTTCATTACAGTCAATATTCCAGCTTTATGGGAAACTGATGTAAATAGTGTGGATAAAGCCACTTTTTTTTTTCTGTGGCCACATAAATTATGAAACTTTATGAGAACAATTCCACACTGAATCATCCTGAAGTTGTAAAATACACAATCTTGCTAGTCAAAGCGTCGCCAATTACAAATAAATTACCTTGAATCAACAATCCTCTGAGATAACACACAAAATCTGAAACTTGTGCAAGCAGCCTCCAATGAAACCATTCTCATGTCACAAATTTATGCTCCCTCTGCGGTTACGTTTTAATTTCAGTCCATTTACTACTTAAATATGTGGTCATTTGCCACATTTTCCTTCAGCCTCCAGCCAGCCGTGCTCCTTGTTTTTGCATAATTGCTACTCAGAGCAACCAGACACCACCAGCTTTAAGTGCAAAAGAGAGAAGGAAAATAACAGCAGCTTGCCTTCACATGTATGATTGAATTTACACTCAACACAAAACACTACGTCTACTTGGGACACTGTATAATTATGATTCATAAAACATTTTCCACAATGAATATTGTTGATATTTTGGCAAATGTAAAACCTTGAGTGTGCATCACTGTCAAAAATCTTTGTAGCATCGTATGATTGCTTTTGAAATTAATATGTTCACCAAATAAGTGGCAAAACCGTGGTTCAGAAATATTCTACATATATTAATTAGTCTTTGTAAGCATTTAAAATGGAGGGCTTGCTCTGCTCGGCTACATTTGTTGTTACCTCAGTAGATGACAAGGTCTCGGTTGTACTGAGGGATATTTAAGGATCACACCTGAGCAGCTTCCACCATGCATAAGAGTTTTTAAATTCCATCCTGTTGGAGGAAAAAATGCCTTTTTTGCTCATTTTTCCAGAAATCTATTGAAAGCAAAGACATGCTCTTGTTTTTACCCAGTGATGACAGGAAACATATTTATTCTTTACAGTCTTTTTATGATGTCTGTAGGCTGATTTAGCTGTAGATTTTATATGTAAAGTAATTTGTTGGTCTGTTTGCTGCTTTTTATGGCTTTATTGTGTCTTGTTGAGTTCTGATTTTCTTTCATTTTTCAGAATTAAAACAAAAACAATTTGTCTTCCATCTATTAAGCTGAAATAATCTCTAAGTATAGTCTCTATACTTAGAGACTATAATCTCTAAGTATGTCGAATAAGATATTCGAGAGAATGTCTTATTCTGCCAATAAGATATTTCTGTCTTATCGACAGAAATACGATAAGAGATGTTTTAATACCACATATTCTAAGTTAAGAGTAAAGAAATAGATTCTCAAAAAAGTGGGCAAATATTAAGCTTTGCACTCCACCTTATATAATCTTTATTTGCAGGTTATCAAATTACACAATGATGTGAAGCAAGTTAGTTTCTAGGGATTCCGACACAAGAATATCTATTCTGACTGGCCAATCTGATTTGTCTGTCCTGTTGACTTGAACTGTAAAGATCGTGCAAACATGTCCTCTTTAGACTCAAGATGCTCACCCATAAGCTGAGTTATTTATGTTGATTCCTGCTCTGTTTGTGTATCCTATTATCACAAATATGCATAAATCTGAATCAGAAATACAAGTAGTTTTGTGGCAGACAAATTCCTTTCCAGAG
Organism: Phalloptychus januarius; assembly: GCA_902982915.1. NCBI lineage: Eukaryota > Metazoa > Chordata > Actinopteri > Cyprinodontiformes > Poeciliidae > Phalloptychus > Phalloptychus januarius. The sequence continues at coordinate 1,225,698 of CADWAE010000478.1, forward strand.
GAATGCAAAACTATATTAGAATTACAAACATCTTCTGCATCTCAAGTTATTTTTTTGAGCACTGCTTTAAAAGCTGATATATTTCACTCTGATTTGTGCCCATAGGTTTCAGCATCAGACTATTTTCCTTGTTTGAATAATACGTCAGCATTCTGGATACACTTGTGAAGATATTTTTTGCATTCCAGTAAGAAATGATACTAGTCTGCCATGTTTGGACACATGAGAACCACAGCCAAGGTCACAATTTCCACTTGAAGAAACAATGGTCTCTGGGAATGCATTATACGGTTTGTGAGAAGCCAGGTGTGTCCTCCCTTTATATCACATGCAGCTTTCCAAGGGCCCTGACAATGAAGTTGTAGCCATAACTGAACAGATAGCTGGAGCTTAGCAGTAAAACTATTTGGATTGATTGCTGCAATACCATGTGAGAACAGGTTAATGTCCTTGCTTGTATCTAGGAAAGACTGTGCTGGGAGAATGTGTTGTCCTAAATAGATCGTAAGGAATAACGACAAAAAAAAAAGAAAAAGAAAAATAACATTTGTGAAAATGTGGTTTTGAGACTATTTGGTAAAGTGTAATGTTTAACTAGAGGAGTAAATTAAACAAGTGAGCATTAGAGCATTCTGTTCTTCAGTGATAGTGTTTGGGATTGTGGTTTGGAAACAATTTTTAGAGAAACAGTTAAAACACTGAAAATGTCACTTGGATTTTAGGGATTATTTCTACTTCATTAAATCTCATGCTTCAGGGAACAGACACTAAAATGTTGCTTTTTTTTGTGGATGGAGCATAAAAACAGGAAAAAGCAGTTAACATTTAACTCTGCAGCCCTTTTTAAAATAATCTCTTTTACTATTATCTATCTCACAACAGTGCCTTGCACAAACATTCACACCCTTTGAACTGCATGACATTTAGCAAGATCGCAGCAAAGAAACTCTTCACATTTCCTTTGCGATAGGCCAACATCCTGCTAGTCATATGCGGTGGTGCCTCCACAAAATGTTAATTTTTCCAAGCAGTTTTCAAGGAGTGGCCATGGGGGGGCGCCACTAGTCATGTGCTCCTTCTATCAAGTTTTCAGTTTTCGTCCACGATTTCGTTTCATTCAGCTTGATTCATCTTCTCATAACATCTGATCATCTCCGCAGTTCATGTGAAAAAAAAGAATCCCCACACCATAATGCTGCCACTACAATGATTCACAATAGAGATTATGGTTAATGGTGATGGCGTTAGTTTTCTGCCCACAATGTCACTTTGGCACACATTTTCCATGTATGCCAAAAAAAGTCCAGACTTGCCACGTCTTCTGAATTACCTTCATTGTAGAAAAAACTTGTTTGTTTTAATAATTCAACTAATTTCCCCCAGGGCATTATAATCCTGGTGGGCTGCCAGGCTTTACTTGTGCCCCCACCAGGCTAAGCATTGCTTATTTTTTAAGTCTTTTAGAAACATTTGCATTTTTTAAGACTTTATAGTTGATGTTCAGGTATTAACCTTCCAATCTTTTAACAACACATAATTATCAAGTGATATTTTAAAATTTCCTATCAACTTTAAAACATTTTTAACTCAAAAACACAACATGAATGACTGCCCTGGCGCACAACCACCGGGCTTAGCGAGTTTTCTGGGGGAAACCCATGTTAAAAGCTATGGGTGTTGTTTTTAAATCCAACTCTTTGTTTGTTAAACTTAGTTGACGGATGTTCTCTTAAACCTCTGAGGCTTTCTCTGAACAGCTGGATTCATACTGAGCTTAAGCAGCACAGAAGGAGACTGTGTTGACTAATTTGGTATCTACTGAAAGCAACTGGCTGGACTGGATTTTATTTAGTGGTAAGAAGAAAAAAAGGGAATAATTTATACACACACGTACCTCATTGTCAGATTTCTTTTAGGGATGCATGATATTATTATGGTATCGTATCGGCCAATACTGCAAAATTTAATATCAGACTTCAGACACCGATAGGTGTAGTTTTTACATGACAAACCAGTGACAATGATGCCTGCAGCACAGCACAACATTAAATTTGCACTGTTTGAGTGTTGCCATTGTCTTGGAAGAGCAAATGTCATGAATAAATTTGGCATTAAACATGAAAGTTTCAGCCTCCTTTTCAGCATTTGTCTTTGCTATATTGGCAGTATTTTAATTCCACAGTAGATAAAGCAATATAGTGTAAGTATAGTGTAAATCCAATATTGTTTGTTTTTAGTCGTGAAAATCTTTTAAAACCATGTGTAACTTTATTTTAACTTCACAAAGATGGATTACTTTGTGCTGATCCTGATAAAATACACTAAGGAGTGTGGTTGCTAAGTAACAAAATTAAAAAGTTCAAGTGGTTTGGCTACTTTTGCATGTCTAGTGTTATTATTTCAAGGGCTCTAGAACCAGAGGTGAGGATCTCCAGCAGGTAAATGTGTGGATCTATTTGGCAGTGTGTTATAAAAGCATCACCTTCGGTTTGGCAGCGTCGGCAGTCAGTGGCTGCGTTTGATCCTGCAGCTGAGCTGCGGTTCGCACGGCTTGTGAAGGCCGTCGCATGTAAAACAACAAATCTGTGCTGAAGTGTCCAGGAGTAAACAGCTCGGCTTGCACAGCACTGGTTCTCTCATGACCTCCAAAGAAGAGAATAATTGATCTGATCGCGTTACATTCTGAAGGTCATGGCCTTCAAAGCAAAACAAACAGGTTTCTCTTCTTCTGTGCAACACTTTCATGTCAGGTAAGCACACACACACACTCTGGAGCATGCATCATCACTATAGCCCATGAATTACTCAGTCAGCTTTTTTTTTCCCTTTCAGAAATTGCGCATTTAATCTCTTATTTGTTTGCGTGTGTATTTTTTAGTTGTTGCCTAAAAAAGTTTGCTGCCCCAGAAAGAGGAGTAGGAGGGGAGGTTTACTCAGGCGCCTGCAGCATGGCCCGCTCTAAGCTGTGCTTGCGCTTGTGCTCTGCAGCCTACCTGAGCACATTTCGTCTGCAGTCACTATTTAAAGAGACTGAAATGCTATTAATATCTTTCTACTGTTTCCACCTTTCTCTGCTCTTTTTTCCCCTCCCTTCTCGTCCCCTGCTGACGACAGTTGCCCTCCTCTTTTACACTCACTGCTTTTCCACTTCCCCGCCATCCTTTGGGTAGGGAATGCTGCTGTTCTAGTACTGATTGCTCGTTCCTCAGCCCAGTTGTTATAAAATTTGGAGAGCTGCATGTAATCGTATACCCGGAGTGCTGGGTTTGACATTGTTACTGATATATCCGAGATAGCGCCCCTAAAAATAAATATTATGTTCTACTAGATGTGTTTAAGTGCATATTTACTTCTATTTACTTCTGTTTATGCGCTGTTACTAGCAAACGTATTCAAACATCAATGTGTTTTTTTGGGATTAGGTGTGTTAGACCAACACAAAAAATGACAAGGATTCGTGGCTTTAAAAACAAAATCAGAGGTTTATTTTTGGATTTCCATTTGTAATGAAAAATACTAGAAAGCATTTTAACTGTTTCCTTCCCTGTAACAATTATTGACTATTTTGTGTATCACATTAAATAACAGTTTGTAACTTGACTTGTAATGCAAATTAAAAAAGGAAACAATGCTTTTTGAGGTGCCACATGTTTTCCAGTGGATGTCCTTGTGGTAGATTTGTCCTCTGTGACTGAACTTTTTGGTTACTTGTGTTTCCACTTGTCCAGATTGTGGGTCATGACCTTTTCCACACTACTTCTTTCTTTTTGAGATGTTACCACTTTCACCCTGGTGCCTGCGTGCCTCCGGTTTGTCCTCCTGCTCTTCCTTCGTCAGTGTCCTCTCTTCTCCCTCCAGCTGCTTTTTTTGTACGTAACTGATAGCCGTTTTACAGCGGTGATTGAATCAAGGTTGCATTTTCTCACAATCCACCAGGTCTGCTTCTCTTTGCTGTACTTGCTGGCATGCAGCAGTAAGTGCTAACATACACAAACATGCACACACACAGTGTAATGCAGCTGCACACATTGTCATACATGTTTATTAGAGCTTTGGCTTGTCAGTATCCTCGGAGGCCACGCAAAGTAACATGAGAGCTCAGTTTTTGCTTGTATATGGTTACAGGAGAACGGCAGTAAGTGCACCTTGCCTTGTGTCCATTAAAAGCAGCCTGGTTGCCATGCAGGCTGCTGAACATGTATATGTTGTCTGCTCCTGCAGCCGTCCGATGTCCCTCAGGAGTTTTACATCCCCGAATTCAAAGTGTGCAGACTTTAAACATAAGTGCAGCGGCTTGTAGAGCTTTAACAGCATTCAGTTTGAGTTTCAGCGCAGAGTAATGTTGTGCTTTTTTTTATTCTTCCCTCTCTTACCCGTTTCCCTAGGTTTGCATTTTCTTGGATTCTCTGCGGTGTCCATGAGACAAATTACTCCTGGTTAGATTTTGCAGAAAATCAGACATTGTCTCTACAAAGCAGAACATGCATTATTCTCTTTTGGTAGTTCTGGGGCAATTACTAATACAGACAGCCTTTCAGAAAACCACCCGAGTGGCTCGGTGTTATTAGTTATTTCCTCCATGGCATTTTTGAGTCCACTACATTGCAAAAATGCTCATTTTATTAATATTGTGTTTATTAAATCTTTCATTTTCTATTCTTTCCATATTGGTTGTAGTAAATAAGGTCTTCTTAAATGGAGGTTTCCCAGGCAGTTTTAAAAGATTGGAAAGTGAAGAATTTATAATATGCATTCTTTATTAGGCTGATGGATAATTATGAGAGTATTGTTTATGGAGGGTTCAAGTTTAAAACATTCTCTTCAAATGATAAGAATAATATAAAAAAGTGCAGAAATTTTTTTTAAAAATTTGAATCTGGAGAAGACTAATATTTTGTAACAACAAGCATTTAGGACCTAAGATTGTAATGGTTCACGTATTCCTACTGAACGTTTCTGGCATAGGCTTTTTGGTTTGGCACGCTTGTTTATTGAACCAATAAACTGTTCTTTTATATCTGTACACATGTGGAACATTAAATGTGTGAAACCAAAGCATGCATTTGTGCAACTTTAAAAAGTGGAACCAAAACTGAGCAATAAAAATCTGCATTTTGGGAACATTACAGTTAATTATTCAGCCATGGTGACGATGGAGAAAGACACCAAAGCCTTACTGCACAATTTTTCAACATCAATATAGTGAATTTAATTGCTCATTTGAAATGACATCATTCCACATCACTGGTTCTGAGAAAAACAGGCGAAACCGCCTGTAGTGTTCACCTGATACCAGCCTGGTACTACCGTCTCCAACAGGTGCCCTGCGATGCTGCATTCAATTGCGACTCACTGGATTCTTTAGATATCAAAATGACCGTCACCATTTTAAAAATGAAAATAGTGAAGGACAAACCCTCTTGACGAGGTTCATCTTCCTGTCAAAGTTTGCTGTATTTGTTTTGACATAGTTTTAAATTAATTAATACATTTTTTTTTTTTTTTTTTACATACTGAGATGGGGTCTAGATAAAGTCAAAGCCAAACAGACTTTCCTCCCTGATGTTCTGGGGGAACTGATCCTTTGGTCCTAATTGACGTTTCCTTGAAAGGGAGGGATTGATGGTGGATGGTCATCCTGGCTGGTGGATAGGAAATGTTCTCTCAGCAGAAATATGACTCCCTCTTCATATGCATCGCACATGGATTTAGTGTCTCATCTGTCTCTTTTCCTTAGTGTTTATTTATTTCTATATGCTATCTTTGTATACATAAAGCAGGCTTGTGATGGGTTTAGGTTTAAAAGATGACATATTCTGGGACAAAAATCCCAAACTCTCGACCATTTACATGTAGCCTTACCTCAATTTTTACGCCCACTTTCTGCTAAAATCTACAAAATGATTTACTTGTATCAGAAGTCAGCTATGTACACCTTTAGAGAGACAAACCAAATCTGCCTCTTTATCTTTCCCTGAATGAAGATCTAGACGTACTGAGGCTGACCTATTTGAAATAAGATTGAAGTGTTTTGTTACCCCAAACACAACACAACTGGATATATCAAGATGATTACCGTATTTTCACACTATGATGTGCACCTAAAAACCTTCAATTTTCTAAAAAGCCGACAGTGTGCCTTATAATATGGTGCACCTTATATATGGCCCAAAATTGAGCCACAATATGTCTCGCAACTACGGTAAGCAGCTGTCGACTTCAATTTCCCCCGTGGAAGAAGAAGCGGTCGGTGCATGCTGGGAAATATGACTGCGCGAAGCGAGCCATTTCATTTCCGTTTGTGTAAAGACTCCAGAATGGTTCCTATTAAGAGACACGCTTAATAGGAACACAGAGTTTAAATTCAAGGCGATCAGACATAAAGCAGCTGTTTATTCATTTTGGGAGCGAACGAAAGTGTCAGAACGCTGGTTTGTAATCTATTAATAAAGTTTGACTGACCTGTTTTATTGACGTTCCGTTTAGCGCAGCTCCATCTAACGGATGCATAACGAAACCCCTCTACTGTAGCGTCTATTCTATGCATCTTATAATGCGGTGCGCCTTTTATATGAAAAAAGTTTTAAAATAGGCCATTCATTGAAGGTGAATGATGTGTTGTGTCTGATTTGATGTGTCTTATAATGTGTTGCGCCTTATAGTGCGGAAAATACGGTAGTTTGTATTATTGTTTGTAAAATCCCCCTTTACCTTTTATTTGTCTGCATTTTGATGCCATAATTACTAGTACGCTTTATTGTCATTGCTACGATAGCAGAACATACTTGTCCAAAAATGGCTGAGATATCTCTGATTCCTTATATCCTTATATACACGTCTCTAGGCACCGCAGGCAAAGCATCCTGGGAAAAAGAAACCATCTTTCTAGGTCCTCAGAGGCTTTGCTGGTGTGTCGCTGAAGATGACTGCCTTTTCTATAAATGTCTCCTGTCCTTTCTTTACTATTGTTTCATTAGTGCTTCATGCATCTCATTCATTGACTGAGGAAGAGCCTTGCAGGTTGAAAAAATAAAAAATGTTCACATGTATATATTTCTTGGAAACTTCAAATGTGGAAAAATGTTGGTACACGGATTCCTTTTGCGAAATCAATCACTGCAGATTGAAGCTTTTGTTAAAAAGAGAAATCAGGTTATTTCTTCATCTTTTTAACTCTGGGAATCGTTTGTCTATATTTTAGAAAAGTCTGGCTGTGATGCAACCGTGCTGCACTTTGTTTCCCGTCATAAAGAAGGGGTCAATAAAAGAAACCATTTGAGATGCTGCCCTACCTAGTCTACACGCTGTGGACGTGCATACGCTGCGCTTTGAGTTAATTGAGGGAAAAAAAGTCAGACAGCTTAGTCAACATATTACTCAGCTGATGAATGACCAAAATGCACTGTTTGCACCGCATCATCAAAGTTGTTTTTTTTCCTTCTTTTTTTAAAAATAACTATTCAGTTTGTGAAGCATAAACTCTCCGCTGTGTGTGCGTCGCCACACTGAGAAAACATAGGGTGGTAATTTGGGGTGTCTTGTTTTTTCACGCTTGGTGTCCAGTGTCTTTCTAGCTGTCTAAGGTCCACTTTGTCTTTCTATTTGTGGCGTCTCACAAGCTGCAAACTGTGGTTATGCAGGCTGAAGGCACAACAGCCTTAGAAGTTGCTTACTGAGTCCTCGGCCTCCTCGTTTGTGATGACAAAGTGGCGGTTCTGAGGAAGATGTGGGAAACAAACGCAGAAACAAAACTGAATGTTTTAGACTCAGATCTTCACTTGAAACCTTGAAATGCCCAAGTTATTCACTGTTAGGTTCCTCAGGAAGGCGTGATTCCATGGCCTTCATAGACATGATAATAATATTAATTTTATTTATTTTTTTACATTTTTAAAATTTATTAGTTTTTAAAAATTACTAGATTTCTGATAAATAATTTACCTGAAGGGTGAGCAAACCTAAATGTATCAGAAATTATCCATTTATGAAATGAAATCAAAAATAATAACCTTCCCATTTAAATAAAATGAAAAAATTTAAATTATGCATCAAATTTCTGTTGATTTTTCATCTTTACAAATAGGACAGATGCATAGTTTCTTCTGTCGGAGCATAATTCTTCTTAGGTTTTGTTCAAGTATAATCACTTTCCTTATGAGAATTGATGAGTCTTATAGGGTGGTATTATGTCAAATCAACTTTTTTTTAGCTTTATTTTATGTCGTAATGTTATTTTCTTATCAAATACTGGAATGTTGGTTTGATTCTTTCATGCATGTTTGAGGAATCCTTGAATCTTTAGTTTAAACAATGTTGCCATTTTTTCTTATAAGAATATATCTTTTGCTTTTCACGAATCTAAAAGAACTTCTAACTCTGTACTCCAATGAAATATTTGGTAATCTGCCGCTGAAAACCTTAAAAATTTGTCAGATTCATCCATTTCTCGTAAAGTTTTGCTAATATCTGTTAGCTATCTCTCTCTCTCTCTTTTTCAATTATTTTGGATAAAAATTGCAGGACTTTTAAGAGGTGTATGTTTTTTATTGATCACTGACACAGAAAGTGAAGTCTGCATATTTTATTAAGTTTTATTCAGCTCATTTGACCTGAAAGCCTTTATGTGTTCAAACATAATTTATGCCTGATTATCTATAAATCAAAGTGCTGCTTAAAAAAAAAGTAACTTAATTAGCAAAATATGTGTGTTTCAGTTTTCTGCTGGTGTTCAGCTGCTTGGTGTTATCTGTGTTCTCAACCATTCCTGAGCACCAAAAGATGGCCAACCAAGGCCTCTTCATCCTGGTAAGACTTTCCCTTCATTTGACACATAAAGTGACATTTAGCACACAATTTTCAGAATCTCCTTTATATATATGTATATTTATTTGTGTTATTTGATGTGATCATGGAGGTAGTTGTGTGTTGTGTAAGCAGTTGAGCAGATTCAGGTGATGTTGACTTTGCAGGAAAACAGACATGATGCTCTAATCCTAAAAGCCATCCTTTAATCACCTCTCTTCTTCTGTGCTTTAGCTGCTTTAGTGAAAACTAATGGATGCTCACTTTTCCTTCCAAACCTGACTCATCCACCTCCTCCTTTCTCTTCTTCCGCCTTATTCATCATGTTGTGTCTTTTAACAGCAATGCTCCTGACTTTCACATTCGTTTAGTTTACACTGTCTGTCAATCACCTGCCATTAGCGGCCGACTGGCCGTCAGTGGACTTGACTTACACTATTGCCATCATTTATTGACATTTTGGTCCTGTGAAGCCCAGAAATCTGCACTATTACATAAAAACAGCCGTGACTTTGTTTGTTTTGCTGTTTTATAAATAGTCTTGAAATCTTGAAATTCAATGTTTAAAGCCACAGTTAGTAGTTTTGCATCATTTCGGCTCTTATTGTACTGTTTTGTTTACATGTTTTGTTTACAGTTGTTGGTTAATCTCATGCTACAACATGCAGTTGCTCTGTGTGCCCCAATGAAGATTAACTCACCTCAGCATGTAGAATGCTTGGAAGTTGATAATCTGACTGCAAGGGAGCAATTATTGACCACATGTAGAAGATTGTCAAGTTTATTATTAGGTAAGAGGAAAAATAGAAAGAATTATGTGTCTATATACAGCTCTGGAAAAAAATTAAGCGACCACTTAAAATGATCAGTTTCTCTGATTTTACGTTTTAGAGGTCTATGTTTGAGTAAACTGAACATTGTTCTTTTTTTCTATGAGCTACTGACATGTCTGAAATTCCAAGCAAAAGATTTTTTATTTATTTGCAGAAAATGAGAAATCAAAATAACGAAAAAGATGCAGTGCTTTCAGGCCTCAAATAAAGCAAAGACAACAAGTTCATGTTCATTTAGAAACAAAAATACTGATGTTTTAACTGAGGAAGATGATCTCGTCTTTTCCACTTTTCTATTGTGATAATTGTTTTCTGGAATGCTCCAGCCATTCCATATCTTCCATATCTTGTCGTTTTTTAAAAACTGTGATATAATGAAGCTCTCCACTTGGGAGGTTCCAACCCAGTCCTCAGCTCTGCTTCATGTTCTTGGGTAAAATGCTGAACCTACAGTTACCATAAATACTCTGACTGGCCTGCGATGGCAGAACAAAAAGCGTTGAGAATGCAAAAAGCTGTGTGAATTGGTCAATTTGTAACGTATTGTGCATTCAAATACCTAGAGAATGTTTGTGATGAATGGATCAAAATGCGAAGGACATGTTTGTGTGTGATTTGCAGGAGTTTGTAATGATCGTGGTGTTTGGCTTGGAGTACTTCATCAGGATCTGGGCAGCTGGCTGTTGTTGCAGGTACCGGGGATGGCAGGGACGCCTGAGATTTGCCAGGAAGCCCTTCTGTGTCATAGGTCAGAGTCTGTGTGCAAACAGTCAATCAAACCCAGCAATTCTGTATGTTCCTGTGGACAACATTTGTAAATATCAACTCATAATGACCTTTTCCTATCTTTCTGTTGCTGTTTTGTTCGAACGCCTTTACTGTAGATTTCATCGTGTTTATCGCATCCCTAGCGGTGATCGCCGCAGGGACGCAAGGCAACATCTTCGCCACGTCAGCCCTGCGCAGCATGCGTTTCCTGCAGATCCTGCGCATGGTTCGCATGGACCGACGGGGAGGCACCTGGAAACTTCTTGGCTCTGTGGTTTATGCTCACAGCAAGGTGGAAATGACAAACTGCTACACTTGTTCTACCAAACAAACCTGACTGCTCAAATTTATATTTGAGGAATATAAAGTTTTATCTAACCTTGCTTCTACTTGATTAGAGTTGTACATGATGGTTACTGTTTGGATGAATGGGTTATTAACAGGTGATGTGAAAGGAAACATGCTAATGCTTTTTAATTAATGCTTTCCGCCTTGAAACATGCATCTCACCTTGAGCTGCTCGTTTGAGGGGCTTCCTACAGTCAGCAGCATGTAGTGAGCTGCAATGATGATGATGAACTGATGTAAAAGCTCTCAGAGTGCAGCAACGCAACCAAGTCAAAGTGGAAGCCAAATGCAATTATGAGGCAAAGCTTAGCCAATAATGACAGTAGTGATATGGTAACGACAGCAGGGATCTGAAGGCTAAAGAAGCCGCTGCTGACTAATGTGATCGATGTCCATTCTCTATCTGACAGGAGCTGATTACAGCCTGGTACATCGGTTTCCTCGTGCTCATCTTTGCCTCCTTCCTTGTCTACCTGGCTGAGAAAGACATCAACTCAGATTTTGGCACCTATGCAGACTCCCTCTGGTGGGGGACTGTGAGTACTGCACAAAACCCCCGGCTGCACAGGCTCCTCATTGTTTTTCCAGCGAGTGGTGACAGTAAATTTTAATGGTGACAAAGCTTTCAAGAGCAATTTAAGCTTTTAAATGTCTCTTCTCAGCTATACAAGATGAAGGAAAAAAAACTTTATAGGTGATTAAAGAATGTTGCTTAAAACCTCATGAAGGCATAATGGGGTTATGTCGTTGTGCTGACTATTTTATTTCATGTATTGTTTATTTGATAGGGACAGATACAAAAACACAGATCAAAGGAATCTAATGCCTGAATTGCAGCACATGTTGCCACAGCTAATTTGCAACACTCGTCTCCAGAAGGATCTTTAATAGTTGATTAAAATGAAAAGTTAAGATCAACAGTAAATACAATAAAATTATGAAAAAGAGATATGAAACACACTTAAACCTACTGAATCAAAACAATTAGTGCGGCTCTTCATTTAATCCTGAATATTGTCAGTTATGATGTTAAAATCAGATTTTGATTTTATTCATTTATTTCAAACAGGTTTTTATAAACAAGAAACGAGAAATCAGTAGCACAAATAAAACATGTTCAGACATAACCAAGAACAAAATATTTTTTTTACCGCTACCTTTCTGTTTGTAAAGGAGCACAAAGAAGTGAACACTTATTTAATCCGACCTATCATCTCAATTTAATGAAATATATCACTTACGGACTCAATAATTATCAAAAATTTGTAATTTAAACCATGTTATAATATTCATGTGCCTATTCAGATGGTACTTATTTCCAAAGGTTATCCTGCAAAGTGGTACCATTATTATTATTGTTATACCATGTAGCTTACTTTAGGATGTACAATTAATTATTTTTAGTCATTAAAGCCACATTTTCTTCTTTTTGAAGTACAATGTCTTGCAAAAGTAGCAGAAGCCCTTGAGCTTTGTCACATTTTATCATGTTCCACCCACAAAACTTTGTGCGTATTTACTGGGATTTTACGTGATAGACTTACATGAAGTAGCTACAAATAAAAATCTAAAAGTTCTGACTTACAATTCTGTTCTGCTCCGCTGGGTCAGTACTTTGTCGAAGCTTCAACTGTTTGGTGTCTGTTTCCAGCATCTTTTAAATGTATAGACTCATCATTTTTTCAAAAATAGTCAAAGCTCATTTATAGTGAATAGGGATCATCTGCAAACAGCTTGGCGTCAGAGATACCAAATCAGATCGTCTCATTGACAGGCGATCCTAAACGGATCCAGCCAAATTTGCAGTACCGTAATTCCACCACACTTTGTCCTATCTGAGAAATTCCAACAGTTTCTAAACGGGGAGACGTTGAGCTTTCCAGCAAATATCTGGATATTACGGTAATTTCACCCTCGCTGTAGCAGGGAGTGACATTAATCTGAGGGGCAATCTTTTAATAGATGGCAAATTGTGAAAAATAACTTGCTAGATATAAAAAATTCTAGTTATGACAAATATATTTACTCACAGGACATTTAAAGAAGAAGCAAAAATATTCAGGCAGAGATTTGAAACTTAAGGCATCACTAGATTTTATTTTGAGGTGTCAGAGCAAAGGGAGGTGAATACTTATTAGATATCCATTCTCAATCATCAAAAAAAGCTGGAAAAAGTTAAAGGGGAAATGCTCTATGTGCTGGTTTGTCTACTGGATACAGTTTACATGTTGTTTTATCACAGCTTGTTTTTGAGACCTGAATTTCTTCATACATTCAGATAACTTTGACCACCATTGGGTACGGAGACAAGACGCCCCGTACGTGGCAGGGACGACTTCTGGCGGCTGGCTTTGCCCTCCTGGGTGTCTCCTTTTTCGCCCTACCTGCTGTAAGTTCACTGTATTCACAACCTTTTTTTTTTTTGGACAAAAAAAACAAAATAAACTGATTTTTATTTTTTTATTTTTAGGGAATCTTGGGTTCAGGCTTTGCCTTGAAGGTTCAAGAGCAGCACCGGCAGAAGCACTTTGAGAAGAGGAGGATGCCTGCTGCAAATCTCATACAGGTGATTGACTCGGTGTGAGCTGATGTTCTGCTCATGCATCACCTGGGTAGTGTTGACTCTGACCTGTTTCTCCCGCTAGGCTGCATGGCGTCTCTATTCTACAGATGCCAAACACTCGTATCTAACAGCAACATGGTATTTCTACGACAGCATGTTGCCTTCGTTCAGGTAGGTGTTGCCATCAGGCCACCTGGTCTGCAGTGAGCTGAATCCACAAGAACCACAAACCGCTTCTTACTTAAAATACTGACAGCATCTCTCTAAAGGTGAATAAAAGTAATTAAAATGTTGGAGCTGATTATTATTCGGATGATACAATTAATTCAGTGGAATAAAGCAGCATTTTGTCACTTGAACGCTCTTCAGTTTTAAACACATAAATTTTACAACTCTTATTGAAACATTTTTATGCATTTTATGTTTTTTTTAATTTATCTACTTTAGTTAATTTTACATTTATGTTTTTACATTTTTATTTTTACCATTTAAAAAAATTCCCCATCTCAAATTTTTTATTTTCTTTTTATTATAATGGAAAAATATTTTTTTTTGAGCACCTTGTAATCAAACTTTTCACATCCACGGCAATTACATGAGGTAATAATTCAATCTGGACTTTTAAAATAATTTAAAAAATCTTTGAGGTTGAACAAATGTGACCAAAAATGTATATTAATCAATTTTGTAAAAGAGATGTGTTTTAGTGTGGATAAGAGAAGATAAGTCGAAACATAACCAGGTAACACTACTGTATGCATTAGTTTATCTGGCAGCATTACATGCAACTTTAGAGGATTTAAGCAAACTAGCTCTCTTCTGCAAGGAGCCATCAACTCCATATTGGCTTTTGAACAGCCAAAGAAGGAATCAAACTATTTCACAAAGTAAAATTTGATGCCTTTGAGTTCAAATTATGAGGTTTTAAATTTGGGGACAGTTGCTTTTAAAAAAAAATCTGGACTATTGAATCCTAAAGCTTATAGAAATAATCTCTGAAGAGGTCCAAACTCAAACAATCCATCCAACCCAGACTAAAAACGTCCAATGAAAGAGTCCTGCTATATAGAAAAGACATCTAGCCCGCTAGCAAACCCACATGAAATTCTCAAAATAAAAATGTTCAACTGCAAATGAAGACATCTAACCACAAGTGAAAGTAATTTAACCACTAGAGAATGTCATTCAGTCTTAAACAAGTGAACAAACTGCAGACTAAAAATCAATAAAAGTGTAATTATACTGGAAACAAAAGTCATTCAACTGCAATAGAAAACATGAACAGTAAAAACCCCTATCATCCTCATGTCAAAGTCATTCAACCGCAAATTAAAAACAACTAAACGCAAATCAAAGTCGTCCAGCCACAAAAAAGGAAAACATTTCTTGTAGGCCTGTTTAGTTTTGTGGTTTGGATCCTGAATTTATATCATTCCTATCATGTATCCCTTTCCTTTTAAGTGTTTGGACCATTTAATTGGTCTTTTTGTGGCTCTCCATTGTTTGGTATTTTTTATTTTGTTCATTTGTCATGTTTTGTTTGTTTTTGTTCATTTGTGCACGTGGGTGTCAGAGAACTGACGCTACTGTTCAGTCACCTCCAGCGACAACGTAACACCAAGAAGGTTCTGCAGAACTCCTACAACACGCTGCTGTCTGGGCTGCGGCCCTACAGCTCCCCCTATCTGTCGAGGGACAGGTAGGCACTTCTTTCAGCGCCCCAGTTTGCCCAAACAGGAGGCCCAAAAACACAGTCACACACACTGATCACCAGACACAAGTTAAATCAGGATTGACTGACACAAAGCCAAATCCATGGAGGTGTGGTTCCTCTAAGCGTCCTTTACTAACCTGAGTTCTTACCGTCTTTATCTGCAAAGTGCAAAGCTCATGCCCCAGCCATCTCTGCCATCTCTCGCTCCTCACTCATCAGTTTCCTCTTCCTCTCTTCCTTTCCCTTATGTCCATTCTGTCCTTTTCATGGCATCCATCCCCCATCTGTTCGTAGGAAGACAGAAGTTCCATGCAGGTTTGTTCTTCACGTCATGAGCTTGCAAACTAAAGGTTATTGTTACTCAAAGGATTTTGATTGGGATGAATTTATTGCAAATCTGAAATATTAACAAGTATAAACATAGGGTTGGTTATTTAATTGATTTATTTACAGGCTGTTTGCATGCACCGGATGAAAGAAGTATGTCAGGGTTCTTGGAGAATCAAGGTTTCTGGAAGATTTCTCTTGTTTTTGAGGCGCTGCTGTCACATCATGCTGGTTATACTCAGGTGAAACTCTTAACTGCTTTATGACACAATCCCTCTTTTGAATAACACTCATCTCCCCCTTCTGAGTGAGTGTATCTCAATAATCCAAAAGTGCTGTCATGACTCACACGTTTTGCTTTAACATAATGTGAAATAAGCAAAACTTTGAAACGGCTATTTGGATAATTGAGAAGCAATGCTTCACTTTGAGATGCACCGGTTGTCTTGCTTTGTGTTATAAACTAGAACTTCAGTATATTGCAGAATATTATAGCAGCCTTTTTTAAAACAAGGTTTTGCTGAAAATCTTATGCAAATGTAATCATGGAATGCTGTCTTAATGATTAGCATGGTTAGCAGGCTAGCATTTCTAGCCAGGCTGCTTTCTAAATCCGACATATTACATAATACACAGACTTAGAAAGAGAAAAAGCATTAAACAGATCTCCAGGTTCTGCCTTCCTATTATCTGTTAAAAATTTAGTTCTCACTTATTCTTTCTACCTGAGTGAATAGGTCAACTTGGGATAAAAAAAAAGTTTTCTTCCAAATTCATTCTTAAATTTCAACAACTGACTTTACTTTTAATCATTTCACTGAAATGGATACATTGGGTCACCTTCAACATTCTAGTTCAGTTGGAACAAAAGTGTTTTTTATTCAAATAACTTGGCTATTAAATGTAAATATCCACCAGGACCACCAGTTCAGGCCGCCATCTAATTTCTCGGTGCATCTCTAGCTTCACACCTTCCACTCTCCATCTCTTTCCCTTCGCTACACATTATTCTCATGGGTTCACCATGTACCCTGGTTGCATCCAAGGACTTCTTGTCCTCCTCCACCCACACTCCCTTCACTCCCTCTAAGCCCCTCACCGTCTTTCCCTCTGCCTTGTGTGTCTCCCCAGTCAGCTCCTTTCTAAAAAGCGAGGTCTCTTCCGGATTCATGCTGGGCGCAAGCAGAGGTACCCACAGCAATAATCCCGTGCACAGGGCACGCTAAAACGTCGCAGATCGATAACTCTTACTACCTCAGCAACACATCCTGCCTACCTTGCCTGAAGCACTCAAAGATTTGTGGACCGGATGCAGTGGCTTTCTAAATGTTTTCTTACAGTTAATGCAAAAACATAATTCGCAGCATGTGAGTTCCAGAAAGATGTTGCACTAATATTGAAGATAAGAAGCAATAATATTTATGTGTGCAGCCATAACTGGCCTTAAACAGGCACTGCATTCTGTTCCACAAATACTGGTGTAAAGTCTTTAATGTATGAATGCATTTTAAGGTTTGTATTTTTTTGTGTAAATGCTTGAAAAAGTGGGACTTAATTTGGTTGCTAAATTCATGTCAAAAGTCCAAGTTGGCTAATGACTGGCTACTGGCTCTTAGAAAGGTATTCGTAACCCCAGACTTTGTCACATTACAACCACAAACCTCAGTGTATTTTATTGGGATTTTTAAGTAGAGTGTATTTTTGAAGATTTTAACAAATATATCTGAAAGTTTAGATTAGATTGAGATTCAGCCCTCAAAATTATTGTTCACTTTCTCTACAAGTCTTTATTGGATCTACCACTGCAGGCATCTAGATCCTAAAATATTTGCACATTTTTCTTCTTAAAATAAAACACACCAATCTGGCATTGGCTAGGCTTAGGTTTATTGTTTCTTTAACAAGTTTATTTTCTCCTGAATTTATCTGTATTTAGCTGCATTCATCATCCGGCCAACTCTGACTGGCTTTCCGGTCCCTGCAAAAGAAAAGCTTAATGGTGCCAACACCATATTTGACCGTGGTGATATTAAGCACACAAAGCCAATTGCATTTAGGCAAGAATGTTGAGTCTACTACAATAATGGGGAAGTTTGGGATAGTTCCTTGTAATTTAACCATTCTTGAAATATATTAAACACAAATGTCAGTTGCTCTATCACAAACAAGCGAAGCATGTACACTTAAAATTGTGTTGTAATGGGGTGTGGATACGGATGCAGCAAAAATATGCATTTTCTGCTCATCAAAGGTCTTTGATATTGTGGAAAACATTCAGCTTTCCTGCTTTAATTGGTTGTTTTTCTTGAAGAAAAAGGTTCACAGCTCTGCGCATGCTCTTCGGTTTGAAACCGATCAAACCTCTGTATCAAATCAACATGCTTGTGTTGTATTTTTTTATACAAAGCTTAAAGTGCTTCTCTTTGCATGCAATGTTCTGGAAAGCATTTACTACCTTTCCCTACAGCATGCAAAAGTCTTTCACTCTATTGCCTCCCTCTCCCCATTTCCTGCTAAAACCTTTCCATATTGCCCGTATGAAATGCTGTCCCCCTCTAAGCCTACTCTTGCTATTTAAATTTAATTTAAATAGCTGGCTTATGTGTATCATATGCGAGACAAAGAGTATATCATCTGAAAAGATGTAGGAGTGAACGACTTGGCTGGAACTGCGCTGCGGTGCATGACGGTTGCGCTGCCTATGGATCCGTGATAGTACGTAACCTCTAAGTGGCTACAGAGTGGGAGATCTCCACAAGAGCATGCTCTACCAGCAGCAGTAAGGAGTCGATCTTTTGTAGAGCCTGCCTGCCAAATAGCTTTTCTCCTGTAAGCATTTGACCCCACATAGCTCCCTTACTCGGCTTGTGGTGAGTGGTACCGAGTGCTCAGTGAAATGCCTTTTGTATTGCTGCCCTTTGAAGCTAATGTTTGGATGCCCATAAGGTCTGCTGAAGGGATTAAGGTGGTTTCTGTGATTTTTGCAGGACAATCTTTTTGCTGCTCCAGCACTGTGGCAAGTCTTCAGTTTTATTTTGCTGATTCAGGTGTAAAGACAGGAACAACAGGCCGCTCCTTAGGGCAGAATCAGTAAATAGTGCATACAGTTCCTCTGTATTTCAGCTACTCTGTCCTTCACTGACAAAATGTAAAGCTTTCTTGTGTTCTCGTTTTTTTTCTGTTTCTTCAAGTGATGCCTGATACTACAAGAGTTCTTCTGTTACCTCTTTTTCTACTAACTCTTTTCTAGCAAAGATGGGTTTTCATTCTGCTCTTTTCCATATGCCTCCCAATAACATGGTGTATTAATACTACAGTGATGGTTTGTGGCAATGCAACCAAAACCAGAAATTTACCTGCTTGAATAAAAGAAAACTGAAATCGCTTGTTTCTTGAAGATGTTTCACCTTTCACCCAAATGATTCTGATCATTAATAAGAAATCCTAACCCTTCAGAGTTGGGATTCCTGATAGGTTTATCATTTCTATCAATGATCAGAAATGTGGGAGCCTTTCAGGTGAGAGTCAAAACATATTTTAGAAACTAGAAAATAAAATCTTGTTGTCTTCTAATCAAGCACTAAGAACCCCCATTTCCTGGATGGCTGAGAATCTACACCAAAAAGATAAAATTTGATGGCTATCATTTTCCAAAAACACCACTGCGTCTCCAAGTATTTACCTATTTTGACTTCACTGTCAGCAGTAAAATGGGCTTCCGGGATCGGATCCGGATGAACAACTCCCGTTCATCCCAAACCATCCGGAACAAGACTTCGCCACTACCGCCCGGCTCTGGCGTCCGGCGCTCCCCGAGCCAGGAGAACGTCCCTGAAGCCACCAGCCCAGGAAAGGTCCAAAAGAGCTGGAGCTTTAACGACCGCACGCGCTTCCGCACCTCCCTTCGCCTCAAGCCACGCCCACCTGTTGATGGTAAGCAGAAATTACACATTTCTTTAGAGCTCACAAGAATGTTGCTAATGGTCTTCTTTACTACTTGGTCTTCAGTGGAGGGGGTTGGAGAGGAAAGCGTGGAAGACAAGTCATATTGCGATGTGGCCATGGATGAGGTGATTCCAGCTGTGAAGACACTTATACGAGCTGTAAGGTGGGTTCTTTCACCAAGGTAGCAAGGTAGATGATCTAATCTGAGAGTTACAGTAGAGTAGACTAGAACAGAAATAACCCTTATTGTCCTTTAGTGGGAAACTATGGTGACAAGCAATCAAAGTATGTAGGTTTATAGAAAACCCCCCAAAAATATATCATACTGTACAACACTTATTAATGAAGCACTTATACAAAATACATACTTTGATTAAAAAAAAAGTGCATTCAAATTCAAAAACACTTTGAACCCAAAGGGAAATGAAATGTTGCAACTCATTTAAGTTATTGTGTGTTTCTGTATTAAAACACCAACAGATTATTTGCAAGAAGGGAAAATAAAATTTGTGCAAGCAGAGATGCATTAATGACAGCAGGAATGTTACTTGAAACATGAAAAACTGGTAATAGCAGTGATTTAAACATTCTAGAGTTTTTTGAGAGTGTTGAGGGTTATGAAGTTATAACAGCTTTTGGGAGGAAGGATCTGTGATACCACTGCTTTGTGCACCTGGGATGTAGCAGTCTGTCATTGAAGGAGATCTCCAATTCAGTAGCAGCTTCAAGCATGTTGAGGGGAGGCATTGTTCATCAGGGGCGCTATAGAAAGTTTGGGGAACAGGTGGTGATGTAATTAGGGATACTCCATGAATAAAACGGCTCTTGCTTCATCCACAGAAAATGCTTAGTCATGTTTTACTCATGGAGAGAATAAAGCCACCCACATTAGACATCATGAGCTTGTCTATACTGGCTATGTCTTTACTACATGCAGATTTGGCTGATCAAGTAGAAATATCCACTGTAGGGGGGAAACTGAACCTTAGTGTGAGCACGTTTAGATTCCCCATGTGACCTTGTCACTCGGTGAGTTGGGGTGGTCATGTGTGAGGTTCTGGGATACAGTGGCCTATAAGGACATTTATGTGAATACACAGAGTGTGCATGCAAACGGGTAAAAACCCAATCTAGATGGATCATAATACAATATGACTGAACTGAGGCACATTATTTTATACAGTTCTGACAAGGACGACTCTAATAAAATGTGATTAAGGGCTTTTGTGATATTTAAGTCAGTTTCTGACATTGTGTTATATCTTCCTGTAATGGAAGAACTACTGGACAAACAGAAGAATATTATTTCACTGGAGGATGTTCTTACATAACATGTGCCTTATGCAGAGAAATACAATTTTTTTTTCTTATAGGTACCATTGCAACCAGAAAATGTTAAATTATATCACCTGGTGCTTAGATGCAATCATATTAAAGCAAAGTTTTCAATTAAAACATTGGTATAAAGCTGTAAGATAATTGATGTTGGCTCTCATGATTTTCTGGAGTTTCAACAACTTAGAAATGGTTTTGTGATTCTTTCATATTTATTTACATCAGTGATGTGTTCATTCTGGCAATCTTTATTCTTCTTGAATCAGGAGTAGACAACAGATGGATGGTGTCAGGCCTGGGAGTAACTACTACAGTTTAACCCAGTTTGTGTCCACAAGGAGCGTTGAGTCCTTTTTTCTTCTTTTTATCTTGGGCCAGGTTGTGTCGGATAGCTGTTTTTCCAATAGTGGCAGCAATAGTAGGATCTGACAGACTGAAAGCTATTTAAGTTGGAGAGTTGATTATTGAACAAGGAGCAGATGGTTGATTAGAAACCCGGTGCAGCTGTGAAGGAATTCAAATAACAGAAGTTGAACTGAGGAAATGTGAGAAATCAGTGATGGAATCATCAGAAACAAGGAAGCAGGATATAAATGCCAACATGAAGTGAAAAAGACTAAACTAAATTGCCACAAATCTTGACGGATATATTTCGTATAAACCTTTCAAACACAATAGCTTGTTTGATTGGCTTTATCTGTATTTTGAAGTCAAATCTAAACTTTTTAACAGTTTCTGCTCTGCATGTCTTTATTTCTATGTACTTTAGCTCATGAGTGTTGGTGGATTTTTTTTATTTTAGGCCACTTTGAAATTTCTGCAACATGTTCAGAGAATCTGCATACAAAGGCATTACAGAAAGCATTAATGTGTGCTTGCTCAGCATGCGCACTCACACGTGAATGCTGCAGCAAATCCTTCAAAGCATTTATACAAAACATTCATGAATATAAGAGGAGCTTCATACTGAAAAACCCTTTCCTTCCCAACGTATTTGCAGTATTCACACAAACACGATCACCTGACATTTTACTAATGTGTTGCAGGTGAGGCTCTGTAATTGTATCTTTTGTTTCATGTGCGCTTGTAGTTTGTCTGATTGTGACGTATATTAGTCAAAAATTTTACGGGATTTTTTTTGAGGATCTTTTTTTTTCTTTAATGCCACAGTTACATTTATACAGAAGTTTTAAATAAAAATTGGCACACACTTATAATTGATCTAATTTAGCATTCAAACTAGCTGCGAAGCCACATCAGTCATGTTTTTTCCACTCATATTAAACAATTTTCCCAGAAAAAATAAATCCATATCCTTATCTTGTCCTAATCTGTAGCTGATGTTTTTTGAACAGAAAATTCCAAGAAGTTCACAAGCAGCACTGCGGGCACGGCGTCCATCTCTGCACATTCTCACACACCCACACACTCACTCAGATTACCTGTATGAAGTTTTTTCACTGATGGTGGCAGAAAAACTACAATTGCTAGCAAACATCTGGTGCTGGGACTGGGCCGTTCTCCTGGGGGGGTTGATGAAAGCAGTTTGTAATACCTCTGTTTCCTGGTCTCTGATGTCAGCACTGGAGCCTGACTGCATTTCTCAAGGTAGCGTGATGCTGTCTATGGAGTTCTATATTTGCAACGTGATGATGCCCTTGGAAGAAATGACCTTGCGCATGAATATTTTTATGCGGGTATTTTCTTAAATTCAGATCACGGCATTTAGTTTTTTCTCATTTAAAACTTTTTTTTGTAAAAGCTTCTTTAAGAGGTGCAGTTCACTTTTTTGTACCTTATTATGTTACATCTATAAACATAAATGTATGTTATTGGGACTTTATGTGATTGAATAATATAAAAGAGCATATTTGTAAAGTGGAGTTTATTGGCAAATGTGTTTCCATCTCTTTGCGCGTTAACTAATTTCCGGAAAAGCCAAAAACCAAATCAGCTGAGTGTAATTTCTTTTTTTTTTGTTTTTTTTGGCAAATTGAAGAAATTATTTCGAACTTTACCATTTCTATTAACTGTGCCAGGATTTGAGATTTGAGAGCTGATTCTACAAATATTTGACCCAGGAAAATGAATACAAAGGTCCTCCACACATTTCAGATTTTCAGTAATTTAACGTGTGGAAAACATGTACCTTTCCCCCACCATGGACCATGAATCTGTCAGTGATGTACCTTGCGTCTTGCCCATTACCTGCAAGAGATACTAAGTGTGCATTTTACTTCCCTTCATGGTTTACTTTCTTTTGGTTTTTTACAAAAGATTGAATAAGATTGAAACATTGAAATGACGGTAATGTGACAGCATACAAAATAGTTCATGGGTTTTGAGCTCTCCGTGCTTGATTTGACTTGTTTTGGTGCTAAATTCAAACTCATGTCTAAATGCTGCATTTGGCTAAGCGGTCCTTCAGATGTGTGATTCCTATTGCAGGCATGTGCCACCATGTGTTTCTGTGTGAATGTCTGATGCCACTGGTAGGCCATGGTACGTCCTCTGAGGTTTATGCTTTACTCGGCAGATAACTGTGACCTCAGCTGCTCAGTGCTGCAGACAATAGAAGGGGGGGAGTTCCTAAAGATAGTGCAGGTGTTCAAACAGCAGGTGTTTTCACTGTGTTAGCACACAGGTACATGTGCAACATCTCAGCACGGCTCATGATTGATGTCCGGGAAACACAGAAAGGCTTTAGTGCTGAGACTTCACTTTAGATGCATGTGGTTTATCAGTGCCAGGCTGCCTGAATAAATGTGTATGGTGCTGGGCTTATGTATGGAGAGAGGAAAAGAGAAAACAAAGCCTGTGTGCTTCTCTTCTGTAACTCCCCATGTGCAAAAATGTGATACTGCAAAACAACATTCTTGCAAGCTTGCAGTCTTTGATGAAGTGCCTGCTTTTATAGATAAATAATTTGGACATGGTTTCCATTTATAGTGATCTGATGTCATTTGTTGTTGTGGTTTTCAGGTGTAATATTTTTAACACCTTATTATTTTCATGCTTTATATTAATCTGTTATACACATACTTCAGCTCGTGGGCTGGGTCTTGTCACTTAGCGGGCGCACAGTTATATGCAGAAAGATTCAGACCTTCTCCTGCAGTGGCTCATCCGTCTTGGCCCACCTTGGGTTAATGTCAGCAAAACAGTCATTTTTAATTCCCAGATAAAACCTGCCATTGGAGACTATCTGGGAATCACCTTTGCTGAATTGCAGAAATGTTTGCAGTGGCTTTGCAAGCATTTTGGGCCACAGCTGACACTTCCTCTCTCCCCAGTCATCACCGTGTTTTTACATCTCAACTTCCTAGCATCGACAAGCGATAATATCTTTTAGTTAGCTGTGCCAACTGTGCCGCGCAGTGACTGGAAATTGTCTGGATAAGGGTGGGGGCGCTGAAACCTGACTCCGTGTTATTAAAGCCATTTTAGTGACCAGGAAGGAGAAGTCAGCATTTTGAAGAAACCCTCAGAGGATACAAACCCCCCTCATTCCCTTTCAACCTTTTCCTTAACCCACACCTGAGACCTGCCCTGGCAAGGAAAAAAAAACTGTGCCTACTTGCAAATTAAGAAGACTGCTTGCAAAAATACTCCAAACACATACGTCATCAAGAAGCCGAGTGCTGCGTGAGGAGAAGGGGGACTGAGCTGACAGCTATTAAGGCACCGGGTCACCATCTAGTCCTTCTCCTTTCCACTCACTTTCCTGCTTTACTCAAACATTCTTCTCTTCTTCACTAGTCATCCTGATTCAAACATCTAACATTTGTTCATACGTTGTCACTTTGCGTTACGTCAAACCTCTATACTATGGAGATCTTGACTGCTTTATCCTTGTCAGTTTAGGTGGACTGCCAGGTCAGGTTAGGTTCGCAACTTTCCTTTTATTTCAAAAGGTTTCACATCAAATTTGTTGTATATGTCTGTATTATTTAATTGTGTTTTATTGTTTGTATGTTGCAACTCAGAGACAGGAGTTCCTGCTGATAAATAAAACTATCCTTTTTCGTGCTGAAAATCTTTTCTTTCCATCCCTTACACAACCAACCACTGCAAGAAGAACCCCTGCTTATTGTGTTTATTGCGTCATTTAAAGCTTCTTTTGACACATTGTGTTTCACAGCCAGCCTTCCTGGCAAAGAGAATAAAAGGGAGCAAAGGTAACAGGCAACACATGAAGCCAGGTGCAGACATCTTTAAACTTTTCTCCACATTTTTTCCCTTTTTATCTCTGTTACAGGCTCTACTCCCTCATGCATGACCTTTAAGCAGAACCCCGCTGCCAGGGGATGTTGTCAGTGGATGTGTTCACCTGGTACAGTGGTGTAGGGTTAACAATCCTGGGTGCGACTCCCCCGCACTCGGGTGTGGGTGGTGATTATGAGCTGTGTGCACCCGGGAGCGGGAGCAGCTGTGGTCTACCAGTGGCTCCAACACGGCTGTCACAATGACAAAAGAGCAGAAACTGGGGATAGAATAGAGGTGTGTGTGTGTTATCCTATCCGTGGAACTGTGCTAATTGCTGAAACAGCAAATCCCGATATGAAAATGTCTTTGGGAGAGGCGCAGAGCGTCTCAATATATCCACATGGTTTAGTAGGTTTGTGACTGCTTTCTTTATGGGCCTGCTTGTGAATGATAAGGTCATGCTGACTTTAATTAATCTTGTTATTGTCAGGGTGAGCTGCATTGTTTGATAGCCTCCTGCTTGTGCATTTTTCCAAAGGTTTACGGTGCTTTCTGCGCTTTCCCATGTGGTTTCAAACTCTATGCAGAAAGGTAATAACAGGAAGAGTGTTGTGTTTGTGTGTGTAGGATTCTGAAGTTTCTGGTGGCGAAGAGGAAGTTCAAAGAGATGCTGCGTCCATATGATGTGAAGGACGTCATAGAACAGTACTCTGCAGGACACCTGGACATGCTGGGCCGCATCAAGAGCTTGCAGATGAGGTACCTTAATCTTTATATCACAAACACTCATCTACTTCTTTTAAATCTGTAAAAAAAAAACCAAGACATTAATCTGATATGTTTTCTGCCGTCATCACTAATTAGCATAATATATTTGTATCCCAGGATTTAATAAATCATTTGTTTTTCACAAATTCCTAAAAATAGGTCAAATCAACTGCAGATGAAATATACGTAGTCCATATGTTTGGACATTAGAAATTGTAACTATGGTGATAACTAATGTCTATGATAAAGTAAGAAATTTAAAGCACAACATGAAATGTTTAAACTTCATGGTACTTACTGGACCCTGTTTCCTCTGTGTAATAGGGTGGATCAGATAATTGGACGAGGAGGCGTTCAGTCTGATAAAAAAGCGCGATCCGAAAAAGGAGAGAAGACGCCTCCAGAACTGGACTCACTGGACGAGCTCAGCATGATGGGTCGTGTGGTCAAAGTGGAGAAACAGGTACCAGAAGACGATATTTGCAGTCTAGTTGCATTTCCATTACAAATGTTTGCAAAACTTTGTCAATTTTCCGATAATGTCGAAACCCCTTCCCCCATTATTTTGCAATTGTGGTGTTTCCATTAAGCAAGAAATGCAATTAAAATTACACATGAATAAGATTGGTCCCACGATAAGTCATTAAAAACATGCAGCTCCATCATCCTCCTACCACTACCTGCCATCTTTGTCTTTTACGCCAGTCATCACATCTGGTTGTTGATGGTGTGACTTGTGTGATGCGAGAAAAGTCCTTCAATTGAACTTTTGTGAAGTACACTAATTTCAAAACAGCCAATAATTTACTGCATTGTAGCGCGAAAACCTTTTAGCAAAAAGACTATTTTTATTTGTCTTTGGTGTGTTTCCATTCAGCAGTTTTTATTTTTTGTAATTCCAATTTGCACAATTACATAGTCAATGGAAAAAGCTAAGGAAACTGTGTGAAAGAGTGACCAACTAACCAGACAGAAAGGTTATAAAGCAGTTGATATCTCACAGACCAGTGTTGGTGTGTCTCTCTTTAGGTACAGTCTATAGAAAACAAGTTGGACCTCATGCTCAACTTCTACTCCCAGTGTTTGAAGAAAGGCTCGTCCCACCTCACGCTGTCCTCCCTCTTGGACCCCGACCTGACCTCTGACTACCACAGCCCCACGGACCAAAGAGACCTCTTCCCGTCCGCTAATACACTGAACATCTCCCAGTCTGACAGCGGGAACTTGGAATGACAATGGGACACAGACACTAACCCTTAACAGTATGTCCTCCTTAGGCTGAGTCCTCTCTCTGAGCAGCCCAGCATACCAATCTTCCCCTCTAATTCAGATCGGTTATGATTGCCCCTCCCATCTCAATTCTCCATCCTCAGCCCTTTATCCTGGAGTGAATGTTTCTGGAGCTGGTCAGACATTGGCCACTAGGTGGCTCCAGCTGACGAGGAGCCTCAGCCAAAGCTGCTCACCGCACACGCCTCTCAACTCACTGGATGAGGAAAGTACTTGACTACTGAAGCAGTCTCACCCACTCACATCATGCTGTATATCTAAACCTACTTTAAAACTTTAATTGTAGACAGACTATGGAAGGAAGTTTTGCAGATATCTGGAGGAATCGTCTCTTTCCTCTTTATTGTTCGGTTTTATTTTTGGGCACTTCAATCGACTGAAAGTCGTTTAAGAGCGTTCCCATTCCAACATTAGGGTGACAACACAGTATTTCATGCTGTGATGAATGTAGCTGTTCCTTTGTTCAAGAGAAACTGCAATACAAGAACAAGAGCCATCGACACCTGAAGGAAAAACACAGTTTCCTGGATCAGCTGCACCGGCACAATGTCCCACCCAGCAAGGGAAGTTCTGTTTTCCGGATCCGACGTTAATCACCCAAAAGTTTCACATGACAACAGAGTGAATATAATGTGCTGGATAGACTGTGGATTTGGACTGTACCTTAGTGTAAAATGTTGTTTGTTTTCACTTGTATTTCCTCTTTAGGAAGTCTGGTCTCCAACAAGCCCAACAGCAAAAAAGACACATATTGTTTCCAGCTCAGCTGGCATTGCATTGAGGATTATGTAGGATTTAATAGATCCGTGGTGGTCCGTTATAATTCTCACATCTCTCTTTTGCAGTTTTTCCAGACTACTGTGCGAACTACGACCATTTTAGTGACATACACTTTTATTTTTAAAACAAAACCTCTAAAAGTCTCTGTCTTGCAGCCCATAATCCTGCCATATTTATTCATCAGACTTGCTTTTAAAGGGATAGTCCAGAATTTTTATAGAGAAGTTCTGTAAAAAAAACATAATGAAAGGTAAATATATCTGCAGGATATAACACTCTCTCTGTCGGATCCTGGTTCTCTTTGTGTCTTTGTTTTGTTTAAATCCAGATTTTTGGACCCAGGGGCTAAATGTCTAATTTAGCAAATTTACCTACTAAATGGCAAAATTAATATCTGTTGTATATTTAAAGAAAACTAAATAATTTGCTTTCTTAAATGATGTTAAATAAGTTCTGGCTGTAAAACGGTAAAGATTAACAGCGTGAAGCTGAATAAGAATTTAATTTTAGACCAAGCAGCTGTAAAGTCTAAAAACATAATCATGTTTTTCAATAAATTCAGGGTTTAACATAGCCAACAACCAACATTTAAAGTAATGAGAATGTTGGTCATAAATGTATTTGAAGCTTCTTTGGTTTTCAAAATTTGTTAAATTAATCGACTTTAATGAAACATTTGATTTCAGTTTCATTCATAGGAAATCATGACAGATTCTGTCTGGCATTCATCTAAACTTTTCAAGCAAAACAAACTGGCAACGTCACATTCTTGTGAGGTAAGACTCCAGCAACTACTAGGAAACAACTTTATTTCCAAGCCAACACATTTCAGCTTGTGGCCTTCATCAGGGTCACATTCTTTCCATGTTTTGGAATTTTTTCCCAAGAGTTATTTTGACTGGATCTAAAGACCAGCAAGAATACTTTGAAGTGACCTGAAGAAAAACTGTTATTTTGAGTCAGGGATCACAAATCTAGAGATGCGTTTGTGTGCTGCATGTCTAAAAGCAACTCCAAACTGCTCTGATGCATTAAAAGTTGGACCCTTTAAAATGCTAGAAGACTATTTTGGTTTCAATCCCCTTTTAAAATACCATTAGCTTCAGTCTCTGGGTCCTGCAGGTCTTTATTTACCTTAAACGAAGACAGCAAGAGAATGAGTTATCTCCTTTGAGTAAGATATTAACTCGTTAATTGTTACAGAACTTCAATTAAAAAAATTCTGACCGATCTGTTTAAGATAAAACTTAGATCCTCAGTATGAATTTAGACAGACTATGCTGACAGCAGTTTTCTGCACTGCTTTTCATCACTCTTATCTGGCTTCAAGTCAGGTAATACCTCACAGCCTCTGTGTCACAAGGGCAGCTTTTACTCTTGTTCCTGCATCAGATGTCACATGCACTTAGACAGCACAAGCACAGTTTTTAAACAATGAATGATGCTCAAGAAATCCAGGTCTAGTGCATGAATTTCAGATTATTATCATTAATGCGCGTTCCATTAAGACGCTTCAGAACAAAAGGGTGTGCAGTTGATCATTAAAATGTTACATGCAGACAAACACGAACAATGAAAGCAATTCGTTTACTGGCACTTCATAAATGGAACGCCATTTTGTTGTTTAATTTAGCCTCTGCCTATTTCCTATACCCATGTGTTTAATTTTACGAAACATGTTAAAAAAATGTTTTTATCTTTTTTAAAGTTTTGTGGTTGCTGACATAAATTTAGGGTTTGTGTTGATATATTTTTTAGACATAAATGCAATTTTGACAGAACTAAACAGCTCCAAAGATGGCCCACAGACTCATTGATCTTGAACATGGATGTCATGTTTAGTGTATGTTCATATTTTCTGTCTGCAACAGCTAAAAAAAAAAAAATCCCTTCATTGTTTTTGTCCATTGAGAAATTCTTTCACCCCCAGTCCAGCTGACTCAGGTGCTCCACTTTTCCATTTAAGTGGGACTTTTAAACATTGAATGTACTTCATTGCTTGGCCTGTTCAGATCTATTTCTGCTCCAATGGCTCTTGACGATAGAAGTCGTCTTAGGCACCAAACAAGTTTTCCATGGAAAATACTTGGATAGCTTTATTTCTAGGGACTGAATTACTGCAGAGATCCCTGTTTATTAGAGGCAGTGTTACCAGGAATGATGCTGTTATTCATAATAATTAATGGAAGATCATTTTATTGTTATTCTGAATGAAATTTAATTCAATTAGAAAAAACACACACACAAATGTATTCCACACACAAACCTGTGCCTTGTTTTCCCTTATTCCATGAAAGGTGTGGTGCGCCTTTCTATCTCCTACTTAAAACAATATAAAAATGCTTGGAAGAAGTTTTTTTCGTATAGATCACACACAAAGAAATCCTTTTTTTTGCATTACATTTGACGAAAGAAAAACTTACCGTAGTTAAAAAAATGTAATCTTTTACAACTACTGTAATTTGCTGAGAATATTACTGTATTGTCGGCATATCATTGTACATCCATAGAAACCCATACAGTATCTTAACACCCTTTAGATGTGGAAGCTGGAGGCATGGACATTTTGTGTCAACACAGGAATCTCTGCAGGCATGTGTGCTGTCATAAGCATGTCAATTAGATAAGATTGGCTTCCACACAACTACCTCTGAGGCCGCGAGGGGGCGCTAGTTTAGAAACCTGATTAGGAGAAACAGTTAGTGACTGTCCAACTGACTGAATGCTATGCATGAACCAATCTGCATGTTTTCTTATCTGTTAGTGACGTCCTACCATCCGTCCACCTTTTCACTGACTTGCTGCCATTCGACATTCCACCTCATTACTCTTTTAGCTGCTTTCCTACTGTAGGTTTTGGAGCTGCTGTTAGAATAAAGCACGAACTGAACGAGCAATAAACAAAACGCAAACTCAATACAAAGTCTTCCAAGTCCAAATGGTGGGGCAGTTGACTGAATAAAATGCGACGTTGGTTTGTTTTCTAATCTAACCTATATTTGATCTTTTAAAGAGGTACAAAAAATGTGTTTCTGCTGAGAAGAAATTTTTAGAAAACTAACTTATTAATTTATTTGTTTCAATAAAGCTCTTTGAACTGTTTGTTGCTCTGGGCCCCTACTTTTTTCTTCACAATATGACACATTTCACTATGGTTTAATACACAACAACAAACAACTACTTTTTTTACAGTGAGATGCTACTGCTTCCAGAGCTTTCTACATATTGTCACGTAATGGATTGTGATAAATGTAGATGTTAATAAATATGAATTTTATTGGATTTTATTTAGATTTTCTAACACAAATAACTTCATGAGAAAAATTAGTTCATATTTTAATTTCTTTTAATTGCTCAACTCAATCTAAAAAAAACATGACCTACAGCAATATTTCACAATTCTATTTGAGGCACTAAAAGGATTTTAATACTTTTTCAAAACACTATAGTCTCAATGTAGATACAGTGTTTTTGGACCAAGCAACAATTCTGCAGCTGGTCAAAATTTCTGATTTGTCTTCCTTTTCCAGCTTTTACAGCGTCATTTTTCCCAGTCCGTAGATGTGGTAGAACAAAGTCACATTTCGTTTGACAGGATCTACAATTAAATAGGCAAATGTCTGCTCATCCTCCGGTGTTCCAGGAAAACATTGGCCAGACTTATCCTGTAGAACAAAAACAACACAGAAAATGCTTTTGCTACTTTCATGAATGGATCCAGCTGTAGTGGTATTCAGTGTAGAGGTTTCTTTTAGTTTTCAGATCCAAATCTTATGTGAACTGCTCACTTACATAGGCACAGACTTTGAGCACGGTGGACACCACAACAATCGTCTTCGTTTCGGCATCCTTTTGCACACTAGTAAGTGACATAAAAGAATGGATCATAAAGAGGTCCTAACAATATAAAAACCTTGAGTAAAAAATAAATTTGGGTTTCACACAAAGACTTAAAACAGTGTATGACATGACCCTTTTGAATTAGTGGTTCCTACACAATTGATCTTTTTAGGTGTGGAAAAATTTTAGAAATGAGATGCATTTCTGTTAATTTAACTATTTCTTTATCAAAATGTTCATCTACCCATTTATCTATTATTTTCCAATCACCAATCTATATATCTGTTTGCAGAATCCCCATCCTTCCATCCATTCATCTGGTCACCTATTGTTCCATTCTTTTTCCTTTCCTTTCTTCCTCCTTCCCTTTTCTTCACAGTATAGCTTGTGCAGGCACCATATTAAGCCTGAATGAGTTTTTTTGTATTCTGGGGTTTTGACATTGAAAATGTGTAGGAACTCAGACTCATGTGCATTCATAACTACATTTAATATTTCCAAGCAAATTAATTTGTATATATAAATAAGTAGCAATAAGTGGGGGACAGGCAGCTCTGATTTAATTAAATCTGAAAACTTTCTCTGGGATTTCATGAAAGACTAGATCACAGGATCGCTATCATACATTATTTCCTGGTTTTGAGGGCGTTCACATTTTACAACTTTGGAATACCTTATTAGGTCTTTATATATTTTCTTTGTGGTGCTAATGTAGGGGTCGATGGTGTCTTCAAACTGACAGAGTTCTCCTCCAAGACACAAGTGCTTGAAAAGGCGAAACAAAAACTCTTCCCGCTCCATCTTCCCAACAACATAGTAGTGCTCAGAATCCTCTTCCTGTAACATCTGGAAGAGGCAAAAAAGCCTTGAAATTAAACTCGGAAATGAAATGTATACAAACAGGCAGAGGGAGTAAAAAAAAAAAAAAAAAAGAGGGATCACCTGTCGAAGTTCATCGTAGTCAGGGTAGACATCATGAAAGCATTTAACTACATGACCAGAGGGCCTCAGGATGCCACAAGAGTAGATTGGATCAAACAACTCCATGGAGATCTTAGTACAGGGCACAAGCTCTGTGCTGACGGATACTACTGGCCTCTCTACAACACACATGAGTGTCATCAATTTCCTGCTATTGATAAAAGGATCTCTAGGGGATGACATACCAAGAGGCATGCAGGCTCCGGCCTCCATATTTCTTAGACTGGCAATCACCTGAGGGTCTTTGAAGAAACACTGAAAAACAATGGAAGGGAACATCAAATGCATTCAGTTTAGACTAAAACACCTCATTTTTGATTTTTTTTTTTTTACAGAAATAAAAGGGGAAAATGGAATTTGAATCTCAAAAAGTATGGGATTTTTATGTGAAATAGTAAAAAATTAAATAAAAATAAAGAAACATTTCATATTTTACAGTAAAATACATATATTACAGTGAATACAATATTAGAGCATGTCTTACCAAAGCAAAAGATTCACAGCTGTAAGGATGGAAGTTACTGTCAAAGCTGTAAGTCTGAGCTGACAGCCTCCCCAGCATGGACCTGAATGAAACCCACAGTGAGAAACAAACACACCTGGACAAACTGTATTAACTATAGTTATAGGTCACCATTTCATCAACAGCGTCAAGGTGTTCTTATCCTCCTGGAAAGAGAAGCTCTTAGCAGGAAGAGGACTGAAGGAGAACGTCTGCTCAAACGCGCTTTCGTCTCCTGCCATTGTGAGTTTCGCCTAGAAATGTATAAAACAATATAAACTTTAGCGCTGTTTTAGCTGACAGTTAGTAGACTTAATCTTAAGCTTACTTACTCGGTGCCAGTACGTTTATGACTCTAATTTGCGCTTTTTCTCGTTTAACTTGTAGCGTTTGTATGGAGTAGCTGTTGCCTTGGTAACGGACGGTTGGTGACGTCTTGACGTCCATTATGAACTACATCTTTATTTACC
Organism: Phalloptychus januarius; assembly: GCA_902982915.1. NCBI lineage: Eukaryota > Metazoa > Chordata > Actinopteri > Cyprinodontiformes > Poeciliidae > Phalloptychus > Phalloptychus januarius. The sequence goes on from CADWAE010000478.1 coordinate 1,259,170, forward strand.
CCTTCAGCTAACACTAATACAATTTATTTGAGGTTAGTTGTAATGTATCTAAGAAGACGTATTTATCACCTGTTTGGTATTTTTATTTTAAACTTTTCATTCCAACGTATTAAACGTTTTTTTCTTCACCACCAGATGGCGGCATTTATCTGCTTTAAAAGGTTAATATATTTCCCATGCTTCTTACACCTTTGCTTCGTAGTTTTGCTCTCATGTTATAGCATCAAAACATGGTGTTTCGAAGACTTTCTAATCAGCTTATAAACCACGATATAAAGCACAAAGCTGACCACCGATTTTATTAATTTTTTTCTGCTTACAGAAGATATGTAGGAGAAAGACCAAATGATTATGGTAAGTCCTGTTATGAATATGAGTTTCAGAAAATGTGAACTGGTTTAAAAGCATTTGTGCAGTACAGTTTACGTTAGAAATGTGTTTAATTTTCACTGAGTGAGCATTTGAGACACTTCTTGATTTTTATGGAGGAAGTTATGCTTGGTGGTACACATTCAAGTGCATAGAAGCACACTTTTGTGCATATTGACTTCACATTTGTTTAACAAATAATGACATGAAGGAACCTGTTGTCTAGTTTTGTCCAATTCTGGTTAGATTCAAATAGTTTTGTGCAAGTCCTGACTGGGGAAAAACCCTTGAACTCTTTATTTTACCTCATGCAAACATCCTCTCGGAAGTTTGTAGAGACCCCTACACGTGTTTTATTTACTCCTGCTTAAATACTTGTGTCATTCCTATCATTCCAGGTTTCCAAGAGGGAGATCTGGAATTGTTTTGTTGCACATTCCAGTGAAGGACTTCTTGAACCTCAATATTTCAGATGAAAGGAGCCAAAATGATCTGCTGAGGGGAAACCCTGAAGGTATGATACTGTAAGTGTGTTTTTGTATTACAATGGATGTTTGTATATGGATATTATGCAGGGAAAGCAATACTGTCTGTGCCACGTTTGGGTTGAATCTGTGAATTTGATTTTCTTTCAGTAGATAACATAAGTCTGAAACATAGCAGTTATAGTTACATGGCAGAATTGCTCAGGCTTTAAATGAAATCCTTCATTCTCAGCATGTGGGCATAAATGAGTTCAGTTCAACTTTCCCATGTGAACAGAACTATGTAATAAACTGTCCACTGATGTAACTATGATAACATGATGCAACTGTCCTAACCACATCTGTACTCCAATAACACGGCTCTAAAATAGCGATGGTAATTGTAGTGCCACAATGTATTGCTGTAATGACAAAGAAAACACAAGGATTATTAACTGTGACAGCTAAGTGAAGTAACAGGAAACTGACATTCTGCAGCCAGAATATGACAAGACATAACACAACACAGGTCAGGAGTATTTAACAAAAATATATTTTCATTTTTTGCTGATTGCTTCAAGGGAATTGCTCTTTAGACCCATCACAGACTAAATGGAAACCTGGCAGGCAGTATGGCAGACAAAGGTCGGAAATATTCAGAGAAATATTGGGGCCTGATTGCAAACTGTGATCATATCTTTCCATTCTGCCTTTGCAGATTTGTTGACAGGTATGGAAGTTGTTTCCATCTTCGTCGTAGTGTTTTGCGATTTCGTAACAGTAGCATAATGGAGTCATCTCATAAATACTAAGGAGACAAGTTTAGGCACAGATTTTCATTGACACTGTGGTCATGCAGTTCAAACTTTTTACAAAGGCAGGAGGAATTTTTATAGAAAACATTGAACTGATCTATTAATACAGGTCATATATATTTTCTGGCTGTTCAGTTGTTTTTAATTCGAATAAAACCCTTAAAATAAACCAAGGTTTTTACTCTAACAAATGAACAGAAATGGAATAAAATGAACACCATCCAATGTCAGAATTAACAACTTGTTGCACATTCTTTCTGAGGTACTTTTAAAATTGCATTTGGGAAATATTAAATCTGAAATGATCTGTTCAGACCAGAATACCCTGATGCATTTTCACCTGTGCCCATGCAAGACGGACTGTGTCTTTCTGTGGGGAAGACACAGTTTTCCCACAACAGTGAGATACTAGACTGCTAAAAAACACAACAACATTCAAGGTCTTTTGGTTTCAGGTGTATCTACATGCAAATATGGTGCCTTCCCAAAGTATTTATACCTTTGAGCCTTTCCACATGTGGTAGCCACCAAAGCCAATGTGTGGTTTGATCAATACAAAGTGGTGCAGAATTGTGAAGTGGTGGGAGAATGATGCACACTTTTCAAAATGTTTTATATCTAAAAATCCAGAATGTGTCTAGTCAATATGTATTCAGCTTTAATGTGTCAGTACTGCAGAAGACAACTGAAGTTTATATCTTCTTTGCAGGTATAGAGATAAACATCATTTTTATCTTTTTTAAGTTCATATTCAGTCAGACTGGATGGAAAGTTTCTGTGAACATAAATTTTCAAGTCTTGTTTTGGATTCTCAATTGGATTTATTCCTGGACTTTGACTGAATCTTGCGAACACATAAATATGCTTCAATCTTCACTATTCTAATGTAGCTCCAGCTTTGTTCAATGTTTTTGTCCCATTGGAAGGTGAACTTCTGCCTCAATCTCAAATCTTATTCAGCCTCTAGCATTTTTTTCTTCCAAAATTGCCCTGTATTTTTCTTCATCCTTCTTCACATCAAAACTGACCTGCTTCCCTTTTCCTGGTGAAGAAGATCATTCCCACAGCATGATATCATCCCCACCATGTTTGATTGAGTTAGGTGCAATGAGAAAGTTCACTTTTTGCCCAATCTGAGCTGTTTTAAGTACTGAACTGTACTCTGAACATTCAAAGCCATAACCTGAACAGAGTTTCAACCATCCATTAATAAACTTTTCAGGAGAGTAAAATCAAAAACAGACAATTTTACCTACAATTTACACATTTGTGAGTCCAATTTGAAGCTTAATTTCTTTGTCAAATTGTTTGTTCTCATCTATACCTGAAAATTATTTAGCTGGAGAAATTCCAAAGATATTTAAAACTCTGCTGTTGCGACACTGCAGCTTAAAGTTGTGCCCAGACTTGGAGAACAATGGAAAACTCCTCTTAGAGCATTTTTGATAATGAATGAATTAATATCTGTAACATTCTTTTCCAGTGAGGTCATGGTGAGAGGGATCTCTGTTCATGCTGTTCCTTTCTGTTCAGGGTCGGTCAACACAGGCCAAATCCCAGTGGAAGTGTTTTATTGTCAGTGTCTCCACTCCTATTAACTCATAACAACAATAAACACAGCAGCTAGGCCCAAACACTGACTCATTCAAGTCAGTTCAGCTGACACTGAAGCTTTTACAAACATGAACACACCCTAAAATTATATTTCTGTGTTGTACATCTACTAACTCAACATTCAGCTGAAAAGAAAAGTCATATAAGTCCACCCATGACAAGAAATGATCAAAGTTAATAAAATATGAAAAGTAAAATGTACCATGGAGACCAGTAGCAATGTTTGCCTCTCTGCCAATTTCATGTCGTTTAAATTCTAGATGGAAATTTAGCCTCGGAGCATAAGAATCCCTTTTTAGGCAGCATAAATAAAGGAATCATTATCTGCTACTTGTTTTTGGTGACTTTTAATAATGCTAAAACATACCATTTAGGCTCAGTTTCTTTAAACCGGTGTCACTGCAGCTGTGAATGTTGCTAAACTCTAAAAAAAGAATAAAAAGACAGGAGTGACATTTATACCTTCTGCAGCTTTCAAACAATTTTCTTTTCAATGCTTTAATATAAAATGTGGACATAACAACATCACTGATTTGTAAACTACTGTTTTAGCAATCTGATCTTTGCTTTTCAAAAGGTTTATGTGAATGTCTGTTACAACACAGCTGAATACAGGAAGTGATCGTTCAGACTTTGAAATTGAATTTGAATTTTATGATAAAGACATATTTAAGTAAAGTCATCTATTTTGAAACTCTGTGGATCCTGGAAATGTTTTTTCCTCTGTTTCAGACCATATACAGCCTGAGGTAGTCCAAACAAGAGAAACGAACAACAGAGCAACCTTGCAATGTCCTCCAACTAGAACACTTATTTTAAATTTCCCTTTGTTTATTAACTCCCTCTGCAGATGCCTGATAGAGTATCTGAGATATTTTGGGATTCCCAGAACAGCCTTGCATGGATAAATAAAAAAATGTTCCCTATGCTGAGAGAAAAAAAAGAGATACAGTAAAAGGAACAGAGTTGGAATGGAGAAAGCTGCAAGCATAAAATGAAGAAATAAGATTTTCAAAGATGCTACACCTATGTAATTAATCACAATGAAAATCCAATTAACAATTAGTAGCAAGATTAGAAGGGCTGTCATTGGTTATTGTTGCTCTGATCCTGTCTCACTCTGAGAAGTGATTTTTAACTTTTTAAAGATCACTTCTTGCATCATAAGAACAAGATTATCAACATTATGATACAACTATCATAATGTATCATAATCAAAAACATGAGAGTGGATAATGCAACCTTTCTCCACTGTTTATCACTCTGTTTTGTTATTGTTTATAGAGATTAATTTCTATTTATACTTAGTTTGTTTTAGTGATACCAGATCATGAAAAAACATGAACAGAAACTCATTCCATAGTAATATTCTTTTTTCACTTTTTATTGTCTCATTTCTGGAGAATCGTTGACGTATTTATTCTTTAATTTATTTTGTAACTCATTTCGTAAGATTCAGTCTTGTGTTGTATTAGATGCATAATACATCTTGAGAAACTTTCCAAATTTAAATAACTGTTTTCTAAACCCTCATGTCTGTGGCTGAAAACGTCGTTATTAGCAACGTGAGGCTGATTTCAGGTACCAATCAGTTCATAAGAAATCACAGAAATGACTCTACAGCAAAGACACAAATAGCAGAAAGCTTCAAACGAGTTGTATCTGATGATTGCAAGCTCAACTTTCAAGCTATGAGTAACTCTCCCTCCATTTTCAGTTACAGAACATACAAAGTTGAATTACTGATGTATTTACTTTTTTTTATTTAAAAATCTAAATACCCCCTGAAGGCTTTCTAAAGTAATATTTATTTATGAATCTTTCTTGCAGAATGTCTTTGCTACAAGGTCCAAGTTCTCAATTTTAAAATTGAGCATAAAAGTTTGCAACGTGTCTCGTAAAAGTAGCAAACTAAAGAGTCAAATTGCTCTCGCTTCACATTCACATGCTTTTTGCATCAAGTCAGTATGGAATCATAGCTAGGTAGTTTTAGCTTTCTATGAAAAGGTGTCATATCTTCAGGCAACAAAAACACAAAATCGAGTATTATTTGCATCATTTTGGACAAAAATCTTGTAGCTGAAACTCAATCACCCTAAAACATGTGGGCTATGTCTCCTTCAGGCAGTTTGTGCTTTTGTGACATTTATCTGGTCCGTTTCTGTCCCAGTCCCCATGGTAACCATCCACACATGGTTGCTTGACATGGAACATGATGCTGGATGTGCTGTAAGAATGTAACCTCACATCTTTGCCAGCTTGTAGCAGAGCCTGAAAGGAAGCTACTCGCTCCTACAAGACTGAAATCATCAGCAGCATACTGTTGTTGTTGCTACTTGACAGCCTCACACTGATGAAGCTCGTCTGCTTTGGACACTTCCTGCCAGCATACAGTATATATAGCTGATATAAACCCCTGGATAAACGATCAACCGGTCTCAAAGGATAATTTAGAGAAAATATGTGGGAAGGTTTCAAAACATGAATGCCTCTTCAGTCTTCCATCTCTCTGTACCTCACTGGCTCACTTGTCTTGCTGTTGTAGGAGTGAGATGAGATAAACAGACATTAAAGACCGAGGAGTGCTGCTGATGCTGCAACCTCTAGGGCCCAGAGCATGGCCTCTAAACTCCACTCTGCTCCAAAACAAATAAGCTGCTCTTCAGATCCCATATCCCTTCATTTGGTTTATTGGCAAACCAAATGATTTTCTAGAAGAATCTTTACACGTGTCACTCTGCAGTAATTCAATAATCTCCCAATGCTGTTGCCCTTATGTTGCCCTTGTAATCTTAATAAAACACCTTGTTACTTACTCAATTCTTTGTGTCTACATATAAGTGGAAAGAGTAAGTCAGAAAGTTAAAACAACCAAAATTACCATTGTTTTACTTATTAAAATATAAATTTAAACAATAAATATTTTATCTATCAGGAGAAAAACTTAGAACAACATATTCCTGAATACTTTCATGGTGAGGTGGACAGATTCTCCAAACAATAATGCCCCCAGCTCTGTGCTTCATGGCTAGAATAATATTTTTTGTCCCAGAATCCCGTATTGTGTTTTGCAAACAATGTCTGATGTTCTGGAGTTCAAATACTTGTTTAAGACTTGATTGAGTTTTATAAGTAATCTAAACTTTGTTTATGTTCCAGTGTTAAACCAGCAGACTCAAACCTATTTGAAAAGACATGATCAAAGCAGAAACACAAATGAAAACCAAAGTTTTTAACATCATGAAATCATAATTCTTTTAACTTTCTAATGTCTTTACAGTTTCTATTGATGAAATTTTACCAAATAATTTCAAATGGTCACTTTTTTTGTTTTTATTGTTTATTTGTATTACTTGGCTTTTTCTTACTTGGCAATAAAATACCATGAGTGAGAAAAACACAGGCTTTCATGGGGAATTATATGTTTTTTTTTAACATGCCTACATATCTTTTCTGCACAGAATTAGTTCCTTAGACACATATTTGAATGTCAGGTCATCAATCTGCAGGATGTATAAACACTTACTAAACATTAAGCTGTTTTAACTGTCCACTCGGGCCACATTTGAAATTACAACTTGTCGCAAGTATAGTGCAATCTGTCGACCTTCCAGCGTTAAAATGAGCTGCATTTTCTAAAGTTAGCCACCCAGATGTGTTAATATAATTTACTCTACCAGGTTCACTCGGACACTAGAAAATGTACACTGGGAACTCTTGCAACAAGATAACAGCCAGGTAACTGGTTTTGTGCTATTTATGCCTCCCACCATGGCATGCGGGCCTGGGTGGTGAGGCATAAACTCTGCATCAGGAATTGCCTCTGCATCACAGATTCAGATTTACCTGAAGTCTGAAATGTATTACCTGATGTAAGTCCTTGTGGTTTAAAGATGTGGACATTGATTGCAGGCGCCTAAATTAAATGTTATAAAGACAACTGGGACTGATTTACTTTATATGCAGATATTTATTGGTTTTAAATTATTAATATGTATGGTTAAAAAGGAATTACCAAATTGTGGAGGGATGAAGTGCAGTAATTGGAATATCACTAGACTTTGTTGCCTGGAAACTCTAAATATGTTTAGTTTTACCAGTTGATTTGGGTAAGTGAAAGATCCAGACAGGCAGGGGAGCTGAAGAGTCTTTTGATCTTCCTCTGTCTCTGTTTTATGCCCTTTATGTTTTATTACCAACTCGTGGATATTTAACTTTTTCTTTTACCTTTATTTAAAGGCTTAAATTTCACTCCTGTGAACCGAAGCTCTATTTAATCTGTTAATGTCCACAGAAAGAATCCCTGTTGTAGCTTTTTTGGCTGACATGATGACATGAATGGAAGGTATTTTTGTGGTCAAAAAGGTTTTGAAGTTTTTAATGCTTTTTTCCCGGTTTTTCTTTTTTAAGTTTTCTATTTTAACTTCATTTCAGTGGACATATCAGAATTAATACCTTCTTCACTTTCATCCATATCTCAGAATGCAAAGGAATATAAGGATTATACAAAGAACAAAAACTGAGCCAAATAAATAATTGACAGTGCTTCTGGCTTCTTTGACTACTATTGAATTAAACTGGTTTCTTGCGTGTTTCTAGACAACAGAGTTTTCCAATCTCACTGGTAAAGCTGGAAGATGCTCAGGGTACTAAGCCTTTTATTTTTGCAAAGTGTTCATTCTTTCTCCTTTTGATTTCTCTGCCTTCAATGGTGAGGTGAGACACCTGCAAAGAATATTGTCCAATTGCTCAACTGCAAATTGCAGGTGAACCCAAACACTTCTTATAAATGCTAAAGGAGACTGCGTTGGGTAGAATATATTGATCAAGATTTCTTCTCCCTTGGGTCAGTCCCTGTAGGAATGTAATGATGGATAATTTGAAGAGGACAGAGTACATCAAGGACCACCTTAGCTCTTCTCTTCTTTTTGAACCAAAGAGGTGACAAAAGAGAAGAATTGGGTAAATTTATATCAAAAGGTGATTTAAATGTCACCTTAAAATGGGCACTATTCACTGCCCATTTTCTTAATCCTCTTCCTTAAAGTGAAAATGAAGAGTGTTTTATACCAGCATACTGGTTGCAACAGAATTCATCCAACCAGGAATGTTTTCTTATCTCGCATCTTTTTAATCTTGCAGAATGTGTGTGTGAAGAAACAAAGGGACAAGCCACCGCATGTTACAAAGAGCAACATCTACTTATGATCTTTGGTTGATTAGAGAGTATCACCTTTAGACTTTGCTGTGTAATTCTTTGTGCGGTTACCATGCAGTTATTCTGAAGTGATCAAACATCATCAATGATCTTTTTGAACTTTTTTAGCCACCATAAAAGATAATTCAAGATCTTTGAAGTGTGACTTTCTCCTCTGTGGCTAACAAATAAAAATGATTAAAAAAACATTGTGCACTTCTTATAATGGAGATGATGGGTTTGATAAATTGCACATTTGGATGCACACTCACCCACCACTTTATAAAATACTACTATTCAGTGGCTTGTTAAGACAACACAATGCATTTAGTCATCAAGAAATGGTGAAGAAAACTTACAAAAGATTAGGTAAGGAAAGGCATTTAGGGACTTTGAATGTGGATTGATGTTGGTGCCAAATGGGCCAGTTTGAGAGTTGAGTCTGAATGCAGAGAGTAACTTGAACCAACAGCAGAAGATCAGACTGAGAGGCACTTTTGTAAAAATGGATTGAGAGAACTGAGGCTACAATTCCCACTGAGTCACCAAGTTTAACAAGAAAAGAGTGAAAAATGTTGCCTTGTCTTGTGAGTTTTGGTTTTGGCTGCAGTATCCAAATGATAGTATCAGAACTTGGTGTAAATAATGGGAAAGGATCCATGTGGCCTGATTGAACCATTTAGGCGGCTAATGATAGCATGACAGTGCATTGAATATTGTTAGTTATTGTAATTGACTGTGTCCATTTCTTCAAGACCACAGTGTACTCGTCTTCTGATGACCACGACCAGCAGAATGGTACATTATGGAAAAAATCCAGAATAATCGGAACCTGGTTCATTTGAACTTAAGTGACTGTATTTATCCTGAATAAATACAGCATAAATCCAGCATCAAAAATCCCCAGGATTTGGATGGTCTTTGCAGGGTTTCATTAAACTGTGACTCATTTTCTTTGAGAAAAGATTGAAAGTCCCCGAGGAACTAAGAATGTGGTAAACGTCAGTGGGGAGCGGGCGAGGATTTGTTTTTGTAGTGCCAGAATATCAGGGGCCCTGTGACTTTCTTAATGTTTCCAAATAAAGTAATACTAACCCTCATACCCCTTGTTTTGGAGGCAGAAAAAACATTTCAAAATATTATTACTCAATGTGCTTGTGAGCTACTGGCTTGGCTACCTTGTTAGAATATATACACTTCCTTCAGAGGTAAATAGTGGCCCCATCTGACCATCATCAAACTCTTTGTGTGAAAGGTTGTGACATTGAAGTATTTCATCTTGATAATATGAGATCTTATGTTCTTAGTAACAATGAAGTTCAAGTACGGAAATTCAGAAACTGCTGAATATCTTACAAAGCAAAAGCACATTCTAGTTTAAAAATGTTGCAACAATGTATATTTAAGTTTTTTATTTTATATTCTTCCAAAGGAAGAATGACTCACAATTTAGACAACTTCAAAGGTTGCTGACAGTCATATAAAATTAGCTTACTATGAGGAAATATTTTCTGTGTTATGCATTTTAATGAGTGTTATTTGCTCATACCTATGATTAAAGTCCCACTGGTCACATAAAGAGTTTCCTTTCATGTGCTGAGCTGGTGAATCTGATCAGGAAGAACGAATGTCTCTTTGATTCTGATTCATGGGTCAGGTCTTCCTATGTCTGAGTGATTCAGAGTCTGTAATTTCTTGGTCAGCAATAAACACTCTGTGGGTCAGTGCTTTCACAGTCAATATGAGGTGAGACAGAGACAGATATGCAAGCGTAGCAAAATAAAAAACACCACTCAGACATATCTCTCTCATAAAGATACTCTCTCATCATTAGGCTTGATTTTAATCTTATTGGTAGCTATGATCAGACACAACTATGATTGTCTTTTTTTCTACTCCAATCTTTGCATTATTTTTTTTTAATTTCTTCAAGCAAGCCTAAATTCTTACAGTTACTGATTATGAAATAAACTGAAGACAGTTTTCTGAAAGAATATATGTATCACATTTCCCTGAAAAGACTCATGCTAGTCTGGACAACCATCACGGACCACTGGTTTTATTTACCCATTAGCAAAGCATTCTGGGAAGTCTTTAAAAATATAATTGCTAAAAACAACTTTAGTGTTTATTATAACAAAAAAGTGGCTTTTGGTCAAAAGATATTATATGTGAAAGATTTATTTCTGCCTCTTAGGCAGTCATTTTATGATTAATATACTTTCTCTGGCCTCAGTTTCACATCTTATATCTCTGTCATGCATTTTTTAGGTCACTGCTTTCCTTGAAAAAGTATTTCTTCCTCAGCAACCGCAGCTGGCACTTTTCTTAGCATATGGCTCTTCACTTTCCTTGTTTTCAGTAGCTGTAGCTATAAATGTGTAATAAAAGTCCTTAGATGTTTATTTTACTGGTAAAGGGTGCCTTACCTTGTTGGACAGTTTACTTATCACCCTTGTTTCTTTTGCTACTCCCAACAAAGCCATTCATGAGCAGACTGGTGCATGAGCAAAGGCTCTTGCTTTGATTTCTCACTTTGTAAAAACAAATAAAGCAACTTGAGTACTGTAAACAGTTTGCAGTACGAGTGGTAAATCCTAGATTTCTTACATGTGGCTAGTTTACCTGTCAAGAATTCTTGTTTTTTTTTATAAACTGCTTTTCTGTCGTGGTTGTTTCTGCTTTCTTAATCCCTATAAATAGAATTTTTTAAGTCACAATTTTAATGGCCCTCATGTATCTTTTCACTTGGACCATTAAACAAAAACGATTACATAAAATGTGGGGCAGCCTTATAATTTAAAATGAGAAACAGAGGTGGTTATGGCCTCTCATGTTTTCCATATTACTCAAATTTAGTTTATTTAAATTACTTTCTTTGAGTCATGTACACTCCTTTTCTCTCCAGAGCAAAACCATCAGTGTCAACGCTCCAGCTGCAGAGAAGAACAAACTGTGCAATGATTTTCTCCCAAATATCTGAACTTCATATCAAAACTAACATGTGGGTGTTTTTTCTTAGTAACAACATTGAAAACATTCACATTGCTGATGTTCTCTGCTCTGGATCAGCATATCATGCCCATCACACCCATCCTTGTTTACTATCAGCTGCACACGTCCTGGAACAGGAAATCCACCAGGGCCGTCAAGATGGACATGCATCTGCTCTGAGGGGTGCAGACCCAACACTCTGACGCAGAGCAGCTGGAGCCTCTGTTTTTGCAGCACCATGGGATGATTGTGATGCAACAGTCCAGAAAAAGAGAACGATTGTTCCTCAGGATGACTGTGTGTGTATGTGACCGGCCCACGCCATTCGGTTCTCAGTTCCAGATTCTACTCGTTTATTTCCATGAAATGCTCCAAATTAACCAAATACATGCCACACACACAAACACACGCACACACACTGACCTCAAAGAGTGCATACTTTTTGTGTGAGTGGGTCTGGATGTACAATTTATTTCCCCTCGGAGTGTGCCTGTAGTATTTTTTCTAAGTTGTTGCCTTCAGGCTCCATGGTTCAGTCTATTCTTCAGGAATTACCTCAGTAACAGAAGGACTGCTGATCTGATAGCAGACCACTCTGCTCTGGCTAATTTAGAGGTCACGTCTGAGTCACTCTAGTGTGGATCCGGCCTACACACTGACTGTACATCCATACGTGTCTTATGACACATCGCCTACAGATGTTGTGAAACATCCTTCTCACAACCAGCTGAAATGATTCATATTTCTTGTTTTCACTGACCTATACATGAGTCACATACTTCCTCATTTGCTGACAGCCTTCTCTGATTCAGGGGGTCATCTATCTGTCCCTGAGAGTCTCCAGACTTTACAAGCACGCCTTTTCATTCTTGTGTTTTTACGGTTAAAGGAGCATCATCACCATTCTTCTCTAGAAGTGACTTGCCTAATGCCAGCAGCTATGCATAGTTCTTTATGCGTTAGTATCACCAAATGACGTACAGTTGTGGTTTAATAATGATGGAGAGTCTGGTGACATTTGAACACTGTAAAGATAGCTCCGGGGCTCCTAGTTTCAGGAGGAACAAGGCGTGTAACACTTGTTAAATTATAGGCTTGTTTGAAAAGAAAACTGGTTTTCCCAGAACTCCGCCATCCAGTAATAGTCTGCGAGCACTTCAAATTTAAGCTTGTTTTAAGTCACACTTATAGATCAGGGTAAACAAACAAAAAAAAACATTTTCCCTGGAAAATGTTGCATAAGATAATGATGGAACAGTACCTCAATCTATGCCCTTTGTTAGTTGTCTTCTATTTTGAATTAAATTGATTAAATTAATATTTGCAAGTAGATAATTTGTGATGTCTTTCAAATTAAAATATGTAATTACCCACAAATCCATTTGAGTGTATTTGCACACACCTTTTCTGCTCTGTCCACAAATTATGGGGTAATTGGGATTGAAATCAGGACTTGTTTAACGGTTTACTTTGTTGTAGTTACTTGGTGATTAGCTGACGGGTCCCGTTTGGAAAACCAAAGTTTGACTCATGGCTAATGTCTTGAGATGTTGCTTCAATGATTCCAAGTCACGTTCTTTCTGCATGGAGTCATCTGTTTTGTGAAATGCGCCAGTCGCTTCTGCAACAACACCTGATGATGTCACACCTGTACCTGCTTGCAGCTTCCGCCTTTTCCTTTCAAATGTAACAATGATCACTCTAGACAAACGCCTCAATTTTGGTTTCATCAGACCACAAGACATGTCCCTAAAAGATGAAGTGTCCATCTCAATGTACATTTGCATACTGCAAAGCTTTTTATGCTGCTTTCTGGGTAATGACTTCTTCCTCAGTGACTGTTCTTACAGCCAATGCCAGCAAGGACCCATTTTACTGAGGATAATGGTCTTGCTTCAGAAAGATACTTCACAGCTATTTTACTTTTGTTCTGAGATTGGTACATCCTTTTTTAATCAAACCGTCTGTGTGCCAAAGAGACTGTCTCCTTTCTCAGCAATATGTCTGGACTTTTCCTTTGGATTAAAACTTGTGGGACCTGCAGACATTTAGATTGTACTCAAGGGTAAATGAGATTGTGGAGGTCCACAGCTCTCTTCCTGATATCTGATTATCATTTTTTCCTGTGAAAAAATTAAAAGTTCAAATTAAAGCAAAAATATCCTCTTGTTTTTCTGGCATTTACCTCATTAAAACAATATCAGTAATGCAACTGATCTAAAACAAGAAAGGTTTACTCTGTGTGAATGTAAGACATTGATTATAAACAAAGACTTATTCTTTTTAAATAAGTCTGTTTGTAAATGTATGTTGTCAGCTGCAGGCCTCTTTGTGGGGTCACTAATTTTTTTTTCTCCTGTCTCTACCATCCTCCAACCCCACCCTGTCTGACACCCTGCCATGTCTCCATTATCAGTTCAGCTGTTAGTTTATTGATCGAGCAGTGAGGGGTGTTTAAAGCACAGCTGGGTCTTCCTTCAGCACCATGTCACTCATCTGAATCAATCAATAATGCTCAGAAAACAGTGGATGACTAATTTGGCTCGCTTCATGAATTTTGAGAACCTGTTTTTTTGTGATTAACATGTCAACATGACAACAACTTAACTGTTGCAGAACAATGAAGAAATAAAAATCACATTTCTTGCTTGTGCTTGCAAATTTTTAATTGCTTTATTATGACTGTGACTCATTGAAATAAAAAACAAATAATATCTGTATACATTTATTTTGAAACAGAATTGAACATAATAAGATTCTTTCTATCAAACCTATTATTTAAAAATATTTAACTTCTCAAGTCCCACCTGGAATAATTGTATTTACCTTGGCATGAATGAAGTGGAATAAAACAGACTGATGACAAACAGATTCAGGATAACGGATAGAAGAAAAACAATCTTAATATTTAGAGCTTTTAGAGCAGTTTGCCTTAGTTTCTGCCAAAACCTACTGTCCAGGGGGTTGTTTGTAAATTTCTAGGAGCTGAAAAGTCTCCTGCAATCTGTCCGCTCATTTCCAGGCTGAGTGGGTTGGACTTATGCAACCTGTGTCCAGGAGGAGGAGCAGGAGTCAGCAGCTACTCTCTACTGTGAACACCTCAGATAGAGTTTAACTCTGCACAGTTCGGTAAATGTAGGGCAAATTCACGGCTGTAAGTGAAAGGAACAACTTATTGGGTAGCAGGAGACTGAATCAAGAGTGTATTTCACCATGGAGGGTTCTGGATGATAAGGAGAGGAAGGCTGCACACAGATAATCAAACTGAGGAAGCTACTAGAAAAAAAAAGCCTGTATGAGTGGAAGAGAGAGTTTGCAGGAGGCAGTGAAGCAGGGGACAGTGCCAAATGTGGGTGGAGGGAGTGGTTAACGGTGCTTTCTGCATGTATATAGAGAAGGCAGACTGTGACAGAGCAGATCCTGTTAGAGCCTGAGCCTCAGAGAAAGGAGGACTGACCTTTCAGACTCGCTACCTGTGAATGACTTCCTGAGCAACACAGCAACAAAACTGCAGGTTTCTGCTGGACTATAAACTCAAGATTTCTGTTTCATTAACAGGTAACAACTGATTTTGTTTCCTATGACGGATTCCAGGCAGGTGCAGCTTTACAATTTCCACACTTACATTGTTCTCAACTTACTTCAACATATTTCTGAAACATCTGCTGAATTTTGTTCTCCTTTGGTATAATTTATCACTGTATGTTAGGTCAAGGTGTTGCTGTTTGAATTTATTTGCTTTCTGGGTGTTTGACTGAGTGGCACAACATTCTAGAAGATTTATTATGGAAAGATGAATGCGAGTTAGAGATTGAGCAATTTTATGAGCCAGTTTGTGTTTGTCTGGTCCTCTTATGCAACTCAGAGAGCTGTAATCCATTCACTGTTTTATTCAACATTTAAGGGGGATTGTGAGACCATCAATTACCCATGTTGGTGTTTCATGGGCAGGACTGTGAGAGGGAAATAGTTCACGAAGACCTCATACAGAGATACAGAGAGTTATCTGGTGGGTGGTGCCATGATATCTTCAAAGAAAGTGAAACAGTGACATGAATAAGAAGGGAATATTAAAAAGTCTGCTGCTACCAAAATACTGCATTGTATTTGTTTTATTAGAGGCTTAAGATAATGCTTTACTATTAATTATTCTATAAAATGAATGTCCAATGTTTCAAAATATTGAATTTAAAGACAAAACATTCTTCAAAAAACTTTGACTTTGACTCCATTTCTACCACTGGAGTTGGTTTTTATTGGGACAATTGCTGCTGAGGTGAAATAGATGTCGGTCATGTCGCCTCTGAACTCCAATCCTTCTGTGCAGTGACAAGCTGTGAACCTGCACTTCTCAGCTTCTGCTATGTAAAACGTGCATGCTCATGTATTTATGTGGATGTCTGTCGGTGCTGAGGGTCCATCTGCCCCGTGGCTGCAGTAGCTTGGCTTCAGCAGCTGTCCTGAGCTCTGGTCGACCATATGGCAGCTTTTGTTAAGCAAGCGGGAGTAAAATTAAGCTCGAGCATTAGCCTACTAAGCTGGTTAAACAAAGTGTTAGAATTTCACCAACAAAACGGTTTTAACTGCTTACATGCATTTTAGTTGGGCAGCTTTTAAGTGAGCTTAACAGCAGTATAAATTATTTAAATCCCAACCAACTTTTAAGTCACAGAAATGTCCTTATTACTAACATTTATAAAGATTTTACTGAAATTACTTATTTTATTTACCGTACTCAAATAAACTAGCTTCTAAATATTTTTGCTTTACACAGCTGACAATTTTTGACACCAGCTAAAATATTCCTCCGTAAATAAATAAATTGATTATCTCTTAATCGTGGCACCTTGTAGTGAGTGAATACAGGCAGTGGGTGAACACCGACTTCTCAACATTAATAGTGCGTGTTATTTATTTGCTGGGCTAGACTATCAGTGCTCGACTCAAAAACTTTCTCCAGCTTCCTAATACCATTATATTATTTTCTACTTAGTAACTAAAAAAAGCACAGAAAATATTTCTGCCTTAATGTTACTTTTTATTGTCACAAAACATGACAAATGATACTTTTTACTTCCTAAAAGGCTTAGATTTGTAACCAAAGTAGAGCATATAATGTTGATCAACATGACATTTGCAAGCTTATTTTCTTGATTGAATACTAAACAATTTAAGTAGTTAATAGTTAGTAACTTCCAAAATTAATTTGTGACCATTTGGAGAGGAGAAATATTTTGCAATATGTTGCTGCACATGACAATACATTATCAGAGTTACCATAAATTACTTGCTCACCATTAAAACTTTGACCTGAAGGCTAGAGCAGCTCTCTGAACACCTTGGTGGGTGTTTTACTGCACTGCTTTGAATCTGCTTGAACTAAACTCTTATTTTAAAGAGCAGACCTCCTGCCCATCCCGTGCTGCCTTTTGCTTTCATGTCTTTGTGCATGGGCATTGGACACCTAAAAAACGCATTCAGGCAGAGCACAGCCTTGCTATTATGTGCGTAATGTTCATTGTGAGTGGATTCCTGATTTGACAATCAAAGATGCTATTTATGTAAGCAGCTGGGCAATTCTTCCGGTGCGTCTGCATGGACCCACCCTGTCAGAAACCTGAAACCAGCGCTCTCCAAGGCACATTCAAAACAAAGGAATGCATGTATCAAAGATTGCAGTCAAGCCCAAATAGAGCAACATGTAAACATGTACAAAAACTGGACTTTGTCATTATGACTATAGAAGGAAGTATTTTTATAATAAGACACAGTCGCATAAAAACATTAAAAAAAACTCTGACCTATTACTTCTAATAACAGTGCTACTTGTCAGGCTATTTTAAAGCATTCACTGACTCAAAAGTCCAGGAATCATTTGTGGTTGTTTTCATTTCTTTCTTTGCTGAAGCATTTTCAAATTTGGTTGCAGTTTGTCTTGGCTGTTTTAAAGGAAAGTCACGAAAAAAGGTCCGTCTGTGAGAATCCCATGGGATTGTGTTTGGACCATGAGCTCCTAATGTTGCCCAAACTTCTGTGCAGTGTGTGTGTCTGTTCTGCCAAGCTGATGGCTCAATGGATGTGTGGGTGTGTGAATCATAGAGCAGAATGTGCATGGGGTATTGGCAACTCTCCTAAATGAATGATTCATTACTCTCTAACCTCTGTACTTTGGAAGTTTAAAATCAAAAGTAATTTGTTTTAATGGCTCATAAACCCATGCTTGTGTGGAATAAAGTCAACTTTATATGGTCATTTCTAAAACTGTTTCACTTCTTCTTTGGTTACAGATTGATGATGGGTCTTGTTGTTTTGATTGCGTTGGTGCTGCTCCTGGTGGCGCAGGGAGGTACTGCTGACAGAATCCAAAACAGAAGAACCAAAAGGGAGCTGGCAAGTCCTCTGCATGCTGGCGGGATCAGGGACCCTTATGGCTCCTATTGCCACAGGCGAGGAGGCTGCTGCCCCGGCAGAGACGACCTGTGCACCGTACCCTACCTGGACACCATCTGCTACTGTGATTTGTTCTGCAACCGAACCGTCTCCGACTGCTGCCCGGACTTCTGGAATCGCTGTCTGGGCATCCCACCACCTTTCATTGGTACATAAGGGTGATATGTGTTTGTGTGTGTTTTGCTTACACACACAAACACACACTTTTCTAAGGGTCTGTGATCAGAGCTGTTGAGGCCCAGTCATACCAGACTCTGCTGACACATACAAATGGATTACAAAGCTGGCAGCAACTATGAGCCAGTTTCATTTCAGATCAGAGAATCAACTGAATCCCTGAAAATTAACACAACTCCTTTAACACTAAACACCGTAAAGTCCTCTGCAAAAATATTAACTCCAGTTAAACATTTTCTCATCTTATGACAACAAACTTGAATGTATTTTATTAGATTTTATGTGATTGGGTTGGGCTATTTGATGAATTTATCAAACGTCAGAACTTGTTTCAGAGAGCTCTGTTTTTTACTCATACGAGTAAACTTTCATGGCTCTAAAATAAAGACAGAATGAATTAAATGATCAGTCCCACTAAGCATCAAAAGTATTTCACAAGTAAAGCACATTTACTTTGTTGGGTCTTAGCAAAGTGGTTCATATTATTACCACATGTGCTAATTATCAGAAATATTTCCATGCCAGATTAAGAGTTGACTCAGAGTACAACAAATATACATCAGTGAACTATTTATTGATTTGTTAATTTATTTGTCTATTTAATTATTTATATTATAAGTGTGTTATATGCCATTCATAAGGTCTGTAGAGTTATTTCTGTCAGAACATTTAAATCTGTTGGTCCAATATTTCCTAAAAAACTGGCAACAAACATTATTGCTTCTTTCCTCTAAATGTTGCTGTTCCTGTTGATCAAATCCAAGGCTGTAAAACTTTACTGCTTCATGTCATCTTGGAGAGTAATTTTACAAATTGAAGTCTCACCATCTGGATTATTGTTTTGACATTTCAGGTATTTCGGTGTGACCAGATAAAAATATAAAGTTAAAATGGCTTTTAATGAGTAAAAAACAAACAACTTCTCCATTGCTTCACAAAAAAAAAAATCTAGGTCAGGGTAACGAAATAAAATAAATTAAATAAAAAAATATTCACATGGTAGTTTTTCTAAGTTGCACAACCTCAGTGTAGAGCATTTTTTGCAGTTCAGTGTCAACAGTTTCAGCATCATGATGAAATGATATAACCACAAATCATTTCAAAATAACACCAGTTGGTTATGTATAAAATAAATTGCAAACATCAAACGGCTGGTAAAATATAACTAATATATAACTAAAAGGAGATATGATTAACATTCTGCCCTCCTTGGCCATTTCAGTGCAATCACTTCCGCAAGCAAACATTAACTGTTGCTCCTCTCCGCCAACCATAATAATGAACACGTGGCTGCAGTTGGAGCGCAGCAGCTTCAGCAGCGCTCTCTTAATGGAGAAGGTGACGTTGAGAGCAAAGACCTTCAGTGACGGGGATCAGGGCAGGAAACAGTGGGCTTCTTATTAAATGGAAGGGGGAGGAGATCAGGAGAAAGAATGTGGGCTATGTGGAGGGTAGAAGAGAGACAACGAGGGGCAGGGGGGCGTAAGCAGGTGTGTGTTCTCTAGTCGGCAGGGTAGAGGTCTTTTTGAGGTGTGAAGCCAAATCATACTTTGTTAAACATCCTATTAGGAATAAGTGCATTCCTTCCAAAAGTGAGAAATGGGAGTGATTTAATCTGCAACTTGCTGCAGCAAGTGAGTTATGACAAAGTTAGACAGCTGTGAGTTTGGAGGATTGGTGTCGAAGGTCTCTGCCATAAATCACAATCAGCTCAGGGACCTGTAGTAAATTTTGTGCCAAGTCATTTTTTAAATTCCACATGGCGCTGACACCCTGAACAACTGTAAATCAGGGGGCAGATAAACTGAGTCAGTGTCGTTTCCTCAGTAGCAGGGTCCAAACTTCAAGAGGAGGAGGGTCAATGAGATTTAAAAAGAAGCTGAAGCTGATTCATGGTTTCTTAGTCAGACATGGTTTAACCTTGCTGAAGGATTTATGACACAAGAAATGTTTTCCTTCCCTCCATTCAAGCAGAGATGGAGAAGCAGAGTATAAAATAGTTAAACCATGAGAGCCCAGGAAGCCATGGGAATGGAGGAAAGGAGCTAACTCCACATTCCTACACTGGATTACTGGAGCTCAGAGATACTTAGACCTCACATAAGCTTTATGTGTGTGTTTGCTGCATATACACCCTAATATGTGTGTGTCCATCTTGCTTCGCTACGTTTAAGTCTGTGCTTTTATTTCTTTCAGATTAGTTAGAGGATCAGTTTTGTTTAACCACATCAAACCCGTGTATATTAAACTCAATCTCTGTCTCTTTTCAGATATCTGTGAAAGAAATGGAAACAAGTTTTATACAGGGCAAACATACAAAGAAAACTGCAATTTATGGTACGTAAGCCCTAAGTTTCCATTCTTTTTTTGTATCAGCTACACACATACCTTCAAAGTTTAATGTTTCCCCTCTTTGAAGGATTTTTCTCTGCACTCTGTATCTGCATTCAAGAATATTATACTAATATAGAAGATAAACAGTTTAAGTTGTGGTTGAAACAAACAAATATCAACTTCTGCATAAATGCTTTTATCTCACATTTGTGTCCTGCAAAAGCATTAATACCCGTTGAAGTTTACCACACTTTGTTACAATCACAAATCTTGATTTGTTATATGTTATAGATAACCACAAATGACTCCAGAATAGCCTTTTTTTTACGAATGAAAAACTGAATGGGGTTCGTCAGTCTTAAGTGAGGTGAAGCATTGCTCTGTGAAATAGACCTATAAATGATGTGTCCACCTACAACCTTCACTTTTAGCATGATGTGCAGAACCTTGATGTCTCCAAATGTGGTGCTTGCAGTGAAATCCAAAGGGTTCAATTAAGGCCTAATCCGATCACTCTATATTCTCTCATTGTTCGATCTCCAGCAGCAAATTTTAAAGAAGCTTCAGCGTGTTATTACTTTAGAAGTTCAGCTTTCCTGTTAACATTGCAATTACTAACTACATTCTCTCTACTTTTACCTTACATATCACTTTGTGCAAATACTTTTTATAGGGCATCAATTTTTAGTAAACCGTCTGATTTTGATGTGTAGATAGCAGCAGGAGCATTTTCTAAACTCACCGATTTCATCTCTTTTTTTTATTTTTATACTTCTTTGCAAATTCTTTTAATCTTGTGTTCAATAATAATTCCCTATACATAACTTATGGAGTAATTTAAATAAAGTAGCAGCTCTGCTGTCTGTGTCTGCAGGACAAAAGTAGCAGCAACATAATTCAAACTAAGACAAAACAAGACCCATAAAATTTCCGCTTATCTTCTACTAACAATGTTGTGTTTACAGACAGCTGTTTCATGTTGCCCTGAGTTACATGGCCAATTTGATTGTAATTGAAGTAGTTTTCCTGTTTAGCTTCTACTTTGGTGTAGATAAAAATGCTATTAACTTCAAAGGACGAAACTGAACCTGGATCCAGTGAGACAAAGCTGCTTGGTGCTTGTTTTGACTCCTCGTGTAGATTCCAATGTGAATTGTCTTGGTAGTGTTGATTTGTTTTTCCTGTTTGCTGATCTTGAAGTACATATTTATACATCCCTCCCTCACTTCAGTGTTTCTAAAAGCATGATTTGGAAAGACTTTAAGTGATAGCAAGCGCTGAGTGACTACAGAGTTAATGTGGTTATTTTTCTGCAGTCGGGGAGACATGCAGCAGATATGGAGAGTAAAAGCAGGAAGAAGTGAAAGTTAAATTTCTTGCCTGTCAAAGCGTGGGCAATCAGTATGACCAATTCTGGATAGCTCAGTGGTCTGTTCAGTTTAGGATTTTGTTTGATTGTAAGAGTGACGTCTCATTTTTTTTAGTCTTGGGAACATTACTTTGTTTTTAGTCATAGTAATTTCTTAAAGCAAGCCAGTCTGACCCCTCAGCTCAGAGAAAACTGCAGGGCTTTTATGGAAACACTGCAGCACAAAACAGTGAAACAAAACCAAAAGCAGCAGCAACTTTTTCAAAAGAGTTAACCAGATGACCTTTTAAAGAACAACAGAACATTAAAAAAGGAACGAACTAATAACAATTACATGTTCTTACTAATCATTCTTATTAGTAGAACAATTAATAAGAATAGTAATTGTTAATGTCATTGAACAGTTACTGTTCAATTACATGAATAGTAGTTGTTTTTATTAGAACTAGTTCAATTAATAGTTCTTATAATTGAACTAGTTCTTATAATTTAGAATTATTATAAGAAGACATTGTCTGCCAAATAGACACATGAATCTGCACAACATCTACAGACAAAACAATATATTTTTAGTCCTGTATGTTTAGCACAAGAACACAGAAAACTGTAGTATTATTTAACTGGCAAGAAGAACAACAAATTCTCTCTATTCAGGACATTTCATACTTTACAAGTAGCTCAAGAGCAAAACTCTGAAAAATCCTCCCACTAGGAAACCTCCCAATGCATTGAACATCTTTGCAGTAACTCTGCCCATTTATAATTTCTCACCATTAACACAAAAGCTTTCAAACAGCACACGACAAAAAGGTTCAGCCCGGTTAGTGTGTCAACCAGAACCTGCAAGATCCCCTGAACCAGAACTGCAGGAAAAGAATAACGTACTTTGTTTCTTCTGATGCTGGAATGGGGAAAAATTCCTGTGTCCTTGTGAAGCATCTTCAGGTTCTTTATCTTCCTAAATCTGTTTTGCAAAATTGTAATTGTGTTTTTATGATCAGCCTGTAGTGCTGAGTTTTAAACTTGTATTGCTTTTTTTTGCTTATGTGTTCTTGAGTGAGTTTTGAACGTCAGAATCCATATGATCAATGCTATAAAAAAGACAAACAGGGAAAGATGGTCTATGACTCCAAGCTAAGTCCAAGCAGGTCGACATAAAGCTCAATGCCTTTCTGTTCCTGATCCTAAACCTGTTTCCCCATTTAGAAAAATTTTTATGGGTGCATAAGCTCCCACACGTGCTCTATAAGGCCATACGCATGGCTTCTTTAAAATGTTACACCACGCAACAATGACAGAGGGGAAACTGACACTCCCTTTTCCTACTCTACTTATTAATTTGCCAATGTGTGTTCTCCTAACCTTGCAGGGTGGAGATCATAGCTTCCTCTTAGAGCTGACAGCCAGCTCTCAGCTGGCTCCCTTTAAGCTGTCTCGTTAGCAGCAGTCAAGCTATTTAAAACTTGGATCAGTTTCTCCTACATGTAGCTACTGGTTGTAATAGAAAGTGGAAGCCTGACTGTCAAACTAATATCGAACTAACACTTCAAAAAGCCCTGCAAGGTGATTTACACCTCTCCACTTTACAGTTGATGCCTCAAGCTACTCTGACTGTAAATAAAGTGTTGCATCATTAATAAAACATCCCACTTTCTGGACAGTCTGAAGAAACTCACTTTGATTTGGCTTCTTGTGCATCCATCTAGATATCAGCCAATGACATTAATTTCAAATCTTAACTGCATAACAAGTATCTAAACACACAAGGTTTCATGACACTATGCAGCAGGTCATCTCAGTATGAATGTGCTTGTTTTGTCTTTAATAGGTAGTGTGAATGTTAAATATGGCTTCCCGTTCTTGTCACTGCACTCTCATTTTATTTCAAAACCTCCCTTTATGTTCCTAACTCCGTCATCAAGCGCATCCCGCTGCGCCCAGTCATTATTGTGCAGATGTTCTGCTTTTTTGACTTCCTGGTTCTGAGATCCATGATGCTGGTGTTCCTGTTGAAAACAAAAAGGCTAAAGGTCGTCATCACTATCTTCCAGTTGAAGTATTTTCATGCTCTCACTGAGCAGCTAGCCAGTTCTTTGCTAGTATCAAATCTCCTATTTTAAACATAATATGACATTGTGAACTTGATAATTGCCTTTGCACATACTGCAAGTGTCTTAGACACTTTGGCAGGAAATGTTGCAATCAGATGAGTTACTCATTCTGCTGGTTTCTGTATGAGTTAAAGGGTAATTGAACCTGTTCATAATTGTGCATGCTCAGTAATTGCCCCAGGTACATACTTTCTTTGTAAATGGTGAACCATCCCATACAGTCATCAACAGCGTTACCTGGTGACTTCATTTTTCTAGAAAGTCGTAAAGCAAAAAACATTTTTATAATGATACGTTTATGATGTTTCTGAGCACTAATAAATCATCTCTGGTATGTATTTAAAATAAATCAAAATTGATATGAACATATAAAAAAGTAATTTTTATAAAATTTTTAAATGAAGCAGAGGCTGTAATTGGAATATAGATTACAATTTTGCTAGTTGGCATGCTTGCGATAGACTGGCGACCTGTCCAGGGTGACCCCGCCTCTTGCCCGAAACGTTTGCTGGAGATAGGAACCAGCACCCCCCCTGACCCCACTAAGGGACAAGGGTGTACAGAAAATGGATGGATGGATTAGTTATCATGCAGAATAGCTAAGTTTCACATCATCATAACTCGGAGCACTAGATAGCAATTGTGTGTTTACAATGAGACCATTTTTATGTCTTGAATATGCATCAACATGAATAAGTAGTGTACTAATCCTGACTGGTTCTGCATCCTGATATTATTAACACGGACCCCACCAGACATTAAAATCCATTCAGAACTCTAAGATCATAGTTGCTTCTCACATATTGGGCTTTTGGTTTGAACAATAAACAGGAAATTTGCTCATTTAATTCCCTTGAATGATTTTAGTAAATCAAGTGGGATCAAGGAGACCTCTTTGCAAGATGTTGAAACAGTTCTTAACTATTCATTGTTGCTGTAAGTTCAGCTGTGTTGAACATTTGAAGCTCTTTGGTCAACAGCACCGTCAAAAAAATGTGTAAAACAGCTTATCATTAAATTAAGAGATTTTCAGGAAGTTTTAGTCATTTACCTTGATGCGTAAAATAAGAAAAGACAAACTAAACCCATGTATTTTTTAATGACTCATCAGCGTGAGTCAGCTGTCTGCTTCAGTTTTTGTCACGCACAATTTTTATGGACTGTACTGGAGCATTTATTATGTCCTAACATTAAAATGTTGAGAAAACAACCTATTTTTGAATTCAGGTTATATAAAAAATGTTTAGTTTTAATAAAATAATACAAAATATGTTATACAGAGCTGTGCTCCCTCAATTGTTAGACAACACAAATATACAGACACAGCCCTCCAAAGTGAGTCATTAGGAAGTAAATTACTTCAAAGTATCAGCAATAAAAGTCTCTATGTGTCATTATATCCTCCTGTCTTATCTTGCTGTCTTGTAAAGCTTGACTGGTTTTCTTCATCTGAATGTTTCCCTAAATCTTTCCATTTTTTTTCCCAGTTTTTTTCCTCTTGCATTCCTCTCTTGATTAATCTCCTTTTAGGAATCGCACTGGCAATCTGCACACTGATCTGTGATTGGGTGTTTTTATTGGAGTTGATTTTATTCATTGTGATTTTATAAATGTGACTAGTGATTCTGTGCAGCTGCTGTCAGCATTTGATGACCCCCCCATGCTTTTGGTCTTCCTGTCTTGCAGCACATGCGGGTCTGCAGGACGCTGGGAGTGTGAGCAGAATGCTTGCCTCATAGAGCCTGACGTCATCAATGGCGTCAACCGAGGAAACTACGGGTATAAAACAAACAAGCAATCGTGAAGTTAATGCATTTAATTGCTGTTTTAGTGTGGAGGCTTTTTGAAGATAGAGAGTGGTCCACATATTGTAAGAATATTTTTTCTTATTCTTTCTGTTTTCAGATGGAAGGCTGCAAACTACAGTCAGTTATATGGCTTGACTTTGGATGAAGGCATCCGATTCAGACTGGGCACACAGAGACCGTCCACCACTATTATGAACATGAATGAGATTCAGGTAGATCCAATATTCATCCCTGTAAATAAGGCTAAGCTGCCTTGACTTTGTATTATTTTGGAATATTTCAAACACAAATGTCTATATATTTTGTCAGGATTGTATGCAGTAGAGGCTGCTGCCTGGTTCAGATTCTGGTCCGAGGTCTTTCTGCATGTTATCCCAGTGCATGCATGGACTCAATCGGGTCCTTAGGCTTCCCACAGTCCAAAAACATTTTAGGTTAATTGGTGTACCCCTCTTCTTGCCTATTGACCTCTGGAGATAAGCATCCGCCCCCTTTTGGCCCCACAAAGAGGAGCAGTACAGGCAATGAATGGATGTAATAGAGCAATACAAAAAGTAGGGCATATTTTCTTTTCTGAAAAGAAAAGAAAAGAAAATATTTTTTCTTTTGGTCAATTATAATAGTAAGAACAGCCATAAGTCTTTGGGGTATTCTCTACACTTTGCACACCTAGAGATGAAGGTTTTTGCAATTTTTTTGCAGTATTCTTTAACATCAGTTTTTATATTTTATACTTGTTCTTGGGCATACAGACATCGATATAACCTGATCTACACTTTTGCAGCTCTGACTCTCTGTCTCAGGTTGTTTTCCTGCTGGAAGTTGAACTTTTACAATATCAAGTCCTACTTTTGTTTGTGCTTTTGCATCTCCAAACAGATTTTTCTGTCCTCCATGTGGTTCCATTCATTTCCCCATCAACACACATCCCATAATATGATACTGCAACTACCATGTAACAAACTTTGTAATAATTCAAGACCTTCATAGAACACATTGATATCCCATTCAGACTGAAATAGCTGAAAAATATAAAGAAAAAAGAAAAGTGACACTAAAGAGCATCTATAACATGTTCAGTACATTTAAAGAGGACGACATGTTCCGTGATCGCTGGAGGCTACATGCTTAGGCAGCAGGTGGGAATGTGCCACTTGGTTGTGTCTTTTACTTCTTTACAGGTTCCCACATGCTTCCTCACCAGTGAGCCCTGATCAAAACATTTTTCACTTAATGAGGGGGTTTTGTTGGTATGCGATAGAAGCCCTCCTCTCATTGGCTCCATCTTTGTTTACATTCTGCCCAGACAGATTACATAAGACGGAAACAAAACATTCAGCAACAGCTAAGATGGGGGAGGCAGGATAAAGAGCAACCCCCCGTTTGGTACATGCTTTCCATCCATCCCCACCCAAACAGACTCCTCTTCTGCTATCGGCATGTCCCTACCTGTGTCCCTACCAGCATCACAGCTCGTTCACTCCTCCTCCCCACCCCAAAATTGTACAGTCTAGGATGCTGTGATTATATGACTTACTCTAGCTAAGAACCTCAAACAAAAACATATCTGCCAACATATTCTTGTGCAATTTGTCTCTTTTGTCAGGTTGGCTGCATTTTGGACTTTGACCCTGCAGAACTACAAATCTTAAAACAGCAGCACATTCCTTAGTTATATATCAAGTGGCTGTCTCTTTGCTGAATAACGGCGTCATTAACCAGTGGAATGTGGTGCAGGTAGCCAAAGCCTTATTGAGACAGAGGGAAGTTCGTTAGACAGAAATGTCTACTCCGTTATCACACCTCACTGGCGGACTGGGCGAGTGTCCAGCCTCGAGTCTGCTATCTGAGAGTTATCTGCGAATGAATGCATGCCTGAAAAATGCATTCAGATTTACACTGATGTAACCGTACGGTTCACCAGGGATCAAAGGTTCTTGTGTGACCCAGGTCTAAATGGTCCTAATTGCCTGTGCAGAAGCCTCTTACACTGTGGAGTTGCTTAGCAAACTTACGTAATCTTGTTGGGACCCAAACTTGTCAGGGAAAAGTATTTTAATTGCTCCTTTTACATGGAGAGGACAATTGTTAAATATTTAACTGTTCTGACCTCTCTGGACTTCTTTGCACATTCTTCATCCAGGAGTTACATAAGCCTGAATGTTAATCAGATTTATGCATTTTCAGGGTATATATTAACATTTTACATAACTGTTCATGCCAATGCAGCCTTTGAACTTTTAAATCGCAAAACCAACCAAACAAACAAGAAACCTCATGAGTTAAATACAGTTTTATTCTGCTCTTACAGATGAACATGGATCCTCATAATGATCATCTACCACTCTACTTCAACTCACTGGAGAAGTGGCCCGGGAAAATTCACGAACCGCTGGATCAGGGCAACTGTGCCGCCTCCTGGGCTTTTTCAACTGCAGGTGAGTTTTGAGGAGAACTCACTCTGAACGGAGGACAAATATATTGAATGTTTATTCAAAGAAGCACAAGCATGAACAGGCACAATGTTTAGTCTTTGCGTCTTTTCACCAGCTGTGGCATCAGACCGAATCTCCATTCAGTCCATGGGTCACATGACTCCTCAGCTGTCGCCCCAAAATCTTATCTCCTGTGACACACGCAACCAAGGAGGCTGCGCAGGAGGCCGGGTAGACGGAGCCTGGTGGTACCTCCGGCGTCGTGGGTGAGAACCTTGCGTGTCACGCAGAAAATAAACTTACTCTTATGTATACAAAAGGCTGAAATGATCTTCTTTTTTTATTAAAGTGTTGTCACAGACGACTGTTACCCATACCAGCCTCCGCAACAAACCCCAGCGGAGGTGGGGCGTTGCATGATGCAGAGTCGCTCAGTGGGGCGAGGCAAGAGGCAAGCCACACAGCGTTGCCCCAACATACAGAACTACCACAATGACATCTACCAGTCCACACCCCCCTACAGGCTCTCATCCAACGTAAGAATTGCACAACCACAAAAACTTCTCATAAACAGATCAACAACTCAGAGAAAGCATGCATGCATGCATAAACATAGACAAACATGCCTTCTCATGTGCATAGCATAAAGTTCGATAAAAATCTCCACATTTAATTTTCCATGTAAAGTATGCAATAGACACAACCCACTTGATTTATTGTTTTTTTTATTTGTTGTTTGTTTTTGATTTATTGTTTATTTTTGATTTGTTGTTTATTTTTGATTTATTAGTGAGTGGTTATGCTGCAAACCACTCAGTAACTGATCTACAGTGTCCTCCATGTTTATTGGTAGCCCTGATCAAAATATATATATATACTAAAAAAAACTCAAAATGAAATAATCTTTTATTACAGTAGCCTACTTTCACACAATGGAAATTTAGAGAAGTTTTCTTTGCATGATCCGTACACAAAGGGGGGTTTGCATCTTTAACTTGCAAGTACTTGCTTACTAATAAGGATATAATATTTGTTTAATATTCACAGTTATAGAAACAAACTACTACTACTATTACTCATCAGCTGCTACTGCAAATGATAATAATACTAATAATTTGATGCACCATATCATGAAATAATTGAATTGACAGATTAAATAAATTTGGTGCGTAGCTGCTTTTTTGTGGACATCCGCTTTGCTCTCCTGTCTTTCCCCATCTGAAAGAGTTTGAGACAGAAACAGTCACAGATAAAAATGTAAATATCCATAGACACAATAACTATCAAACCAAATATGCTGCTTATTTCAAAGGTTTTTACATGACTTTATTATGCTGACGATAAATATGGCATTTTATATATTAATTGTTACAATTTAGCATGATTTTATTTGAAACATATGGACAAACAAATCACTGATGGTATTACACCAGCTTACAGACTCCACTTTAGAAATGTATGTATAAATCATAATTTATTGCGAGATTTACTGGAATTAGATTGATGTGTTTTCTTTTTTATCTCTTGTTTTGAGTGCCATTTCCTTTACAGCTTTTAAGGAGTTTAGCAAATCAAAATATCAGTGAGTGGTCATAAGAGCATGTCATTAAAGCAGTGGAGTTTCTCTAAATGATTACAGACAGTAAAACGGTAGCATGCCTTTTTGATTCTGACCATAAAAGATGCAATGTTTCATCTCCGCTGACCTGCAGCCAGGTTTGGGTTTTATCTGCCAACATCAGTCTGCTAAATGACAGATAATGATTTTCCAAATCATTAGAGTCTCTTGTTTCTGCCCCCTGACTGCCTCTGGAGTCAATATGGAAGGCATTAAGAGCAGCAGGCCCTGATAACTCAATTTCTTACATCTGAGTTTTTACTCCAGAGGGATTTGATTTCATCCTCTCTGTTTCTCAGATCAGATCTGCTTGTCTCGTTCTCCCTCAGCTGTAAATTGTTTTGTTTTATCTCACCTTTTAGGAAAAGGAAATTATGAAGGAGATTATGGATAACGGTCCTGTGCAAGGTAAGACATTTGCCTAACATAAACTTGCATTCTTTCACTAATTATGGTATATATTTGCATTAACATTTACTCCTAACTTTCTGATAAAAAATATAAATAAAAGATTCAGACTATGCTGTGGAATCCTAAACCTTCATCTAGAGATCTAGGCTTCGTACACATTGTTATTGTTCAGGCAGGAAGACTTGTTGGCCTCATATCAAGTTTCCCTTTTGAAGTTGCTCCTTGTCACAAAGCAAACAGGGCAGTTATATTTATAAACTTTGTTTTTGAGTCTTTGCAGCCGTGTACAGCAGCAGAAAGGCATTCACTATAACTCATTTAAAGAATCAATCCAGACGCCGATAGGGACAAGGATGTTAGGAAAAGGATGGATGGACCCAGTGCATTGTACACAAATCAAACCTCTTGAACTTTTACACATTCTGTTACATTAAACGTTTTATTTAATCAAACAAAAAGCAGTGGAATCTTGTTAGGTTGGGGAAACAGTAAAACATGGCTTTTAACGTCAAGCCTGCATGTCTCCATCATCTTTGCATACGAAAACACGACTATGGGTCTCTTGACTTCTTCTCTTATTAATGCTTTTCTTGCCCAAACCTTTCAGTTTAGTTGGATGTCCTGCAGGCTTTGCAGTTCCGGCATAATCTGTTTTATTTACAGGCGATGGATTAAAGAGAGCTCTGAGATGCTGGAAACCTGTGATATTATTTTATAACCTAACTCAGCTTTTAATGTATCCCCCAAAAGTAAAGAGGGGTGAATATAAATTTACAGCATGCTTTTCAGATTTTTTTATTAAAAAAATAAAATTGTTTCCTTCCATTCCTTCCACTTCATAACGATGCACTAGTTTGTGTTGGACTTTTATTTAAAATCGTAACAAAAAAAAGAGGTTATTTGGTGACAAAATAAGAAAAAGTAGTTTTACAAGATCCATACACAAGAACACACACACACCCACCCCCACACACACACACACCCAGATTAGCCTTCTCTGATGTATGAATGTGTTTGACTTCGGGGCCTCATTGCTCTTAAATTAATCCTTATTTGGATAAGATTTTATCCCTTCACTATTATAGATCTAGGGAGGTATGTGTTTTAATCTGCCCTCTAATTATTCCTGTTTGTTTGTTCTTACAGCTATTATGGAGGTCCATGAGGACTTCTTTGTCTACAAGAGTGGGATCTACAAACACACTGATGTCAGCTTTGCCAAACCGCCACAATACCGCAAACATGGCACACACTCAGTCAGGATCCTTGGGTGAGTTCCTGCGATACAGTAACAACAGGGTCTTTGGTTTGCTTTGTGAGTTTAGTCATCTGGTGGCTATGAGGTTCTTTATTTTGAACATAAGCACACAGAATATTAGATGTGACTTTTCAAATGTTGAATGTGATGTAGGAGTAGAAAAGTGACTTACATCAACCAAACTGATCAAAATCTGGGTAAATATTACATAATTCATTCAATTTTGAGTCTGTTTTCCCTCCTTTCATACATAAAGGTGTTTATGAGAAAGTGGATTATTCCTTTATGGAGTAGCTGCCTGTTTTGGATTGAGTTCAAATTCCCCCCTTGCACGTGTGTTTGCCCAAAGCCAGAAATGTTCTCGTGAGTAAGCTTCCCACCCAGACTCCTGCTCTTAGAGACACACCTTTGGCTCCACTCCTCGATTTGCTCCAGACAGCGTTCACCCTCCCCCATCCTGTAACTGCAGTGACCACAAATATGCAGGCAGGTAGCCGACTGACACACCTGGAACTGCCCACCACCCTGTTTCTCTCGTTATTCCTCCGTCTTTCTGCTTTCTGGCCTCGTCTCCTCTGTTGGCTGTCTGTGCGCAGACAGAACTGCTTCCTGTCTTTTTCACCTCCTCGAATCCAGACTAAAATAAACCTGTTATCATTTAGGCATTTCCCCCCACCAGACAGACAGACAGACAGACAGGTGCTTGTTTCATGCTGCTGCACGTCTCATGCAGAGGACAATAAGAGGCCAGAGGTTTCGACTTTTGAAATATTATCAACAAGCCTTCTACTCATAAATATTTGACAAGAATCTTCCCTGGAGTCCATCGGGCAGGTTTTGACATATGTCTGTCATTAGACAGATAAAATCTCCCAAATGTGACGTAAAAGCAAGAAAAATGAACAACTGGCTTTCAGAATGTCAAAGTTTCATCGGCAGGGATTGAAGTATGTGTTTGGAAATGGTTGTTTATCACTGTGTGACCTGATCCTGCAGGGATAACTGTGAAAAACTCCAGACAGGCTAATTAAGCCTGATGATTGAATCTTTTTTTTCCCTACCTGTTTGGTCAATTATGGGAAACTTATCTGCTGCTTTCATTGTCAGCATCTTTTTCAATATGTCTCTTTGAAGACATTTAATTTGATAACAGGAGCGTCAAAATGATTCTCACATGTGTGATCAGAACTTCTTCTTGAAACCCTTGCACTCATTCATTTATCTTTAGATCCCTCCCTGTGAGGTTTTGTGGGGCAGCCAGATTCACGAGGATAAGAGATTGTGTCTTTGATGCAAGCAAGGTTAGATTTAAAAGGCGATGCATTCAAAGAAACACCAGCTGTTGATTTGCAGACACCTGTTATGATGGATTTACTTTAAGAAGAGTCCAACAGGAGGTTGCTGAGTTTGTTTTGTTTCTTTTGGGGATCTTGTGACAATGAGCTGACAATCTTGTCTTGAAAATGTGATCTTTGGATGCTCGCATTATAAAATCATCTAAAAACGACACAATATGATTGAATGTCAGTGACAAGTTTATTTTAGGAGCTGAATTTAAAAAAATACTTCTCATAAGTAATATATGGATTAATCAAACAGAATAATATATTTCAATTGCTTATTCCTGCTAATAAAAAAATCCAGTTACTGAATATTACATAAGTTGTTGCTTACGTTCATAACGCGTCTTTGTGAGGTGGCTCTTACTCAGACCTGAGCTTGAGAATCTCCCCAAAACATTTGAACGGACTTTGCTTCACAAGCCTCTCAAAGCTCTTGTTATCCTTGTAACCTTAGAAACTTGTGGAGGTAGGATAAGGAATTTATCCTTAGTGTTTGCTGGACTACTGTCAAGTCTGCACTTTTCCACAGGCCACCGCGTAACATGTTGAGGTTGAAAATCTTTCATGTGGATGCGGCGGTGCGACCCATATACAGAGGCCTTGACTTGGCCGTCACAGGTTTGAGACCCAGCCTGATAAACTTTGCCGCATGTCTCCTAAAATTCATCAAAAAACTCAAAGACCAACAATATAGCATTGACTCCTTGGTTTATCTACATGTGAACAAGTTTAAAATGAAAGTACAATAGGTTTGAACAGAACAGTAGCACAAATGGCAAAGCGTGTTTGAAATGGACGAGCCAAACTAGATGCAAACTTTCACTTATTTCTCTTTACTCAACTCCATTTTTGGTGGTAAATGCTGACACTAACATTGTTGTTCCTCAGTGCTGCTCTAGTTGAGTGGATGTATCTGTGACAGGTTCATATGGAGATGAGGTAGTTGAGGGCTGCTGTGGTGTTTTGCAGCCCAAACCTGCCACAGGCATCAGTGCGTTTACACAGGCTAAATCCTGTAGCTGTGTGTCCTTTAAGCCCACGGCCTGGGAAAGTTTTCGAAAAGAGCATTGAGGTCCAACGTGGTGGAAAGAGCAGTCTGGGACACTGATCCTTACCTCACTGGACAGAGAAAGGGGGATCAATCGGCCTGAGAAGGGGTACGAAGGGAGGGATGAGGGGAGTATACGCACAGGCACAGTGGTATGTCTATCATTGTCCATGAGTGAGTGAGGGAGCTTATTGTGGGTCTGATAAGAGATAAGTATTGGTCTGATTCTGTCTGACTCTGTCTCTACCAGTAAATACGCTGGAAGGCATGCACATGGGATCTCTCCCAGACACACACATATAAGTATAGGTGTGTTTGTTCCTCATTCACAAACACCGACCTTGATTCCCTGTTCTGCGTCAGACTCCTCTTGCCGCATGTTGTTGATACAGCAGCGTTTGTTTTTTGGTCACGCCGACGTTTGACCACACTTAAGAAAACACTAAACCCAGACGGTGATGGACAACTGGCACTGCCGACCGGTATTGTGGCAAGCGTATTAGTTGGCAGAGAGTCCGACCTTCCGCTCTGTTTCCCCACATTCCTTCGCTTTATAAAAAGATAACAAGGGATTGGACACTGGGAGTCTCTTGTGAAATGAAAGGCCCGGAGTGCAAAAACAGGATGGGAATTGGCTTTGGGAGAATGTGCAAAGCAGAGACTGTAGGGGCTGGCAGCCGCGCTGAAGACCATAGTGGGAATTCACGGGCTGATGCCAGGGTTTCCGGAGAGCAAATCTGTTGGCAAGCACAAGGAGTAAAGATAAGGATCACATGCTGGATGTTTTTAGATGTTTTATCCTATGTTGGGGAACAGAGGTGGTGTTCATTTCCTCATAACCTATCCCCTGTTTCCATGTCTGGAGGGCGGAAATGCCCATCAAAACGGGGAATTCCATGTTGTTTGGATCGGAATAGCATCTGGGTGTGAAAAGAGAGCGACAAAGTTATAAATAGCTGGTTTCCAAGATGTTGTTGACGAGATAAAAATAATTCATACAGTTAGCATGTACTTTACCCTGACAGTCATATTGTGTAGAAATGTTTGCAATAGATATGTTTGGAAACAAACAGTTAATCGTCAGAGAATGCCCAACTCCAACTTTTTTACATTTTCAACTTTGATATAGTGCAATGATCTGCAATGGATTATTTTTAGATGTTAATTTTTGCTGTTGCACTGTTATGGTTTCTTTTGGGGTGATACCAGAATGAATGTTGGCACAGTGGAAATTGTTTTGGCACTACAGCAGAAACTAACATCTACAGGCTTATTTCTGCTCTTGAGGTCACAGCCATTCATTGGGAAGGAAAATTAATGGTACTCCTGAATTGGGTGCTTTGCAAACAAAAGCCAATAGCGTCCAAGTAGCTTTGCACAAAGGTATTTCAGCTTCATTTTCTTTAAAATATTTTAGATATATTGTCCAAAAAAATCTGGAATAGTCTAATTTTCTGCAAATAATTTTGAGTTACGGTCCGCAGAAAGTTCAACAAATAAATGAATTCACAACTAGTGAACCTCAAACAGCCTGTGATCCTTTTTATTTACTACGATTATTTCTGAAAGCAATTGATTCACCTGGGTTTTATTTAGGGGTATCAGAGTAAAAGGATCTTGGATACACTTTTACCACAGTTTTCACATTTGCATTAAAAAAATAAAAGTTAAAACCACTTGATGTTTACATATGCACTACTTTGTGTTGGTCTGTCACATAAAATCCTGGTAAAATACCTTAAGATCATCTGGTTTGCTTTGCTTTGTGCACAGGTGGGGAGAAGACAGAGATTATAATGGGACACCAAGAAAATACTGGGTATGTTGATTTTTTTTCCCCAAAACACAGAGCCATTGCTGTTCATGCTTCTGAGCTGAAAACATTCTTCCTTTAAAATAAAAGAAATAAATAATAATGGATTAAAATTGTTTATGGAGTTGCTGAATGATGGATTTTATTCTCAGATTGCTGCCAACTCCTGGGGAAAGAATTGGGGAGAGAACGGCTACTTCCGCATCGCTCGGGGAGAAAACGAGTGTGAGATCGAAGCATTTGTGATCGGCGTCTGGGGCAGAATCACTATGGAAGACATGCAGAATCACCACCATCGCCGCAGACACATTTAAAAGAAGACTTTTATGATTTTGAAACTCCCCACTGTGGTCTTTGCTTTTTTGCTCTGCAGCGGAGAACGTCACTATGTCCCTTTAACGAACAAACTGTCTGGGATGGACACAAAGCTAACAAACCGTGCTTTACAGTGGGGGGTCTATGCAAACACAGTTTATTAACTTCTTCATTAGAACAAACTGCCCAACTTTCTCTGTAACTCAAGATTAATGTCACCAAAAAAACAAAAAATTATTTGAAGCATCTTCATTTTGCCTTGCAGTCTCACACCTCAGGTATCTCCGCTCCAAAGACAACACATCCAGACTCCTCATGGCATCTGCGGGACCAGGCTCGTATCAGAGATGATGACAGACGAAGGAGTTCAATCCGCTCCTTTTATCCTTCAGTTTCTGCCAGCTCTAAATCTATAATCCAGAGAAACCGGACACTGCAAGCAGAGCTGGGCGAAGTGGAAATCTGAGAGGCAGATTATCAGACATCAGTCCCTGGGAGAAGGACACTCCCCGCTAAGCGATGCAACCTGATAATATATCATAGATGACCCGATGATATTAACCTGTCAGCCATACAAAAGGCAAGGTTTTACCCGTTTTTTATTATTATTATAGAGGACACATCTCAGGCTTCTCACACAGTCTCCAAAACAAAAGAAAAATCAAGACAACAGGAGTTTTAAGGTCATCTCCTATTTTGAAATTGTTCAACATGTCTCCATGCTTGTGAAAGAAGAAACGCTTCTAAGTGACATGACCATATCACTGAAACACCTGGTTGCTTCAGCTCTAATGTAAGCCTAAATGAAGCAGTTCATTTACAAATTAAAGCAACAATTCTCGATCCTCACAGTGAAAAGACTGCAGACTGTAATGCCTTAATGAGACAGAGAAAACTCTGAAACAAGTGTCATTGTCTTAATTTACTTGATTCTCTGTACTCTGTTACAGTTTATGTTCAAGATGTTATTTTTTGTTGCAGTTGTACATTAAAGTTATATTTTATATATGTGTTTTAAGACCAACTGTGTAAAAAATCCTCACATTTCACTTATTTTTCTTTCCTTTAAAGCTGTTGTGCTTTTGATATAAACATTTGGATCACATGGCAAAACTGCTGCTAACGTTCGCTCTCTGCCACAGTATTCGTCTGGAAATGTTCTATGTTTTATTCAGTGCCAAGCAAGTATTCACAAACTATTAACTTTTTATCATTTTTTATGATAAAACACATTTTATGTGAAAGTCCAACACAAACCAGAGCATAATTGTGAAGCAGAAGGACAAGAATATTTGGACTTATGTAGTCAATCTTAGCTGAGATTCTCAATTGACTTTAGTATTGGACTTTGACTGAACCATTGTAACACATTAATTAGTTTTGATTAAAACAATTCCCTTGTAGCTCGAACTGTGTATTTAAGACAGTTGTTCTTGAAGGGGAACCTCAATTAGTCTCAAATCTGCCCAGCTTCCTCCAGTTTTCCTGCTTCTCCTAAAGAAAAGCATCCCTACAGTATGATACCGCCACCACCATGCTTTACAGGTCTCCTCTGACCAGAACAGTTTCTTCCACGCTTGTTGTGTCTCTCTGCTTCTGGAAAACAGGCATTGTTATAGTTGTCTCCCAGGTTTTAATGTTCCCACTCTTCTATAAGAGCCAGACTACAGTAGAGGGAAATCCTTTTCATTTTTGGGGGGATAGATGATTAAACAACGTTCTATAAAATGTTCAGAGAATATAATTTTATAGCACAACTCATTTGTTAACTTCTCCACAGCTTCCTCCCTGACCTGTCTGCAGTGTTTCTTGGTCTCAATGATGCTGTTTGTTTACTAATATTCATCTGAGATCTTCACAGAACAGCTTGAGTTACACTCAGATGTCGTCTCATTTCATTAGACGACACCTGCAGTTAATTGGTCATGCTTTATTTTATTCATGGGTATCAGAGTAGGGAGGGGTGAAACATAAATGTATGCTCACTATTTCAATTCTTATTTCGAAAGCCATATTTAAGTTTTCTTCCACCACACAACTATGCATTGATCTGTCAAAATCCCAACAAGTTTAGGTTTGTGGTTACAATGCAGAAAAGCAGAAACAAGGTTGAAAGGGTTTGAATGTTTCACTGTAGGTAAAACTACTTCAACAAAAGCAGATTAAAGTCACACCAGCCTTTCTTTTTTTTAACCTTTTAAATGTTCCTTTATCTTTATTTCTTCTTTATTCAGCTTTGCCAGACTTGAAAAGGAAAGCTCAGTTTATTAGCTTGTTTCTTAAATTACATCCTGGGCCAGCTTCAGCTTTGTCTTCAAAAGATATTTCTCTCTCATTGTGTCTTGTGATCTTTAAGGTCTTTCCGTCTTTGCTTCAGGCATGAATGGGCAGAAAGATGCAAAAGCACAGAGAAACGTCTGGATGGACAAGCAATGTGTAATGCAGCGCAAAATGGAGGGATTACTAATAGGACCATTGCGTGTCTTTTCCTGAATCTGTGTGTTTGTGTTGAAAAGAGCAAAGACAGAAACGAATCAAACGCTGCTAAAAACATCTATGAGGAAGTCTTACACTTGGAGAAACTTCTTTACACTATATTAAAAAAGTTGTTTCAAAAGATGCTCATGTAGTTGAAACCTGATTGCAGCTGGTTACAAAATAAACTGATATGAAAGTAGAAAAACCCAATAAATTATGATTTGACCAAAACTGGAAAAATAAAATCGCCACAGTTTTTTCCAGTCATAATTTATAATATGTATTGAGGGTAAAAGATCTCCTCTCCTTTTCTTATGCTTGTATTATTGCTGATTTCCTTTTTTTTCTCCAAAATGTCCAAAATGCATCCCATCACTTGTAGAATCCCCATGGTAGCTTCAATGGACGTACACCATAAAGTTGTGCATTTGGAGTGAAATAACCCTTATCTGTCTCATTTGTGTGTTGGCTTTATTTATGGCGAGATGTGTAAATTATATTATTTTACTTGTGCAATGCTTTAACAACATCTGTCTTTTGGTCTGTGTGCACTTAGAACAATCCCAGATTCGTGTTCACCTCCTCAATAAATGTCTTTCTAAAACCAGCTCTGATCTGACTGGAAGAAATATTCATTTAACATTTTTTAAGACATAGAGAGATTATCCAGTGGAAAATCTCTCTGCTTGCATGTTTTTGTAGGAGGTGATGGGTGATGGATGTGTGGACTGAGGACAGTTTTCATAAGTCCTGCTGTGTCAGCGTCACGTTCCATCACCAAAAACAAAAACTCCAGAGAAGAACCAGGAAAAAACTTTAGAAAAGTTGGATTATACAGTTTAGTAGTAAAAGTATTTAAATGACTACATTCATGTAGTGAATGAAGTCTTCATTATATTATGAAGACTGAGTACTATGTTGCATTGTATTTAATAAGAAGAAAAGCAAACAGATATAAAACTATTCAGGGAATGAACAATTTCAGGTGATGTTTGGAAAGTTGGACAAAAATCTTAATTTGTGTAAAATCCACCTAAATATCAAAATTAGGTTTTTCCCCTTAATTTTTTCACATGTTGATACAAAATTCAGCATATTTATGTTTTATTGCAGTCATTATCTGAAACAATAAAAAAATAACTTTTCATTTGGGTGATTTTATAGGTGGGGGAAAGAAATCCCATGTTTTTACAAAAATCACTTGTGCCACAATCAGTGGCGCTGCTGGTAGTTTCTATTAGTTAAATGTATCTGAAAAATTTGGTAATGCATTGGTAACTGTTCTAATTTTAGCAAAGTGTTGAAAATCCTTAATTTAATCAATGAATTCCTATTTCTCCTCAGGCAGACAACATCTGTGTTTAGTCTCCATACAAAGTAAGTCGCTCAGAACAAATGGTTAACAAAATTATCCAAAGTTTATGTTTTCCATCTCAGTTTTCTTTTATTCTTGTTTCCAACTACATGTAAAACTATGCAAAATGTTGGTGTAGAAATGTAGCTCTCTCAATATTTGTAGTCGCAAATATTGAGACTACAAATATTTGCAGTCTCAAATATTTTCCGCTGTTTCACGGCAATAGACTCTAACATCAGAATTTATTGTTTTTTTGTTGTTAAAACATAGAATGAATGTTCGATACTTTTACAAACTCTGCACTGAATTAAATGTTACTCATGATTTGAGCAGAGATAACTAAAAATAAATTGCGAAGTTGCCCGCACCTAAGATCTGACCTTTGTGGATGATTCAAAATGGGATGTTAAAAACTCCAGACAACATTAGGGAGCTTATCTCTTTCCAGCAGCCTCTTCAACCAAGTATGGAAGCTGAATCTTTCTCCGGGCTTGTTTACATTTCTGTCATTGTTTCTGCGTCACAAAGTAGTCAAAGCATTCATTACATCAGCTGCAACTCTCTTTTCTTCCTCGCTAATGAAGAGAATAGAGCGAATACCAAGGAAACGGCATTCACTGACAAAGGGTAGTTAGACAATCAGTAGTAGGAGCCCTCCGCCCAGGTTCCCCGGCCTTTGGCTACATTTTCTTGTTTGCTATCAATCTTCGTGCAAAGCATCGTCTGTCGAGGAAAATGATAAGGAACATCCTGCTGGGTGGAAGATAAACCTTTTCCCATGAAACTCATGGCTTTATACTGCTGATATGACTTTTCTCAGCTTATCAAGGAAAAAATTCATGAGACAAACATACAGCCATCAGAAATTTGCCATTTTTAATTCAAATTATAGAATGAATACTCTCTCCAAGTTTTTTTCTGCATGTATAAGACAAGAATCTATCTGTGTTGTTACATCATGTCCAGTAAAACAAATTCTCATTATCGCCATCCAGGAATTATGAACGATCTTCTTTCTGTAACATGTTTATTATCTTAGTCAATGCAATATTCAAATCAATTGTGTTAAGCAAAGGAAGAGCGTGTGGTCAGCTGTGCTAGTGCTGCCATCTGCTGGTGAATAATGCCGTAAGTGTGTCAATGTTGAGTATTCCTAGAATAAGAACTGTGTTCCCGCATCCTTTCATAAACAAGTCGAGCAGACCACCAAAGACCTGCGAGAGCATCTCCATCAGATGTTGCATCTTCATCGGATCAGTCGTGACTCCCATGATGCTTTCTGCTTGTCGATCCAAACTAAGAGTCCTCTGTGTTCTGGAGACATCTAGCGTGGCCCAGTTCCTCTCCGACACTCACACATTCTGTAGGCGCATATGTAGAAAATACCTGCAAGAGACGGCACTTATAGCGGTGAGGCACTTTAAACTTAGCAACAACCTGGCTGTTAATGCTGCTTTCTCTTAGAGTGAGACATTTGTTCTGAAAATTAAGCTTTTAAATGGTGTTGCATTTTGTCATTTCACACCTGCAAAGAAGGTCATGAGCATGGCCACCCAGCCCAAGATGTAGGACCAGGAGAAACGCCAGTCGCCGAAGCGCTTTCCCAGGAAGTTCACCGTCACACCAGTGTAGATTGCCATGGCCAGCAGTACAAAGAAAGCTGAGAATCAGGCAGTTCATGTCAGTTACACTCTATGGTCCATTTCCATTTAAAATTATTGTGTTTTTGCTACATAGGCAAATGATGGAAACCCACTGGAGATAAAAAACATGATTCCTGCAGCAAAGGAGCGGTTGAACCTTTCGAAGGAGGAGAAATGTGAGAAGGACATGATGCCGGCGATGATGCCTGCGAAGCACGACATTCCCGACAGGATCATGAAGGCCCTGGTGGCATTCCAATAAGCTGGAAGGAGCAGGTAGAAATCTTAGTTTATTATTATCACCAATCAATTTAATTAATTTATTGGTATCCATTGTATAACCATTAACACACAAAAACAAGGCAGCATTTCTCTTTGTCAAAAGAGAAACTAAAGGAAATTAAAAAATTTAAAAAAATTACAGTAAGTACAATAACATAAAGTGCATAATCATGACAACAGGTCAGCAGTTTAACAAAGTGAGACAGTCTGGTGGTTTTGCTTTTGATCCTGTGGCACCATGTGCCTTGGGGCAGAAGTTCAAAAACCAGAAGGGATATTCCATCGATTCTTTCAGTTCCCTTAAATACCCACAACAAGGCCTTCTTGTCTGCCAAACTGCAACTGGATCGCAACAGCAACGCGAGAAGCAGTAATGAACAACTTATGTGGGTCACACGCACAGCTTATGCACACACTTAGACACATCTGCACAAGGGTGGAAAGGACATACTGGTGTGAAAAACTTTAATTGATCAAATATAATGAGTCAATAATCATCTAATTGGAACAGGATCAGGAAGCCATTATGTCATCTAACCAACCAAAATGAGCTTAATGGCCCATCATTTTTCTGCTGAACTGAACCATTGTGTTAGGATTTCTGATCAATGCCCATTGTTTCAATAACAGAAAAGAATCAACAAAAAAAGTTTTTATAACTTAGCATGACTTTACAACAACATAAACAAATGTTCTAGGGGCACCGGGTGCTGCAGGTCTTCTCTTTATCTGATTTACTGACCAATAAATGCCACTAAAAAAATCACCCAGTGTCCTTGTTGGCGCAAATTCTTTAAACTCTTAGGCTTGGAAAACATGCAATAAATACCTGATTGTGTGTTTTTTCTTTGAATTGTTTCAAATATGCCTGTATTATAAATGTGTTTGTAACAAACTTCAGAACCTAAAATGTTACTAAACTGAAAAGACACAAAAAAGTTTTAAAAATATATTTAAAATAAGGATTAACCAAATATAATCTCCATGTTGAAGATGACTGAAAACATTCATGAGATTGTTAAAATTTTGAACCTGGAAGTGATCTTACCTATGCTGTCGGTCTGCATGTAGCACTTGTTGGACATGCAGTACCGCCAGAGACCCTGGTGGGCGTAGTTTCCAGACAGACGATACTGCATCCAGTAGTCCGTGGCGGTGGAGACCACCAGCAGGATGTTGCCCACGACGGCACAGAACAGGCCCCCACCCATGAAGCTGTACATCTTGAGTTGAGAGAACGGGGCCGGTGCAGAGGAACTGTGCAATAACAAACACAAAAAATATAAGCAAAAACCCTTCTTAGCATTAGACAGTAGGCGAGTAGGTAGCAGTTTTCAAAAAAAGATCTAAGCTCTAGAACAAAACATGAGAAATATGTATAGATATTGGAGGAAAGTTTGGCACAGTTGTTACAAGAGTCAACCCCAAAGTCAGTCATTAAAATTAGAAACATTTTTCCTGCATATCAACCTCTAATAATTACACTCAACGCTGCATCTCCTCCAGAATCTGCAAGAAAACATTATCAGTGCACATAAGATTTCCAGAAGAGACATTTACCTCTGCTTTACTGGAGACATTGCTAAAACAAACCTAATAAAAAGCTACTATGATGATGCTACAGCTTGTTCCTCATCCAAACCCTCATATGCATTTGCTCATGAGTACAATGAGGTTAAATCTGATTCTGCAGGCCTCTGTCCAATCACGCACAGGTAGGGAAACCCACTACCTTACCTTGATTCTGGAAACGTTCGCTCTCTACTTTCCACCTTGCAGAGGTAAAGAATGAAAAACAGAGTGGGTTGTTGCTCTCTTTGGGAGGGGGCTACCAGGAGAGAGAGAGAGAGAGAGTTTCACAGACAATATACAGGCAAAAGGTCGTCCTCTTTTCTTTTTTGTTGATGGAGGCAAAATCCTTTACTGCCCTCGGTCTCTCTGTGGGGGGTGCATTTGAATGAGAACCCTACAGTGCATGCTATTTGTATATGTTGGTGTATCCCCAACAGGGTTAATGGGGCCTTGGAGAAGGGGTAACGCAGAGGTCCTTAACTTTTTTTTTTTTTTTTGGAGAGGGGTAGATTTGTTTGTTTGTAAGTGGTGTACTCTAGAACTGGGGATGTGCATAGGTATGCAGGACCAACTGTGTCAATGCAACTTGCTGAAACAAACACTTTTCTTTCAGCACTGTCTCAATGGGGCGTCACATAAAGGGTGAATGCTCCACAGCATGGGGACAACACAGCAAGGTTTAAAATCTGATAAAACATAAAAAATGTTTCAAATGCACAGTAGCTTCTGCATGTTACTGTAAAAATTACTTTCATCTACCAATATGACATATGACAAAATAAATACATTTTCAATTGCCTTGCTTCATTGTGGATATTAAATTCTTTTAAGTCTGTCTAAACAATCCAAACATGTCAAACCTTTCCTACAAAGTGCTTGACTCTTGTTCACATTTGGCTAATAAAGAATCAAAATCCTAATTCCTTGAAGAGATACATTTAATAAGACTGAGTAGATGACAGATAATTGCAGAACACAAGCATTTTACTTATTTTTTATTAAAAAGAAGGATAAGAAGAGAATGCAAAATTCATGTAAGCATTAGCAATAGAAACAACTAAACACATTAGTCTTGAAGAAAAAGTTGTTTTGGTGGATCTGAAAATTTGTAATAACTAAAGAAAGAAAACAGAAAAGTTCCTGGAGCGGTAAAAGCTATTTCCAGGAAATACAAACAGCTAAGCAAAGCAACATTGATCTGGGAATACTTTCTATGAAAAACAAACAGAGGACACAACATTTATAGTGGTGTTTGCATGTCAATGACTCCCTTTGCTCAGTTCAAAATACCTGAGCTATGAGTAATGTTTATGAGTGAGAAAAAATGCAAAGAGAGTGAAAAGTAGCAATTGTTCCATTACTGGTTTTGTCTAAGACTACTAAACAGGAGAACTCTACATATGTAATCAAATATCAATGAGAATACAACATTAATGACAGCAACAGATCTGTCAATGGTTCTGTCCATAAAAAGGCAAACACAAATTCTCAGACTATGAGTACATTTTATTTGGAACAAAAAACACAGAGTTCAGAAAGTGAACAACAGTAATCCCTCTATTAGTGGCTCCGTCCAGGAAGGAGACCACCCTTAAGAAAGCCTGAAGAAATAATCACAATGAAAGATTGAAAGAAAATTTGACTTTGTAAAAGCAAAACCCTAAGAAATACACTTTCAAATATTG
This sequence comes from Phalloptychus januarius, assembly GCA_902982915.1. Taxonomy (NCBI): domain Eukaryota; kingdom Metazoa; phylum Chordata; class Actinopteri; order Cyprinodontiformes; family Poeciliidae; genus Phalloptychus; species Phalloptychus januarius. The sequence continues at coordinate 1,304,130 of CADWAE010000478.1, forward strand.
CACAAATAAACTACTTGCAGGACATTATAAAACAACAACTTGCAAATAAAACCTAAATTCTGGACAAATCAAAACGGCAAGACAAAGAACAATAACCCTAACTGAATGTTTTCTACTTGTGGCTTTGAATTTGGATAGACTGGATAAACTATTTAGAGATTTCATAATAGCCATACCAGATGTCTTTGGGACGACTCCTGGACGCCTCCCAGGTGAGGTGAAGAGAAGTGCACTACTAGGTGCCATTTCATCTTTGGTTAGAAGTTTTTTTTATTTTTATTGGCTCTAGTGGCCTTTATTTAATAGTTAGTGGACAGGAATGAGGGAAACGAGATAGGGGGAAGACATGCAGCAAAGGTCGCCAGGCCGGGACTCAAACCTAGGACAGCCGCGTCGAGGACTAAGGCCTCCGTATGTGGGTGTGCTAAACCCCTGTGCCACCAAAGCACCCCAGTTAGAAGCTTTTTAATAAAGTTTTTTAATAACACAAATTTCACCTAATTTTGAATTGATATTTATACTTAGAGGTTTCTACTTCTAGTTAGCCAGTGTGGAACTATCAATCTCATATAGTGTTAGTGTTAATTTAACCCCAAATTAGAGCTAAACGACCAACTCTCCAAAATGGGTTTTGTTTGGTGTGGAGGAATAGACTCACAGCAAATGTGCTGGCATCAGTATTAAACAGTTCAAGACTTTCAGAGTCTTCACAGACTATGGGTTCATACTAACAGATGGATTTCAGTAATTTTTTTGTTTCACAACTAAAAGACTGGGAATTACACACTTAGCAACTGAACTGAGGGATCGCAGACCACAGGATCCATTAAGCCAACTAAAGTCAACTGAGTACATTGAACTGTTGTGGAAACTTTTGCGAGGGCGATAGTTTGAAAAGTGTCGACGAACAAAGATATTCTCAGAACGAAAGGCTTCATTTTTGTTTCATTTCTTCATAGAAGTAAAGGGAAGCAATTAGAAAACTTCAAGTTTATTTGGGTTAAATTGCTGAGTATGAATTGGATCATGTTGACTGTTTTTTTAATACTCACTTTGAGAATTTTGAAAGTGCCTTTTTTTTTATTCAGATGATGATTTGTGGGTTTTTAAAAAGCTTTCAATATTAGTTTATCTAAAAATATAAAGCAATCTATTTTTAAAAATATTTTATGTATTTTTATTTATATAAAAATAGATAAAAAATAATTTGTAGTACATGTTAACTACAAAATGAAGTAAAATCTGGGGGGAAAAAAGGTGTGGTGGGTCCTGAATTGTTGATTTTCCTGTGCAAACCAAACCCCCTCTCCCCCCTCCCAGTTTTCAGTTGTGATGCAGTTTACAAATAAATAAATATTTTAAACTCAAGGAAATTGGTGCATACAATTTATTGACCAATTGATTACTGTATCTTTAATACAGTTTTAATTAGTTGTGTTTTAAATTATTTTGTTGTCTTCAAAATCTTTAGTAGCGTTTAGTAAGTTGTCAATGTGATTTGCCATTCTGGGCATCATATTTATTAAATGCATTATTTGAAAAACAATAGTTCAAATCAGTGGTTTAAATTTGGTCAGTTTCCGTACATTTTAATGTTAGAACAAATCCCTCTATTATTATTTTTTGTTTTATGAACTTTTAACCGATGAACTCACATAGGAACTACTTGGACCGACTGGGTGGGTGAAAAAAAGGGGAAAAAAACACGAGACCTGGTTTGAACCGGAAGTGAAAGTTAGATCCGAGCTGTTCCATCGGCGGAGTAAAGATGGCTGAGCAAGGCGCCGCAGATCTTGGTAACAACAATAATAATAAACCCGAAGCCTCCGAGGGGACGATTATCAAGGTCACAGTGAAAACACCCAAGGACAAGGAAGAGATCGCCATCGCAGAGGACGCTTCTGTCACTCAGGTTGGTCGGATGCTGTTCATCGTTGAGCTCTAACGTCATGCCCACAACTTCAGCTAGGAAGCTAAACCATTAGCATGTATCACTACTCTTACCGGCTAACTGGGGCTGCTGGGAATGAAAGCGGCTGTGTGAAATCGAAATACTATTGGTTAGGTTGCCATTTAGTCGGCAACCATTTCGTTGTAAGTATCCCACTCTACGAAAAGACCGCGCTAAGATTTGGAAATTGCTAACCGGCTAGCCAGTCAATTGCTAGCCGGGGAGCTAAGTTAGCCTGTTATTCGGACCAACTATGTAGCTGAACAAGTGTCAGCTGACGAGTACGCGCTCACTGTGCTAACTGGGAGAAGCAATAACAGTCCGACAGAACCATGGAAGTGGTAACATATACCGGGTCCATCGTGTATCGCTTTCATTTCCTACTTCAGCTCCACAGCCTGATAAAAAGTCGAAGCTGTCTTTCAGTCTAGAACGTTCTCACTGCTGCTCCTGAGTCATTCAGGCTTCTTGGGGATTTCTAGTATCCTCAGTGCTGCTGTTGGCTTGGCGACGGATTCACCTGGAAAAGCAAGACACTGTATGTAATCACATTCAGAGCAGGGTGTTCAGCGGTGTGTACTACTGTTGGTTAATCCTGTCCTGTAATACAGGTTTACTTGTGTTTATGTTTTGGGGATATTATTACTTCTGTTTGAAAGTGTGTTTCAGCTTTATTCAATAAATGTAACATTACAAGTGATATGGAGGAAGAAAATAAATGACTTGATAAGATGATGTCCAAAGGAAATTCAAATGTGCCACTTTTTTTTTTCATGAAAGCATCTGTTGATGTTATTTAGTGAAAACAAAACAACAAGCATTGTTTTATTCACAAAATGAATATAAATTGAACATATTGAACACATATTTTGGAAAATTTTAGACTGAATTAAGCCTCAAGGTGGTTGTAAAAAAGTTGAGATTTCACAAATCATAACTTTGTAGTATGATTATTCCATCATACTCTTCATATAATACATACTGAAGTTTTCGCCAAGCTGCAGAACTGACCCTCCCCCATCTGTTGCTGAATACTACAGGCCAGCTACCTGAGAAAAGACTGCCATGTTTTTACTTTGTAAGCAAGGATAATTTGATTAGCTTTTACTGCATCATGAGCAACAATAAACTTCAACATTCAGAACAATAAGCACATGGAAAATACAACTAAATTTAGTGCACATCTTTTCAATATTTTCTCTTAAAAAGTGTTAATAGATAGCATAATTATAATCATGATGGTGAATATATTTTTGTTTCAAATTAAAGCAGATGGATCGTATTGTGATTTATTTATTTTGGTGTAATTATTGCAAAACTGTAGTATTTTAAGTCAATGAGAAAATGATGGTGAACTATGACAAACTTTAGCACAGCGTTTTGCTCACAAGATGCAAAGGATTAGTCTAAATGCTGCATCTTTTGTCTGTGGCCAAGATTTGTTACACCAAGTTTTGCTTGTTTTTTGTGACTTCAGGTCACTCTGCCCTCTTGAAAATTCTTACCTCCATTTTATATCCAAACGTGGATATAAAACAACCTGTCCCTTTCTGCTTGCATTTCATGCCTGTATACGGACACTTTTATACCCAGGCACTTCTACTACAACTCTGTATCAGATGATTTTTCTAGGGGTTTTCATGAATTATTAGGAAATAAACAGTCATAAATTTCTAAAAACACACTTATAATTACATTTATGTACTAAAGCAATTTGTATGGCATCCTATTTCCATTTGGTTACTTTAAATCTGCAAAGCGGTGCAAAATGTCTGCAAGGCAGCAATGAATTGATACAAAGCATTTTTCTCAAACCAAATTTACTGCAAAAATTATTTTAAACGCAAAAATATAAAATGGCCAATGTAACAAACAATCTGGACCTTTTCTGGCAGCTGGACGTTTTTTAACCAAACAGCTTAACAAGGCTGTCGATGGATAACCAGAAGACAAAGTTAATACCGTTCAATTTTCTTCCAGTGTTTTTCTTTTCCCTTTAACATTTCTGTCATGGTCTTAAATAGAAAAGCAAATTTTTATGTATTTACCTTCTGACTGCTTCTATGTGCTCATACCAAGCAGATGGATAGACATAAAAGATACTGAATACTTTTCCAACATCCTTTCACATATCATCATGATGAATAATTAACATTTTCTTACATCTACATTGTTCCTCTGACTGAATATGCTCTGCTGTGTTTTATTATAATTTATTCTCTGAGAATATACTCACTATTTATAAAAAGCCAAACTCACTGTTTTTAATATTCAAGCAGATGTGATCTCAAGTCATCTTTAGAAAAGGATGGGGGGGGGGGAAATACAACACATGCTTGAAAATGAAAACCTATTAAAGATTTTTAGGAAATGACCAGAAAGTAATAATGTTTTGAAGCATGCAGTTACTGGAATGAAGTAAAACTAGGAAAATTTTGCATACAATGCATAACAAAAAATAGGTTTGCAAAGTTACATCTGTTAAAAATGTAAAGAAGGGTTGTATAATATTGTTTGCACAGACACTGTTAGGATTGTTGGTTGTATTTAGGGAAAGCGTAACACACCAAACCAGCCCAAAGAGCTCGTTAAATTTGTCAAGTACAGTGATACGGGGATTTGTTTCGTTCCCACAAACGGTAGAATCCTTGTGGTCACTGAGTCAGTCATTTACTAATTCCTCTGTAACTCAAATGTCCAGGGCTGATGGGCAGCATTTTATAAAATAGGATCATGTAAAAGGACAATGAACTCAAAACCAACAGCAGCAAATCTGCAGCAGAACGGGTAAAAAAACAAAAAGTATCAAGGTGTCGCAATCGGTCAGTCAAAGTCCAGATCTCAGCCCCTAAATGTGGGGGGCAACATTAGGAGAGCCGCGCATGAATAACCGTTGAATAAATAAATAGATGACTGGTTGAAGATCTAAATCAATTAAGCAAACATTGTAAAGAAAACAAAAAAACCCATCACAATTCTCCCACAACAGCATCAGTCTGATGAAATCAAACCTGTTGCTCTTTATTCTAAAAGGTACTTTGGTTTTAACTTGTTTTTTATTAGACGTTATATTTTTTAACTTGAAGATTTGATAGACACTAGATGTATTTTTCAATATAGGTTTTATTGAAAACTAATAAGCATAAAGCCCAAACTGCATAAATATTGAAGGCCTAAATACTTTCTGCCTTAAGGTTATTGTGAAACCTCTACATGTATCTACTTCATGTTTATTGTTTTTCATTAGTTTGGAATTAGTTGGAAATAAAAACAAAAAACTTTTTTTTTACTTCAAAGATAAGTCATCTTTATATTTCATTTATTAATGTTTGCAAAAGACCTAAAATGTGGGCCTGATGTTGGACCCTCTTGCAAGAAGTGCTTTAATTTGATGGTGTTCCACTATTTCACCACAAGGTGTCACTAATGCTCACTGCCTGTTTACTGGAATAATCAGTTTTATTATAAATGGCAAGAACCCTTACAGCAAAATAGGGCAGCGTCGTGTTTTTTGAGTTTTAAAGTTGACAAAAAATTTTTAAATATCACTTGATAATTATTGGAAGATTAATACATTAACACCAAATATAAAGTCTTAAGAAATGCAAACATTTTAAAAAGACTTTAAAAAATAAGCAATGCTTAGCCTGGTGGGGCACAAGTACAGTCTGGTTTATAATACACTGGGGGAAATCCTGTACTGGGCTTAAGCTGCTATGTGAAGCTTTAGCACAAGTGCTGCAGTTTTGAGGTATTTTCATGTAAAAAAACAAACAAAATCAACTGATATAAGTCAGTTGTTTACAATAACTTTAGACCTGCATATTTTCACTACAAATTACTTTGGTCACTCTCTTTCTCTGGTAATTTATTAAAAATAACTAAAGTCATAACATAATGATATAAAGCAGCATCTTTAATGGTTGACACTGCGACCTTTTAAACCAGCTTCAGATTGACAACTTGCACATGCCTGGCCTTAAACCATCAACAAGTAGTGCTTTCCATTAGCCATTCAAAACATTATTGGTCTACCTGGAGACATGTTTTTTTTTTAATCCCATGCAGAAATCTTACCTGATTTTATTTTTTTATGTCTTGCAGTTTAAAGAAGAGATCTCGAAGCGGTTCAAAGCCAAACAAGACCAGTTGGTTTTGATTTTTGCAGGGAAGATCTTGAAGGACGGTGACAGTCTGAGCCAGCACGGCATCAAAGATGGCCTGACAGTTCACCTCGTCATTAAAACTGCACACAAGTAAGGACACTTTTTTGTTGTTGTTGTTTTTTTATGAAGCTTTCTGATTTGCTGAGTCAGTTGACCAGCTTTAACAACTTGGGTTTAACGTTTCTCTCTTTAAATTCCCTCTGTAGGGCAGCAGATGGGGGTAGCACCTCAGCCTCTAGTTCAGCCTCCAACCAGGCAGGCAACGGCACCACCTCTACTCCAGCTGCCAACCCTGCCTCCACAACAGTCCCCACTGGGCCTGGCAATGCACCCACACAGACGCCCAACATAATGAGTGAGTCCGCCTGCGTGTTGTTCTAATTAAAAACACTCTTCTTGCCAAAGATTACCCCGCTAAGTCAGCACTTACCCCCTGCAGGTGGCTTCGGAGACCTGGCCAGTCTAGCTGGTCTGGGCATGGGCTCGGCTAACTTCATGGAGCTGCAGCAGCAGATGCAGAGGCAGCTCATGTCCAACCCGGAGATGCTCTCCCAGATCATGGAGAACCCCTTGGTGCAGAACATGATGTCCAACCCTGACCTGATGAGGCAGATGATTATGGCCAACCCACAGATGCAGCAGCTGATGGAACGCAACCCTGAGATTTCCCACATGCTCAATAACCCAGAACTCATGAGACAGGTGAGGGGAAAATGCCCTGAAGGGACCAGAGAACAGTCAGATTTTATTTATTTAGCTTGTAGTTGTGTGTTTCAACTCAACCCCAATCTGCTTTGTTTCCTCTTTCCATTGCCCTGCCTCCCAGACCATGGAGCTCGCCAGGAACCCAGCCATGATGCAGGAAATGATGCGAAACCAGGACCGCGCGCTGAGCAACCTGGAGAGCATTCCAGGAGGTTACAATGCCTTGAGGAGGATGTACACAGACATCCAGGAGCCCATGTTCAGCGCAGCCAGAGAGCAGGTCTCTGTGAGGAACCTTTACATATCCCCATTTCCATCTCTCTTCACTTTATTGCGACTTAAATCTATGTACTAAACTGCATTTTAACATTTTTTTTATAGTTTGGAAGCAACCCGTTTTCAGCCCTTGGTGGAAACTCTGACTCTGGCGCTCAGCCGTCACGGACAGAGAACCGAGAGCCTCTGCCCAACCCGTGGGGGCCTCCGAATTCTTCAAACCCCTCTGAGAGCGGAGGGGGAACCACAGGAAGCACTAGCACTTCGGGAACCACCAACCCAAGTGTGTCCAACCCTCTTGGCATCAATTCTGGGAATCTGGGAAATGGTACGCTGGAGACATTCGCTGATGTTGCATTTGATAAAGATGAAGAGAGTTCTCCTGATAATACATCTCAGCACCAGTTTTTCTTGCATTCTGTGTCACAAAGTGCAGTTGTGACTTTGTCAGGAGAAAAAAGTCTGAGCTAATATTATGATCCTCATTTCTAAATATGTGTGCCTTATGTGTGCCAAAAAAGGAAATGGTTTCTAGCCTTTTGTAATGATAAGAGTTAGCTTATAAAGCAGCTAACAGCTGATGTCAGGGTAGTTAGCATCTTCTTCACAACTTCCTATCGGTGCTAAACTAAATAATCTTTTTAATGACTCTGGGCAATGAGCAGTTTTTTAACCAGATTATGATTTTTGAAAGATTTATTCTATTTGTGAAAATAAAAACAGGCCTTTTTAATCTTTTGGCTGTAGGACTTGAACAAAATGAGAAGGTAAAAGCAATAACTGGTCAAACCTGATTTGGAATGTCTCTGTTAACTCCTTGTTAGAAAAGTGTTTAATTTGTGAAGCTTTCGGTTGTAAAAGGACAAACTGGGGATGATTCTAAAATCTCTTGTCGCTCCTGTGAACCCAGTGTTCGTTATCGTCTTTGTCTCCAGGGCTCGACGTATTGCTACACCCCTATTTAGTGACGTTCACTCCTGGATGTTTTTGTTTTGTTGCTGCAGGCATGTTCAACAGCCCCGGCATGCAGAGTCTACTCCAACAGATCTCCGAAAACCCTCAGCTGATGCAGAACATGCTGTCTGCTCCGTACATGCGCAGCATGATGCAGTCGCTGGCTCAAAACCCAGAGTTAGCCTCACAGGTGAGGATCATAAAGTCATAGATTAAATTTTGATAATCTGGACTTCACACAGCCTTAGACACATTTTCTTGAACATCACAAAAAGAAATCTATCACATCAAGTCTTTATTCTGTCCTGTAGCTGAATTGCTTTATATTTTTGGCTGTCTGATATATGCTTTAAGGTTTAACAGAACTGCGTAGGCAGTGTGGATTTCTGCTGGAGCCAAATGACTAATACTTTATTTCTCCCCTCAATCAGGTAATGATGAATAATCCATTATTCGCTGGAAACCCACAGCTGCAGGAACAGTTCAGATCTCAGCTGCCCATTTTTCTTCAGCAGGTACTGTTTCCATTTTCATCTTAAACACCATTTTTGAAACTGATTGAAGCAAAACACTCCCTGACCTTATAATCGAGGTTGCTGCAACATGTCTTTAATATCTCCATATTTTCATACTTGGCTGTAAATGACATTTAATTGTTTGTTCATTCAATACCTTCCCAGCAAAGGAGTTTTGCAGTACCGCTCCTTAAGCTAGCACATTATTTGTTAAAAAAATTAAAATGCAAATGTTTTGTTACCACAACCTTAAATCAACTTTTTAGTCTTATGGGGAGTTTTTGTATTTATTTATGTAAGTTTTGCTACAAAACAAAAGATTTTTATTAACTGTTATGAAGCCAGAAAACAATGTTTAAATTAGATTTAATATTTTTTGAGTATAAATTAAGTTATTTTTTTAGTGATTAATTTAAATTAGTGTGAAAGATTAACTAAAATCAGATAAAGAAAAATGAAGTTCTTAAATTTTAGCAATTTGAGTATGATTTTCTTCTTTTGTATCATGAAAACTACAATTAAAATCATTTTATAATGTTTATTTAACTTTTTTTGTGCTTTTATACCAAACGGTTTAGGGTTTATGTGTTTTGTTCATCATACTACACATGTGTCTGATTGGGGATAAAAAATAATTACTAAATTTTTAAAAGATATTTTCACCTCCAATATCTGAATTCTAAACAGTTCATAACATAAACTTACCATCTTTTTGGCTTTAGTTTCTGTGGTCTCGTCGGTCACGCTGCTGAAATTTTAATTGCTTACAGTCACTTTTGCTAATGTTCTGCTCTCATTTCTGCCCGTCTCCAGATGCAGAATCCTGAGGCGCTGTCGGTCATGACCAATCCCCGGGCCATGCAAGCTCTAATGCAGATCCAGCAGGGACTCCAGACGCTGCAGACAGAAGCCCCAGGCCTTATGCCCAGGTACGCAGAACGAGACGTCGCCTTCACAAACACACATTGGATTTTAGTCTGGGGTTTCAATTTAACACTTGTGTTTGACTTTTTTTTTTTGGCCCAGTTTGATGACAGGTGGAATTCCAGGCGTGCCCACAGGAGGCGCCGTTCCCGCAGAGAACCCTGCCTCGTCTCCCAGCAGTGCTCCAACAAACCCCGCTCAGCAGCAGCTGATGCAACAGATGCTCCAGATGTTTGCTGGAGGAGGTGGAAGTGGAGGAGGAAACGGAACGGTACACGACACACGCACACACACATACTGAAGTCGCCTCCGTCGTGTGCATGGTGGTGTTTTTGTTTTGTCTTACTTCGATCTGTACCGACTGTTTCCATCAGAGCCAAACCCCAGAGGTGCGGTTCCAGACCCAGCTAGACCAGCTGAACGCCATGGGCTTCATAAACCGCGAGGCCAACCTGCAGGCCCTCATTGCTACTGGAGGAGACATCAACGCCGCTATCGAGAGACTGCTGGGCTCACAGCCCTCGTAGACATACAGTACATATTGACACGCTCATAAACACGCATTTAACACATAACAAACCCAAAATCCACTGCGAACCAACAGAAATTTATGTGTATTGTCCCAAACCTTACAGAAGAAACTTGGGCAAGAACTGAAAGACCCTCATTCTGCATCTGTTCTAAGATCATTCCCTATTTTCTTTTCCCCCCCTTACTTCTTTCGTTCGGCACCATCCAGCCAGCTTCACCCACAGAGTTCTGCAATAGGGGTCGGACTGAACCGCTCTCTCCTCAAAGCACGTACTGATGTGAAGAGAAAGGGACTCCCGACCATTTATTGTTATTTTTTCAACTTATCGTTTCTTTCAAGTAAATCTGAAGTAGCGCTCCGTAGGCAAACATTCACGTGATCCAAATGCAACCCATGCGATGTGAAAGGCAGTCGGCTCTGTATCGTGCCTGGTTCCTGTCAGGCGGGTTGGTGGTTTCTATAAGCTGTGATCCTGAAAGCCAGCAGGAGAACAGACGCTCTCAGAAGTCCCAACCGCCTTCCCTCCATCTTTGTCCTCAACATTCTCCAGACACAGCTGGTTTTTGCCCAACAGCTTTCACTATTTATTGCAAGCGCCTTCCACACTTTCACCCTTCCAAAAGTTGTAATTTGTCACTCCGGATCAAAGTGCCCACATGTAATCGCAGTGTCTTTCAGGAAATGTTTTTTCTCCTTCTGAGTCGCTGTTGCTTGTCCTGCTGTCCGACTCTGACCAGCGGGATCATGGGTAGTAAAGACCAGCCTCAGATGGGAGACGTGACGTCCCACCTTCGCTGAAATTCTCATTCAAGACTGGTTTCATAATCGTTTCTCTCACACAGCAGCCTCCCTGAAGCACAGGCTGCTGCTGTTATGAATATGAATTTCTCAAACCATCTTTAATTTCATTAAAATCGGATCGTTCATTGTCTTATCTCTTCCTGTTTGAGGTGCATTTAGTACCAAGATATGAAGCTGATTTATTTTCCATTTAATTACATGTGGAAATCAAATGAGTCAAAGTATGACATAATGGAAAGGCTTTAAAAAAACAGTGATGGCACCATACTTTGCTCCAATCATAAAGTCTAGGTTGTATTATTATTATTATTATTTTATTCTTTTTGAAATTCTCAGCATTTGTAGTTGTGGTGAACTTGGCAACTGCTTCAGTAGCTCTGCTCTGTCTGTTGACCTCAGCTGAATTAAAATAAAGAAATCCATCTCCCAGTTGAAAATGTTGGAACTAACTTTTAACAGTACTGTACTAAAAAAAAAGTAATAAATCATGGTCAAAAACCATTACTCCCCGTCTCATTTTGATTACAGTGTGGTGATGGGCCAAGAATTTTAAAAGTCCCACAATGCTCTGTCTTGTTTTAACGGGAAGTGTGAAATAAAAGATTACATTTGTTTTAAAGTACATATAGTTAGACTCTCTGTGCAGTCTGGAAAAGTATGGAAATTGTTTGACCCTTTTTTCCAAATCAGGATATGTAGTGCCTTTTAAAAACATTCATCCCCCTTTGAGCTTTTTCACTTTTTGTCACATTAAAAACTTCAATGTGTTTCAAGTAATCAACCAAAATTAACACATAACTGTGGAGAAGTGGGGTGAAAAGGGTACATTGGTTTTAAACATTTACAATAAAAAATAAAATAAAAAAATCTGAAACATGTCCATTGCAAATGTATTCACGCCTTTTACTCTGGCACTCCCAAATAAAATCCAGTGCAATCACATGGAACCTAGTTTGTAAAAGGTTTTTTGTGTCTTAATGTCAGTATGACTCCCATATGACTCCCTCAGAGGTTTGTTGGGGAACAAACTGCATCATGTGGACCAAGGAGATTAAAGGAGGGGATGGTTCTGAAACAATGTTCCAACTTTAGATCAGAGGACTCTTCAGTCATTCAGCTGAAAATTGAAAGATTACAGCAGAACTGCAGATCAGAGCATCTGCAGGGAGGCCTGTAGTAGCTCTGGGTGAGTTACAGAAATCCGATCCAGACGGGAGAATCACTTGATTGTACTCTCTACACATCTGGCCTTCGTGGGAGAAAGGCAAGAGGAGGGCAAATGTTGAAAGGAAGCCAGAAGAAGCTTTGTTTGCCACAAGCCTGGGTGGAGAGACATAAAGCATGGAAAAGAAGCTGTTGAGACCAAAGCTGAGTTTTCTGATCAACCTGAAAAAAAAAAGTTTGGTAGAAAAGTTATACAGAACGTCACCTCGATCACACCATCCCCTCAGTGAAACGTGGTGGCAGCTTTGTGCTTTGCGGATGTTTTTCTTCAGGATGGTTGAGGAAGTTGGTCAACGTTAATGGAGATGAAAGGTTGACAATTAGCCAAACTCGGACCAATCCTGAGAGAAAACCTGGTAGAAGCCGTGAGCAGTGGTTAGGGAGGAGGCTCACCTTCTCAAAGGATATTACTAATAGCTCACTTTTTTAACATCCTGTATTTAATGTAGGTTAATCCAGACAAGTCGAGTTTCATATTTTTAATTAGAACTCTTTCAATTCATCCCAATTTCAAAACTGCAGAGAAAGAACTATTTCTTTCCAGACATGAGGCTAAACTTAACATAAACTAAACTTAAAATTGTTTGCTTAAAAAAAAAACATGAAAATTAGAATATCGGCTCAAACTGAGCTTTACTTTCCTGGCTTTTGAATGTGAGACTGGTGGTGGGCAAAGCGGTGACGTGTCCAAGTTCACACAACCACCTGCAGGGCGAGGTTTATTGTCATACAAATGAGTCTGGGAGTGCAGTAGAGGGTGGAGTCTGTACCTGCGAGTGGTTCTACCTGTTCCACCTGCTCTCCGTCCTCCCAGCCCTCCTCCGGGTGTCAGCTGATGAGCAATCAGGAGTCCTGCTTCTTCTTTTTCTGGCCGTTTCCAAATAGGAGCTGCACCTCTTCTTCCACAGCGAACAGAGATTTCTTTTCTCCCTTTCATTTTTCACCTTCATACATAACCAGGGAGGATACTTTTGTTTTCTTTTTCTTAATAAATACTTCTTTAAAAATTTGAAAAGTGGCTTCTAGGAGTCTGTAAGGTGGAAGAGTGAGCCATCGCCACTGAATGCAGCATGGGCTCAGATGATTCGTACAACTTTGTATTTAAAGGTAAGTCATGTTTAATTCAGCTGTAGTCGTCTTAAAAGAAGGAAATTATTGAGGCGCATTTCTACACACTGAAGCCAAAGCAGATTTTATCTGTTTGCTGCTGCTGTTTCTAAGGAAATGGAGCTTAGATATAAGGAAGTGATTGCTTCCTGCCTGCTTTGACTCAATGCTGTGACCTTTGACCTGCTAGATAAACATGAGTTCTCACTGTCCCAGAGGAATAAGCGCGCTGTGTCGTGGTGTTTCTTCCGAGAGCAGCAGTGATTTCCTACTTCCCTCATTCCAGACTGAAGTCACACTCAATGTGGATGTGCCACGTTGGTGTGATGTCACACAATCTGGCAACTAGCGAGTGTGACAGAAAGTCTACATGTGTCAGATGAGATAAAGACTATCTGATCCATTTTGGTTTCAGGAAACATGCAGCTAAATCAATGTGATTAAGTATCAATAAAATGGGCGTAATAAGAACTTCATGTGTGTGTGTAGTGGTTTTGATCGGGGAGTCCGGTGTGGGAAAGAGCAACCTCCTGTCCCGCTTCACCAAGAATGACTTCCTGCATGACAGCCGCACCACCATCGGCGTGGAGTTCAGCACAAAGACCGTGCAGCTGGACAACTTCACCATCAAAGCTCAAATCTGGGACACAGCTGGGCTGGAGCGCTACAGGGCTATCACCTCAGCGTGGGTACACACACATAAACACACACCCATACAGGCAAGATTAATATCTGAGAAGTCAAAGGTTCACACAATAATTGAGTGATCAGTTAATTTCACGTGTGTCACTGTTTGTAACCCCTCCCTTTTAGTGCCAGCTGCACCTCTTCTGTACTTATCACGCCTATTTACAACAACACCTTGCTAAAGTATCCACACCCCTTATACTGGTCCACTCATTCTCTCAAAGTATTTTACATGATAGGTCAACATCATATAAAATTATGTTGAAAAATAAAAAAAAATTTAAAATTGGTGCGCATTTATATTTGGGCCCCATGACCAGAAAAAACTTGGTAAATAGAGTCAATCTGTGTGTAAATTGTTCCCAGGTTTAGTCTACATTCAACATGCGTTCACCTACAGAGAACTAAGGCCTCTTCATCACCTTACAGTAGTGGCAGCGTCATGCTGAACTTTTCTTCCATAAGCAGAGGGAGTACCAACCAAACATAGACGAAGAGGAGGCTGAACACAAATGCAAGCCACACTTTTCAGACTTTTATTTGTAAACAACTCTGGAAACCACACAGCTTTTTCCTTCATCTTGGCACTTATGCATTACTTTGTGATCACCTGTTACTTTGTGTTTACCAAAACACAGCGGAGTTTGTGATTTTTATGTGCTAAAATTTGAAAAGAGTGTGAATATTTACTGACCCAAGCAGTGCATTTAAACTCTGTTTCATTTTGGTGTGTTCAGCTACTACAGAGGAGCGGTTGGAGCGTTGTTGGTGTACGACATCAGCAAACATCTGACGTACGAGAGTGCCGAGCGATGGCTGAAAGAGCTGTATGATCACGCAGACCCTCACATGGTGGTTATGCTGGTGGGCAACAAGAAGGACCTGGAGAGCCTCAGGACCGTTCCCACAGAGGAGGCCAAAGATTTTGCAGGTGAACTTAATAGCTTCCTTATGTGCTGGAAGGATTTCCCCTCAAGAATAAACCGATTTTCATCGTGTTGGATGTTTGCCACCCCATTCCAGATAAGAAAGGCCTCATGTTCATGGAGACGTCGGCGTTGGACTCCACAAACGTAGAAGCTGCTTTCAACGAAGTCCTTACAGGTAATAAGAGACACAACACAACTCTGGTTTACAGACAACTTTAAGGTGCCACCCTAAATGTTTGATCTCCCCAGCGATCCATAAGAAGGTGGCTAGCAGAGAGGTGACCCGCGGCTCCATCAGTGCAGTGACCTTGTCCAGTCCCCTCGGGGCAGCAAGAGAGGCTCAGGAAGAGCGGAAAGGCTGTTGCAAGAATTCCTGATGGACTGATATGTGTTGAACCAACACCATGCTTGACTGAAGCTAAAGGCCTCAGCGTCTCTTTCAGTCCAATGAGCGAGGCAGCGCAGTCTTTTGGAAACCTTTTTAAATGTAAGCTGCACAGTTTGTAGGTCAGGCATTTAGTGAATCCGTCTTTAATAGTCATATTTTATATCAAATATTTCTTCAGAGCAGAGGGCTGGTGGGAAAATTTCTACTTTAGATAGATGTGTTTTTCGTTCTCTTCATGTTTTAAGAGATGATTTGGAAAGTTGTGTTTTGTTTTTATAAACGGGAGAATTTTGACTTGGAATAAATTATTTAAATGTTGTGTTTCCATGTTGGGATTATTTACACATTCTCCAGGCTGGATGAGTGAGGCTGCCATAAAACAAAGATGGTGCTGAAAGTAATTAAGATTGCAGTTGCTGTCTCTTGTGTGGGTGGATACCAGTGGATTAAAAGAAATGTGTTTAGGCAAAAAGTGTGGAAAGATGTATTATTTTTTGTTTGAAGAGCTCGAATGACCTTTGTATTGATCAAAGAGACTCAAAATGTGTCTTAAATGAAAGCCAAGTGGACCCCCTTTAAAATGATACCAAACACTACATTATAGGGCTTTGACAAATATCTAAACCAGCCTCAAAAAACAGAATTAATCTGAAGGGGCTGTTAACTTCATGAACTGATAACTATGACTAACCACTTTGCAAGTGCTATCATGCACTTGCATATCTTTTCAAAAATTATGGCTAAGTTTTACCACCCCGAGATGGATCAAACTGAGGGTTTGACCCATCTCAGGGTGGAACTATAGATTAAACCACATTTAGCCTCATAGGTTAAATGTGGTTAATGTGTTAACTGAGGTTCAGCAGCAGGACCACGCCTCAACCGCATCCCAGATCATCTGCTAAGCCTACTTACAGCTAGCTTAGCCATCAACACTTTGCCCTGCACCCCACCCTTTCTCATCCATTTATCCTTACCACATCCCTGCTGTTTGTAAATCTCTTGCTCCATCCACCACTTGGAAACGGTGATAAATGCTCTGAAATCATATCAAATTGCACCTGACCTGGAGGTGTAAGTCCAGCTCAGGTGACTCAGGAATCTGATTGGTTGCCTCCATGCGGATGTTTTGAGGGGACATCCAACATCGGTTGGCGGGTATGGAAGGACGTCATGGTTTCCTTCCTTAGCCTTCTCACAACCTGATCCTGCTTGGATGGACGTAAGATTCATGTGGCCATTTTAAAGTTATAGGGCATCTCAGTGAATTAGAATATGATCAAAACAGAAATTTCTAAAAGTTCAGTTTAAAAATAAAAAATAAAAACTCATAATTCAGTTTCGGGGACAATTAAAGCAAAATTTTGCATCAATACGTCGATGCAGAAAACATTTTTAGTTGCTGTAATATCCTGTTATTGGGTTACAGCTACTAAAATAACTGTAACCCAAACTCATTGTCTGCGTTATGAATCTGTATTTTGAATTGAATTACTGAAACTTTTCAGTTATTTCTAGTTAAGCCGTTAAAAGCATTTTTATACAACACAATTAAACCGTTTTATTTTAAACCTTCACCACTAAACGTGACAGAAGCTGCTTCTGTTTAGTATTTGAAGGTGTTGTGTCGCCTTGCAGCCTGCAGATGGCGGTACCAATATAACTTTTACTTGATGCTAGACAAGAAGAAAATGAAAAGATCAACTTTATTTCTTTCCCTCCATATATTCCATTTAGCTAATTGCTTGCTAATCTTTCCTGAGTGATCACCCTGTGACATTTTGCCGTTAACGGCTTTCTATTTCCTCTAACTTTGTTCAAGAAACACAATGTCTGACTGGTTTTCCCCCCTCAAAATATCAAATCCATTCACAGACAGTATGCTTTGATGTATTATGTGTGTAGTGTTTTTATACATCTGCACACTCTGGATGTGACAACGCAGGCTCATATGGTACAACTGAGAGAATATAAATCTGCAGCAGCAGTGTTTAATGACATCCTGGACAGTTAGAGCCCCTATCTCTGGCTCACAGATGTGCATGTGAATCTTTACTGTGGTATGAGTGTGTCTGCGTGCGTTTGAGGGACGACTCCCTCCGACCCCCCAAGGGAGAATCCTCTGATGGTTTTGTCACAGTGAAATGACCACAAATGTACAGTTTTTATTAATTCTCTCTAATGAAAATATGATAAGGAGGCTCTGCTGAAGGCAGTAAATGTTTAATTATATTCTGTGAAGGAAGATTTTTTTTATGGCCTTGGAGGAAAGAGACATCTGGAGTAATAATCCATGCAGGTTGAGAGTGTGGTCATGAAATCTGTAAATCTTTGTCTTTGCAAGCCTAGGGAATGGAGATGCGTTTTACAAAAGAAAGGTTGATTTTCTTAGCACTTCTTATATTCCAATAACTTGATCTTGGTGTGTGGATGCATTTTTGACTTCGCGTCAAACCCAATTAGCTCACAGAGGTTGGAAAGATTCGGATTCTGCGCGTACATGTGACAGCTGCTACCCCCATGCTGTTAGACATATGTAGCTTGTAAAAAATGAATCTTAGACCCTGACTCAAATGTCAGAGATCTGTCACCTCTGACCCCAACACAGCACTGTTTATCTACCGTTTAAAATTCCTCTGCATCCCAGCGCTTGGTTTCTCTGGGGTGATTACAGTCTTATCTTTCAAGAGTTTATAGCTGTAGTGCCAGTTCTGCAGGGGTCTAACTGTGATATTTCTATTTTCTGGGAAATTTGATCATGTGGAAAAAGGATCCTTTAATCCTTTCGGAATTAGCTGCTCCTGTTGGTTTCATTGAACTCAGTATTTGTTTGTTTCTACTTGCTGTGTCTGTTTGTGACCAAATGTCATTACAAGAGATCATTATCACAAAAGTATTTACAACTCTTTTGTCGTACTACAGCCACAAACTTTAGTGTATTTCACTGATATTTCATGATACAGACCAAACGAAAAAATTTTCAGAATTGTGAAGTGGTTGGAAATGTATGCATGGTTTTCAAACATTTTTGCAGATAATAATCTGAAAAGTGTGGCTTGTGTTTGTATTCATCCAGATTTCTATACCAGTCTATGGATGATTTCCTGCAGGAGGATGAACCTCTGCCTAAGACTCAGGTCTCCATATATTAGGTGACATCTAGAGAAAATTTGTTGCTCTTTATTTTATTTAAGGGTAACAGTAAAAAGGACGGAGTACAACATCATACTAAACCTAATCTAATTTAACTAAATCTAATTTTTGATTCAAAGCATTGTAAAGCAAACAAACACACCCTAGATTTAGATATGTGTTTACAGATGGCAGCCATATTAAATCTTAAGGTCATATTTGACAAAAAAAAAATTAAAACAATGGATTCAGCAGGCATCTCAGAAGATTTTTAAAAATTCAGAACCAATATTTTTTTCTTTCAGAGGGAAGCACAATCATTTTCTTTCCGTATATTATCTATGGGGGCAATATTAAAAGTTTGGATTGTAATATCTATTCCGTTTTTATTCCTATTTTCTGTTTGGGCATAAGATTTAAAGTATATATGTGTTTTGAAATGTTCATTGCATGACAACAAAAATATTAAATGATCCAACTACCTTAATTTCAGACAGAAAACTGACAATTATGTTTACTACTGCTAACCTTATATATTGATCCTTCTTTATATTGAACATTTATACATCACCATCCTCATACAGCTGTAGAATACAGCTCTAAGTAAAACATAACTATATTACAAATTTATTAGTCAGATGCTAGCAGGTATCATGGAGCCTGTGTCTTAATATTAATGTAAATTGTAGCTTGCCATCAGTCAGACTGGATGAAGAGCAGTGTAAAACATCAATACAGATAGGTGAGGGAGAATGATGTTCAGTTTCTTTGAAATCTCAATAAAAATACTTTATGCCATAGTACCAAAATGATGAAAAAGTGTTATAGTCTTGAGATCTGGATCCATCTTTATGCCTTATAAGCAGATGCCCTTAGCCCACTTCAAATTGAGGAAAAATTAACTAATAAACAATGTGAGAAGTAATTATGAGCTGGTGAGAATATCTTAAAGAAAACAGTGGGAATGCTAAAATATTCTGTGTGACTTAAAGCAGGTGAAAAAGCAGCATTTCACAAATGTACATCATCCAGCCCAAACACCAGGATCGCCACCCTTTAAACGTCCAGATGGGTGGAATGAGATCAGTCTGGCCGTCCTTGTGCTCAAACCCAGACGCTGGACAAGTTTAGTCCGGAGATGTGGCTAACAAACTAATCAGATGGAAATGTAAAATTTTCCTGTAATTGCTGGGAGGCCTGGCAGCTGCGACTATGAATTACTACAATCTGTAGTGATTACCAAACTGCACAGAACACCTGCACGCTAGCCAAACACAGAATGCTGCTTTTTCCTCAACCTAGAGGTCACCGTCTCACTCAGACAGATTTGCTTAAGGATCAAATAGAAACTGACAGGTGTTGCTTGCAATACTGCGTTCAAGGCTCCAACTATGATCATAAACACACGAAGGAAACCAAAGTCCAAGCATCGGCGTACAACAGACGCTATCCTCCTTCGTCTGAGTGCATGTCAGCTAAACATGGCTGATTTGTCAAATTTCAACATCAGCTCACAACATCACAGACATAGAGCCAAAGTCGTTGCTCGCTGATCGCCATGGTGATGTTGTTATGGTGACTAATCAAAGAAGAGGTGAGCTGTGTGTTCAGATTGTAAAACTGCCCAAAAAATAACATGCAAAGCAGCGACGGAAACAACAAACAAGACGAGAGGCTGATTAACACAAGTCAGAGACTGACGATGAAATGTTGAGTGTGTGTTTATCGCTCTTCCATGAAAACTGAAAGCTGTTTAGTCTCAGCTCTCAGCTTGTTTTAACATAAAAATGTGCTCAAAGTAGTTTTCATAACAGTTTGTTTGTACATTTGCCTGCCATCTTGTGTTTAGCTGAATCACCCCACTCCTCACAGCATACATCCACACTCAAGTTAATTAACTCCTTTTGAAATCGTCTTGTTTCGCGTTAGAGCCTGCTGTGCTCTGCTTTTCACATTCGCAGCCCTGCTGATGTCACATGGCTCTGAAACCAGTTTCAATCAGACGTGTTGCCGGTGATCCACTCAGACTTCGTCCGTTTTACATAACGTCGCCTGTATCTTTAGCCATGACAGCCATAGAGGCTACCTGTGAGTTTCTGACGCAACATGTGTAAAACAATGAATCAAAGCTATTTGAGGAATTCTTTTACATGAACCCTGAGACCAGAAAAATTACACTTTGGTGCTAATTTTGCACATGTCCATTGTGATGGCTGAAAGAAGCAACTTAAGTTCTTCGCATCAGCATCACAGAATAATGTTTTTACAGATGCAGAGGTAACCAAAGGATAGTTTATACCCCCCATTATTATTATTAGTATTAATATTAGTATTCGTGTTATCTCCATTGTTCCCACTGATGAATAGCTAAACACCAGAACTGTAGCACAGCTACAAATGACAGGAAGTTGGAAAAGGTGGATTGCCCTCCCCCCCAGTCCATTCACTTTCACTATACAGTAACCATTTGAGCAGATGTTACTGCTTGATTAAAGTATGAAAACAAAATTAAAATGGCATTAAAACAATTAAAAAAATTTTCTACCACATAATAAGAAGAAATAAGCTGAAGTCACTTTCCTAGATGATTGTTGCTGTCAGCATAATTTCTGTTTCTCCATGAGCAATAACACATGTAAAGTAAGAGATACATAAATATCTTCTGGGCTGTAATCATCAGCTTTTCCATTGATGTTGATAATATGAAATATTAATTTTATTTTTTTATGGCCTTGTGTAGCTGCTGTACAACTTTAGCTGAGTCCACGTCAGCTTCCCTCTTCGCTAATTCATACATCTGTGTGGCTTCCAGCTGTTGCTTTTCATTCCAAATTACTTTCACTTTGTAGCTATAAACCAAACATTTTCTCTGCACAAACCCATTTATTCCTCCAAGTAGTTAAACATTTTAAGAAATGATGGTGATCAATATTAAAAAGAATGCCCACATCTCATGAGTAGTAACACTTAAGTCATTTTGCTCCTTGGATGTTAGGATTACTTCGTGCTTTTCCCTGCGGGGTTCAAAATGGATTCGCCTGTGATGTGCTGTTTTTGTCTTGACTACTACATGCATCAGTTCTTGTTCTTGTTACAGATCCACTTTGACAACCAGTGATTGAAAGTAATGTTTTTATGGTCTGGTGAAAGGAAGAGGTGGTTATGTAATGTTAATAAATAATAACCACCTGCAAGTGTTTACTTCTGATCATGAACTTCCATGTCTTATTACAGTCAGCTGGCCCAAAAGCAGATCAGAACCGCAATGAATGGATCTAAAAGACAATGCAAAGGTTTCAGAAAATTATGTACTGTAAATTAGTTAACATATGTGTTGCATTTTCTTAACTTCTTGTATACTTACCTTCACAATTCATAAAATCTGAATACTTTGACACTTGAGTACAAAGAAAACTAGACGTGCATAAATCTGAAACAGACTGAAATTGAAGCAGTTTGGCCAGTCACACACTTACTGGAAGAAAGTAAGAGTGTGACTGCATGAACTGACATGGTTCTGATAATCACTTGGACCTTTTCAGTGATGTTGTGTTTCTCATAGGACCGGGAACTCTCTGAACCGCTGCTCTTTTTGAATTTGTTACAGCTGTGATCATGACTCCTTCTTTATGTGTTCAGGTTGTGGTTGCATTTTGACCTTCACTGTAGAAGATATTTTCAATATTTTCTGAACAGAGTTTATCACCAGCCATGTAGATTTCCTTTGGGAATCATAAACTGCACCCCAGAGCTCCTAAATTAAAGTTTCTTAAGGCCAAAACCTGCAGGAGAAACTTTTAATCTTCTCCTTCACGAGAAGGCGGGGAAGGGCAGTAATACCCCACGCCATCCATGCAGAGTTCTGCATTTTGTCAAAAGAAGCACAAAGGCGCCTGGCAATACATTAAGAGAAAAAATTGGTGTGTTATGCACTTTATGAGCAAATATTTCCAAGTCTGTCTAATACCCCTCAACTTTTGTTCCATGCAGTTCACGGAGGAGGTGCAGTCCAGACAAAATGCCTTTGTCTATATGCCACATTAGCAGAAGACTGAGAGCCAGAATGTGTGTGCGTGTGTGTATTTGGGGAAAATAGCAGGTGTTACACTGACAACCTTAGCGAGATAAGTCTCCTTAGAGTTTGGTATTGTGGGAAAACACATGTTGTTGTCCACATTCTTGTGAGGGTTTGAGGTCAAGAGGTTTAACTGAGGCCATGTTGCCAAAAGAGAAATTGCATGTGGGATTTTTCAGTGTGTGCATGTTCAAGTCCAGATGAGTTTCTGAAGCCAGTACTGCCTGCATCCTGTCCAGTTTCCTCTGTATGCAGCGAATGCCACAGGATGAATCTAAAAATACCACAGTCCCAAGAGGAAAAGAAGTGAAGATGGGAAAATCATTTACACAAGTGCAAGATGAACAAACACAGTAATCTGGAAGCCAGGGCTGCAAACACTCAGTGCTTCAGATTCATTATTTTTAAAAGTACTCATGTAATAAACAAAGTCAAACAAATGTAATGCCATGAGGAGGATTGTTGCACTGCTGCATCACCATATGTGCAAATAGGATGTGATTGTCCAAGGAAAACCGAAAGTGAGTGGAAGTGACTGGTGGAGCTGAGGTAAAAAACAAAAACATATCCTGTTTTTAATGATAATACAAACTTTCTCTGTTTCAATTTCAATAACAACAATAAAAAGACACACAAAAGACAATGCTTTTATTATTCTGTTATGCCATCCTCAATTTCTATCTTATCTATTTATTCATTATTAATTTGAATTTTAAATTTAATTTTTTTTGTTTACTTGTTTCATATTTTGAATGTTGTCTTGTCTTCGTCAGCCACCTAAAACTACGGTCCTGTCCTGTTTCCCTCTAATAAAAGGGGTCTTTTATTTTAATGGAGATTTTAAAATAGTAACTTTTTAAAACCTCTGCATACCTTGATCCCCTGCTACATTCAGTGCAAGAAAATATCTTTTCAGACTAGGCATCATAGTTTTTATATATTCAAATATTAGCATTTTCTGGTATTTTTTTCTTATTATTTTATTCCCCAATGTGATTTATGATCCTGTGGGGGTTTCTGACGGATGGAGCAGTGTGACCCTGAGAAGGACAAAGGCTGGGTGCCAATTTGTTGGTCAATATTAATTTAAATTGATTTTCCATCTAAAGTGAAACCTCTAAATATTTTTTCATCTACATTATGGCATGGCTTTGATCATTTTTGATGGCCACTCGCTCTTTTTATGTTGGGGCCCCTTTCAAAATGAAGACACGAAACCACATGTTTGACCCAGTGAATCTAGGATTCCTGAGGCATCAAAACAGCATCTAGCACAGCCTGATTGACACGGACGGTTTCTGTGATGTGGAAAAAGGAGAGCAAGATGTTCCACCTTAATTTAACCTATATCAAGTACAACTCAGTTGGAACGCCAAACTGATTTAATCCAGGCACGAAATAGTAATAAAAACGTATGGTAAGAGTCTCACCTGCACACAGACACTTAACAAACATTAATACCTGTCAGATATTCTACTTGAGCACTTTATACATTTTAATCTTCTTGTAGTGAAGGCATACTTTTGTTGTTTTTGGATATCATTTGGACTATTTCCATGCTGAAATATAAGCTTTGTCAGATTTTCAACAGAAGCCGACAAAAGCTGACAATATTGACTGATATTCGGATTTGTTTAAACGTCCATTTCCAGCTCATGTCCCCAAGCATGATGCCTCTTCCACCATGCTTCAGTCTGAGCATGACAATAACTGTCTCTCTAAACTCTATAATGTCTTGGAGTCCTTCTGACACTGAATTTCATCTGAACTTATTGGACGTTTTCTTGCAGAGGGTTTTGCTGTGAGATGTGATGAAGACAACTTCATTAAAAGTCAACTTGGACTGTTATATTTTATTTATTCATAAATATAAACTTGTCATGTTCGTTTTTTAAACTCTGTAAAAGAAAGGGAGATAATCACACTTTTTTATTTTGGTGTGTGTGCGTGCATGTGCGTGTGAGGGAGAGAGAGAGCTCACTGAGGGAACTGACTCACAGCTACACTAATTAGACATGATTCTGACTAAAGTCAGAGCAAATCTGTAGGAGATAAAGACACAGAAGAAGACTTGTACTGGGATTGTGAAGACGCAGTGATGATAGGAGGAAGGAGGAAGAGGAGGAGGAGGACTAGCAGTGGGCAGCTAGGAGGAGGAGAATGAGGAGGAGGAGGGAATCCGTATGGGAAGGAGCAGCCCGCAGCTCCGCTGCAGTGAGACACAGAGACCGGAGGAGAGGAGCCTCATTTCTGCCCGGAGATGAAAAAGTCTTTAATCACACACTGAGCCGTGGGACTTCATTCGGTGCCAGCATGTACTTTGGTATGTAAACGCAGAATTGAGCTTTATATTTTTTTAGGAAATAACAGCAGACTCACTTGTTGCATGCATTTTTAGACCTGCTGTCAGTTATCTGCAGAAATACTCAATCAGATGTGGTGCTCATCATTTACAAATGTCAGTTCAGTCTTTATGTTCCACTTTAAGTGTAACACATAGAAATTTGCAATGCAACAGCAGAAATTGGTAGGAAAAATGTAATTCAGACAACATAGAGCCACAATGTTCTTGTTAATGTCCTCAACAGGTTTTGACAAGTTGGCTGAATCGTGACAAAAAGTGTGGAAATCTATAAACTAACATATTATATCTGTTGGCTCATTCTGAATGAACATAATGAGCGTGTGATCTGGATTCTGTCGTCTCCTGTCCATGTTGGTGCATTTCATAACCTCATTTCTTCTCTGTAAAGTAAATACCCAAGTACACAAAATGATACATGCACACACATGCGCGCCATCAGCCAAAGGCAATCAGAGTAATGGCAGAGCGGATGGGTGTGTTGGCTGATTTTGATGATGATGACGGTGATTAAACTTGCACCCTGGTCCTGATTCAAGCTGCAATCAAGCTGGGAGAACGTGTAAACTGGAGAAACACAAACAGGACGCTTATCTTGCTGGACCCTGTGGACTGGTTCTGTGTGTGTGTGTCTACAAACCTTCTGAGATTTTCATCAAATACTTTGTTTGATGATAGGGTTGTTTATCTAACTACTTGCCTGTGCCAGAGAATTATTTTGATAAGACTTTAATAACTAAGCGTTTGAATAAAAAAAATAGAAGAAATAACTGAATCTTCTCTGGTGGAAGAAATGACGAACCTGTTCCTGAAATGTTCTGCAGAGATTGTCATCAGTCTTGCTTCACAATTGTCCAAAATAGTCAGTGTTGAATTAAAATGCAGTTTGCTGTCCATAAGCTATAAATCAGTGACATTTCTTGGATGAATCTTACTTTTGTTGAGCTCCTCCCTCTGCATCGCATGCCCAGACTTTTGTTGCTGCAAATAAAATAATGCTTTCGCAATTCATTACGAATTCAGTTAATTGATTACCAATTTGAAAGAATCGGTAATCAATGTGGAATAAACCGTGTTGGGTTTCACCCATTTACATGTTGGCATTTTCACGCGTGGTGCAATGTAGGGTGATTTTAATGCCAAGAAAAACAGATAGCATATTTTCTGTCTCTCTGTGTGTGTGTGTGTGTTTACAAATTGAATGAAAGTTGCATCAATCCCACCAATACCTTGTCACACTGCTGTGCATCTGCTTTTAGTTTTAACTGTGTAGGATGACATGAGGATGATACCAGAGAGAAAATGCCTCAATCTAGCCTTACTCAAATTTAACTTGACCTCTCAAAGCTCATGGGATGGAAAACTTTAAAATAATTTGGATAGTACTTATCTAAATCCTTGAGGAGACTCATATAGAATGTCAATTTCATTCCCTGAAGATTGGCTGATATGAGAATAAACATACAAAGAAGTACCACAAAATGTCAAAGCAAAATTAATGTACCTAATTCTGATGCCTCAGAAAATGGAGAACCTTTGATACCAGTAGACATGCACTATTCAGATTAGGAGGGATATACTTTCAAGACCTGACAGGACCTGATGTTCCACAAAAAATCTCAACGTATTTCTTTGCATTTTTACCTACTTTCAAGATTACAGCATACAGGGCTACATGCGGTTTCAAAGCATCTCTATTCAGTGTGCAACAATCCAGATAAAGTTGAAAGTTAATTTGGCATCAAATATGAATCTTCAAATAAGACATGAACTTAGTGACAAAGTGCATCAGTCTGTACAACTCAAATATTAAAAGCAAATAGAGCCAGATGAGGCTAGGAGTAAAACTAAACTTTAAACAAATAAGAACAAGACAACATATATTCCTTGTTCTAATACCTCAGTTTTGGTCACCAAAAACAACTTTTACATAGTAAGTAACAAAATTTTAGATATAAACTGTCTTTCTTGTTTTTTTTTGTAGGGACTGCGTAGGTAGAACAAATATGGTTTGTGGATTGTGCATAAATGGATAAAAACACTAAAACATAAAGCTTAAAGTTCAGCCTTTTCAAGTACATGTCCTCGTTTCTTTTTTCTTCCCACTTAACTCTCTCCATTATCTTCATTTAAAACCGATCACTTAATCTTTGCTGCTTCCCTTCTGTCCCTGTGTCTCAGGTAATGTATGCCACAGTCCCCTGCCGCCTCTGGCTCGTCCCACGCTGGGCCGGACCCAGCCCTCCCCTGAGCCCAAGGCCCTCCTCCCCCACCATCTGCTGCCTGCATTCAACGACGTGAGTACCGTCAGTCACTGGTGGCACCGGGCTGTCACTGAGTCAAATGTTTTTTGTTGGGTTTTTTCCCTCCATCGAATCGGTTTTGTTTTTCCATTTTTGCTTCCACTGGCAGAGTGAGAGTCGAAGGTTTAGTTTGTCTGCGTGGAGGTAAATGTTTAATATAAGCGCACTGCCTACACCTTTCCAAATATATCACCTGTGATGCAGAGAGCGGTGACATTTCCACACAACCTGGGGGGCGTCAGAGCTGCTTCCTTGGTATTCCTCATGCAGAGCGTTTCTCCGAGCTGTCTGCCTCCGTGTTTGTGAAGGGTGAAGGTGGAGGAAACTAATGCAGAACCGGTCCAGGCTCAGAGGAGAGGACCGTGTTTCATATCTTAATGTAATCTTGCCTGCTTAAAATAGCCATGAAATCCATTTTTTTTTTTTAAATAGAGTATTGAACATGAAAACGTTTGCATTAAACCACATTCTGCGTCTGATATATTCCCAGTATTTGACACAGTCAGGTGTTCAGGTCCGACCCACAGGGAGGTAAATGAAGGTTTTCACAGACACACTAATGTATATAGGTTTGTATGTTTTCCAAGCTGTCAGCAGGCAGTGAGATTCATTTTGCACCTGTTTAGGTGAACACTGTATATCTGCCTATATTCTGGAAAAGCCAATCTGCCTGGAAATAAGATATTTGTTTAGGTCTAATCCCGTTTCCGCTCTCTTACCTTCTCCTTTATTTCTTGGAGTTGCTCTTTGAATCAATATATTTATTTCTTAAAAATACTCCTGTTGATCTTTTTTTTTTTTTTAACCCCATCTGACCTTTCATTTGATTTCACCCACAGCTCTTCTTCCACGCTGCAGATTTGGGTATAAACACATCTGCCACATCGTAACTGCAGTGTTTCATTTTGGTTTCTAGCTGTAATTTTAACTAGAACTTTTTTTTTTTACAATTGTATCACCGTAGGTATTTTCACTTCTATGACTGAAATTGAGCAATTTCTAAAATGTGTGAAAGACAAAGCGTCAAACCCCTTCATTTTTTCCGACTCAAAAAAAATTAAGTAAAAAATATAGTTGACTTGCATATTTAAACACATGAGAGTCTCAGCTGGAGAAATTGATTATCGATTTAACACAATCAGCAGAAATCATCGACTTTCTTGTACTGAAAGAGGAAAGACACAGAATTAAACATGCTGTAAAAGAAAACCAAACATAAATTTTATGCTCTCATAAAATATACATTTTTTATGAGAAAAATGTTTCTCATAATGGAGCATGGAGTCACTTCGCTCCATGCTTTAGTGATCCGTGAGTGGAACTATGTTGTGTCTCTGACTCTTAGCTCTGGGTTATTGCTTCCCTTTAATCCAAGAATCCCATTGTTTCATAATCTGGAGTCAAAAACCTGGAAGCCTTGCAATAAGTCTCCTTAACACTGGTTTACTTCCCACAAAGTTTATCTCAATGTCTTGCTTAGATGAATTTTGTAGCAAAACTGTTTACTCCATTCTTTCGTGTGTGGGGGTGGGGGTGTGTATGTGTGTGAGTTTACATGTGTGTGAGTTGGCAGAAACTTGACACCTATCCATTCAACATTGGAAACAATGTAATGTTTCCCATTTTGCTTAAATCTCCAAATCTTAATTTTGCTTTTGCTTTATATAAACTTTCTAAGTAAAGAGAGTATATATACATGTAGCGCTTTCGGTCATCTTAAGCTATATATATATATAAAGCAGAAAATGTAGTATCCCTTGAGGAAATTAAATTAAGCTGAGTCGGCGTACTGGTGACCTCGGCCAGTGTGCATTTTTACACCTTTTAAGCTTTTATTTTCCCTTCAGTGAAGATGTCCTGGGATCAGTCTGATTATATTGATGTGGAGGTTCTTTGGTACACATTTGTTTTGACTGCTTTTATCAAGCTCTTACATTGGCTTGTGGTTTTTCTTTCTTTTAGCTGGAACAAAAAAATTATTCTGTTAGGGCTGCACAGTAGCGCAGTTGGTAGAGCTGTTGCCTGCAGCAAGTAGGTTCTGGGTTCGATTCCCAGCCTGGTGTCTTTCTACATGGAGTTTGCATGTTCTCCCTGTGCATGGCGGGTTCTCTCTGGGCACTCCGGCTTTCTCCCACAATCCAAAAACATGACTGTCAGTTTAATTAGCCTCTCCAAATTCTCCCTAGGTGTGTAACATGGTTGTCTGTCTTGTCTGGAAAAGATTGATTCCAAGAAAATTAGGATGTAATTCTCTCAAAAAGAAGAAAGAAACAACTAATTTATGTCGTTTTGATGTCAGGAGTTCATGCACATCTGTCGTGGTTATCTGCAATAAACTGTGGACTATTCATCATCATAAGTGTTGGATCTTGATTATGATCCAGCTAAAAAAAAAAAAAGAAGAAAAGTCTGCTTTGTTTCACCCGAACAAATGTTTCAGCCTCAACTGGCTCCCTGGAGCTGAGCGCGTCTGACAAGCTGCCGCTACTGAATGTCAGCGAGTCTGCAGAAAGACCGAGCTGATTGTAATTGATACTGTGTGCTACGTGTGACGTCGTCATTCTGGGGATTTGTATTAGCAGGTGATGTGATTTCTGTGTGTGTTTGTGCAGGGGGAAAGGAGGAAATGAGTAAAAAGGGCGAGCTGACTTTGCCACAGGTGCTTGTCGGCTCTGAAGAGCATGAAAGAAGTTGAGGGTAGGAGAGTGAGACCACTGGGATGCAGGAAGGTGACTTTAATCAGATGGAAGCTAAGGGAGAGTTTAGAGGTGAGCAGATGGAGAGGTGGAGTGGGAAACGTGTGATCAGAGGTGAAAGAGAACTGCAGGAGCTCTGAAGTTCAGGCTCCTCCAGAAACACAAACACCACAGTTGCTTGAAATGTTTTTAAAGTAACATCCTGGATTCTTGTGGTCATACTTTGTTTTTTCAGGAGTAACACACACACAAAAAAATCTTGAAGTGGGAGAGTGAGAAAACAGTGAGGACAGATCGGCATTCCAGTGCCGCTGCTGCCCAAGAAAATCAAAAACATTCTGAAGGATTACACGAACACAGGTTCTGTTTGGAATTTAGCTGAAATCCCTGCACCTGTTCTCTGTTCCTGGAGCTAACGGAACAACCTGACTGACCCGAACCAATGTCCAATCCATGTTTATTTTTTACTACAGTAGCATAGTTTCACATAGAAACATTGTAAAAACTATCCACCCTGTGTGTATTTATTCAGCAAGGGGGAAAGCCCCTCGAGAAACGGATGTTTCCAACAAAATCCATCCATCCATTTTCTGTACACCCTTGACCCTACTGGGGTCGGGAGGGTTGCTGGTGCCGATCTCCAGCCAACTTTCTGGGCGAGGGTGAGAGGCGGGGTCACCCTGGACAGGTCGCCAGTCAGTTGCAGGGCAACACAGAGACAAACAACCATGCACACAAACCTAGGGAGAATTTGGAGAGACCAATTAACCTGACAGTCATGTTTCTGGACTGTGGGAGGAAGCCGGAGTACCCGGAGAGAACCCACGCATGCCCAGGGAGAACATGCAAACTCCATGCAGAAAGCCGGGAATCGAACCCAGAACCTTCTTGCTGCAAGGTAACAGCTCTACCAGCTGCGCCACTGTGCAGCTCTCCTACAAAATCACTTGCTATAAAATGAATGCAACTTCATTTTTTTACCAACTTCCTGTCTTTCTGTTAAAGAAGTGACTTGACTCGGAAACCAATTTATCTTGGCACTTCTTCAAAACAGGAAAGTTGAAAGGACCATTTAAGGCAGATGTTTGTTTATCTGTGCTAGGAAGTAATATTTGCCCCCACAGATTGCTTCTGTCTTTGTAAGTTGGCCATGTTTAAAATGAAACAAGATAATATCAGAGCAAGAAAACGTGAGTGAATATGGAAAAGGAAATTTAAAATAATTGGTCTAACCCACTAATATCAGTGTTTCTGAATTGTAGAAAGTGACGCTTCGAGATTTACTGGCTTCATGACCATTTTACCAATGACATTTCTCATGTATTTTCAATTTTTATTTTGACTGGGGCATGAGAAGTTGCTTCTTATGATAATATATTTTAGTGATATTTTTGATTTTATGGATGTGTCAGAAAGCTGGCCTTGCCTACGCTTGTGAAACCGAACCATTTCTAGTTAATTCATGACTTGACAAGGAGAGAAATGATGTTTTCTTAAAGGGCCAGGTTGGTTTGGTGTGGACAGCTTTTCTCCCTTAAAAACGAAATAGTCATTTGAAAACTGTTTACTTGAGTTATCTTTGGTGTGTAGAGTCATGCAATGAAATTTAACTTTGACAAAAACAGAAGAAATCTGTAAAATTGTATTTCACAACAATTCCAGCAAGAACCTTGCTACTTGCCTGAACCTGCTCAAATCTCAAGTCAGAGCTATAAATAAAATTTTAACAGCTGGGGCAATAAAATACATGTCAAGACAATAAATGTCTCATTTGGTACGAATAGTACAGAAGTGGGTACAAAAACACAACTGCAATAAAAGATGAATTAATTTAAGGTTTCAAACACATATTTGCCATGTCAATAAGTTTGAAACCTGTTGTGTAATACTGCTAAAGTTTTTCTGCCCAATGGTTCATTTTGTGTCATTCAGACCTCGGATTTTAGAAAAAGATGACTAATTTCCAGTAGTGCCCTGAGATGTTTAGATATTGACAAAAAGTGTAAACACAAACATTTGAAAGAAAATTCAAGAGATTTACTTGTGGAGTAAAAGAGCAATGATGAAAGATTTGGAATTTCATCATTAAGTTATTGATTTTTTTATGTTTGTAAACATTTCTGCACAAATGCTCCTACTTTCTTCAAATAATAATTTCTTACCCAGTTTCTGAAACAGACCTGAACCAGGCACTCCTGGTTGCAGTAAAAAAAAAACGTGTTCTTTTTTAATGGCGTACAGAAGCTGTGGTCAGCACGGCTTCATGGAGGTCCAAATGGACTCCAACCAAGTCATGAAGGAAAACAGTCTCTGAGCATCTTTAGACAATTTTAAATTAAGACCCAGGTCTCTGGATATTATGTGGCCGTACTTTTCTTTTGAAGCTTTACAAAGTATCTAGAATGGGTTTGGAACATTGTACCTGAAATATTTAGTCTAATTTTGTCCTCTTGAGCTACCGTACTCCAGTCCTTTAGATCTATTTGATGCAATCTGGGCTGATTGGAGAGATTTTCTTGTGAAACACACTAAATAGGAGCTATTTACTCTGTCATGCAACACAGGTTTTAAAAAATAGCAGTTTGTAATGAATCCCTGAAACTAGTGCATCACGATGTGGACAACTTCTAGCATACAGTTGTTGTCCTCCAATCTCTGTAGATTTTTGTCCCTTGAGAGCAAATTTTGCTACTGGAAAAAATGAGATTCTGTAAACTTGCTTTTCCTCCTATAGCAGAAACACTAATAGCAAAAAGGCTGTTTTTTATGAGTTTGTAATGGCATCCAGAATGTTGTTTCCACAGCATAGGGGTGTTCAGATTTCCACCCTTACATGCAGTCCAATGGGCAAAGGACTCTTTAAATGAAGCTGGAGTGTGCAAGTATTTCACACTGAAGTTGAACTTTGTGATCTTGGACCAGGTAAGGTTCAAAGAGAGTAAAAAGACTCAAATCTTTGTCTTTTTTGTGAAACTCCCAAAGCTCCATCAGATGGGGTAAAGAACATCAGTGAACAGTAACATTTAGGTCTTCCAGGACTCGACAGGATTTAAGACTGAACTTTGACGAGGTCATTCTGTCACAGGATTTATCTAAACTATTTGATTGTAGCTCTGCCTGAATGGTTGGTGTCGTTCCCCAGCTGGACCTTGTATACCAGACTCAAGTCTCTAACAGGTTTCCTTCTGTAGCTCTACTTCTTATTAGAGCTACAGTGAGTAAGAGCTGCTTCACTGTTAAGGAAAATATTCCCACAGTATAATTCTGCCACTATTAGGTTTCAAAGTAGGGATGGTCTGTTCAGTGTTGACTTTCTGCCACACATGGTGTTTTGCATGCAAAACCTGAGCCACCTGTTACCATGAGCCTCTTGATTGATTAACCTGTACTTAGTGTGTTAGCTTGGAGCAGACACCATATAAAGAAATAATTCTTAACCAGCTGCAACAACAATTAAATTTAAAGGTAAAATGGACACATTTCGTCTCATAGATCAATGATTGTTTGTTTTTGTATATTTTGCTGAGTTGTTACGTCTTTGCTATGTGAAAATACCGTGATCATTTAGTTTTCTTTCAAAGATCTGAATTAATCTTTAGAGAATAACGCAGCCAATAAATATTTGCTTGTGATATAATTTTACTGCTGCAGTTCATGTCTGAGTGCGAGTCACTAAAACTCATTGCCCCCTGCCGCTTTATATTAAGACCAAAACTGAGCTTCTTCCCCACACCGTAAAAGTTATAGAAGGAGGGTTCAGTCTGGATGGCTTAGCTAAAGGCTGTTTCCTTAAATGAAGAGCCCACATACTTCCGTTTATTAAGGCGTTATGCAAAGAAAGGAGCGAGACCTGAAAACGTGGCTCATGTTCTTCTGAACCAGACAATCCTGGTGACTTAAAGATGTTAGCTTGTTTAGTTTGTTTTAGGTCCAGATGCAGGTGTTCTAGCATGACAGTCACAGGCTCTGACGGCTAATTATTTTGTGTATTTGGTGAATTAACATATTCCACCCACATTTATTGGCACCAAAAATAAAGAAATGCAAATTAATCTTTTATTGCAGTAGCATAGTGTTTTTTATATAAAAATAATGTATTAAGAAATAAATGATTTTTACTAAATTGTTTGTTGTTACACTTTATGTCACATCTGTTGTTAGTTTTTTTGCAACCTGTTCTTGCTGATAGGAAAGTACTTAATCTATTAATCTATTTTACATCTTCTTGCGTTATGTTCTTGAGCATAACATGGTTTCCACGTATTATGCTCCCTGGTTGTTTTAGACCAGGGCTGCATAGTGTCAAGAAGCTCCTGGGTTCAAATTTCAACTGGTTCCAATCTGCAAGCAGTGCACCTCCAGTCCAACAAAATTAAGTGTTAGATTGGTTAATTCTCCAAACTGACCAGGCACACATTGCCAGGACAATGGGTGAATAAATGACAGTTTACTAAAACCCATCAGATTGTTTTATTCTTCTAATTCAACCATAGTCTTATCTTACCAAAACCAACATTTTGGTGATATCAAGACGCCACAAGTTCTCTATAAGTGAATCTCCAGATTATCTTTACTTTCTCTGCCGTCATGCTCAGGATTAACTAAGGTCCACATCCAGCTTTCTTTGTCACAGTTCCCGTTTCGTTCAGACTTTTAAATTCTTGTTCTGATTGTAAATATCAAGAGATTATATTTAGTCAATTTTCTTGAAGCCATTTCTTGACTTATGAAGATGAACACAAATCATGTCTCTGCCTTAACTTGATTCTAAATATAAAACTTTTTAGCTGTATTACTTTAATGGAAATTCACAGTAGTGCTAATAAATGAGGGACTGGTGACTTTGTTAATAAATCCTAATAGGTTTTTTCCTTGTGAATAAATCAAGTCAAAAGCTGGATTGGAAAAACCTTTTGTGCAAGATTGTGCTCTTGAAATAAATTTATTTTAAGAGTTGTAGCACATCTTTATCAGGGAAAACTATTCTTATGGGCATTTCAGGTACATTTGTTGCCAAAGGACAGAAAGCTAACATCTCAGAGAGAACATTAAAAAGATTTATGTGAACATGCTGATGCTCATTTCTTTTCAGCACACTAAAAAGGTGAGAACTCGAGAACAGACTGACCTCTTTAAGTCCAATGTTCTTGGTTTATCGACTGCTGAGTTTTAAGCTTGAAAGGTGCTGGATGTTAAATAAATTGAATGTGCAATGTGCAATTTTGCATACGATGCGCGATGTTATAGGTGCTAATGTGCTAATTATGGACTTTTTGATTTCACATTAAAAGGATCATACTAACAGCCAATAAAAAAAATCCTTTCTGCAACATGAGTCAGATTTCAAGCATTTATTATCTGTTGCAGCAGATGGATCATCTCCACAAAGCTCTGATTAGCCCGTGCTTCGGGTTAACTTCACCCCTGAAGAGGAAGCCTGGCTCCTGCGGCGTTTGTCGAGTGAGATTCAACTCTGAGGTGGGTGGTGTCTCAAGGGAAACATTCCCTTTAAGCTGTTACTCTTGTGGCGTCTGTTGCTTTTTCACACACGCCCTTTTTATGACAGTTGAACTGCTGAAGAGACCTGCCCTTGATTCAAGACCGTTTGACTGGATCTGAAGAAGTTTAGCTGCCTTATGCAATGTCTGACTGACTGAGGAGCACATCCAATAAAAGCTTTTATAAAATTAACCAGAAATCTTAGAGGTTTTTAGAGTCACAAGCTGCAGAATTTTAGGAATTAACTTGTAAAACTGAGAAAGCTGTTACAATCTGACACTGTTTACCTATAATTTACAACTAAAGCTGATAATAGAAAAGCTTACTGAAAATTTGTTGCACAGAGCCTCAAGAAACTTTTGAAGCTGCAGTATGTAACTTATAAAAAAATTTTTGGCTTTTTACATTTGTTAAACCTGTCCTCATGTCATCACAGTATATTATAGTTTGAGTCAGATAATCTGTGAAAAAAGCGAGCTCCTCTGCCTACTCTCTAACTACATGCCCATCACCATAAACACCACCCCCACCATTAAACACAGAGAAGGCAGCATCATGCTGTGATAATGTTTTTCTTCAGTAATCCTGGTCAGAATTGATGGGGAAATTAATGGTTGTAAATAAAGGACATTCCTGGAATTAAACTTTTTAGAGGCTGCAAAAGCTTGGAGTGGAGGTTCACCCTCCAGCAAGATAGCAACCCCCAACACGCAGACAGATTTACTCTGGAATGGTCTGAAACAAACCATATTTATTTTCCTGAAATGTCTTAGTGAATGTCAAACTGAGAATCTGTGACTTGAAAATGTATGTTCACAGAACGTCCCTCTCCAACTAGACTGAGCTTGAGCCATTGTGTAATGGAAAATATTACATAAAAAACCTTTTAGTCTTTTATGTGCAACACCAGTAGGAACACTCCCGGAAAGATTTGCAGCTATAAATTTAGCAAAACCTGGTCCTATTGTAGCAGCGGGTGAAAATAAAAAGATGCCACAGTTTTCAGTTAAAAAAACATGGAATAAGTGTTTTATTGTACCTCCTCTTAAAAGTTAGCACTGTGTTGCAGTCTAACATTGAAGTGTGTAAGTTGTAAGTTGATAAAAAATGTCAAGAGGCATTAATACTTTTGCAAGTCCCTGTACTTGTAACCTAGTTTCTGCATGTTATGTGACTACAGGAGTGAAGGATTCCTCATGTAAAGTGTAGCAATGTGAAAGGATCTGTGCTGGTTTTGCTTACTTTTATGCTTTTATGCTTTCTCTGACAACATACAGGCTCAGGCGTCCTCTCACTACAGCGGCACGAGGCATGCGAAAAGACTCAAAGCTCTGGACGCCCCAGATTCAAAGATCAAGACCTTCGAACCAGTCACCAAGGAAACCACATCACAAATCCTCTCGTCATCCTGCTCACAGCCCTCTGGCTCTGATGCAACATCAGAAGGTGTGTCTGAAGGCAGGCTCGCTCCTCTGTGCTTTTGTGTAT
The DNA here is from genome assembly GCA_902982915.1 of Phalloptychus januarius. Classification (NCBI taxonomy): domain Eukaryota; kingdom Metazoa; phylum Chordata; class Actinopteri; order Cyprinodontiformes; family Poeciliidae; genus Phalloptychus; species Phalloptychus januarius. The sequence goes on from CADWAE010000478.1 coordinate 1,340,844, forward strand.
GTGCGTATGGACTTCACTTATATGGCAGAGTTGGATATGTGAACATACAGCTTGAACCTTCTCTTCTCAGTCACGACTTTAAGTCTTTGATGTGAGAACCCTCCTGCTGTGTTGGGTTGCACAGCCAGCAGATTAAAGGTTGAGCATTATCCTCTCCTCCGTCTTCGTGTCTACATTTTCTGACCTCATTCAATGGCCTCCTGAGATCAAAAGCACATTGAAAAATGCTTTGAATGCGATCTGTGGGCAGCTGTACAGTGCGCCTGTAGCGTATGTGCATCTGGAGGCAAGTCGGCGTTACTGTGGAGGTGCGTCGAAGCATTAGCCGCTATTCAGCATATGTGCATTTTGTTTTGGGTTTTTTTGCCCGCGCTGATGCCTTTGTGTAGGTGTTGAGAAACAAAAGCAATAGGTTTCACCAGGCTTAAAAACAAGAAAGATTGTGCATCCATTCCCATCCCCGCAAAAGTAGTTTTTGATGTTTGAGAGTGAATGAAAGAACCTTTTCAGGCTGGAGTTTGCTTTAGGTTGAGCGTCTGAATATCTAGAGGAAGGGAGATCAGTGAGAACAAACATACACCCACTCAGCTAGGCTGGGCTAATCATAGTTAATAGCATTGAGTGATTCTGTTAAATCAGCCAGTGCTCCTCGAGGACCAGGTGGTTCTCACTAAAGATAACAGAGCCAACTAATCTGTATGTAGAACTGTCAATTAAAGAGCTTGCAGACAGATCCGAGGGGAAATATTTGAGTGTTGCGCGACAAGAGGAGTTGATAACACTCATAATCACCTTCTGCCTGCTGAGTTTTTAGCTTTCGTCTGGAAAGAAAATGTAATTTGATTGACGTCTCATGGGACTGTCGGGGACTTGCAATTTTTAAAGACAAAGAGGACAAAGTCAATTAAAGCATCAGCCAAATCTTTAAATATGGACTTAGAAATGGACTATTATACTCAGATTAAAGGTGATATACCATATAACTTTTATATCAACCAGTCTTCCATATTTATCAGCCAGTTACATTTATAGAGATGAGAACTTTCATTTATTTGACTTATCCAAAGACAATAAGACAATGACCAAGAGCTATTAATCAAATGAAACTACAAATTTGCTATTGATCATCCATGATCTGTTCATCCATTCCAACTTATCCTGCTGCTGATCTCCAGGGGCAACTGGGTAAGAGGTCACCAGTCCAACACAGAGCAAACAACCATACATGCTCACACCGAATGTTTACAGAGTTTACAGAGACCAATTAGACTAGGTGTTGTTTTTGCACTGAGGAAGGAAGCCGGAGAACCAGAGAGAATCTACACATGTACAGGGAAACTCCATGCAGGAAGATCCCGGCCAGTGCAGAATCAGTGCTACCAGATTCTCCATTGTGCAGCCTCTACTATTAATCACAACAGGTTTTTGCTTGCACAGATATACTTATTTAAGGAGTGTTTCAGGCAAACACAAACGACAGGAATTTCAACATTAAAGCTGTGCACAGGCTGAATCTATTGCATCGTTTATGGATCAAAACTTCACGCATCCTTCTTCTCCTTCTGATCATATTCCTAGTCTTTATGCCAGATGATCACTTTTTTCAAACTCCATCACTTTCCAGATCTTTTTTTTTAACCATGATCAAGGTGTCACTTTTACTAGGAGTGAACACAGAGAAAATGGAAGATGCCAGGATGACACTGGAAAAGGTCACTGAACAGTTTGAGAGGACAAACCTATTTTCACACACAAATCAGTGTTTAATAACACACTACAAGAGATATAAAACTTGAAACAGTTTCTTCATCCAAACCAAGTCACTTCTAGTATTAGTTAATGCCTTATTTTAATGTCATACTTGCCTTAATTACCTCGTAGTCACTCAAGTCTAGACGGAGAAAGAAAAACATTTACATTTACATGAAACATGATGTAAGATTTCAGCTCGTTCCTTCAGGTCCAAAGTGTATCTTGACATTAGTGTGAAGTGTTTGTAATTTTTCTGCTGTATGGATGTTTGCTGGCCAGTGTGTGCCTCAATGTCATCTTACACTTCATCTATTTCCTTTTAAGCCATGTCTTTGGGTAACCGTGTCTCTTCTCTTGAATCTCTCTTATTTTAGACCCGTCTGCCCCAAACTCTACTTCAGACACAACATCGTTAAGTGGCGGTCTCGCTGAAACAACAAAGGAGCCCACCATCCACTCCCTACCAGCCAGTCCGAGGACTGAGAAAGATGGCCAAGTAGAGACTCCAGATCAAGAGACAGAGGAAGAGAAAGCGAAACGGCTTCTTTACTGCTCCCTCTGCAAGGTGGCTGTGAACTCTGCCTCTCAGCTCCAGGCTCACAACAGTGGTAAGAAACAGTGAGTGTGTCGTCAAGCACTACCTTTGCGCGTCGTGTCTGAGTCTTTGCTAACATTATGTCATGTGTGTTCAGGTACGAAGCACAAAACGATGCTTGAGGCCAGAAGCGGCGAAGGAGCCATTAAGTCTTTTCCCAGGATAGGAGTCAAATCTAAGATGGCCGCTCCATCCGAGCCGTCAACTGGACTCCAAAACAAAACTTTTCATTGTGAGATCTGTGACGTGCATGTCAACTCTGAGACTCAGCTAAAACAGGTGAGATCTTCTGAAGACTCAATGTGGAGACAAATTTGACACATTCCAGCTTTAACCACTTTTAAATTAGTAACGTCTGGGCTGCCTGGTGCAATAACACCGCAAAATAAGCAAACAGGTGTTAAGGTGTTGTGGACTTTAGCTGCTTGAATATTATGCAAAACATGACAATCAATAATATGATGTGAAAAAATATTGATATGTTTTACATATTAATATGTCAAAACATATTATATCCAGATGACTTAATAATTTGTCCAATTATTAAGTGCTTGCCACTTATTTTCAAAGTTATATAAAAACTTTAAAGGAATAAAACATCAAAGGGTTTAAACAAAACCACAAAGGGAGATTTCTTAGCAGATGAAAAGGCATGTACTGGACTGAAAAACTCAGTTTATCCAGGAGAACTCATTCGCTTTAGCCTGGTGGAAAAAAAAAGCTCTTTATTCATATTGAAGTTTGAGTTTTTGTCCATGGTGCCTTGCATTTTAAATTTTGGGGGATTTTTATTTTAAACAAGTAAAGTCACTTCTGTGACTTTAAAAAGTGATTAAGACGATGGGATTATGTAGCTTTATTTATTTTTTTGACTTATTACAATAGAAATAATTATAATGCTTTTATGATATGTGGTACAAAGGTCCTGGTGTTTTTTTTTTTGTTTTATATATTTTATTTTATTTTATTACTGACCATATTTTAGAGTACAACCTTCAAATGAAGTACCAGACGTCAGAGATCACAGTTTATCAGACTTCTTTTGCATAGACTCTAAAACTTTAAAAAGGTCAGCTGCCTCACGAATTTGCGATTCACACAGTTCAACAACTTCATCTCATTTCCCATCATGAACTGCAGTCATGTATGAGGATGTGTGGGACTCTGCATATTTTATTCCAAATCACAGTGGGTACATCTCACACCTGTCGATGCAGGTGAGTTAAAATCGCTGATCTCCCAAGATAATGAGCACAAAGCTACCGAGCCTTTTCTATTTCAGTGAGCATTTGTGTCTGACGCTGCCCTCTCTGTTCGTGATGTGACTGCATAGTGTTGGTCTCCATACCTAACTGTTTCAAAGTTAACTTTGGCCAGGTGCTCATGAATATTTAACAACTCACTGCTGATTTTATACCACGCAAGTGGCAGCCATCTGTTTGTTCTGGTCAGTCAAATCAAAAGGACCTTCAACTCTGCCCATTTTGAACACACATATATATATATATTATAAACAAAATGTTTTTCATTTTTTCTTTATGTCATCCGGACATATTATTGAGCTTTTGAAACAAAGAAAGCTGCTCCCATTTTTTTTCTTTGTATCTTTGTATCACACCAAACTTCTAAACTCTTTCTGTGTCTGCCTGGATTCAATTTGCTCTACGTTTTATCTTTCCGTCTTACGCTCCAGCACATCAGCAGCAGAAGACACAAGGATAGAGCAGCAGGTAAACCGGCCAAGCCAAAGTTCAGCCCCTACACTCCCACTCAGCGACTCCAAAGTCTCCAGGCAGTGAGTACTGTTCTGTCTCGGTGCTGTTGCTCTTTTCTCTCATCGTTGGGTTTGCGTTCAGGAGTATATTCTCAGGAGCCTGTTCTAGGAAGGAAACTCCCTGCACCCAGTGAACTAAAATGTCAGCTATGAAAACAATTTCACAGAGGTGAGATGGTTTTTCACCTCCGCATGGCTTTGATGTTGGAAATGATTCAGGCTGAATAAATGCAGCATGTGCAACAATTATTGATAATTAAATATCTCCTTGATTGCAGAAGCCCAATTTCACACCAAAAAATTGAGAAAATGCAACCTTTAATTTGAGTACATCTATTCAGTCATCATTTCCACCACAATCTAATCCATCCTCGCTGTAAGCCGATCTGATTACAGCATTAAGTGATTATTCTTTTGCTGTTTAAATTGAGCAGACTGTTTAAATATGACTCTAGTACTTCATATTGTCCCAGGATATTAATATGATGTGAAATTGAGGTCACTCTTTATAACATGGCAAACAATAAAGCAAAGCAGTCTAGTGAGGCACGTGCACATTTATCTCAGAAAGCAGCGTGGAGTAAAAACATATTCCCTGCCATCAGTCACACAGAAGGATGCCAGGGGCCTCACTGTTTGAAAACAACAGAAAAGATCGGGAAGTACTGAATGGAAGACATTTAAAGTTTTCTACATGTCAGCCAGAGGCTTACTATGAAAAGGTCTTTTCTGTTTTACCACCAAAAACAAGAACATGTGAAGCTTGCAAAACACTCCTGCGACTTCATGTGGTTGGTTCAGATGAAACATGACTGAAGTTTTGGACAACAAACTCTCTGGGTGTCTGGTTTTGTGCTGGTGGAGGACAAAACGCAAACAGGAGGAAGGCAGAATCGTTTTAAAGTGAATTTAATAAAGAAAGGAACTTAAATGTACACATGACACACAGCAGGAAACACACAGGTTTCTCTCACTCATGCTTTTCAGTGTGAAGTAGTGATACTGTAATAAAAGAGGCCATTTTAAAGTTCAGATTACATAATTTATACATTAAGAAATACACAGTAAGCCCAACAGAGAATAAACCTTCATAGAGGCAAATAATGTGGTGAACAAAGACATCTGGAATTTTAAAGGCACGATGCCAAGGGGAGGTCAGGGCGCTGTTCATGTCTCTCTGCTGATACCAGTCTGAAAGTATCTATATGAGAAGAAAAGAGCCTGATGGTAGGTTGTTTTGTGTACTTCTTCCTCAGATAAGACTTACTCTGCGAAAAAACCAAGACTTGACCAAACCTCTCGCCTCCTGTGTCCTACATCGTCAATTATCCGTTGCCGCTGCTGCTCTACCACCGCTGGCACCCTTCTCCCTCCAAACCGCGACAAACTCAAGCCACGCCCTGTTTCATGGTCAACCTCTCCCCCAGGCTCTGCTTCATCCAGCCACTGGACCCATCTGTTCGCCTCACACATCAGTTCTGTTTTCCCCCTTCTGACCACATCGGTGTCTCAGCCAGCTTTGAGCTACAACAAGAATGAAGACCCTAGATCCTAACCAGATCTGCCAGAAGACAGCACTCCCTGTTCTCAGCAAACCAACGGTGGGTCTAGACCCACAGAGGAATGGTTGCAGACACAAGAAAAATCAGAAAATATGTCATGACTTGAGGAGATAAAAAAATGAGGTATTTTTAGAGATGCTGTGGTGTTTGACTTTGTGCAGGTGCTAATGAAGCTGTCACAGATCTGCAGTATGTGGAACAGGATGCATTGTGGCATACTTGTACAAAATCTCTAATAGCTGCGTATTTTCCAGCTATAAAAGTACAGTAGCCTGCAAACCTTTTGGCACCTGACTCAAAATTAATGTCATTAATGTAAAGACATTTTTCTTTTTTGTTTCACTTTTGTTTAACCACTTTTCCATTTAAACTAACAAAACAAAAATACTGAAGTGTTCGCTCTGTGCATGGTGACAACTTGCACTTTGGTGAGCACTACAATTATTAAACACTGGCAAAAGCTATGTCTTCGTATGTTCTTCTTTATTTCAGTTTTAACTATTTCGAAACAAGAAAACGACTCCCAGAAACGCCTTGCTTCAACTGACCTTCACATGCAGTTATTCAAATTTCTTGTCCTAGTTAAGAAGTAGCTGCTATTACAGGACTGTAGCTAGTTTTTTTTTTATTTTAAATCTTCTAAATTTGTATCCACAGGATATTATTTTACCCTATATCCAAAAAATTTGTAGTATTACTTAATTAAAGCCTCTTTTACACAAGGACCTGCTCAGCTCAATTAGACTCCATTTAATTTTGAGGGTTTTCCATTCCAAAAATCAAAAATATCCTTTAAAATACAGTGCTATCCAATAATTGCTGTAACAAATTTATTTAGACAAGGACCACTCTTTGTTTCATAGCTTAAACAAAGCTATGAAATCTGTTTCAAGCAAGTCTGTTTATCATTGATATAGTTACAGGTAGAACTAATGAACTATATGAAAACCCTAATCAAATATGGAAAATATTGCTTATGTCTGAGGAAACAAATCTTTGCTGCACAAAAAAAATATTTTTTGCAAACATATTTTAACATTTTATGAGTTAAAGCTATTTAATTTCTTAAAAGGATAAAATTACAGAAGGCCCCTTGATGAATATCTGTTTTTGATATCTGTATATTGATAATAATATGAACAGAGGCTTCACACAACAAACTTATTATCTCCGATCTTTCTTTCAGTTTTCGGAAGTTGGCAACCATAGTGAGGAGTTTATAGCCATTAGGAAGCCAAAACGTTTCCATGGCGCTCCTTCTCTTCTTCCCAAATATGAGTCACCAACATCAATGAAAAATGCATTAAAAGCTGCACTTGCAGACTTAACTCTTCTTCTGCTTTCATGTCACTGTAAGCATAATGCCACTCAGAGTACTGTTTGCTCTGGATTACATTTAGGAGTGATTGCAGATGGTTTCTATTTTGCCTTGCTTCAGGCAGAAAGCATTTCCATTGATTAAAGTGACTTTACAACAAATCAAATGCTCCAATATGCCCCATTCCCTGAAAATGACAAAAACAAAATTGTATCAGTTCAAACAGTTACACATCTGCTTGCCATAGAGATATTGGCCTTATTTAAAAAAGCTTTAATGAAACATTGCTTCATTGTTTGTTTGTTTTTTATCTGACTATATTGCCAGAAACTCTGACAGATTAAGACCCTGTCACACATTGCCTTCTTCAAAACACACAGTCTTTCTGACTCGCACTTAAATACAGTTTATCCTCCTTTTTTTTTTTACCAGAATTTTACCGGTCTGTGTTCAGGTATTTTCCCCCAAAAACAATATAAAGCACCTATTCATGTTGGAGTTTAAAAGCTTCCTTACATGCGTGTTCCTAAAGCTACCTTATCTGCAGTAAATCACTGCTGGAATGTTCTGCTTGATGTTAATGGTTGTCTCTGATGAAGCTTACATCAGAAAATAATCTTTCCCATTATTTCATTTGCAGATCAATTACCTACATGAAAATACAATAAAATAGTACACACCACCTAACATGGGCCTCTGACGGTTTTTTATTTTTTTTTGGAAGTGCATAAAATACAGTATTTGCAAAGTATTCACTCTAAAATAACAAAAAAGAAAAAAGAAGAGGAAAAGGTTCACTGGGTTCTCCATGGTTCTAAAAGCACAGGCCAGGTGAGCATTGACATGACACGTGAAAGCTGAAAGTTAACCTACTCTAAATAATTGCGAACTGTACCTTGAAGTCAGAAATTGGGTCACCGCCTCTTATTCAACTTCCCATGACCCCCTTTCTTGTTTTTGTCTTTCAGCAGCTAACTGAAGCCAAACTGGATTAATGAGCTCTACATTATTTACTTCAGTGTTCGGCAGACACTCCAAAATAAACGCCTCTGTCTAGCTATGGTCCACCCAGTTGCTGCATCCTGATTCTACAAGATGTCACAGCGGTCATTGCTGTTATGATAATGAATTATCTTGCCTGATGGTTGTGAACATCTGTGTGTGGGATGCTCAATTCTCCTCAGGCTGCTGGAATTCAGACCTCCGCTGGCCCCTCAACTCCTTGGCTCCTCCGCTCCCCAGCCTTCACTCCTTCTTCTCCTGCACCTTTTGTCATCTTTCTCTGGTTAGCTCGCAACACATCTAGGCGCAGGTCTCTACTCTGTCTCTCACCGCATCATCAAACTCATGGCAGAGAAAAATACACGCATAAACACGTGTCAGCATTACAGAAGCCTAGTCTGGCATCCAGGGAATTTTCCTGCCTCTGTTGAACCTGGAGAGACTACAAAGGCAGGCGGACTTGCTTTTTGCTGTGAGAGAGGGCAACTTTGCTTGCTGTTCACATAAAAAATGATTGTTATAAGCTCCTAGCCTGACGACGCAGGGATTTTGACTTCTCTGTGCAGTATTTTATTCCAAATCGTAAAGCAAGCTTTTTTATGGGTGATTGCAGTGAGAACGAGGGGAAACAAGACTTCAATAAGCTAAGGGACATGGCGAGTTGAAAACATCGGAAAAACGACCATTAGTAGGCACTACTTAAAATAAACACAGCAAAGACAGTTAAAAACCATTGAAACAAATAATTAGAAAAATCGTGACACTTGCAATTACATTTTTGTGAGTTTCAGAGCTTTTGAACCATTCTAGCTCTAATTTGCATAACTTTAACTCCTGATGAGTTCAAAGAGCTTCTCAGTTTAATTATTAGAGCTTTACTTCAGTTTGAAAGTGTTTTGAGTCAATGTTTTTTATTGCAGAAGAACTACAGAATGTGGTGTAGTTTACTGTACCACATAACAATGAAAGATAAGCTTGTATATGCCTGCAGCATAAGCCCAACACATGACATGACCTCCCTTCTTCTTTATAGTTTCCTAGAGACACTCTGACTTTAAATTCAGCATCTATTTTCAGGGACAAAGTTTTTGTTGTATCTGCTGTTCTTGTCTTTGTTTTGATGACATTTTTTTATTATCACAGCCTTTGGAGCACAGGGCTGGCCCTCGCTACTTTGGTGTCCAAGGCGAGATTTTATGTTGCTACCTAGATTGTTATGAAATCACCGTCTCAGACTCCTTCACTTAATTCTGCAATCAGTAATCAGTCTGTTAAAGGAGCCACATCTGTGTTGTTCTTTACCAGCATAGATGAAGGAAGAGGTTCCAGGCAAATACGAGTGAGACGCAAAATCAATAAAATCAGTTGTTGGTGTTTATAATACAAAAAAAGAAGGTTTTCACACTGAAGGTTTTTCCAAACCTTCAGTGTGAAGGTTTTCAGCTGCGGTACAGCACCTGAACAATCACTCAGTCTCCTTTCTGCTTCAGTCTGAGCCTGAGAGCATCTGTGCTGTTGGCTTTTTGTTCTGTGAAATATTTAATCTGTTTCTCCTTATAAGGTCTCTTTACCTTCTGCTCACTTACAGCAAAGTCAGACTTTCACCTGCACGCGCCACGTGTTTGTGAGCCAGTGTAGCTTGGCTGCGTTTAGAAAAAAAAACACCTGCCTTAAACCAGATAATGATAATTAAAGAAATAAATCACTCACACTGTTTAAACAGGGAAGTCTCTGTTCATGTTTTCTATATTTTGAAAAGATTAAAACATGAAATCCTACATTAGACAAAAGTTGATGAACCAACGTGTCTCCCGCTGCTTGTGTTTCTCCAGCTGCAAAGACAAAACAGGTAAAGAAAAGATTCAAGCACTATCTGTCCTGGTCAACACATTACAAAGCACCCAAGGAAGTAAAATTTTAAAATTTCAGATACTCCATTTATTGCCAAAGTGTGGGCATTCATTGCTGCTACGGCACCAGACGGGATTTGTTAAGACCCTGTGAGGTTTTCTGGCGCTGCAGGAGACCACTGCATTGGGCATGGAGCAGCAGATCAGTAAAAGAGAGGGGGAGAAGTTGGCTGTGAAGTAAATGGCACAGCAGGGTGTTTAAGAGCAAACTGGAAAGCATAATGGCCGTGCTGCTACCCACAGAGAGCCAATTGTGTGTCTGGGGCTCAGTGCTGCTGTCACTTGGGCTGAAGCGGATGTGAACGTAGGTTCCTTCATTTGGATTTGTGACACTGTGACTTGAAAAGCCCACGTCTTTACAGTAAATCCAGAGCTGATGTACATTCAGAGGTAGTTGAGAGAAATTTATGAGGTCTCACGAACGAATTCGTATTCCTGCAGTGCTTGGTACATAAACCTTGACGTATTTTATTGGAATTGGATGTAGTCGACCAAAACACAAAGAACATTTTTCAAAAAAAATCTGAAATCTCTGGTGTAAATATATATTTCTTCACCCCTTTAGTCCGATTCCTCCAAATAAAACACAATTCAGTCAAGTACTTTCATAAGTCGCCCAATTTGCCTATAGTAATGACTTTGTGGATAAAAGAAATCAGTCGTGGAAAACAATGTGAAACTTTTAAGTTTTGAAAATCTGGCATGGTACTGTTTAATCCATCATCTCATAATGGGAAACGTATGGCACAGTTGCAAAGAAACTGAAACAAGATCTACCACCTAAACTGACAGGCCTTTTAAGAAGAGCATTAATCAGAGAAGCCGTCAAAAATGCCTATGGTAACTCTGGAGAAGCTGCAGAGAGTCACGACTCAGGTGGGGGAACCTGTGCACAGGACAACTATTAGTTCTGTACTCCACAGATCTACCCTAGAAATAGCAAGAATTGCTAATAGAAATCCATAAGAACTCTTGTTTTCAATTTCCCACCAAGCCAGTTTGGTCAGATAAAGTAAAAACTAAGTATAGTTAAAAAAAAAATTATAACTACTGTTCATTTCTACTCTGGCTGAACTTAGGATATGTTGAAAGGAAGAATGGACAGAATTTTAAGTCTCTACATTTGCAAAGCTAGTACAGACATACCTCAAAAGGCCTGGGTTGTAATGGCTTCTAAGGATGGTTATATAAAGTACTAATTGTTATTAAAGTATGATTATTATTATTATCAATACAAATCCAGGCACAATTTTAGATTTTCATCTGCAAAAAATGTTGAAAACTATGCATCCCTTTCTTTCCACTTGAACATTTGGCATTACTTAATGTTGGCCTATCATATACAATTCCAAATTAATTAAAATAATAGAAGTTTGTGCAAATTGTGAACTTTTAAGGGAATATGAATACTGCTGCTAGTCGCCATATACGTCAGATATTTTATGTGCTTCCCTTTAAAAATTGTGCAAGGATCTTTGTCGCCACACAGTCTCCTGCACTGAAGTTTTCAATTAATATAAAATCCATAAAACAAACTGTAATCTGACTTACAAGGTTTTTTTTCTTCCTCGGAGTTGTGTTTAAGGGCTGATCACAGTCTGTTATGATTCCATTACCATGGACTTTAAGAGCACATTTTCCATATTAAAAAGTAGCTGTGTATATTACGCCTCTATGGAGATTAGGCCACAGATTAGTTCAAACATTTTTTATGGTCAAAAAAGGCAGATTGACTATTTAGATGTGCCAGGACAGAGGTGTGAGCTAAGAAATCTGCCCAGTTTCTGATATAATTGCATCGCACATATATAATAAGCGGAGCTACACTGAAAAATACTGAACTATAGTCATAAAATTTGGTGTGTTTTTGTTCCCTGATGTCTCCCGCTGAAAAGAGCCCCCTCTATTTCCCCCCTGCTCCTCCTTTCCTGTACCTGTGATAATAAGTTTTTCTCCAGGCAGCTGACATGTGGATGGCAAGGAGGTGGCATGAAATGACTGTGTGATGATGGATTTGTCCATTAAACCAGGCTGAACAAGAACCAGTAGAGCTCCTCTGGCTCTATTTGTCCCTGTCCTTCCTTTCCTCTCGTTTACTTGTTCTCTCTAAAGCAGTCTAACAAAAACACGCACAAAAAAGGTCCACTCTGGATTCCCCCGCTGTGAGAGAACAGCTGTGACATTTGCAGGCTTTTAGCAAAGAATATTACCTTTTAAGTAAACACGAGTGATGTTATTGTTAAAACAGTGCGTCATTACAGGTTTGTATGGGCACTTTGTAGCAGAATGATGTCTTAGTCACCAAGCCCACACTAAAATCCCACACCTGTTGTTAAAAGCCCACATATGTTAGAATTTATCATTGCTTTTTTGGGTCTTAATAAAGCTTTGCTGCTGCAAATCCTTCAGTGACCTATGAGGATGTAGGCCTGGGGAGAAAATGCATGCAGTGCATGAAACACTGAACTGTTTGTATGCTGTACGCCACGGTCACATTTGACACACTCTGCTGAAGTCATATGTTTTAAATGGGCGTCACTGTAGCTTTGTCAAACTCCTCTGTAACCTTAACCTCGTCTGTTTGGGTCGGAGGCCAGACGATGACAGACACCAAACTGGTTCTTCAAGAGGTGATGTCAAAATGTCACTTTTTAATACACTACAATTTCACCTTTTATTAGAGGTTTCCCTGCTGGATTTCTTACGCCTGTTGTCACCCCAAGTCAATTCAGATTCAGCATTTTCCAGCGTGTAGCCCCAAGTGCAAAACTACATTACAGCGAATAAAATCACTTGCCATATAAGTATGAAAAAACTGCAGATTTAATGAACAATAAAAATCAAAAATTACATTTCTTGAGCTTTACAAGGTAATTCAAATCAAATTTGATTTGTACAGCACATTTCAGCAGCAAAAACACGGTAATTGTGTGCCACACCCGAGTCCCAAACCACTGTTTGTCTTGACAGCAACACATATTTTTTCACAAGTGGAATTTCTGCAGGACAGATTCAATATGCTACACAGACACTGGAAAGTTATTTAATTCATAATTCCACCACTCTGTTATGGAGGAATTTCTCCATAACAGATTGGCATATATCAGATGTTTTTTCAGGTTAAAAAAATTTAAACAATTAAAAATAAAAACACCACATAAATCAGCATCACTGTGTTGAATGCTCATATTTGTTGCACATATATGTATTCAACTCTATATATTTGCAATATATTATTTATTTCATACATTTAATCAATGGCTGTTTGAAAGAATGTACTTTATTCACTGTATTTTTCTGCTTACAGTTGACAGCAAATTTTTTTTAAATACAGAAATGTGGGCTTAATGAAAAGTATGTGTAATACCTGCCTAAAGGTTGTTATTTTCAAAAGGTACTTTTAATCTGACAAATGAGACTCATCAGGACACATATTCTAATTTATTAAATAAGAGCGTATAGCAATGATCAGAACATAAAATTATTATAATTTTGTTTAATTTACTGCCACACTTGCAGTCTATGTCATATTCAGAGGTGTTCCTTAGTTTTGCAAAGATTCAGAACACGATGGCCTGGCACATGTTCCCGTTGGATGACTAATGTGTTGTGCATCACCTTCCCAGTCTCTGCACACCCTTCCCTTCCTTTGAAGCTTGACTTGACAAGCATGAGGTTATGTCAGTTAAGAAAGCTTACTGTTTTTTTTTCTAACCATATGTAGTCATATTCAATAAATTATTGTTTTTTGCTTGTGTATCACACTGAACAAACGTTCTGAAAATAACTACCTTTAATTACATCTTAACTGAAGGTGAAATTAGAAAATTTCTTTTTTTTTTAGGGTAGCTTTTCTTCAGAAAGTAAGAAAAGCAAAACCAATAAGAGTGTATTAACTAACCTTGGCTGTCATTGAGTAAATGATGATCTATGCTCTGGAAGTCTTTTCTTGCATCACAGCACTAACAAAAAAAATACATTTGCTTGTTACTGCACTTATTTTGAATGTTTTCAAAAATAAAAGGGGGGGGAGAACATGCAACCTCCACGAACCTTCTGGCTGCTTTTACCACATTACACTGGCACACTGCCAACTCAAAGTTTAAATGAGCAACAATAAAATGCACTGCTGTAAAACAAAATTGAGCATGAACTGTAAAAAATTTAAATATTTGGGTCACACGTTAATGTAAAAAAATGTACAGTAAAATTTCAGTAGATGACTTTAACCTTTTTAACCTTTCCAAAGTGCTCTATTGGTTTGTTGTATATGTTTTTTTGGGCTGAGGAATGGTGTGTTACGTATGTGAACAAATTTAACATCTTACAAAATCTGACAATATCGCCTTTTTCTTTATGCAAGAAAAAACTTTCCTAAATGTCACAGGGGCATTCAGCTGGTATGGACATGCTCTTTGATGCTTATGCAGTTAACTGAATTACATTAGCCTTCATGACCCGCAGGAAAGGAGCAACTTTTTTCTTTGTGCCTTGCCAAAAACAAGTCATGCCATGTTTCGCTTTGACTTTTAAATTCAATGAAAGCACAGACGATTCATGCAATACATGGCAATGCAAAATTTACAAAACATTTACTGAGCTAAAGCTTGGACAGGAGGTAATAAGGTGCTAATGAATTTAGGGTAGGTTTAACGGGGAGATCTGTGTAAATGCAATAACACTCAGGGGTGTTGATTTAGGCTGGCTGTTGAAAACAAGAGGGCAGGAATGTGGACTTCTGAAGAGAATGTCAGAAGACAAACCAGGGAAATTAAAATGTGCTTTCATCCAATAATTGACTGTGTAATCTTAGCATGAACGGGCCTTGAGAGGTTTAGAAAAATCTCAAGGAACAAGACTGAAAATGCTGCCTGTCAATGGGGTCCAAGATTAACACAATCATCTGCTCTATCCACATGCAGCACAGCACTCTGCGCCGTGCTGTACTCTTATCTACTGCAGTCAATTATAAATATACATTTTGGTGGAGCAAAATGAGCCTGGCCCTCGATGAGTCTCAAACCAATTTACATTTTTAAAGATGTTCACATATAATCTGCAATCTTTGAGTTTATTAGGTCCTCAATTCCTGGTGGTGTATAACTGTGCAAAACTGTAAAGTCATAATTATGAGGTTTTTATATCTGATTAAAACTTTAATAATGTTTTTACTGTTTTAACTATGATGTTGAAGGTCAGAATTCTTACTTTAAATATCCTAATCATTTGAATGTAATAATAATTGATTTTCTACTACTTTCAAAGTCAAAATTATTCCTTTTCATACCATAATTATTGACTAAATTGCATGTTGATAACTTTAAAAGTCACTATTCTAACTTTTAAAATCAACAACTGAATGTGGAGGTCAAAATTATACTAAAACATTGAAACCCTGTGTAGACATTAAATTTATTACTTTTAAGATTAAACTTATGACTGAATCTCTTTATTCTTAGTATGAAAGTCAGAATTAGGAATTCAACCTAATTATTACTTAAAAACTCACAATTGTGACAGATTTATTTGCCAGTCCATCTGTCCGTGGTTGTCAATTCAGCCATTTGACCGTTAAGTAGATCCATCAAGGAATAAAGGAGCACAGAAGTTGAATGAATATGTTCAATTTCCATTGATGAAATGGTGAAAATTGACTTCCAGACACCACTCGTGGAAAACGATGTGGTTTTATTTCTTTACATCAGCGACATCTAGCGAACCATCCCTTCACTTGAAAGACGGAAGTTACGTCAAGCCGTACTTCTACCAATCAGCAGTCGCGGTTCTGAATTCGAACGTCCACCCTCCGAAGGCGACGTTAGAAAAATGGATTCTGTTGATGCTCTGTTTTTAAAAATTTTTTTCACGTATTTCACAGTAGAGAAAGAAGCGAAGTTAAAATTCATCGTTAAATATAGATCGTGGTAGGTTCAACGCGCCTTTCTTTCATACCTAAGTGTTATCAGGCCGCTATTGCTAAAACTAGCCGTGTGCTTTAGTAAACGGTAACGACGACTGACTTTGCTTGTTTAGCTAACGGCGCGTTTAGTATCTTGATTTAGGCTTAAGCCCGATATATCGGGTAAACAACTGAGCACATAAATATGTTGATTATATGTTCATAACTCACATAGATCTTGAACCATGGTGAGAGAGAGAGTCCAGAAGAAGTCCTTCCAACAAAGTTTGGATGACATCAAGGAGAGGATGAAGGAGAAGAGGAACAAACAGCTGGCTATTGCTGCAGCACCAAGCAGGGGACGGTCAAGAATGATGAACAAAACCACAGGTAAGTGTTTGTTTACTCGTTAGAGCTTCGGGTCGTTTACGGACTCCGGTTTGTGCGCACACAGAAGCGCAGGGGGCGTTTATGACGAGCAGATCTATACAAACTAAATGGGACGAAGACCATGCAAATGCATGCAATGATGCAAGAAAATGTATATCTAATTTGAAATATAATCACACATAATGTGTACATTATAAACTAAGATTTCAATATCACAAATACTGTATTACATTAGTTTTAAATGCAGCATTTTCAACCCTTTGACTTCTTCGTTGCATTTCTTTGTTGCTTCCCTGGAACATCTCTATTTATTGTCAGCATTGTATGAGAGTGTTTTAATATCTGTGTGTTATCTCTTGGTTGTATATCTTTTATTCATAACTTTGAGTAAGCTTGCTGGGTTTTTTTTTTATGTGCTTCATAAATAAATTTGGAAACATCCTATTTTGTGTTCTTATTTTCTCTTAGCATCCAGTTCTACACACACCATCCTTAAAGGTGTGCAGCAGAATAACAAGGCACTGGCTGTGGCCCTGCAAGCTGAGAAGGAGAAAGTGAGGCAGGCCAACGCGGTGATCCTGCAGCTGAAGCGTGAGCAGCAAGCCCTCTTCCTTCACCTGCTTCTGCTCAAGAGGAAACTCAAGGAGCAGGAGGCGCTGGCAGCAAGTGCTTCACAGGTACACTGTCAGATAATGATGCCCATTTCCTGTTCAAGTACTCTTTTGATGCAGAGTGTTGTTTTCTTTTTTTTTCTTTAATGTAAGGTGTCCAGATATCACAATATGCCTTTTACGTTTATTTACATTATGCGTTTGCAGTATTGCATTTATTTATGTTTTTGATCTAGGCTAAACCAACATTAATCCAGCCGGAAACCCCAAACCATCAGAATTTGGAGAGGTGAGTTTAAAATACAGAATTGTTTTTGCGTTAGACAGACAGTAGCTTCTCAGTCACTGTGCATCTATCTATTGTTGGCATTTGTTTTGTTTTAATTCTCAGGAGGAAGCGAAGAAGTCAGCAGCTTGATCAGCTCACTTTGTGTGACACTTCACCAATTTGTCCTGGTAATTTTTTGTCGTTGTTGTTGATATAGATTTATCAGTTGTTTACATTTTGTACATTGGTTCTTGCTTTCTATAAATTTATTTGTTGTTGTGTAGATTAGGCATACACTAATCATCTCTTTTTCACTTCTGATATTTATGCAAATATCTAGCATTTAGTATTGCCCATGTGATCCGATGCAGAAAGCTGAATTGACTAAAATCGTTTCTTTTAAACACAATTAAAATATTTACTGAATTACAAATTTATTTTATAAGTTTGCACCTGTACAGTAAACTTAAATACACCAATAGTTTCACAAATTTGGTCAATTATATAAGAACAACACAACTTGAATTTCAGTTAGGAGTTCAATTAGGAGTATAGCAGCCAATGTCAAATAAGCAGAAACTGATATAAACAATATATATAAAAAATAAACTGCAGCAAACCTTTTTTCAAATAGTGGTTCCCAAAGCGGGTCCTCGGGGGCCGGCATCCTGCATGTTTCAGTTCTCTCCCTGGTTTAACACACCTGGATCAAATGATGGTCGATGATTTGTGTTAAAACTATTTCTCCATAGACTCCCCTCCTTCTAAAAAGAACGGACACATTAACTGTGACAAAGAGGTTGCTCTGCCATCCACGGTGGGTGTGAGGCGTCGGCACGGCGACAGAAGAAGCAGGAGGCGCTCTCAGCGTGTGCAAGAACAACAGCGGTTAAGCAGTGCAGGCCCGATTGCTGATCTGGGGGCCATATTACCAAGCCCTATTCACAGTCAGGGTTCAGCTCTGAATCAGAACCACCAAGGAGCAGAACCAGAAGCAGCGGATGTCAGTGACACAGAGGAACTGCATCACTCTACACCTGAGTTGGTCCGTCCTAAAAAAACACACCCGCAACCTGGCAGGAAACAAACCCATCAGCAGCAGCCTCGCTCCAAACCCGAGCCAGCTGCACGGAAACCCGACAGAGGCCGCAAACCCGACCGTGTCCCCCTAAAGAAGCCCTGGGAGAATCCCAAACCCAGAGCCCGCTCCAAAAGTCGGGACCGCGCTGCCACACGGGGAAAAGCAGCTCCTCCGCCTCAGAGCAACAAACTCAACACGTCGCTGGGATTCAATGACACATTTGACTTCGACTGTGAGGAAACTGTCCACATCACGCCGTTTAAGGCTAAAGCCGAAGAGAATCAGCCAGCGACACCCATTAGCGAAGAGACACAAGCTGAAGACTCGGCAACTGTTTCCAAACAGAGTGAAACCAGCTCATCATCGCCGTCCTCAGAGTCGGAAGACAGCCTGTACGTCCCTCAGAAGACAAGACGGAGACAGTCCTCTCATGCTAAAACCAAAGTCATCTCCACTCGCGGAGGCCGGCGCTCGCTGATTGTCAGGAAAAAGGAAAACATCCCTCCAACTCCAAAGATCTCTGGTGGGTTTTCACAGTAGAAGCTCAGTGATTTTCCCCGTGTTTCATTGGTACCACTGAAAATGTCCAATTTTCTGTTGATTAGTCTTCAGGGATGAAGAGTTGAAGTTGGAGGTGGCGCATTCTGGAAAGGGTGAAAAGAGTCACCAGAGTGAGTAAAAGCTGGATTTATGTATTCATCTGGTTTTCCCTGAATGTATCAAAAGTTTCTGGTAGTGTGGAGAAATCTGATGAAATTTGTAATTACATCGAAATTGATGGGTGGAAATATTGAAGAAATAAATTAGTTTGGGGAAATGTTCCCCATTTCGTAAAAAAAAAGTGTTTTTTTATTTGGTCTTTCTTGTTTTTATAGCTTGTGGCAGCAGGCTACCTGGATTTATATCAACCTAAGAGTTGTTTCTTTCAGAACTTCAGAAGGACAGAATGGAGGACGGTTTCCCTGCTGTCAGCCCTCTGATCGAGGCAGAGATGATGAGAATAGATACCGTCCTGTCCAATTTTGGGGAACCGTCTTTTGACAATTCTTCTTGTTTATCGAGCCAAACACCAAGGCCCAAAACATGCCAGAAACGTAAGTTATAATCACATCTTCCTCTTGTAGAGGGGAAAAAAATGTTTTATTTCTTTTTGGCTTTATTGCGCTCCGGGCCTTAATTCTTCACTTTGTTTGTATGCGATTCAGTCTGCACCAATTCACTTTTTTCCATTTCCTTTCCATCACATCTTTCCTCACATTTCCACAGGTGGGGTTGGTGTCAGGTCAGCAGGGCGGGGCTTGAGTCTGTGTGATGTGACCAATATGTCCCCTGCAGCCTATCGTAATTTCTCATGTGGCGGCCCTCGCCGCTCTGACGCTCCCGCTCGGAAACGCCGCTGCACCATGACCGTCGACTATAAGGAGCCTTCGCTAAATGCGTAAGTTCTTTAAGTAGTTCACTTGTTATCTTAACAAAATATGTTTAAACAATGGCATTTGTAACTTCCTCACAGGAAACTTCGGCGTGGAGACAAGTTTACAGACCTGCAGTTTCTTCGCTCTCCCATTTTCAAGAAGAAGTCTGGCAGGAGGTCTGTGCAGAAACCCAGGAAGTCTTGCAGCCAGCAGCCATTTGAGAAATACAACGAGTCTTTTGTTGGATGTCATTGAAGCCAGTTTTTTTTTTATGTACGTTCCCGTGGAGGATTCTCATTTTTTCATGTCTCTGAAGGTTTTATTTGTGATAGTGTAACCGTGATCAGTTTTTCTTGATTTAAATTCCTTTATTGTATTTGTCTCCATGGAAATTTAGATGATATTCTCCAAAATGGTTGGATTACAACATTTTTTAATGTGTATCATTAATTTTTTATTATACTGTATGAGACATTAAACTTCAAAAACTAATTTTGTCACTCAAATGGTTTGATTGGTGAACATTTTCCAAAGAAAGGCACAAAACACCAAATTAGCCTCACATTTGTTTTATTTAGTCTACAAAATAGGCTAACTCTAGGTCAATAAAACCAATTGTACAAAGAGCATGAAATATATTTTTTTACAGACATATTAAAAAAGGTTATTTTTCCCAAAGTTTGGAAAGTACAAACACCTTTTTACAAAACAGCAAAACTACATCGTATTGCACAATCTTATCATTTATCTCCAAAGTATAAAGTTATCAATCTCCGTCTGCAGGACAAAAATAAGATAATAAATTAAGACCTTGTCTTAAACATAATTCTTCTGAATTAAAGCACATAAATAAGAATAAACTCTAGATAATTAAAGTAGTTCTGAGTTGACAGTGTAATCCATAAGTAGAAGAAAGGAAAATAGGCAAGAATTCCTGTTAATACTTGGAGGGGGATGAAAGTGCATTTTGATAGTCGAACTGCCCTTTTGTGGGTGAATGAGGGAAATGTACTTTAGGTATAGATATTTAAAATATACATTGGGCATAAGTGCTTCAAAATGATTAAAATATGTACAAAATTTAAAGGTTATATTCCTCTTTTGGCAGGATGAACTCATCACAGACAAACCCAAACCTTAGTGCTGTACATGCTTATAGCTGTAGGTAGGCAGGGAAGCTCCAGCTTGTTTTGCTCACAGGAAACACTTTTCTTAAAGACTCAATCAAACTCATCAAACATTTGGCTCCTTCACATGACAACCTGAGTCAACTGAGAGGAGAAAGGTAGACGCTAAGGCTGTATAAACAGAGAAGACAAAGTTAGATCTGTTATAAAAAAAAAAAAGTCAGCTGTCAACGTTTAATAAGTTTTAAAAATGAATAACGGCAGCTTTCTCAGTTTTTGGGGATGCCAAAAAAAAATAAATCAAAGATGCCATTTTTTTTTTTTTTTTTTTTACAATCAGAAATAGTCTCTCTTCTTGAGTGTCTACATCCCTCTGGGCAAATCTTTCAAACAAAGAACTGATTCAGGATGTAGGCCAGCATGCATTAAACATAAGATATGATCCTGAAACCAACTCAATCAATCAATCAATAATCCTTTTCTTTTTTTTGTATTGTCTTCTGCGTTATCCGCTAACTGAACCTGCGGCAGGCTTCTCGAAAGCAAAACCTCTCATCTTTACTTCTCGATGAGGCCTGCCTCTTTGATCTTGGTGTAGAAGAATTTCTCCAGTATGTTGGCACACTTGTAGTACTCGCTCTCCGGAGCGTTGTATTCACGGCAGTTTGTGAAGATGCGCTGCATGTCGGCCATGAAAAGCTTTCGCGTCGTGTAGTACCTGCTCTTCAGGCGCTCGCTCATCGTCTTCAGGTCTGTGGGTAAAAACAAAGTGAAACAGGCAACATAAAACTTTAAAAACCTTAGATCAAGTAAAAACGTGAGGAGTTTTCTTGTTTTGTCCAACTTTTTTTAAATTTTGTCGCTGACGTGTGCTAGACATATAAACTTGACTTATGTGATTTATAAATACACACATCTGAATTAAGATCAACTTACCACACCCGTAGACTAAAATAATCACTTGAACTGAACCCGTCTGACAACATGAACTAGGCCAAAAATATGTCAAAAGGCAATACGCCACGCCCCAATCTAAAGCAACTCACTAACAGACGATTAATACATTGGAATCTCAGCAGTCTAGACAGAGTCACAAATTCATTGTTAAGGCGATGAGACTCCAGCAAACCACAGTGAGAGCCATTATCCACATGTTGAGGAAACAGTGCTGAGCCTTCCTGACAATCAAAGTTACACCTAAAAAGCATCTAACAAGCTTTACAAGATGATTGTGGATAGCTGGAATAGGAGTCATCTACATTAGCATTCATCAACCAGAAAATTGTGACTTTGTAGATTCTTTGGCAAAGTACGCAAGTTGCCAAGCGGTCTGCATATTGTGAGTGCTGCTGGGTGTTTGCCCAAAGCATTTTTCTTGTCTACGACTTGAAAAGCTCAACATAAGTTGAGTTAATTTACCATTTGCTTCTGTTTAGGTCACAGGTTATGGTTTAAATATAATGGCCTGCAAATAATCTGTTATTTTTGGTCATTCCAAAAGCTAAAAACCACTGCTGACCAAAAAGATCCTAAAAGGCTCAACTCACATTTCCCAAAAATCTCAATGATCCCCACGACTTTGGAAAAAGCTTCTGTGGATCAGTGAGACAAAAATGTCACTTTTTGGAAGTTGTTATTCAGGTTACAGGAATAGCATTAAAAAAAATAAAGCACATAAAATCCATCTAAACATGGTGCTTCTTCTGGACCTGGACAACTTGCTCTCACTGATTGAACCATACATTCTTCTTTCTACCAAAACATCTTAAAGGCGAATGTTTGACCACCATTTTGTGGACTTAAATATACTTTAGTTACACAGCAGAACGTTTACCTGAAGAGCACCACCTCTGAATGGCTCAATAAACAAAGGCTTTGAATTGGCTTAGTCAAAGTCTGGAGTCTAATCTGACAGAGAAGTTATGGAATGGTGCTTGTTTCCCTATGAGCCCATATAGATCTAAAAGACTCATTGCCATTTGCTGCAGATGTTTGTTGCTGCATACAGTAGCAGAACCAGTTGTTTATTCTTTTCACATAGAGCGAGGTCACCTTGGAAAGCTTTCACCCTTAATAAATTAAATTTGAAAACCGCTTTTTTTGCTTACAGAGGTTGTTGCTGTATAAATAGCAAAAACAAATGTAAGAGGAAAAACTTCTCTGTAATATTTAACCTTAAACAAACCACAGCCATACACACCCATGGGGAACCGAATGACTTGGTAGTAGCCCGGTGCTTCTGTTTTCTTCACAGGCTCCATGAAAGGCCAGGCGTTCTGATGATTCTGAAACACACACAGCAATAAGTTTTCTTTTTATCTTTTTGGGATTTTATTCTGATCCTTCCTTGCTAAAATTTGAATTCTTTTTGAAAGTATTTTCCATGCTCTTCCCAAGTATTTTTAGATAATTCTTCTGGTCAGAAGTAAAATGTTTGGTACTTTTCATGAGTTGTACACAAACAGGATCAAATGATGTCGCTCTCCAAAACACAAAACTGCTAGGATTTAGATTAAAGCTTTAAATCAGATGAACAGGAGACGATACGGGTGGAGCGGTGGAGCAGAATAAAGATGCATCTAAGTCAAGTCCAGCCTTGATCATCAAAAGGAAATTGAGAATTTAAGGAATGCAGTTATTTCACTTACATATTCCTGACTCAAGGAAAAAGAAGGAGACAAACAGCTGTTCTTACAATATAAATCACTACCAACATTCCCCTTGGGGAGGTTATGTTATAGGAATAAATCATTTGTCCAGTTAACCTTATCCCAGGCTTTTTGGAAAAGTATGGAATTTAAGCATTTCCAGGTCTGGAAAAGTATGGATAAAAAGAACAGATTACATTTTCTGTCAAAATTGCAAACCGACATTTCTTATAAAAGAAAGAAAGGATCCATCCACCCATTCAACTTTTCAATCCATCTTAGTCTTTAAATTTCCACTTAAAAATTAGTTAAGTGGAAATTTAACTAATTTCCACTTAGTTAAAGTCTGAAACTCCAAAGTTTCAAACTTTGGAGTTTGAAACTTCAAAAGTTTCAGACTCAAACTTTGGAAGTTTAAGTCTGAAATGTTGTCATTAGAAGGGATCCATGCTGGAACCTCACCTTCACATGCTGCAGGATGGTTTTCAGCGTGCTGTAAAGTTGATCAGGGTCCTTCAATTCCTTCCTACAGCAACAAAATAAAGAGTGAATAAATGACTCCAGACTGACTGTTGTTTCTTGTATTTCTTGTCCTAGTTTAAATATCCTGCTTTTATCTCTCTAAATGTATTTCTATTATTAAAATCTGTTTAACAAATTATTATTTGAAGGACTGAAGGATGAACTCTTGGACTCTTACCCCTTTCCTGCAGGCTTCCAGCCAGTTTCACCTGTTGATATAACCAAAAAACATTCAGTATCCTCAAAGCATTCAGAACAGATTATCATTAGCTTGTTTTTCTATAATGTTTGCCGTGTAGTTCTCAGTAACATACGTATGCCAGGAATGCTCTCAATGGGAATTTGCCGGACCCCATCCTTAAAACAGGACAGCCCCGGGTAGACCTTTCGGATCTGGGCCTGCTTCCTTTCTATCAGCTTCTTGATGATCTGATGGAGACACAGGACAGGCTGAGTTTGTGTACAGAGAGAGAGCGAGAGGGATGCAAATAAGGGATGTTAAATAAGCACGCTTGTACCTCCTTCTGCTTCTTGATGATAACAGAGAACTCTGTGTAAGGGATGCTCGGGTTGAGTTCGCAGCCCATCAGTGTGGCTCCCTCGTAGTCCTTGATGTAGCCCACGTACTTGGCTTTGGGGACCTTAATGTCCTTTGAAAAACCCTGAGAGGGATAAAAGTAAAACTAAAACTGATTCTGAAACTAACTTAATGCTATTCACGTCTCTTCGTCCAGATGGACCGTTACCTGTTTCTTGAAGTACCCAATTGCGTACTCGTCAGCATAAGTGAGGAAGTTGAGTATTTCGTGTTTTATGTGATATTCCTTTAGGTGATTCATTAAATGGGTCCCATAACCCTGCAACCAACAGCCAAAGATCAGACTCAGGAGAAAAAACAGAGCTTTCAAAAATGATGTTTTAAGATAATAAAATAAAAAAAGCTGTGTGATACAAGAACTACACCCAACTATTTGTAATATTTGGTGTTCAACTATAAACAGTCATTTTAGTCATGACACGACAACACATTTTAATTGGATTAAGGTCCAGAAGCTGTGGAATTGTGGGAAATGTCTTTCCATGTGGTTTACAGGAGTAATTTTTAACCTATCCAGGGGTCAATTAAGTTATTTCTCATCTTAATTGAGAAATAGCACAGAATTATAGATAGATTCTGTGCTATCTATAATACCCAGATAGCACAGAATGGCTTAAACAACATTGAATCAATGTCAGGCAGAGACATTGAATCAACGTTGAAAGTGGTCGGTGACTTGTATGTTGAATCAATGTTAGGGTTTCAACCATAACTGACATTATATCAATGTTGATTCAACCATCATCTGCATGTCAATTTATGTGCATATATGTGTTGATATTACAATGAATCAGTTAGGAATCAACGTTGATTCAACCTTCATCTGAACATGGTTCTGCACACATATTTATGTTGAGTTTACATTGAATTAATGTTGATTCAACACTCAAATGAGTGCTGAATCAACATTAATTCACCACTTTCAACGTTGATTCAATGTCTCTGCCTGACATTGATAAACCATTCTGTGCTATCTGGGATATCATTATATTTCGGCAGGATGTTTTGCTCTTTCACATCTTTTATTTCATCTTTATATATGTTACTTATATATGTTTATATAAAAGTAACATATTTACTTTGCATGTCAGGCAGTGTAAATGAAATAATCATGTGAAAACTGCATTTTGCATTTACTTGGGTTACCTTTGTCTGATGTTAAAATTTTATGATCAGTGACATTTAAGTGAGGCCAAAATCCAACAACAACAAACAAACAAATAAAAAAATCTGCACATACTTTTTCACAGCACTACAGATAAACAGCAGGAAGTGAAATAGCCAAGAGACTCTTCTCACCTTGACTTGCTCATTGGATGTGACGGCACAAAATACAATCTCTGTGAAGCCTTGCGATGGGAACATCCTGAAACAGATCCCTCCAATGACCCGGCCATCTTTTATCAAAGACAGCGTTTTATGTTTCCTGCCAGGAAAGAGACACAGGTGGCCTCATTACCATGATGCACTTCTGAACACGGGTAACAATAATAAACCAACGGGTTAGAAATACTCACGGGTCAAAGACCAGTCGGGTTATGTATTCTTTGGGCATCCGGGGAAGCTGATGGGAGAAGACGTTCTGCAGGCCAACGAGCCACATCAGGATCCTCTTGTTGGGCTTCTGATTGAGCGAGTTCCCGATGACGTGGAATTCAATAACTCCTCTCCGCTCTTCGAGGCGGGCGGCTTCATCGCGGGCAGAATGAGCAGACAGCAGACTCGTCTGACCAAGAAAGAGTAAAAGATCCACATTCATCCTGTTGCCGTCATGAACACATAACTTCTCAAATGTCTGAAATTACTGCTGTCTGTGATTAAGGACAGAACCCAACTTAACATTGTTATATGATGCCTTGAAGTGGTTGACAAAGTAAGATTAAAAAAGCTGAAAATGTGAGTCAACCCGAGTTATTAGTGCCACAGAAAAAAAATAAATCAAATAAATTCTTAAATTGTTGTAGCATAATGTCACAAAAATCCAACTTTTAATTTGAAAAGTTACTCAGTGAGGGAAGGAACTCCTATTTTAAGAAATAACTGTCTTTTAGCTATATTCAATAAATTAGAATATACATTCTGATTCGGCTCAGTTGGCAAATAATAGCAAACGGGATATTAATAAGGTCCCTAATCAGACCCACAGGATTACAGATTCTCCATTTGAATGATGGGCATGTGGTGCTTTTCTAAATATCTATCTTATGTTTCACACAAACCCAGCTAGAATATTTGTTGCTTGAAAACCTCACTTCCTGTGTCATCACATAATGCGCTTCATTATTTTTGCAATGGTAGGACAGGAAAGGTTTTAACTTGACACATCTCACTGGGTCTAATTTCTGTTCAAAGTTTAAAAACGCCACTTTTCACTGCAGTTGTATAACAGCATCAATTCACTCAAGATATTTTCTAGTTTTCAGTGTTAGAGGAAGGATGGATACAGCAATAATAGATAATTGTTAGATGTCTTCAAGAAAACAAGTGAAAGAAAACAGAAAATTCCAAACAAAAATACCAAATAGTAAAGCTGTAAGAAAAGGATCCAAGGTCAGGGGATTTTTAGTATCAGGTTTTTTGCCTCCAAATCTGAAATGGCTCAGATTGTGTTCACAAAAAAAAATTATAAAAATAATCAGATGTACCACATGAAAGGATCAGAAGCACAAACTAATATTAGTAAAAATAATTCTGAAAGAGCACAGGGTTCTATATCACAGCTTTGCCTCATAAAACAGAAACATGTCGGCTCAGTTTGTTCCTCTTTAAATGTTACTGGGTACAGCAAGGACTGAAGAAACTGTAAAGGAGGCAGACACATCATCACATTTTAAAACCACACTGAACCTCCTTAAAAATTAAAATATATTTAAACAGCAGTATTTTGTCTCATGTTTAGTTTAAATAAACACAGCTTTGGAATGTTACATAGTCCATGTTTTGTTGTTTTTACCCTCTGCTTTCATTTAAAGGTTACCTCTGGAATGGTAGCAGGGTCACTGATGGTTGCCATGACTTCATTGATGAGGTCCATGGGGATGTCCCCTACCACTCTGGGTCTCTTGTTCTCTTCATGGTGAAGCGGCTCTGAGGCTTTTCGCTTTTCTCCTACTGTGAAACCAACACATACACGGCACAAAGCGCTCTTTGAAATCCTCATGTTTCTTTTATGTTGTTTGCTTCACAGACAAGATAGACATCAACCAGAATCTAGAGATAGCTCACTGTGAGCTTAGCTTCACCAGCCATGTTAGCTTTATTTGTGTCATTTGCCTCATGTTTTGGTCGATAATTCAAATTTACGATGACAAACTGAACATACGAAATGAGCCAATTTTCAATTATTAGCTTGAAAATTGCTGTTTTATTATTTAAGGAGACAACTTGAGTAATTGCAAGTTTGTCTCATACCTGGGTTTGACTCCACAACAGAGGAGGGTTTCCTGGCAGGGCTGACACTTCCACAAGTGGACGGGTCCACAGAAACGGGACTGGTGCTGTAGTATATGGGCCTGGCGACTGGGGGAGCACTTATCACTGCACAGGCATCAGCAGAATAAACACAAACAGATATATTGTGTTGCATCATGTCACTTTTTGTCCATATATTTATATTATGTAAGTTAATGTGTCAGTGAGGGTTTGCACTACCTGTGTGGACAGGAATCTGCCCTCCTGTTGCTCCCATCAAGAAGTCTTGGCTCCAGATGGGAGAGCTGTGACTGTAAACTTCCTCTTCCAACATGGACAAGAATCTGAGAGAGGAAAGCACAGCTAGAACATTACTATATCCAAACATGTTCCTACATACAATGCTGAACTGCAATGATATTTTCAAATCGCATCAGATAAAATAATTACTGCCTGTTTTTATTCTGGTTACATTTATGTCTTCTTTTTGATTAAACACTTGTCGATTTCAGACATTAACTTTATACTGTTTTTTTTTGGTTTATATTTAGGTACTCTCTGCATGTCATTTCTGTGTTTAGTTGTGTGTCTACACAAGACAAACAAGCTGACGGAGTTGTACTTCAGGGCCACCGTAGGTTGAATACCATTGGATGTGCATGAGTCTGTAGGACTGTTATTTTTCTGTGCACACTTTTACATATTTGCACTTACTTGGGAAAGTGTGTGAGAATGAGAGTGCGTTTCTCAGGAGGAAGCTTGTCCTTCTCCTGTCTGGCCTGCTCCAGCAGCTGCTTCCTCATCACAGTGAATACGGAGCGCAGCAATGTCCTGCCGAAGATCTGTGTGGTCTCGTAGCGCGGTAAGCTGTCGCAGAACTGTGGCACATTGCAGTAGCAGAGCCATCTGTGGAGTGCGTGCAAACACATTTTAGAACGTGGAAATTCCATTGCGCTGATGAATGCCGAATTTAAATCTGCTTAATATGACCTGGTGTAGTTGACTTTGTATCCAACCACGTCGTCGCTGGGCACCCTTTGGCGTCTCTGAGATGGAGTTTCCAGCTGCCAGTAGTTGATCTGATTCAGGAACATCTTGGCCAGCTCCATAATAGTTTGTCGTTCCTTTGACGGTAGGTGGCTGAATTTGTACTGGACGAAATTATTCACTCCCTTTGTGAACAATGAGAGAACGGTGTCGTGACGCCATGGTGCTAATGAAATGCAGCGGTTTTTTTCCTGCTCCAGACTTAATTTACCTGCTCGATGCTGGGCTTTTCAAACGGCGGACTCTCTTGTGCCTCTAACATTGGCTTTCCCATCTGTAGGATAGATTTTCTCAACAGCTGTAGGGAAACAGAACAGTTCACTTCTGTGCAAAGCAAATGAATGTCTTCAAAGTAAGGATGAGGTAGGCGGTAGGTTACTTTGAAGAGGGAGAAGTAGACTTGTTTGGTGTCAGCATCCTCCTCTTTGTGAACACAAGTGTAGAGATACTCCACATCCAAAACGATACCTAGTAGTCTGTTCATTTCCTCCTCTGAAACATTTTCAAGATGGGCCACGTGATCACCTGGGAGGACAAAACAAAAAGCTATTACCAAAGAAAACAATGAAACTGACATCAACGGTGAGCAATACAGAGCAATAGATGTTTTCTTTTTAGTACCTAATGTGTGAGAACAGCTGCGACAAGGTTCCTGTAGGTTTACTGTGTTGGATTGCTGGTCAGTTTGAGGAGGTGTCGGAGGCGGGTTCTGACTTTTCCAGCCATTACATTTACAGGCTCCTTCAGCCTGTGGAAAACATGACTCAAATTAGTGCAATCAGGAACAGAGGCCAGTGCAGTTATCAGGTACATTTTAATAAAGGAAATCATTCATATGTTAATGTTTTTGGTATTTTAATTCAAACAGTAAACTTTGTAGATTGAGCATCTATTAAATTTTGATGATCATGGTTTACAGCTTATTAAAATTTAATTTATCAAAAAAAATGCTATGCTACATGGGAATATCTTAGAAATATAGGTCTTGTGAAAAGTACATAAACACATTTATATTCACTCATTACTTGGCAGGGACTCTTTGTGCACAAATTAGTATTTTTGGCAGTGTGTGCAAAATCCTGCTGGAAAATAAATTCAAAGTAAGTAAGTAGAAGAAAGCATGAAGTGTTATATTTTTTTCTCATTTGGTTCTGTTTTGGATTTGAGCCCCCAAATAAACACTGTCTGTTGAAACATCAGACTGGACCTCGGGTAACTGGGGTCCTGTTTCTCCAGTTACTTGACTCAAAACTACGCAGAACTGAGTTTTTCTTTTTTTATTTGAATGTATTTTTTAGAGCTAATTTTTAGAAACTTATATTAAGTTTTGTTTTTTCAACTCAACATCACATTTCTTTTAGCAACTGCATTTTCTTTTAGCAACTGCAATTTCAACTGTCCCGAAGTTGAAATTCTTCGGGACAAGTTCAAGGAGCATTTCACTGATCCTGATCCAGTCGTCAACATTTTGACTCTGTGTAGCGGAGTCCCACCCCTGACTCTGCTACACATGTGTTTTTATTAGCTGTATACTCACCAAGATTATATAAAAAAGACGAATCTGTGTTTTAACTTTATTACTGGCACAAACAAACGTATTATGTTTGGCTGAGATGCATCTATTTCCTAATGCAAACAGAAACTTGCTATGACTGTAACACCGTGTACAAGTGAGGCATCTCACCACGGTCAGCTGGGCTGGGCTGTTCTGAGCATGCGCTCTGGAACGACAACAAACTCCGCCCACCCCCAGCAGCTGTCACCCTGTCAAAACAAAGACCCCAGTCCCTCTCTGCGGATCATAGCTGCATAAGCGACACAAACTCCTGTGTATGCCTACAGATGTTCTCTGTCTGGCGGCCGTGGCTCGGTGAAATGCCGCGGTGACGTCGTGGTGAAACCGCGCACTAACACAGAGAGAGACACCGCGTCTCTGCTCACAGCCAGCGACTCCAAAAAAGCAGAGCGGAGCCAATGTTTACGCTCACCCACCCCCCACCTTGACAGAGCCAGAGTAGCGCTGTAAAAACACGGAGCTTGCAGCTACAGGGCCGCTACCGAAGAGCCCGAGTGCAACACTTAAACTTCTTTAAATAGCGCTGTTCGTTTCATAAACTGGTTTGTGCATGTACAAATTAAAAAAAAAACCAAGAGGGGAAAAACTGATGCTCGGCAATGGCTTCCTTTGCTGCGCTTGCATTTAAGAAACTATTGCAACCAACCTAAACAAGCTCTTCGTGCGGATTAAACAGTCAAAACTGCAGAGCTGTAAAAGTCTACCGTCTGTAAACTGTGCGTACTTTGCAGGATGAATACACCCCGAGTTTTTCCAGTTTCTTCGGCCGTGGTGAGGAGCGGAGTTGCGCCTTCTTCGCGGCTATACGTGCAGATCCTCCAGCGGCGCCGGAGCCCTCTGTCCCCGCGGCTCCGGGAGCGGCCGGAACCAGGCCCGCGGCTCCGACGGCCGGCGAACCTTGTTGAATCCCCACGCTGTCGGCCATGACTCAACACCGAAAGCCCGAAGGGACCGCAGGCCCGGGGAACACGATCGCCCTGCCGTCCGCTCTATTCCACAGGCGGAGGATCAGACATGGCGCTCATCCTTATTTTCAATTTCTCGCTGTAGGCCCATTTTCCTCCGCTAGGGGACTCGGATTGGACGGGCCAGCCTAACTGACTGCAACTCTGAGAGGAGAGGACGCAAAAAAAAAAACGCAGCTAATCATGGGGAATTTTCAAGGTCAAATCTGGTGGAGGGAAGAAACAAACGTGGAGCCAGATCATAAATATGCAGCGGGAGGAAAAATGAACTGAATAACCCTCCCAATGCAATTAAAGGAGCCATTAAATTAATTAGTAAATACTTGAGAAAAATAAGGAAAATTAGAAAATTATAAATGGTTTTAAAATGTTGGACAAATGAAAACCTAAAAATCTCTCCCACCCCTGACTCTGCTACACATAAATAAAACCCAATGCAGCAAATAACCTCCCAAAGACATCTAAGTAGTCCATACAGTTCAGACACATTTAGACCAATAAACACACAATCCAGGTCAGGGATTAAGTTGTGAAGGTGCTTTAAACAAGTTCTAAAACGAAAACATTACAGTGATATAACACTGGGATGCTTTTCTTCAGCAGGAACCGAGTTGGTGGGAAGATCGATTGAAGGGGAAAGTAGGAAGAAACCCTGTGGCCTGGGTTCACCTTCCAACTGGATGACGACAAATGAAATAGTTCAGCTCAAAAGAAACGCCTAGTCAAAGTTCTGATTAAATCCAA
Source organism: Phalloptychus januarius (assembly GCA_902982915.1). Taxonomy (NCBI): domain Eukaryota; kingdom Metazoa; phylum Chordata; class Actinopteri; order Cyprinodontiformes; family Poeciliidae; genus Phalloptychus; species Phalloptychus januarius. The sequence goes on from CADWAE010000478.1 coordinate 1,373,059, forward strand.
TTAGAACTTGTTACTCTCCGTCCAATCTGAATAATATTGAGTTATTTTGCAAAGGAAATTTGAGCAGGATTTTAAATGCCTACAGTTCTAAAAAGGTGAAAACGATGCATCATTTCCTTCAGCTATACACTAACTTTGTCTGTCACATAACTTACAGCAACGTTTGTGCAGTCAGAACACGCAGACAGAAACTGCCCAACTACAATGATAAATGATGAAATTTATTTCAGTATGTATTTTGTCATTACATAACAGTACTGTAAAATGCTTGCATTTAAATGTGTTCTGTTGCAAAGAAGTGTTGACAAAAAAGGGAAAACATACAATTTACACCCCTATTAGGTCACCTGTCATCTGTTCTATCATTCCTGCATTACGGTAACAACACTTTCTGAGATGCTGCGGATTGTCAGACCATCTCATCTATTCCGATTTTTGGGAAATTTTGCAACCAATACCTCTGGATGTGGAAGTTCAGCTTTACTGGGGATGTAAATGAACCATACCAAGAAGAAAAACAAACAAACAAACAAACAAAAGGCAACAGAAAGGTAATTTTTAACAAACAGAATCTAATATACTTGGGTATAACATTTGAAGTGTAAATAAATGCAATTTTATTTTTTTACTTTTGTTAATAACACTACATACATTAATATAGACCACCACTGATTATAATTTAACTATTTTTGTGAAAAGAAACAGCAAAACTCCAAACCCAAACTGTAGCTGTTTTCCTGCTATCTGTACAGTTTTTTTAGCCCTAATGATTATCTAAATAACTCCCTAGCAAGCATTAGTCACTAGAAAAAATAAGGAAAAAAAGTAGACTACACCGCAACACCATATTTACAGTATATTATTTATATATTTATATTATGTATATATTTATAACACACTGACTGAGATTATGACAACATAAATTCATAAGCATCATTAGTGCAAGGCATGAGTAAGACCAGTAAAAAAGTTATTGACAAGAAATAGTCTAGATAACTAATGTGTGTGTGCAACATGTGGGGACATAGAAAAACACAAATAATGTGCTTAACATTGGTATGAACGGGGTGTAACAGACTGTGTGTCTATGATCTGCAGAGTGAGTGTGTGTTGCATTGTGCAAGTGTGTGTAATGTGCATGTGACTATAAGTCTACAGTTGAAATCAGTCACCAGCCAGCCCAGGCAAAGTTCGAATATACCGACACGCCAACGTGTCTAAAGCACTTCCTAATCCACGTGTGAAATAATTAGAATTCCACTTTAAACATGAAGAGACCTCACATATTGCAGCATCCCACTCACAACCACCACCTTTGTTTTTTTTTTTACCCTGTGCAAACCCTGCAGCGGTCAAGCAACACTGACATAATGGAGGAAAAAAAAAAAGCTCTTTGCATAAACAAAATCATCCAAACCCAGTTTGATGGTTGACGCGGGATTAACGAAAGGATGCGACACATAAGAGATGAACGGTTGCTGATGTGTACCTTAGAGGCCTCTCTGTCTTGGGGAAGAGGGCTGGGGGCTTTCAAGTGTTGCAATGGGTCTTGCAGACACTTGATGCTTTAAGGAATACTGCAAAACATGATACAATGCCACCGCGAGCAAAAACAAGCAGGCACAGTCCCTCTGAGGAGACTACAGGTAGAAAAATATATAACAGACACTCTAATTCTAAACTAATGAAGGGAAAGCCAGTGGACTGCTAGGCGAATCAAGAGTTTAAAAGTTTCTTTTAAACTTTGAATTAAAGGTTCTGAAGATATGAGAGCGACACAGATCTCAGGGTTCCTCTTTAACTTTCTACCCAACATCTTTCCTTTTGTCAGAGTCACAAGAAATGGCTCTTTGTCTCCAACTTTTGTTGCTTTGTTTGTGCTATTATAGATCAAAAGTAAAAAAAACAGTTTAATTTTCTTCTCTTTTTTTTTTTACCCACGTAAATACACACGTCTGTGCATTGACAGTTTAAAGAAAACTGTTCTTTAAGCTGTAAAAAAAATCTACTAAAAATGACCAAAAGCAGAAGAATGGTGAAAATAAGAGCAGCAGTTTCCAGAAAAGGGAAGTGACCCCCCTTCCTCAAAATTGAACTCCTATCAAAGATGTTGGATGAGCTGAAGTTTCTAATATCTGATCACTGATCCATCAATCAGCCGGAAGGTGTAAAGTAAAACAGAGTTGTTAGGAGGTTTCTTCAGGTACCAGCATAACCTTAATGGAAGAGGCAGAGCCCCAAAGACATCAGTGAAATGGCACTGACTTTGCTGCTGAGATAAACAGAAATAAAGTGTGAGGGAGGATACAGGGCATCTTTTTCTGTTTCAAACAAAGGGGGACATGTTGCTTTAGTAGCTGCAGTGGCATCTGGGGCGTCGGCCACATTAGTTACTAGTTTACAGCTCAGCGAGGGAAAATTGTGTTCTTCATTTTAGGTAGAGCAACACGGAGCCTTGGCTGGCTGAGCAGCTTCTGTCAGGTCCACTCCCCGAGTCCGACCGCTGTTAGCTCCTGGAGCTTGAGGCTCATTTTTTGGCAATTTCTTTGCTGAAGATAAGAAAACAAAGAAGCAAAAGAAAATGAAACGCCATTTGTTTAGGAACAGAAAGCCCAAGCAATCTATATTTTTATATTTTAACTAACATAATATTAGATCTTACATTATTAATGACCATATCAATAGGTAAATATGTCAAGAATCACTTACCAATAGCCATAAATATCTCATTCACATTCATAGATGTCTTGGCTGATGTCTCCATGAAAAGTAGGCTGTTGTCATCTGCGTATGATTGAGCATCCTGCAAACAAGGAAAATAGCATGAATATTCAACACAGCTTGACACATTGCCATAAAAGACCAGTAGAGAAGAAGCTGCTAGACTGGCGATATGCAAACGTTTTGCCATGATTGCCAAAATGATCAAGTTGAAAGCACTGGCAGTTCACAAACATTTCAGCCATGTAGTTGGATCTTTGTGATTCTATTAACTCCAAAATTAAGATAAATGCTGAAACCTGGTAAATAAATGAGAAACAATTTGTGTTGCACCTAATATTTCTTTTATTTTACAAAGACTATTTCTCTGAGCTAAAAGATAAAATGGGTGCCATCTGCATCAAACGCCTGTGACTGCAGACCACATTTGAACTGTTTGTAAAAAACCTTTAAGTTGCCTTCAAATGGCCCACTGGTCAGATTTTAGACACCCTGGTGCTAGAAAAATGGAAGGCAGAAAAAAAGTATTTATGCTGCAACCACAACCACAAACCTTAAGTTAATTAAGTCATGTGATTCATAGGGCTGCACAATATTGTTAATTTATCACTATTGCAGAGTCATTGCAACCAACATACATATTGTGAAGCTCCATCTACTGGAAATTACAAAGCATGCTTGATTGTCATTCAAATACTATTAAATATTTTAATGCAGGATAGTTATTTTAGAAAGTAAAGAGGTGGTAAGATGCTAAAGTCAAATAAGAAATTACAGCCAAGCTGTTTAAATTTATTTATCGCAAGCCATATTTTTAGGGCAGCATTCATCAATTACATCACACTGCATGTTTAATGTTATTATGCAGCGCTAGTGAAAAACCAACACAAATTGGTGGATAGTGAATGTGGACAGAAAATCATCAAAATACTTTACAAGTAAAACTCTAAAATGTGTGGAGTGCATTTACTCCATGACTCAATACCTGGTACTGCTACTATCTAAAACTCTGACCAGTTTTCCTGTCTCCTCTGAAGAAAACATTCCTATAGCATTATGTTATAATGCTATAGGAATAGCATTATATTATGTTATAATGCTATAGGGTGCCAAATCTCTGTCACTTTTACAGAGATTTAAGGTATGTAACTAATAGTTAGAATATAGAAACTTGTCCTCCATCTAAAATTATCTGCCTCTACCAGGCTGTCTTCCAGAATTGTCCTGTATTTAACTTCATACATCTCCTCATGAACCCTGACCTGGTTAGTCTTGTTTTGTTCCATCAGATAAATTCATATTTTAACACCTTAGTGTGCGGCAAAGTAATCAGAACATTTGTAATGTTTGTCTTAGGAAAAAACAAGTATGAAATGATGGGTGATTCTATAAAAAAGAAACAAAAACCCAATGACTAATTGCAGGATTGTTAAGTGGTTAACAATGTAACCTGAAAATCCACAGCTCTCTTGGAGGCCAGGTCGGCTTTATTTCCTGACAGAGCGATGACTATATTAGGACTAGCTTGTCTCTGTAGCTCCTTCACCCAGTTCTTTGCCCGCGCAAAGGACTCCTGCAAAACACACACCACGTGCCATGAGTTAATACTCTCGCTTTATGTCATCCTTCAATCAGATGCAAGCAACCATGAATACATGCAAGTATCAGTGCAATTTTCAAAACCGAGAGCTTGTATAGACGCACCTCGTTTGTGATGTCGTAGACCACGATGGCGGCTTGTGCTCCTCTGTAATACATGGGCGCCAAACTGTGGTACCGCTCCTGACCTGCAGTGTCCCAGATTTCAAACTTCACCGTCGTGTCGTCTAGACAAACTGTCTGGGTGAGAAAAGCCGCTGAGGGGACAGAATGAGGTGAGAGGCTGAGTTGGGGTTTGCACGACAAACATCCAAATGTAAAGAACTGGAGACATTTAAGAAAAGTCTCCAGAACGCCAAAATATCAGAATAATTCATCTGCATGAATTATTCACATATATATCAGCAGGTAATTACTTACCTCCTATTGTGCTTTCTTGGAATTCGTGGAACTGGCCCTTGACAAAGCGAAGCACTAAGCTGGACTTCCCAACGGCTGATTCCCCCAACAGCACCAGCTTAAACTGACAGATCTTGTTTCCTGCATTGGGTCCATTGGGTCTTGTAGCTCCTCCTCTGCTGGCCATGGCCTAATCAGATCCTCTGTTATCCTGTGTGCCAAACTTTACGACCTGGGCGTCTGCTGCAGGAAACAAGGAAAGAGATGTTTGTTTACTGCACAGTAATGATCATGTTAAACTTCAGAACGTAACATAACCTGTCATCCGAAACACTCTAAACATGAACACATTTCAGGGTTTGTTTATGTATAAGTACACAACATTTTAACATAACTTATTAGATATCCACATTAAGTTCATGTCAAAAGAGCTGAATAATAAAAATCTTTACAAAAAAGAAAAGTGTGCCTCTAAACCAACCAAGCAATTAGGAGCAACTTATCTGATGCTGCATAACAGCAGAATGCATAAAACAGAAGCCATGTCGAAAGAAACCCTCGTTTTAACAGAGTAAAGATCTGATCTCTGTTTCATAGTAACTCTATATATTGTTTTTCTACAAGATGCAAAAAACATGCATTAGTTATTATGCATGTAGACAAATCTTTTACCAGTTAAATATCAGGTAGTAACATATTTATAGAAATATAGATTTTTTTAAAGTTACAGTAAACTGACGCAGAACAAAAGTCACTAAATTTACAGAAAACCCTACTAAAAGCTGGATTTTGGTCAAGCTTGATGTTAAAGTTTTTCAGTTAAGTTTGAACTGAATGCAAAAACATTTGAAATAATTACATTCCAGCAAAATGTCACTAATTAGCTTCTACACGTCATCTGTCAAACGTCTTGCAGAACAAAGCAAAATGAGAAAAAAATAAACAGATAAAGGTGCCGCTCCAGAAAAAAAACCTGACAAGTACAAACAAACATCTCTTTGGATCAAAACAGCAGATTAATATGAATAATTTCTGTTATATGCCTTCAAGCTGTGCGTCTCTTTTTCTGAAACATGTTTTACCAGTTCATGTGTCATTATTGACTCATACACTAATTAACTGAACTGAAAGCTCCAACAAGAAGCAAAGACTTGAAAACTGTTAAGAGTTGAAATCACTGTCAAAGAAACAAGGAGGAAACCAACACAGACTAAGAGAAAGAAACAATAATCCTGCAACGAAACACAGCCGTGTTTTATTACAGGGCAGAAAGAGAAAGAGATCCATCCCACCCACAATATCGAAGCTCATTTTCTCTGTGAGAGCCACTGTGTGGATGCATACCATGCATTACTGACTAACTTATTTAGGAATAAATCCTAACTGTGGAACACATGGCTGCTGTTAAGAATCAAATCTTGTCTGAGTGACATGCAGAGGAGTTTATAAACTCCTTTACATACGAAGTTGGACCTTTGACATGCTCTCCCCTTGACCTTGACAAGTACTGCTAAAAAGCCAATTACATTCATTGCTCTTAGAGAAGTGTTTGACCCAGATTGCTTTAACCTTTTTTTGTAAACATGGAAATATTCTTTGTATCCATTTTTTAAATATTTATATCAATGTAAGCTTTTCTGTCCTTTAGTAAAATCAATAGAAATGATACAAGATTATTTACTGACTTACAAAACATTTAGAATTTGTTACACTAAAAAATTAAATTTTTTTATTCAACTGACAGCAGACAAAAAGTGAAACTAGGTAAATAAGGACAACCATTTTACTCACCCTAAATATCAAATACTTTATTCGTTTACTAAGCAACCATCACATTAAGTTTGTTTCCAGCAATAATCTGTGACAATAATAATCAGTGAAAGGAGTGAACTACAACATATTTTTTTACTACATTATAGATTATACATTATAGCAATAATGTAAGAGGTTATTAGAGGTTTTAACACCAACCAAGCAAATGATCTTAGACCAGCATTTAAAGTGTGTTTTCAGATACTTCTTCAGTGATTGGTCATTATTTATGCTAGGAGCAAGCTAAAGAGCAGATGCTAAACAGATTTTTTCTACTATCCTACAAGAAAGACAAAATAATTTAGTTGACATCTTAAACTTGCTTTTTATTAGCAATTTGGGCAAAACAAGCGTCTTTACATATTCACAAGAAAGTGAGACATGTCTGTTCAGCCTGTTATCTTTTATCAGCTACAATTAATATGATGAAGGTCTTATGAAAAAATTCCCATTACAGTCAAAATGATTAAAAATACTAAGCCAGAACAAAGAGCAATAAGTCTCACATTCTTTTGCTACAATAATTGAACTGCACACATTTCAATGAAAATAGTTTCCTTTTAAATAGCTTCTCATATCTGTATGCTTCTTCTGACACCTCAGTAATACAGAATGTAGAAAATATTGAGTCTTCTTTCCACAATAACAACTTCCACATGGAGTGTTGTTGTTCAACACATTCTGTTTTATTAACTCCTGTTAATAAATTTAGAAGATATTGGCATGTTTTGTCAATTTTAAAAGACAACCGGATTGGAGGTCACACTTAAAAGTCAAAATTCCCAACAAATAGGCATATGATTTTTATAGACAAATTATCTGTCTATGAATAGACAGATAAGAAAGAAATATAAGCTTAATTTTTAAAGAGCAATTTTAAGTAGGAAAATCTAAGCATGAACACACAAGGAAATGGAGCAAGAAGACAGTCCCTGTCTGCTTATCCAGGCAAGGACTGTCAACAAACGATGCACGACTGCTGTGCTCACACACTTAACAGTCAATCGTTGACTGTAAACAGATTGGTTCATGCTAGCTGTGGCCCTGAGTCTGTTTTGATATTGGATAGCGACTCCTTTCCCAAATGTAGCTGTTTAGCTTGTACATTGCTAACATACTGCCACCGAATGCTAACTTGACAACAAATTTAACCACTGGCAACTGTAATAATATCCCACAAGACTGCACAAGAGTAAAAATAAAACAATAATATAATACAAACATGTAAAATGGATGCTAATTGATAAGGTTGTTACGGGAGTTGCCAAACCCTTAGCAGTAGCATGCTAGCATTGTTAGCATTACACCCACCCTTTACGCTGGTAACTAAACAAGCGGTTTTGTGCTAGAACTACCTAAGCCAGACGTTTACAAAGCTACCACACCACCACATACAGTGGACAACAACACTCAGTTGAACCCGACTAAGACCTATAAGTCTGTATGATCCGTGGCTATCAAACATCACAGACTTTAGCCGGAGTCAGCTAACGGAGACCCAACAGAGCAAACGTTAGCGCTAAACACACTCAACCAGCTGCTAACACCTACATGTCCGCTACCTGAGAGCCAGACGATGGGGGGAACTTTTACTTCCACCACTTTGGTGTGTATCACACACGGAATCCGGGGCACTGCGGTGAGATTGGTCTGGGGAGCCGAGAAAACAATTTCAACAATCCCGTCACGTCTCCTCCTTTCTTTCTTCTGGCAACTTCCCCTTAGAACCAAAACACACAACGAGCTCTTCCGCTCTGCGCCACGTCACACAGTACGTCAGCCTTGGCGACACCAGCGATGCAGCTCATACTGTCAGAGACTTACTGAGAAAAAGTTTTATTTTAAAACAATACTGCAATAGAAATATAGGCTTGCCGCAATTTTTAGACATTTAAGCTGTTGTTTTTTTTATTTAGAAATATTTATTATTCTCTCACAGTAAGGAAATACAAGTGTCACAGCAGTGAATCGAGAATTCATTCTCACACAAAAGTAAAAATGAAGAATAAGATAATAAACAAAAAATGCACAAAAAAATACATGAATAAATACACATAATGAACAACAGGGCAGTAGCTGTTTTTCTGATAATAGATTATTCTTATCTAAATAATCAACACTAACATGGATAAATTACACAAAATTTACACAACTGAAAGGATGAGCTGGAACTGCACATTTACATTAAAGACTAAGCTGAACAAAGAAAGACACTTTAACTGGAATAAAAGGGAGCTCATTTTTGTTTTCCAAAAGAAAATGCAGTGGGTTTGCAATGTGTTTTAAGGGTCAATTCATCAACCATGGTTAGTGGATATAATAAAAGATTGTATAAAATGAGCTGAAGGCTGAAGTACTTGAAATATCCAGCAGGTGGCGGCTCAGCTACACCTTTTATTTTTGACAAGGAGAAGAAGAATTCTGACTCCGATCTTCACCGCAGCTTCCGTAGGGCCATTATACCACGTTTGATTAGTCACTGGCTTAGTATTTTTAATAATTTTTACTGTAATGTGATATTTTTCATATGACCTTCATCACATTAAGTGCAGCGGCATTTGTACATTTAATGACAGCTTGCTGAACCAGCTGTATAGCAGCAGCGACAGTCATGGAGGAGGAGACACCAGAGGAGCTAATGATTAAGCAGCACCGTAAAGAGAAGAAAGACCTACAGGGTATCAACACTTACTTGCTGTTATTCTCCTGTGTCAACGATCTGACAATGTGCTGTCATCATCGAAGTTTTTAATGTGACGGCTAGTTAACTGCAAATGTACAAGAGAAGGCTGTGGTTCTAGTACAGTTTGTTTATAATTTTAGACCAACTTCAAAAATCCCAAATAGTAGAAAAAAAGTCAGCTTGTCTCTTTTTTCCAGTAAAAACTCGCTTTGTATCATAACAATCGACATCTGGATTCAGTTTTTGTTTAACCAGTCCTACATATAATTTTATTGTACTAGATGTTCACCTTGGTAAAGCTTTTATGCGGTAAAGAGTAATATAAAGGTGACATCATTTATATTTAGTGTAAACTCTTTGACAAGAAAGCTGTATTAATGTACTTTATTTTCAGCAAAGATCCAGGGTATGAAAAACTCCGTCCCTAAAAATGACAAGAAGAGGAGGAAACAGCTGACGGAGGAAATAGCAAAGTTAGAGTCGGATCTCAGTCAGAAGCATGAGGAGGAACTCAAGCAGCTGAAGTCTAATGCTGAAACAAAGGTAACTTCTTTACTTACAACAACTGACTCATCAAAAACTGTTAATGTGTCCTGAATATTGGAACATGTTTCAGACATGACTTTTTATCTCTCATCAAAAATAATGAATACATTACCTTTTTGCAATTTGTGACATATTATTTAAACGTCATGCTAAAGAAACGGTTATCCAAATAATAGTATTGCACCGACTCATTACCAACCTCAGAAAAATAACTTCTGTTCCTCTTTCTCATCTTCCTTCTGAAGGTGGAGGAGGTGGTGAACGGTGTGCAGACCATAAAGCTGGAAGGCGTAGAACAAGAAGAGGCCAAACAACCACGAGTAACTAAAGCACAGAAGAGAAGGGTGAGCAGCATTTTATAATGCTTTCCAGTACCACTGTGTTATAACCAATAAAACTGGTATACATGGATTTACACTCATTATGTAAATTGGTCTGTAATATACTTAAAGTCCAGTTATCTTTTAACTTGAATAAAATTAAGAGTTTACTACCTTAAACACTTATTTATTGCTTCCATTTGAGCTGTTGCTGGCGTTAAATCCATTATTTTTGCCTGAACATTTCTCTCCAGGACAAGAAGGCTGCACAGGAGAAGGAGAGAGAGAGCAGGATAGCAGAGGCAGAGGTGCAGAACCTGCAGGGCGTGAGGCACCAGGAGGGTTTACAGCTAGCTCAGAAACTTGCCCAGCAACAGCTTCAGATAAAGGAGATTTCAACTGATGGACACTGCATGTACCGTGCCATTGAAGACCAGCTAGCTCAGCGATTAAAGGTGGCTTGTTTAAATGGAATATTTAAATTATTTGACTATGTAATCAGACATGCACTAAGCAAAAAAAATCGTTTTTGTAGTTTCTCCATTTGAAATGTCCATTTGGAGAATTTTTTAATAAACCATTTATAATGTTTCAATGCAAAAACATATTTTCTGTTATATCTTCCGTTTTCTCTCAGTCTGGGTTAAAGATGAGTGTGAAGGAGCTCCGATCACGCACTGCTGAGCACATGAGAAACCATGCTGACGACTTTCTGCCTTTCCTCACTAACCCCAACACTGGAGACATGTTCACAACAGGTACCTGACGTGCCTCTGTCTCTACATGAAGATACTGACAGAGGTCCAGTAAACAACCAAATAAATGTTTACTTTTTGTGTTTGTTTCCAGACGAGTTTGAGAAATACTGCAGCGATGTGGAGCACACAGCAGTTTGGGGTGGCCAGCTGGAAGTGAGTTATTCTGCAACCTTATTTGTCATTTTTTAGGAAAAAATGACACATTTTTCCTAAAGAAGTTAATTTGTTTTTTTTGCTTTTCAGTCATTTTGTATTACTCTTGTCCACAGCTTCGAGCTTTGACTCAGGTGCTAAATTTGCCAATAGAAGTGATCCAGGCCGACTCCCCATCAATCAGGATTGGAGAGGAATATGATGGTGAAGTCATCACTCTTGTGTAAGATTATTACTTCATAATCGCACTTTAAACAGAAGGGAACAATTTAAATAAGAGATACCAGTGTGGTTAGAAATGTTTTACATCTGCATTAAACAGTGTGGCTAGATTTGCATCTGTTGTAGGAAAGCATTCATCGCAGGCCTTCTGTATTTAAATGTAGCCTTTTTATGCAAAAATTAGTCTCTTTCATGACTTTGATGCACTACGACTCAGACCATTTCCTAATTGTATTTATATTCCAATAATCTGTGCGTTAGTTGTTGTTAATGTATAATTGAACAGCATGTAAATGTGAACAACTGATAGCATAATGGCCATCTCATAGTGTATAAAGTTGTCGGACGTAAACAAAGCTGGTCAGTCAGAATATATTTTGTTTTTGTTTACAGATATATGCGTCATGCCTACGGTCTAGGAGAGCACTATAACAGCGTGGAGCGCTTAAAGGATTCGACCGGTGCTCAAGACAACTGACAGTCCCACATCTGCGACAGAAATAAATGTCTTTATTTAAGAGAAAACAAAACAAACGCTTTATTAAATGAAGTCTGTATTATTACATGTGTACATAGAGGCTGAACACCACCTTTGAGATGGTTATGAAAACACACAGCTGGATGGAGATTATTTTCTTTCAGAGTTTAAATGGAAGAGAAAGGGTTAAGATATCCATATCCATTATTTCAGTGATAAGATACTGAATCATTGTGCTCTTATATTAAACACTTTTGAGCCACATTGATTATCTGTAGGTTTCCTTGGTTTTATTACAAGCATTTTTGTTTACAGAAATCTATGTGGGCAAAGTATGAGCAGCCTCTGCAGTACTGCTTTATCCAGTCTCAACCAAGTCTGCTAATAATCATACTTATGATTTGTCAATAGCTGGCATCTGTGATTTTTTTTTTTTTGCAAATCATATTGCAACTTCTCACTGACCGGGATTAATTTAAAGTTGAAATTCAGGAACCAACCAGCTCTAGCAGAGCAGAATAAGCTGTATGTATTTCCTGATTGAACAGGCAAATTGCTGCAGGAAGGCCCATGATGACCACATAGTAACATAGCAGCATGGCAGACTCTTTGGGAGGATACCACCTTCATTAAATGACCAATTCTGAGGTAAACAAAAAAAAAAGATTCTTTTCAGATGCTTAGGCTACTATTGACAGATCATTCCGATTGTTATATACATTTCTGCCAATAGATGATAACCTTAGGCATATCGGATTTGGTACCATCTTACATTATGCTGAAGATGTTTATTTCAGTCCCTCCACTACACAAACCAAAGAGCCAGTTTAGGTTATAGCCTAAGTCTATAACTTCAAATTACAGCTCATAATCGCCTCCCATAAACACAGTATAGGCATTTCATACATTTTGTCAAGTTTATACGGTTTATTTTTTGTGCAATTTCCCAACTTGAAAGGATAGTCCCCACAATGAAGTTTTTAACTGGATTTCACTCAAGAGCCTTCAATTTAGTTGATCCATCTTTATTTTGCAAATGTAGTTTAGCCTTTCACACACATTGGCAGATAGATGCTTAGCTCATAGGTGAAAAACCTCAAAAGAAACAGAAACATATAAATTACATTGTGAAATAATCCAACATTCTGACCAATATTTATTTGTTCTTCTTTTCTAGTGTCATTTCTTTCTTAGCTTTAACCCATAAACACCAAGTGTATATACATACATTTTTTTTAACTTACTATCTTGATTTTAATTAAATTAACTAGTATACAATAATCAGTTAGAGTCCATGCAACATTCCAGTTTCAGCAGTAATCAGCATTATGAGCTTACCAGCTGTCCTTCAGTTTGCAGCAGACTTTTGCACAGTTTGGGTTACTGACTGCAACAGCACTGTGTGCTTCACATTGTCAAACAAGACTGACAGTTCAGTCACCTCTAAAGTACCTGCACTCTGATTGCTTGGGGATTGAGTCCACCTGGTCCTCATGACTGGCAGGCAGAGATGAGTTGCAGAAAGGTGCAGCGGCTGAGGGGAGTGGCTACCTGGCAGTTCACCAGAACACATTTTCTGACTCCTTAAAGTCTGTTGAGTATTTTAGTTGTTAACTCTTGTGTCCCTGATGTCCTGAGATACCAATGGGATAAAAGAAATATATCTAGTTTGGTCAAAAGGTGTGGAAAAATGTGTTTCATTTTTGGTTTAATGTGCTCTAGTGACCTCTGTGTTGGTCTGAGAGACTCAAAACCTGGTTTAAATGAAAGCCAAGTGCCCCCTTTAAAATTACACCAAACACTATATTATAGACCTTTTACAACTGCCCATACAATGAGCCTAAACCAAACATACACCAGTCTCAAGAAACAAAATTTGTCCAAAGAGGTTGTTTACTGAGCTGATAACAATGACTCAGCTACCATTTTGGAGGGTTATCACACCAAAATATTAACTAGAGACATGCATCTTTAAAAAAAATCAATAGTTTTCCACCCTGAAATGGACAAAAATGTGAGATTTTTGCCTCTGACCAATGAAGGCAATATTGAAGGCAATATTCAAACTGAATACCTTGGCAAAATCTACAAGCACAAGGAATTTTTTTTCCTTTTTTGGCTTGATAGAAACTATGTTATAAAACTGTTCTGACACAAATTACATTCAAATTACAATACAAGTTCTGTATGAAAATGTAGTTATTTGACTGTTCTGTTTGATAACGTTAACAGTGACAGATAAGATTCCAAATTAACAGTCGAAATTTCCATGACACATTTGCTGTGGTATATATTCTGACTCTGGACTTCATTGCTCACACTTTGAGACAGCTCTCTAAATTTAAGAAGTCTTCATTCTTTTTGGCAGAAATCACCTTTACATAGGTGAGTGAATTTAAATACTATTCACATTAAATATAAGTAGCTTATTTTTGTGTTTGTGAAAATAATTTATGAATTATATTCTTTGTTCTTTAGGAGAAAAAGAAAAACATGTTGATCTTTTTTTCACTATGTCTTATCTGCTGGGGGCAATTCTACGGAGTGGTGAGTCTAAAATGTGATGGTCCAAAAAATTTTATCACAAATTTATATTTATGAATTATAGAAAATATTTATTGTCTTTTGTTTTATTTTACAATCTAAAATATGCTATACAAGTTACTGTTTTGGGGCAGAATTTTTCTCAGTTTTTATTGTGTGCCTGGGTCAATTTCATCTTAATACTTTATTTTTGACAAATCAAAATTATTCTGCATTTAATTTTTCAACATGTCAATGTTGAAAAATTCATGTGGTATCATTCTTTATGTTATTTTTGTGAATTTTTTTTTCCTGTTCTGCATTTGATATCTACAGTTTCTTCACACCTGTATTTGTTTGTTTTAATTCGATGTGAGACGTAATCATTTAAATATAATATGATATAATATAGGGCTGCCCAGTGGTGCAGCTGGTAGAGCTGTTGCCTTGCAGCAAGAAGGTTCTGGGTTCAAATCCCAGCCCCAGACTTTCTGCATGGAGTTTGCATGTTCTCCCTGTGCATGCGTGGGTTCTCTCCGGGTACTCCGGCTTCCTCCCGCAGTCCAAAAACATGACTGTCAGGTTAATTGGTCTCTCTAAATTCTCCGTAGGTTTGTGTGTGTGCGTGTATGTGTTTGTCTTGTCTGTGTCTCTGTGTTGCACTGCGACAGACTGGCGACCTGTCCAGGGTGACCCCGCCTCTCCCCCAGAACATTAGCTGGGGATAGGCACCAGCAAACCTTCCAACCCCACAAGGGACAAGGGTGTTAGTGGATGGATGGATAATATTATACTATAATCCCAGCTTTGTAAGGCATTTTATGTGGAATGTGCATGTTCTCTGTGTGCACAATTTGTTCAGGGAGTAGAAATTTTATGGTGAATATTGCTTACAAGGTGCAAATATCATTTTTGAATCAATATTGATGATTGTGAAAAAAAGAACATGATGCAACCTGTCTCAAAATATTTTTCCCCTTTCCTTCTTTTGCAGAGATCTGAAATACAGCTAGAAATGTATGAAAGTTCAATTGATGACAGGTTCTCCGATTGTGAAGAAGAGATGATGGAAATGTTCTTTGGCAAGTCCTCTGACAAATTGAAAGAAGAAGGATATGAAACTCATTGGGTCCATGAAGAAAGCAAAATAAAAAAGGATGACGATATTCTGACCCAGAAGGAAATGCAAGCAATCCGTGTCTACACAAACCATACAAACGAAATGTATAAAAAATTTAATTCTGCAGTAAGGACAGGTAAAAACGATTACAAAAATTATGTCAAAAATTCATTTAAGTTCTACAGATTATATTTCATGCTTGTATCTGCTGTACAGAAATTAAAAAAAGCTGACAAAAGTACTTGCTATACTACTTACAGACGATACAAGACTGAAGTTAAATTTAATTCAGATACAGACATAATTAGGCTTGGTAGTTTTGCATCTAGCTCTCTTTCACCTGACCAGAAAGAGTATGGTCAAAAGGCCTGCCTTGAAATCACATCTTGCCATGGTGCTGCAATAGAAAACTATTCAGCTTACCCAGAAGAGAAAGAAGTGCTTATACCACCCTATGAGATGTTCAAGCTTACAAAAGGAGATGTCAAAAAACTACAGGATTGTGAAACTATGTTTGTCTTAAAGAGTGTTGACATTAAGAGCAATCTGGATTGCATATTAGCTAAAAAGTGACTTAGTGCTTGGGAGTACCAATATGTTGGTCATATAATCCTTTTAAATGTTGTGTAAAAACATTGCCATTAACATTGGCTCATATGTTTCCATGCTCTTATGTCATCATTCAGTGTGTCATATCGACAGTTTTAAGTGTTGTATGAATTGGCTTCCATTAACTCAGTAAACTACTGAAACAATGAAAAAGCTTTTTTCTTTTGTGAATTGTCTCTGCAGTACGAACAACATATGTAGGCAATGAAAATGCAATAATTTATTTACTAATCCTTGTTAATAAAGTCTAAAACTATAACCTCTGAGATTGGTTCAGAGGCTGCCTTTATCTAGGAAACATTTAGCAGACAATTATTGGAGTTAAAACGTGAGCTTAGCTCCTTGATTTATATGCAATAGCAGCTATAAACTGTAGTTAAAAGGCTGACATACTGTGAGGTGCCTACCTTACTAAACCAACATTTTCCTAGGTTCGGAGAGCAGTAATTGGGTAGGAGAGTGGTAGTGAGTTAAACACTTTATTGTCAGCAGCAATATATCTAAAAACAGCAAAGCCCTTCTCTGAAAAGAGTATTTGATCTTCTAACTCTGTAAAAGGATGAGTAGGAATTCCCACGTCCTGGCTTATCAGTCCTTAGTATATACATTTTCTGTAATCTCTTCCTTTTTACCCAGGAAGTGATAACGTGTTGGTATAATGTGTTATGTGTTAACAAAATGGCAATCAACAAATCTGTAGTCTAGAACATCCTCATGGTTCATGCTCTCCCAGCTGCTCAGTCTTCCAGGGCTTGACTCACTTTCTTAAAATCTTCCACATCTTAGATACCAGATGGTTTGAAAAGAGGACACTTTTTTTGTCAAGCAAAGAATAATGTTACCTGTAAATAAAAATGATTCTAAAGGTCACACAAGATAACAACAAACATAACATAATATATTAATAATTTATTTCCCATCTATCTATCTATCTATCTATCTATCTATCTATCTATCTATCTATCTATCTATCTATCTATCTATCTATCTATCTATCTATCTATCTATCTATCTATCTATCTATCTATCTATCTATCTATCTATCTATCTATCATACATACATACATACATACATATACATATGTACCTCTCCTTGGGCTGCCACCTTATCGCGGTGGAGGGGTTTGAGTGTCCCAATGACACAGGGGTCGGGTGCATTGTGTGCTGCGTAGTGGCCGAGGGAGGGGGCCCTGGCGGTCCGATCCTCGGTTGCAGAAGCTGGCTCTTGGGACGTGGAATGTCACCTCTCTGGTGGGGAAGGAGCCGCTGTTGAGCTAGTGTGTGAGGCTGAGAGGTTCCGGCTACAAATAGTCGGTCTCACCTCGACGCATGGCTCTGGTTCTGGAACCAGTCTCCTTGAGAGGGGCTGGACATACTTCCACTCTGGAGTTGCCCGCGGTGAGAGGCGTCGGGCAGGAGTGGGCATACTTGTTGCCCCCCATCTGGCGCCTGTACGTTGGGGTTTACCCCGGTGAGCGAGAGGGTAGCCTCCCTCCGCCTAAGTTAGTTTAGTGACTTGGGAATACTTTCTTTTTTTTACCATATGCATGTGAGATTTATATATTATTAATAGACACTCCGACACATATATAAATATATAAAAAAATATATATAAAACCAGTAAAATAGTGACCAGCTTGCTTTATTGATGTGTGACCAATAGAGGTCGCACTTTCCCAAAGCAAGAATTTCAACAAGATTGTTGACTTTTGTCGCCATGGGAACTCAACAGAAGGAGGCTAACGAGAGGCGGGATCAGGAAAATGGCCTATGGTGTCGCTCTTAGAGGAACCGCGGTCAGAGCATCATGTGGCAAAGGAAACTCCTTAAATCTGAATTCAAATAGGTTGAAGACTGTTCCTGAGTTTGTTTCCAGATTCCCAAAGCTCTCGGTCCTTCTGTTGAGCCACAACTCTATCTCTGACCTCCCAACCCAACTCCAGTCTCTACGTCACGTGAGTCTTCTCTCACAGATTTCCTGTAATCTGCCTAACAAATCATACAGATTGCTTAATTTAATATTTCACCTTTTGTCTTCAAGCTAACAGAGCTGAATTTGGGAAATAATGCCCTGAGGGAGTTTCCTGTAGTTCTCAGCCACCTGAATTCATTGAAAAAGCTCTACCTCTACAGAAACAAAATAGATATGGTGTCATCTGATGCAATTGGTAGGTATGTCTGGATTGTTTGGATTGTAACAGACTCTGAATCAACCCAATGACTGCGTCTTCATGTTTTGAAGGTCCCTTAAGAAACCTTATTGTCCTCAATCTCAACCACAACAACATTAAAAGGTTGCCACCAGAAATTGGCAGGTAAATAAATGAACCCAATTTGTCTAAAATTGCTCTTTTTTCCTTTACTCGCAGTGTTCATTTTTTTAGATTTTGAAAACTTTTCTTGGAGTAGAATCATCTCACAGTAAAAAATGTGGAAACATTAAATCTTTGGGCCGAGTATAGTTAGTACTTTGGCTCCCCTTCTCTTATTACTTTACATAATCCCACGTTATGTAAAGTGGGTTTGCTCTACTTTTGCCTATGGAGCAAACCTTATGCTTCTTCTACAATATTTTAAAGAGTTTGTCTCACACAGAGAGGGATTTCTGTTGTTTTAAGTTTGGGTGAACCATTTCTGAGATGATTTTGGACAAACATTTTTGGTGTGACTGAGGCCACCAGGTTTTTGTTAGAAATCTGTTCTTTTTACTCCTTTATCATGCTCTTCCTCACATTGTGTATGCAAAGTAAACCTGGGTCATTATCCCAGTTGTTTAAAGCTCCCTAAACAAGAGTAGTTTAATTGGAGGCTATATGGTTAAGACTTAGGTGAGTAGCACATCTTTATTGTGCTACCTAAAGAGCCTATTTTTTCTTTTATTTCCTATTTTTGAGAGAGCTTGCGTCATTGCTAATTTTTTTTTTATCATAAAACTTTTGTTGTACCTGATGTACACAATTTAAGATATTTTTGAGATTATTTATATTTAGTGCCTTAAACTGATTTAACGCACTAAACACTTTTACCAGCATCAGAGTATTGAGAAGATCAAATGAGAAACATTATATTTCTTTGTCAGAGATTCTGAAAATCTGTTTATTTGCAGGCTGCGGAAGCTTCAGCATCTAAGTGTGCTTGATAACAAACTGGAGGAGCTTCCTGGTGAAGTTGGTTCTCTTAGAAAGCTAGTTGAGCTCAATCTTACCTATAACAATCTCTCATGGCTACCTCATCAGCTGTACTTTTGCAGAAACCTCATAAAGCTGTACGCAGCCAGAAACAGGCTGACAAACCTGCCAGAGGTGGGTATGTACTGATTAGTTTGTTAAAACAGGCATAATTCCTGGCAGCTTGTAAGATGCAACAGCTGGAACCACCAAATCTAAGTCTGACTATTTAAAAAAATACATGGGGACTAAAACTTTACCCATCTGGCTTTTCCTGCAGGGGATAACAGCTCTTCATAAACTTCAAGTTCTGGATGTGGCTGGGAACATGCTGTCCATATTTCCTGTAGAGGTACACTGTACAGTAAAATCCACAATAATATGGTTTTCTTTTGAAAAGGAAATAAATGATACTTCATAATGTGGAAATGTTTAGTTCCACCTGCTACACCTGATGGAGCTGTACTGTGAGGGGAACTGGCTGATTAAGTTTAAACCAGTGCCATTACTGGTGGACCCTGAGATCCTGTCACTGAAGGTCAAGTTATTCTTCATATAATCGTCATGCTTGTAGCTCAAACTCTTTCCTTTGTGTAACTGTGACCCAGCTGTGTCTCTATAGGAACTGGCTGCCAGACTTGTTTTGTTAGAAGTCAGAAAGCAGTTCTCTCTGATCAACCGGAGTCTTCCTCACTACCCGGAGCTGACAGATCTATTGGCCAGCAGCAGGTGTTGTACAGAGTGCAATGCCCCCATCCTCAATACATGGGTGGAGTGTGTGCATTTTGTCAGTATGAAGAAGGTCAGAATGCCACTTTCTATACACATAGATATCTACTATTTTTGAGATAAAAACTCAAAATAGTTTTGATCTCCAACATTCAAATATTCACATGCAGGTAAAACTCGGCCAAGAGGATGAAGTACTTTAGATAAGCAACTGATTTTGAATTATTTTGATTATTATTAGTAAAATGATCAGATTGCACATAACTTGAAACATAAATGATAAACTTGTGCAACGTTTGCGAATTAGTCCTATGTTGAAAGAATTTCAGCCTAAACCAGCTTCAGCTCTGACGTTGTTTGCGGTTTTGTGTTCTCACATTCATCTTCAGCTTTCTGCTAACTTTTTAACACCAAATAATAAATGTAACATTTTTTTATGTGAACAAAATATGTGGTTACCTGCATATTCTTGTGGACCACTTATTCTTTCCCTAGGATCCTCTCCCTGGACTATTAATGGATTTTCCTTTAGTATGATTTGTGTTCATCATCCTCTTCCATTATGGATACAGAAACTCTTGTGTTCTCTTTAATGTGTACAAAATCTATGCTGAGCCAAAAAGAAAAATATGCAATTTATTTTGGGACATTTTTTAGCCTAATTAATTTTTTTTTCTCTGATATCTTTAGAACTCATGCCTTGTGCAGGATACAATTTCAGAAATATAAAGATTTGAATAAAATTAGAGCTTCACTGATCAGACTTTTAAACAAGTACATGAAGGATCATCCTGTTGGTCGATGTGTTTATGGTAGGAGTTCTATTGAGTTTTATCAGCAAAAGAAACAAAATATTTTTTAGTGTATCGTGACTGCATCACTGATAAGAGCCTATCAAGAGAAAATTGGATAAATTTAACCTCTGATTAGTTGGTCATCCTTCTCTCTAATCAACATATTTTATTCTTGTATCATATTTGAATAAACAGGTAATTGCCCATGTCTTAAGAATTTAACTTTGTATCTTTTCATTTATATTTACATATTACAATTAATCATAGCGTTGTAAAATGACTTGTCTTTATCTTTTTTTTTAATGTTAGACTCATATTAGTCTATAATTTTATAAGAATTTTCAAGGGTTCAAGTACTTTCAAGAATACTGGAAGTGTGAAACTATAATGAAATATTCAATTTCCCCTTTTTTTATATATTTATCTTTCAAATGTCTATCAACAACAAAATGGGACATTTTCAAGCTGATTCTGAAATAGTGAAAACATTCAGCGGCTAAGGTACGCTTTCTCTGTGTCGTTTGTCTGCTGTAGGACATGAACATGAGGAGTGGGCTCACTATTCCAGTCCGGGCTCTTCTGTGTTCATACAAATGCTTCAGAGCACAAGAACCCTGCTACTATGCCGTTGAGAGAAAATAAATACAGGAATGTTTGACTGTGTGGCCACAGAGTCAAGTGGCCACTAGGTGGCAGCAAAATAACGTGGTATTTTTTGTAACGCATCCCAGGTTCACTGTCAGATACGAGTTCAAAAAAAAGTTTTTGTTTCTCGTCTATAGTTTTCATACGACTCAGTGAGGGAAACATCAGGCTTAAAGCTTAAAGGATGCAGGAGGTAATTAAAAGCGCTGGTCTTTTGAAAAACATTTTATAATTGCCTTGGATGGATATGTACTGCTAATGTTCTGTACATAGGTCGACTTGTGAAGGTGTGCATGCAAATAACCTCTTATCTGTTTATGAAGGTCAAGGAATATGTGAAGCTATTTAATAATTTATATAACGACAATATAATATCTTCCCCCTTACCTTGTCTGAATGTAGTTATCTAATTTCTACCTCTATCTCAACCTGGTGGCATCTGTTACAACCTGCCAGACAGGAGAAAGCTAGAGAAAGAGAGATAGAGGGAGGGATGGAGAGAACTTCATTGCAAGCAAATTAATTTCTCATCCACGCCTCCAGAGCCTAGCAGCTTGTTCAGTTGCTGCCGCGGCCACCACCACCGCTACTGCTGCTGCTGAGCGTGTGTCTGCTGAGTCGGAGCCTCATACATAATGCATCAGGTTTAATTGCAAACCCAGAAACTAATGACTTTGGACTGGTTAACA
Source organism: Phalloptychus januarius (assembly GCA_902982915.1). Classification (NCBI taxonomy): domain Eukaryota; kingdom Metazoa; phylum Chordata; class Actinopteri; order Cyprinodontiformes; family Poeciliidae; genus Phalloptychus; species Phalloptychus januarius. The sequence continues at coordinate 1,395,026 of CADWAE010000478.1, forward strand.
GCAGGGGAGCCATACATCTCGAGCAAACTGAATGAAAAATCAGCTCAGAGGAGAGAAAAAAAGGAGCCTGGCCCTTAATTGATGAATAATTGAAGCGGCGAGCTACAGGGCATAATTGTGACATTTTGTTTCAATCAATTTCCAAGTGGTGTGGGCGAAAGTGCACTTAAAGCGAAAAGGCAGTGACAATGAATGTGAAAGAAAGGGAGAGATAGATAGAGAAAGAGAATGGATGGTGATGGAAATGAACTTGTCTTCAGTCATTGAAATGACATTTGGTGGAGCAAAAGATGGGAACAAATGACTTCCCTCCCCGTCTACCTCTTCATTCTGCTCCAACTCATTTTATGCCTTCTTTGAGTCACTTTTTCTGTCTGCCACTGCATGTATTTTATGTTTTTAAAAAGGAATGAAAGCCACGCAGCTACTAACATTTTGGTTGGTTATTTCCAACGTCTTTCTTATTGTCCATTAACATGCTGGCTGATTTCAACAGTGTGTTGATGCAGTCCTTCTCATTTACAGCTTCTACTCCAGAGTCTCTGAGCTATTTTTTAAAATTTCTGGTATCAAGCTCATACTTGACAAGCGGTTTAATGCAAAATTGCTGTTCAATATAATTTTTTAGCAGTGAGCATGATTGATAAATGGGTCAGTCCATCCTGCTGTCCACATACTAACAGGTGAAGGGCAAACAGTACATTTCTTCTTGCAGGCAACATATGCTGGGTCCTACAGCGCCAACATGGTGACCTCAGGAGTAGCCGCTAGTCTGGGGTCAAGCTTTATGCATGCAGTCAAAGACTCACTTCATCAAACTGCAGAAGAGTAAACAAAAAGTGCTGAAATTAGTGAAATTAATGTTGTTTATAATGATTCTTATCAGGATTCGATGACAAACTTTCACAATCTGTTCCATACGGAGCCCCTAAGGGGACATGGAGAAAAAAGAAAGAAATCCCGAATTACTTCCTCGAGATCTCGAGATCTCCAGAAAGATCTCGGGATTCTGGGGATCTTTTTTTCCGAGATCCCGAGAAACTCCCAAGATCCTGACTTTTTTTCTCGAGATCCCGCGAAATGAAAAAAAAAATATGTCGGGATCTCGAGAAAGTAAGTCGGGATTTCTTTTTTTTTTTTTCTCCATGTCCCCTTAGGGGCTCCGTAGTTCCATAATGTTGAAGTGGAAGAAAGAAAGAGGCTGTATAGTTTTCTTTTTTCTTACAAAATGGAAAATCTGGAAAGTGGTGTGCATTCATTTTGAAGTGCCAATACTTTACTAACCACTTCGTAGATTCTGCCTCTTCGGATTTGTTTTTATTATATGACTTCAGGACTTGCGTACTGGCCACACCTCTGTGCATATGCACTCACATGCTCTGTTTTTCTCTTCTTTTTTGGGGTGTGTGCGTGTGTGTATATGTTCGTGTGCTTCCTAAAACCGCACAAGGTGATTGACGTCTATGTAAATAGGAAGGTTGCATCCTCAAAGGAGACAGCATACGGATGGGAGCTCCACACCGAAGAAAGGCCCCCCACAAAAACGGCGCTTGTAAATTCCTGACATGCCTAATGTTAATGAGCCTCTATCCAACTCTGATATAATTACTGTGAGGGGCATGTTGCCTTTGGTGAAAATGTCTGTCTGGTGTGCCATGGCTGCCTTATGGGGAAGAGAAAAAGTAAAGAATGATAAAGTGGTGAATACATAAATTCTCATTTGCCGTGGTTAGAGGTAGAAGAGAGTGAGGTTGGCAGATTCACTCGGCATGATGTATTTATGCGAAGGCAGCTTGGGTTCATTATAATCCTCTTTTGTTCAAGTGCTTTCTGCGGTCTTGTATTGTTTCTGAGGAGATGTTTGGTTTGCCTTGTCAGTTAAAGCACTTATACAACAACAAAGCAAGAGTTTCCTGAAGCCTCCTGAGCACAGAATGTATCCTGTAACAATCAGGTTTTATATTCGAAGTCTCTAAAAATTGATTGACTTCTTTAAATTTTATTGCCTGTTTTGTGTTCAGTCTTTAGTACAGTGCTTGTCATGTTATCCCTTCATCGTTTTTTACTACAGTTTCGGTATTTTTATACTTCAGAAAAATTTGCTGTGTCATACTTGACATACATGCAGTGGTGGTTTTTGATATTGGCAACTTGGGCAGTTGTTCAGGGCGGGCTCAAGTAAGGGCATATAAGCACCAGATTAAAAACAGAGGCTTTTTAGCTCTTAGTTGCACTGTCAATAGGGAGTCCTTTCGTGAGGGACTGGGCTGCCCAGAAGTTTAATCTGACACACACTTGGGAAAATCTCTTGGATTAATTTTTTGACTGGTTTTTGCGAGGTATGGTGTCAATCAGCCAAAAAAAACAACAAAAAAACGTGGTGCTATCCTGGAGTAACATTACAGTTCTTGGGAATGTTTTGTATCTTACATTTAAACTGAACAAATATTTAAACTACACCAACCCAAAACTACTTGAATGCAGATGTGTTCATGGTAATCCAATAGACAATTTATGAGGAGGAGGGCATTGTGAGTTATTTTGGTTTTACCAGGGGTCATAATTTGTCATATTTCTTAAGACTGAATATGTTCAAACAAGGATAAGATCCATGACACTGGATAAAGGTTAACATGATACCGTTAAAAATAATAATACGACTCGTGTGGTTTTATCAGATTTGATGAAAAAATAAGTTTAAATGAGATGTGAAGCTTCATCATTTATTTCCTTTATACATTTACATAACACATTTTTCTTAAGAGTTTATTTGTTTGACAATAAACTGATATGCAATTAAGTGCATAAATATACAAACGTTTGCTAACCCCAAGGAAGTAGGTTTTGTGGAAACTACGACATTTGGACACCAAATGTGAATGAAAATCTGCCAAAGGGGTCAATTGTTCTGGAGACACCATTAAATTGGCTATTAGGTACAACAACAAAAACAATGAAACCACAGAAATGCGCAAATTGCAAACAGAAAACGTAATTGACCTGTTAAGCCGCCTGGCAGTGTGAGTCATTGGTGGACTGACTTCCTTGGTCCTTGTAACACGAAATTCGTGTTGGAGCCAAACGGCCCCTTTCTGTCTTAAGGCGTTTTGTGGAAGGGACCCGTCTAACATGTGGATTTGCTCTGACCTAAGCCGTTCTATTGTAGCATCGGCATTATTGTCCTGCTGGAAGATAAGTCCCCTTGCCAGTCTCAAGTTTTGTGCAGCAGGTCTCCTTCCAGCATTTTCCTGTATTTGTAGTAAAAAAAAAAAGTATATATTTATACCTCTGTTTGATTTCAAATTATTTTCAGTCAAACAAGAAGGTTGTTTCTGATATGAAATCATATAGGTATCTCTCAAGCGATAACAAAACAAGCGTTAGGTCTCTGGCATTATCTCCTTGTGTAAAGATCAGTGTTGTGTTTTCTGCTCTGTTGATAAATGTTGCATTTTGCCTCTTTTTGTTTTCCTACAAATATTTTCTGATGTTTTTTACAAAGTTCCACATCTCAGGACACTGCAGACATGTTTCATCATCCTCGCAATTTCTAAAGTGCTTCACATCATCTAAGCAAGCCTCTTCTCTGTAGCGAGTCTGTTAAAACGAGTCCCATCGATTGCTAGTGCAGGAGCTCTGCGGATGGCAGAGCAGTCTCAAACTGCTGTGCAGCATTGGTGCCCATGGCAGATTCTGGTGTGGTGCCATCGGCAGAGCACCAGGATATTGTCTGCCTGACAGCTGCACAATCAATTCTTATTTGTTGTTAATCACGATAGGCACTAGGGGGCAGTGTGATTCTCTGCTGGTTAAGCAGATGAATTGAGATTGAGACTGATAAATAGCAAACTTGATGAATCTAAAAGATAGAGCTGCTAATAAAAAAAAATGAGAACAATGAGATGGTATTAAAATCAAAGCTTAATTGAAATCCAAGCATCCGTTTAAAACGTTTGCATGAATCATTTGGCTTTTAAATGTAATAAATGAGAGCAAAGATTTCTAGGTTTAGAGAAAGAGAAAGTTTTCTTGCAGTCATTGTTGCATGTCAATTACAAATAAGATGGCAAAGGCACCAGATGTGTAAGACAAAACAATACAACAAAAGGGTCTTAATAGAAATTAGAAAGTGAAAAGAAATCATCTAGACAAGCTTGATGTAAAAGGGCACCCAGCTATGGAAGGATGCAGCTAAACAAAGCCACCCAGATGCAACAACCTAGCTTTCTGCACAAACCGCTTTCTCTTGTACTCATATTCGCATCACCAAGTATAAATAAAAAACAGTCAGAGTCCTTTGAGGCTGCTAGGAAGTGATTCCATTACGGAAACATTCCTCATTAGGGGAGTTCTGAGACAAGAGCCCGGTCGTCAGGCCAGCCCCCCCACCTCCCTTTCTCTGGCAGTTCTGGGTCAACACCAACCACAATGTAAGAAAATAAAATAATAAAATACCATTACCAGAGCGCATTTGCTGCAGAAATATGACAAAACGCAGCAGTAACTTCAAAAGAACAAATAAATCTTTCATCTTGGGTGTCTTTGAATCTCTTGGAAAGTTTCCTCGGGTTTGGTTTTAACAGGGACCTTGGAGAGGGACGGAGACAAGAGGAGCTGTTTATCTCAGGAGCAGAAAGAGATGGAGCAGCTAGTTTTTGATCTTACTTCATACAGTTCACTTAGCTTGATGTGATACAGGTGCACCTCCATAAATTAGAGTATCGTAGGAAAATTAATTTGTTTTAATGATTAACTGAAAAAATGAAACTCATATAAGATGCAGTGAAACATATTTCATGTGCTTATTTCTGTTCATTTTAACAATTTTGGCTCATAGCTGAAAAAATCCCAAATTGTGTTTCTCACATATTTTTTTATATTACATAAGACCAATAAATAAACAATGATTTAAATACAGAAATCTCCATTTCCTGCAAAGTATGTCCATAGATTGTACAGGAATATATGCATTTAATGCTTCATCAAGTCTCATGTTTCATTAATTACTGCTTCTGCCTCTGGTTTTGCTGAGGTGTCAGGGAAATCTCTTCTGTAGATTCTCTATGGCGTTTAGGTCAATTACATACAGCGAATGCTGCCATGATGGTTATACCACATATTGATGCTTTTGGCAGTGTAGGAAGTGGCAAGTCTTGCTGAAAAATATTAGCATCTCCCTAAATCTCGTCAGCAGACGGAAGCATGAAGTGCACTTGCATTTGCTACTTTGGATTTGATTAAACACAAGAAACCAACTCCAGCAGATGACATGACTGCCCAAATCATCAATGGCTGGCAGCTTCATGCTGAACTTGAAGCAGCTTGAATTCCACCAGAACTCCTGTATAGGCTTTGCTTCACAATCCTCTCAGGGCTGCAGAAGGCTGTGCAACTTTCCATTACCATCTTTGGACACCAACCAGCTTCTTTAATAATTACTTTTTTGTAGGCATAGCATAACTTTTGCGTTGATTTTGTGTAATATTCCTATTTTTCTGAGAACTATAAAATCAAGTTGTCATAATTGATAGTGATAAACACTTGAAATAAATCACTCTGTGTACTCAATCTTTATATGAGTTTCATATTCCAAATTGAATTACTGGGATATATTACCGTTTTGATGATGTATGTAATAAAATGAGCTGCAGCTGATATATTTTCCTCATTAGATTAATAAACTGAGAAATAATCAGATTTGCAGTGAGCACCGTGGATCTGACTCTATAAAGTCTTCCGGTTTCAGCTGCATAATACTCATGACTGACAGCGCACCATCCTGTAACCCCGTTTTGAGGTCATACGATGGCCACTGGTGCATGTCGGCTGTAGCTGCGCAGCAGGCGGGTGGGACACCAGGTAGCGGCATCTGGCCTGGGTTTTTCTAGAACACACGCTGCCCGTGGCGCTGCAGAACATCTGTCTGCAGCATGCAGGCCGGCTGGATGAGCAGACCTGCAACCCAGCCAGCCAGCCGAGTGAACGTCCTGCACACATGGATGTCCTTCAGGAATAGGTGGGTTAATGTCTCTGTTATCGCGGTCGGACTTTGGAGTTCTCCTCCAAAGCTGCTGTCAGAGTTAATCCCTGTAAGATGAAGAGAGCACTCCTCCAAACTTCTCTGTTTCTGCATGTTTCGTTCCATGTGAGGAAATATTACTCCTCCAACAGGAAGTAAATAAAGTATGGGTCTGGTTTAGCCATCTGTTTTTTCATGTTTGAGGTAATGTTTCATTTTCGCAATAAGGTGCCACGCATATTTTATTTATTAAAAGTTTTAAGAGGTCCTGGGAACCAGACGTTAGCAGCTAAGTTTCATACTGGCCTTCTTAGCATGAGCAAACATGGTGGACAAAGTTGTTGATATTTACCCTAATGTGTATTCGAGTAACCTTGAGTACTCTTTCTTGTACTCAAGCATAATTTTTTGTAAAATCTTAGGTGCGTCTTTTCAATCGTTATGTTCTGAATTGATCGCACTTGGAGCTGTTTTCAGATTTACCAAGTGAAGCACACATCTACCTTATTTGTTATGTTGTATTTACCATTGAGTGAAGCCTATGAGAAATTAGCTTCTTTCACACTGCATTTATATCATGAGCAAATAGGATTTTCCACCCAGTGAATAAAGGGCTGTTTTCCCCTCATCAGATTGTGCTGCTGCAATAAAAGCTCACATTAAGAGACTTTTGAAAATCTTCAACAGGAAACCTCATAGCTGTGAAGGGAATTGTCTCTTTGGATAACCTGGACAGTTTCGATTTGCTCTTTCCTTGTTCTTTTATTTAAGACTTGTTTCCAAAGTAACACTGTGTTGACTAAAATTTGCATTTGTCTAAACTGAGATTGATACCAGTGTGAGCTGGATTAAATTAAGCAAAATGACCCTTATTGTTTAATCTATGCACAACCCCTCTGAACTCAATGTTTGCCAATTGCAGAAAAGCAGGCCGCTGCTTTGTAAAGATTCAAAAGAGTCAATAAATTTACCAAATGTGCAATCAGATTTAGAGTAAAAAAGATTTGAGAAACACAACATTTCCTCGGTTTTTGTTTAGTGATTCTGAAAAGTCAGTGGGAAGTGATCAACAGTTCTTAAACTAAAACAAAAAAATAAACTTCTCCATTGTGCATATCGCTACGTTAGAAAGACAAGCATAGATACATGAGGACATTGATTTATTTTGTTTTATTCGTCATATCTTATTATCTGCTGTTCCATAAAGGAAATTGAAATATGTATTATTTATACTGAATATTTCACCCAAGTCAGACAGAACTTTAAGTCACCCTAAAAAATAAGATTTAATATGTTGTAGGCCAGGCATCGAACACTTTTTTGATTGCCAGATGATCACTTCCAGTTCTCTGACTTTTAGCAAATACATTTTGAAAAATCCTCTTATTTTAATACATTCACCTATTTGTTCATATGTACTTTATTTTAATGGCACAGGCAGCTGTAGGCAACACCTTTTGAAATGAATCTAATTTTATTCTTCACTAACTGACTACAGAAACTGAATGGAAAAGTCAAAACTAATTTCTGTGCTCAGAAAACATCAAACTGCTACGCAGCAAACAGAAGCATCATGAACCCAGATAATATTAGAAACCTCACATAGATTATCATGTAAGCGCCTGTAAAAAAAAAAGCCTAAGTTTGGAAAATAGATTCAGTCTGACGAATAATTTTCATGAATACGAAACATGATTTTTCTTATGTTTAATGGTCTTGATCGTTATGTTTTGTAATAAAATCATTTAAAAAACTGTTTATTTTTTTGCTTTGCAGTAGCAAACCTGAAGTTTATTCGATCATTTTCACACTTTGATTATATTTTGCAATTTAACACTGAGGGAGACAGCCAGAATAATACCAGTTGAACAACACAACACCTCACACATCTCAGACCAACAGAAAAGAGCAGCGTGATGCATCGCGCCCACTTGCCCCCTTCTAATCCAGCCTCGCCAGTACCAGATGGCTGCCTCTCCCACAATGCAGCGCCGCCACAGATGTCAACAGAAGAGGTGACAAACACTCCGCAGGTGTCTGTCCCCTCCGTGTCCGCCGTGTGTGCCCGTGTTTGTGTTTGTGTGTGTGTGCGACGTGGGGACAAAGAGCATCTTTCTTGCAGGGAGAGGAGTGTGTAATTGATAGCAGAGGACAACCTGCAGGAAGGAAGTGCCATCAAATGGTAAATTGATGGGCTGGCGCAGTCTGGCACAAACTGTAGGAACAGATGCGGGAAGAGACAAACTTTGCTCATTATGGATCGTGTCGAGAGTCAGATTTTCAAAGCTATTAAAAAGGAAAAATTTGCGACCTGTGCTGTGCTGAAATTCACATTGTCGCCAATTTATCTAGAATAAAAAACAAAACAAAAACAATAGGAAACACCTATACTTCTCTATTCCAAGCAGGGTTGCTTTTCAGTCTGCTGCACAATCTATTTTCTTTCCATGTGTGCCAGCTTGGCCAGGTGTGCTTGTTGGCAGTAGTTTCCACAGCCAGGTGAGCAAGCTGCTGGCCAGGTGCCCTCCAGAGCTCACTCCACTGACCACATACCATATGGCTTTGGAGCCGGGCGTGCAGGCGAGTATCCACACATTATGAGAACAACCACATTTAGTCGTAGTGCTACTAAAACTTCCTATGCACACACTCACACAGACAGAGCTGTGTGCAATAAAACGAGAACATTAGGAAACATTGCAGCACCCCAGTGAGCTCCAAAGTGAACTGCTTAATGTGCTTTTGCTGTATTTCTCTCCCAGTGGCCAAAGTGCAATACATCCACAGCGCAAACATACGACATCCTTCTCATCAGAGCTCACTTGAATGTCGGTCAGTGAAGCTTGATATTTATGGGTGAATTTGAGAGTTGATGGATTTCCCTTCCTTGATCTTCTCCACATTTTGTCGAAGCTCAAAATCTTCTTTTCGTATTTGATTGGAATTTCTTGTGAGAGACCAACACAAATGAACACATGACAATTTCATGGCATTACGTTTAGCTGAACATAAGAGAGCAGATCATCCCCACAAAGAAACATGGCAGTGGCAGCAAAAGGCAGTTCAGCAGAGACAAGGAAGATGGTAAAACCTGATAAGAGCAGGGAGGCAGCTTAACTTGTTGCGGCTGTTCAAACTAAACTCGTTCATTTGTCTTATTTCTCCATTCTAACTTTTGGTCATGTTTAAAGCTACTTTGCGTACTTCTCTAAGTTTACAGCACTGAGAAAATGTAAATAAATTCAGAACGAATTCCATTCACCAACTTGCAACTGATCGGGTCCAGCGGGGCCTGAGGAGCTGCACCACATAAGGAGTATAATATCAAGGCTCTGTGAGGAAACAATGACGGCGGTGTGTTCTGTGTTAACTGGCGGCCCATAAATCCCTCTCGCAGGCTCGGGCTGGACAAGACGGATCGGCCATCTGTAAATATTTATTCAGCATCTCTATGATTAAACGGAGCCGATGCCTCGTGTTGGCTGAGCATCTCTTGTGGTGATATTGCCTCGTTCACATGGCTGCGCAATACAGTGAGGAAAAGCTTAATCAAACATTCGCCGCACGGTGATGTGATGAACAGGTAGAGAAATCCAACATTGTGTGCCTGATTGATAATGCAAGATGTCAACTGAGCAGCTGAGATCATAAAAACTTACAGAGAAGAGAAAGAAGAAATAAGTTGGAAGAGAAAGTTTCAAGGAGGCCTATTAAAAACTATTTGACCTAGCATCACCTGTTCTGATGGGCTGATGGGGCTATGTTTTTAAAAAAAAAATGATTTTAAACACAGGTTTAGTCAACCTGAACATTTCTAATATTATACCCATGAAGTAAATACAAAATCTGAATTACATTGAGCATTGAGACATTTGTTGTGAAATGATGCTACATAAACCAACTGAATTGAGTTTTAAACTGTGAAATTCTAATTTAAAAAAATTGCCAGTTCCAAAACTTATGAATTTGCAATGCCAGACTTGACTAAGATGAAAAGCTTATAAAAAGCACGAGTGGTTCTGCACTGTGAACATCCAGGTCCCTCAAAAATGTTAGTAGTCGGGGTCAATGAGGACAGACAGTAGATGGCAAAATATGGCACTCATTCATTCTGCAGTAATAGAAATATACTGCTACATACACCAAACCCTCTAAAAAGTGCAAATAGAGTGAAGGAATAATTTTTTTGAGTGCTGCTTAGCTTTTGCAGCGTTCTTAAATGCTCCCCCAGCCCACAGTATTTGGTGCATTTCTCCCCTCCTCTCTGTGAATTCTGTGAATAAAGGTGACTAAGGTCACCTTTTCTAAGTGACATTTTCAGAGACACATCAATAAGCATTTACAACTCATTTGCAAAGCTAACAGAAGAAAATGTAATATTTAATTTATGTGATGCAGCAGCTTCATCCAACCCACCTATTAAACCAAACGATAGATTTTTTTATTTTATTGCATCAACAGTGCTGCTTTCCAGAGTGTATTCCTCCTATAGGTCTCTGTCTGTGTGCCGTTTGTTTATTAGTATTCTGCTGCTCGTGTGTGGATTCAAATCCACCAGAGAGCTGCCATTTCTGTTCTGAGACGTTTCATGCAGATATAGGAGAATGTTGCAACCTTTCCTGGTCCCTTGACAGCTAGCCCCAGACAATCTTTCTCCATCTTGCTTCACTCCTGAAATAATCCAACTTGTGCGCCCTGGGAGAGAACATGTATATTTCACTGTTTTCACTCTGCCAATCAGTTTGCAATGCTTTGAGTAACATTACATTTAGAAGTAAAAAAAAAAAAAATCTATATATTTTTTGCTGTTCAGAAACAAATTACATTTAGTGAGGTTGTTAACTTGATCTGCATACATAATAATTTACCATTTATAAATAAATCCCATTGTTCAGACTTATGTATATTCTGCTTGCTGAGACAATTTTAGATTTCTTAGTTGGATGTAAATTTAGCAGATTTTACTGCATCCGTGTTTGCTGTGTCTCCTACATGGCTTGTGGCTGAGTGTATAAACGATTTCTTATGGCTTTGTTTTAATGAAGGCATTTTTTCTTAACTTTCTTCTATAAAAGCCAGATTTGTGAGGTGCTGTGCTAATAGCTCTTGAGTTTACTACAGTCGTTTGCTCCTTCAGACCCTGGCAATCTAATAAAAAAAGAGGTGATGCAAACATGTTCAAATACTCTGTTGGTGTCAGGTTAAGAGAGAGAGAGCACAAATATAGGCCTTTAACGTCAAATTGTGTCATGTTGTGTTTTTGAACAGTGAGTGGGTTTGACATGTATGGAGGCTGTGGAATTTCACATTTATACAGCTTCTAAACTCTGTTTTTCTTTTTAAAGTTCAGTAACTATATTTGAGTGTAAAAAATATAGTAAAAATTTAAACGTCAAGTTTGTTAGGGCAATCGTGTCAGAGTTATTGGATTTTTAAGCGACGCACCATTTGATTTTAAGTCCGAAATTAGACAAGGTGAACAAGGACTCATCATTGCAGAATCATCATACAGATTCGGCAATGCTTGGTTAATACGTGAGTCATGTAGGTTAGGAACCACCAATAAAGGTAATCTGACCATTAAACAATGCCAAGCTGAAGCCCTGTCAATTAGCTTCGCCCACATCCCTTCTCCTGCCATGTCTTTAGTTAGGATTTCAGGAACCCCCTGCACACCTTTAGTCCACATGTGCTCGCTCAAAAAGATGGATGGCCTGTGTCTCTGTCTCCTTCCCAGGCCAACATCCAGGTGCAAAGCAGCTGGGGAGGCAAGGGTGCTGGTGAAGAAGAGGGAGGGGGAGACAGAGGACCAGAGATGACCGAATGGAAATAGAGCCAGGTGACGTAAAGGATGGTTGAAAACAAGCCATCAATTTCCTCTGGTGCTCTCTGGGTGCTTATGGCTTCACCTGGTCTGTTCAGATGACAAATATAATACATGTTGTTGCATCACATATGAATTGCTATGAGCACTGCTCATTGTCCGTACTGACGTACTGATGTTTAAAAGTTAAAAAAGGTGAAGGATGTTAAAAAGGAAACAATTTGAAAGGGAATCTTTAAAAGGGCCACATGGTGCTTTGCAATAGCATTCATGTCCCTTTTCAACATGTCACCATATTATAACCAAATTGAGTGAATTTTATTGGTATTTTTATTCCAGCAATGCAAAGTAGTGCATAGATGTGAAGTTGAAAGGAAATGATGAACAGTTCAGTTTATTGGAAAACACCAGGGAAGAAAAAACATCATGAAAACCGAGTCCCGGGTCTGACAGGTTAAGGGTAAAGCACAAATTTTAAAACAGGGTTTGGTTATAAACCAACATCTTTGACATCTCACCCACAACACTCTTCAGTCCATAAATTGAGAATGGAAAAAAAATTGGCATGCATGTAAATCTACCAAATTGTCCCCCTAAACTCATGCTGCAGAGATCCACAGCTCAGGTGGGAGGATTATTCAATAGAGGTGGGGAAACTGGTTAGGATAGGAAAATGGATGGAGTTAAAAACTGTTCAGTCCTGGAAGAAAACTTGTCAGAGGCTAAAATCTTAAGGCTGGGATGGAGGATAACCATCTAACAGGACAAATACCTTAAATAAACAGCCAGAGAAACATTGGAGTGGTCAAATGTGTACTTTGCATACATATACTTACATAGAAGGCTAAATAGAAATACATGTCACACTTTTTAGTTTTGTTAAATGTTTGGAAAATCATGACCCTTTCAAATCACTTTACCATAATTCCTTGAACTGGAACATAAAATCCAAGCAAAACATCTCGACCTTCGTTTCTGTATCTGTAAGTTAAAGAGTTCAAGGTGAGCAAAATATTTCTTCTGCAAGACACTTGTAAAAAATACACGACTAAAACACTCAAAATGAGCCCACAAGTCAAATATACTCAGCTGGACATGTTTAGTATTTGGATTGTTTGGAAGAATTGTTCTTATGTAAAGAGAAGGGTCAGTTATTAATGTTGATTTACTCAAATCATTTTGTTCCTTCAACTTTCACAACCAATATCTCTCTCAAATAAATTGGTTTCCTTGGATACCTCAACCAATTTTTCAAGGTTATCATGTTCCATTAAGGCCAAGTCATCACTGATCAGACGATCAACCTGGAGGGTAAAGCGCCGTTTCCCAGCCATCCATATGTTGCGGAGTTTAAACGAGGCTTCACGCTGCGGCTATAAGAAAAGTTAGTGGGACATTTGAACGGTGTGGGAGCGAAGGAAGACAGTGGGGTTCAAGGTGACTGATGGACTGCGATGTCCCACTGTGTCTTATACTACAGTTTTCTTTAGAAATGATTTGGCTTGATAATAGTATGAATGTCTTACAGTGATACTTTAAAAATACACAAGAAAGGGTATTCCGCACACACACACACCCAGACGTTAAAAAATATGGCATGTATGTGTGTGGACAGTGTTTCTCAGCGCGTCATCCATCATGTTGTAAAGCCACAGTAGGCAGAGCACTGCGTGTTTGGCCTCGGCTCCTCGCTCAGCCCTCATTAGCCATCAATCACTTCCTCCTTCCTGGCCGCCTGCTTGGGAAGAGACCTACTGACTTCGGATCCGAGCAAGATGTTCACTTTGGCACTTCAAACACCCCCACCTGCACACAGATGCACTTTCTCAGATGGGAAGACGTAATAATAAGAAGTACCTGCTCACCCCAAGACGTCAATGTCAAATGCAGCGCTTCAGAGAAAGGGATACGCTCTGACAGGTTCGTCGCTGCACAGAACAGGAAGCTGCCGATCGGAGAGGTCCGCCAGCGCTTAAAGCTAAAAAAAACCCTGCTCATTTCTCCTGAACTGCTCAATAAAGATTTGGAAATGTCAAAGAGTTTTTAGTCAAAGCTCAAAGCATTGTTAAAGGGCAGAAGTTTCCATTTTAAACTGATTTTGAGCTACTTTAGATAAAGAGAACTATAGCGTTATCTGATTCCGTCCACAAGAGTAATTCTTTGCAGTGTAAGATTTGAGAATTAGCGTTTGCATCTGTCTGCACTTGAAAGTTCCTATCTTTCAGCTCGAGTTTGAGTGGTCAGTGTCACAGTGATCTGGGGTGTGCTTGAATTACAGCTGAGGCTGACTTTTACTTCCTGCACATCCTGGAAATAAAAGACTCGTCTCCTCGAGTCTCCTTGGAGGTTTTGCGGGAACCTTTCAAGAAGACCCAAGACTTGCGGGGGTCAGCGGGGACTACATATAATTTTTTTATTTTGTAATGTTCCAAACCAGCTGAGGAGTGTCGCAGATTTATGTGTGGACAGATAAAACGAGTCTTTCAGCTTTATTTCCTTGCACACATCCTTTTTTCTGCACTTTCTTTCAGTAGTTCTTTCCCTCCCGCCTCCCCCTGAAGTTTATCAGCCTCTGTCCCTTTTTCCTACACATCTCTTGCTCATCCCTGTTTTGCTCAAGAGAGAAAGAGGGAACGCCCTGACACATCGGCCCAGTTTCTTAATAATGTCATCCGTTGTGAACGCTATTAGAAGATTACCCTCGGCCCAGGGCAGCCTAACCATGTGCAGGAACCAGATAACCTTGTGTTCTTTAATTTAATATCAACACTTACCCTCTCTTCTTGTCATGCGTTACCACACACAAATACCCTTCTTGTCCCTTCTGGGCCTGTACGTCTTAAAGAGGGAAGTAAGGAGAGAGGGATGCATGGAGAAATCACAACTGAGCAACTCCTTGAAGATTTCCTTTCTCTACTAGGAATTGTAGCAAATTGCTCCTTGTCAGTGGACATGAGAAATACAGTACATAAAAGGGCTTTGTCTAATACACAAATGTTCCCTCCTTGCAACATCACAGGAAACAACCTGTTTCCATTTGAGACGTCAAGTTTTTTTCCCCCTCGCAAGCCATCACTGACTTAGCAAAAGGCAAATCTCCTCTCACAGTTTGATTGTGAGGCGGAGGATTGAGAGAGAGAGAAGATGGTCTTGTACTCGGCTACAAAATCAAATCCTACACTCTTCTCCTCGCAAGATGAATCACGACCCTGAATAAGCTGCTGTATCGCGCTCCGTCCTGGTGCTGAAGCTTCTCCCCCCCATCCTGAACACCGTGAGCCAGGCGGCGGTGACGTGAAGGCCGGTGGCGCAGCCCCTATCACTCACCAGCACCCACTCACGTCGCCATTACCACGCCTTTATCTCATCTCCTGCAGCCGGCCCCGGACAGCCGCCTCTGGGTCCTCCAGGCTACTTTACTAATAACCTGGTCCTTATCAGCCGCTGTGCACCTCTGCCTGTGATCAAAGAGCCAATTAATGGAGCGGGGAAAGGTGAAGCATTCAAATAATGGAGACAGCTGTTTTTCTCTGTTTGAGAAAATCCATTTTGTATTGTTATCAGCTTCATACAGCTCGCCCACCCTCTCTTCAAACTAGCGCTTAATTCAAGTCAGCGTCTGCTTCTGCCTCGCTTGATAAGAGAAAGAGAGAGAGAGAGAGAGAAAAGAAGGTAGAGCAAAAAGAAGATGAGGATGAGAAGGGGGAAAAAGAAGAAGAGCCTTGGTCACAATGAACTTTATGTAGAAGAATGTGGCCGGAATATCACAGCAGTCCAACTCATCCCGGAGCTTTATCAGCTCCAAAGTGGCTCAGCACAGAGATAAGGACAGGGAGGGAGGTCATAGCCGGGGCTGCACTTCCAGAGCTAAAGCCAGCAGCTGATTCCAGCTCTTTGAGCTCCATTACAATCTTGTCAGGCAAAAAAAAAGTGTTAGTCAGGAGGTTAATTGTTCTGATCTCAGAGCAACACATAACTGGCTCCATCAAAGGCTCATATCTTTACTGTTTTGTTGCCATGTGTCACTTTTTAACCTTAACTGTACTTTTTGTCCATTTGTTTAAGAAACTGAACTTGTTCTTGGAATGTTTCAGTCAAATATCTCCGTGTATTTTCATACCGTACAGTAGATGTGCTGTGCAGTATATGCAATTATTACAAGGTCAGAGCTGCTTTGAACAACCGCTTTCAGATGTTAAGTGTGTACGACCGAAGACGCACTAAAAAGGTTAAGAACATCAAATCTGTTTAATTCTTTTATCTTGTTTTGTTGATTTAAATGGATAATTTAGATATGTTGGAATTACAACTACATAAAAAAGTCACTATCTTACTTGTATTAAACAGTCCAGTTCAGTTAAACTGATTATTTTGTATTGCAGAGTTAAGCGAATGACTAAAAGAAGAGATAGAGTGAATGCTACTGCATGTTAAGATACCGAATGCTGATCATGCGTTTAAAAAATATTTGTAAATATTTTTGACGCTAAACATTGAAATGTTCTAATGCTTTTTTGACTATGTTAATATCAGAGCAAAGTGCAATCAAAGAACACAAAGAAGCCTCAAGTCTATGGGCAAGAATTAACATATTTATTACACTGTAAAGAGAACAACAATACCAGAATTATACTGCAAAGTTTCACAGACTGACAGACCATAGTTTACAGCCCCCAAAAAATAAAAGAATCAAAACTGATAAATCAAAAGAATTAAATCAACAAGAAACCACAGTTCTGACATAGTAGACTGGAAAGCTCTCTAGAAGACACCGACTCTACATGGTTTTAAAACCACCGTGTGTCAGCCTACCACTAACCTGTGGTTTTTATATCTTAATAAAGTATTGCACAACGACTTCAAATTATTTGAACTTTCATTTTTTTTTTCCTTTTTACATTTTGCCAACAGACCAGAAAAACCCTCCCCTCCCCTTGAAGTTCAACTCATTGCCTCTGGTTAATGCTACGCAGCCCCTGCATCGTTCCCATATTTCCTAATATGTAGGAAGTTTAAATAACAGGCAAGTCCAAATCAATGGCGTTCATTTTTATATTATAGTTTTGATTAATTAATTTTTGTTTTTCAGTTTTTTTCTTGTTTTTTTTTTACAAGATTTGCCTTTTGTATATATTCCCCGGCTGACAGGTCGACCAGCACATCTGCATGTCTTCATAACAGACAAAAGGAGAAAAGAGGGATGAAAAGAAGAACAAGAGAGACATTTCTCCTCTGTGATCTTACTTTATATATCATAAACATAAGAAACAACAATTTTCTTTAAAATTTGCACACACTTTTAGACTTGTTCAAACATTTCAAACTCTTGGTGTACTCAAAGGCTTAAAGGAACATAAGAAAAGCTTTTTTTTTTCCATTTTTTGAACTTATTTCTATTCATTTATGTTTCATTTATTTATGAGGTCTGCATTGTTACCAAGTAGTGATATGGTTTTGCAGCTGTATGAGCTTCGACTTTGGATTTTGTTTTTCCTGTTCTCTTGTGTCCATTTGGTTTAGACTAGACCAGTATCAGTGCCACAACTGATGCTCTTATCGTGCTCTAAGAGGTAGAGTGAGACAAACTTGTTTGCCACATAGAAATTTGTAGCAAAGCACAGCTAGAGAAGGGAATACAGGTAAAATAGAGCTTTTCAAAGAATTGTTGACTACTAGTTTATCTTCTTTTTTTTATGACTTTGTCTTTTAACTCAGATTTTGCCCTGATAGAAGAATGAATATATTCGTCATTTGTTGTAATGTTTTCCAACAGCTTGGCTGTCTTGTCACAGCTTCTGAGAAGTCGGGACTTGGACACCTTTTTGGACTACGTGACCCTTCAAATTCAAGAGTGCAGGTGTTTAATTTGACATGAGGAAAGAAACAAGAAACTCTGGAGGGAGCAAAGTGCCCCAAAACATTTGTGTGGGCCTCCACTTGTTTCTTGAGGTCAGAGTTTTATTATTTTTTTGTAACACGCTTCTGTATAGCACCAAGGTGTTTTGGGGTGAGAAACCTTTGAGTTTGTCAGGGTAAGTGCTCTTCTAATGCAAATGGGAGGTTTGTTTTACTTATATTGAACATTTACAACAAAATGTCATTGTTTTAATCCCGTATTTGAAATAAATTAGTTGGGGAGGAAAATGCAAATGATAGTGGTCTAAAAGCCAAGCTTTACGTTCACATTGTGAAAACTGAAAACAAATTAAAGTTGACAAGGACACTAGATCTAGAGATGCACCAGAAATCTGTCAGACAATCAACTCAGTAGGTCCTGATGGGTGAATTTAAAAAATATGGTCTCTTTCCTGATCCCTGAATGCACCAAATAAAAGTACCATCAGGATGTGCAGACAGAAAAAAAAACTCTCTTCAGTGGAGATGTTGTTACTGAGAAAAAGAAGATTCAAACATACTTATTTTCTACAACTGGTGAAGACTTATATGCAGGTCATTCAGGCTTCAGGAGAGTAAAATGTTCAGCAGATAACAGGAAGGCTCAGAAATAATCTTTTTCAGCTTCCAACCTCTGTCTGTAATGGGACATGCTGGATTTGGAAAGTCATTTCGAAAAGTTAGTTCAGATTTAGTGCTATAAATGTTGCGGAATATAGTTTAAATGTGAAATGTGTAACCACTTGATTTTTGCTTTATTATTCAGAGACAACTTTGACATTGTTGTCTCTCCTAAAATAAATGATTCATGGCCTGTCATGGCAGGAAGGCTAGACAAAATTTTAAATGTTGCCTATGCTGTAATTTTTAAAGAGAGACTGGAATTGGCTAAAATTGGGAAATGGCACAACAAAGTTGAGCAAGACTGGAGAAATTGGCCATTCTGTGCATCTCTAGCTAAATATGACATTTTGTGAAAATTGAAAATTAATCTCGATTCAACAAAATGCTTACCACGTCACATTCTGTGTTATTGCTCCTGGTGAAATGTAATAGTTTTTGTTGTATTTCCTCCTTTTTTCTCTCATTATGGGTTCAGTTGAGATCCACAAAGGCTTAAAAAAATGTAATTTGTGGTATGGAAATAAGTTTTGGTTTTGACTGCATAAACCAAATCTGTAAAAAAAAAAAAAAGATCAAGCACGTAAGTGGACAAACCTCCTTTTAAAACATGTTTACATCAGGATTTTGGTCCTTGGTGTCAGTCTTTGGCTGTTTTTGGTGTTTCATGTTGAACTTGTGTAGTAATACGGCGTGTGTGTGTGTGTGTGTGTGTGTGTGTGTGAGAGACCTGGTGCTTTGCAGTGTTAAAGCTGTCAAGCGAAGTCTACACCTCTGCATTTGGAAAATCACTTTGTTAGAGTACTTTTTTTTGTATTTTGTCATTTTTTTGGTTCTTTTGCATTTTTTCTAAAAAACAAATATTTAACAAATCTTCAGTAATGTACATGCACAGCGTGTAGCTATTTAAATAAAAACATTTTGGGTGCTACTCTTAGAATGTTAAATAGGAAAAAAAAGAGCTTGATGTGTTTATGTGTTAAAACTGCATCAATTCAACATAATATAAAAAGAGTGATGATGCTGATACAGATTACAAAATTTCTGATGAATTATGGCTCCAACATGTTGAAAAGAAGCATGCCAAAATAATTTCCATGACAGTGCAAATACATATATGTACAGTGCCGTGAAAAGGTGCCTGTCCTATAACAGATTTCTCCTGTTTTTGCTTTTTTGTTTACTAAATATTTTAGATCATGATCAGACAATGATATCCTGAGTCAATACAAAAATGTCATTTTTTAAAAAAAGAATTTGGATTCAATCTCTGTAGCCATGGCCAGGGATGATTTCTGCCTGACGGGGAATCACTTAAATTGGACCTGTCTGACAACGCTAAAAAATCTCCAAAAGCAATCAATTCTGATCTTAATATTTAGGTGTGAGAAAAAAAAATACAAAAAGTTGAAGAAATCTGAAAGGGGCAAATACATTTTCCTAGCACTGTATGTCCCTTGTACAAAACATTTAGCTTAGCATTCCACGCAACATGCTAGTTCTCAGACAAGATCTGGGTCAAAATTAAGTAGCAGCTCTGAGATATAATATTGTGTCTTTTCTTGGGGTGAAGGGAAGAAATTCATGAAGCTACAAAGAATCTACCATCTACACACAGAATAGAAAAGCAGCTTAAAAAAAGGTAACACTTCTTTTTTTTTTTATCTCTTTTTGCTCTAGCTAGAGATGGAATTATGACGAGTTTGAACTGTGACTTTTTTCCCAGGTACTATGCATTGTCACAAGTGTCCAACACATATTCAATAAATAACCATTAGTGACGCCACAGGACAGAAAGCTTATCAGCGTGACATCTACAGAAAATGAATGGAAAGCATGGAGAAAAGTTGAGCGAGTAAGAGCATGTCTGTTGGGTTTCCAGGTCTGAGCCGCCCAGCGGCTGCCATCGAAGATGTCTGACAGTCTCGCAGGCAAGATGATAACCTCATTTTCTGGTTGTTAAAGAGCTTTTGTAACCGGGCTAGCGTGCACGCGCGATGCTTCGTAGTACATCCTGTGTGAGTGTGTACGCTGTGGGCAAAGTTTTTGCATTCTGTCCAAGAAGTCTTCCTTTTACGTCCTTCGGGGCGACTCGGATTCGGATTTCACAGCCCACTGACCTGGATATTACAAGTGAGAGGGAAATAATGCCGCCTGAACAGCTGGCTCGACTTACAATCTGCTGCACATCTGCCCATTTCTTGGCGGCTGGGTCTGCAAGCCAGAGGTTCGGTCCATCCCTTATTTATTCATCAGCCTGTATTAAAATCTAATCTCTTCATTTGCTGTGAGCATTGACCACTTCAGTCATTCTGCTCTGTATGTAAAGTTAACTTAGGTGTAAGGTCTGGAACCAAGAGGAAATTAAGCTTAAATGAAGCATTAAAAATAAAACATTTGAAAAGGAGAAGCCTTGAGTTCCTCCTACCAGTCTTTTCGTATTTACAAGGGAAAGTAAGATAAGCTACAATGACGACATTGACAACGACAAGTACAACGACACACAACAAGAGTAAAGAAGTGTAGCGATAAAAGGATGTCAATTTTAAATTCATTCATTCAAAACAAAGAATATCTTTGTGTTTCCTTAAAGTCATGGCAAGTCAATATGACCTGATTATGGACCTCGTCTTCCTCCTCCTTCAACCGCGTTGCAAGTCAGACAGAAGCACCGCTGTCCGCGTCCGCTGGTCGTGTTTTCTCCGAATCTTTGCAAGGCAATGTCAAGATGAGGACAGTCATGCTGTTTGTGGGTTTTAAGAACCGACTGAAGGAAGATGGGAAGCTTTCCTAGCGAGGTGTGCTGTCGAGGGCAGAGGAGGACGGGGTGCTTGGGGTGGACGAGCGCGGGGTGGCGGCAGGCGGGGTTGCAGCCGGACTTCCGGTGCCGCTGCTTGGAGTGCAGGCTGACGAGCTGATGGGAGCAGGAGTCTCTGAGCCTGGAGCTCCTCCTTGCTGCTGGCTGCTGCTGCTGCTGCTGGGCCTGGAGGGTCTGACCGCAGACATGGTGGTGCTTCTCCCAGTCCTTGTGCTGGCAGAAGGAGCCGCAGTAACGTGCTGTGTTACAGCCGCTGCACGTCTCGCTGGCCTTACGACCACAGTTCCAGCAGCTCTGATTGACATACGGAGAAGGAAAAAAAGTTACTTAGTGAAACTGTAGGTTCATAATCACTCAGATATTTGCGTGTTTGTGCTGAAGAACTTATGAATGCTACAGAAAATACATCTAGTTACTGTTTTGAACAGCTACAATCTACCACAGCGGCCACTTATTAATAATCGCTCAATAAACATTAAGCCTGAAACCATACTACTGCAACAAACTGAATGTTCTCCTTTTTGTGTGGGAAATATTTGGTATGGGGTGAAGTTTCAGCTCCCAGTACGACAGCAACCCTAAGCATACAGCTGGAGTTACAGAGAGATGTTGTAGATCAAAGCATATTCATGGGCTAGAATGGTCTAGTCAAAGTCTGGACCTATATCCATTGGAGATTTGTGGCAAGACTTGAAAGCTGATGTTCAGAGAAGCCATTCATCCAATCGAAGTGGTCTTCAGCCATTCTGCAGTACTAATACATCACACATCAGTTTTCTATTTGTTAAAGGTTTTGAAAACACAACACCAAAGTGAGATTTGGGAAAGCAAAATTATAATAAAAACACATAACTAACTGTGGTTTGTGCAACTATATATATAATGCCTATGCATGTTTCATAGTCATGTTTGAAATATGCAAAAGTCTTTTCTTTCTACACAAAGACCTCCTAGACGTCTTGAAAGCATTTCAGGGTTGCTGTACATCCACAGGAAACAGGAGAGCAGAGTTACAGGCAACCTCTAAAAGTTCTCCCCCGAGACGCTTCGCTTTCACAAGCATCACTCCACCAATTAATGTCAGATGTGAGCCATATTTCCCTCTCACTTAACTGATTAAAACCTCAAGGTCTCCAGTGGTCATTAGCAAACGAGGGCCTCTTTCCTTACTCCCTCTCAGCTGAATTAGAAACAACGTCCTTTACTTTCTGGCTACTGCGTGTGAAACAAAGGCGACGGAGGGAAATTAAAACAGCAGATCCCTCCATTTTAATTTCCTACTATATCCTGGCTGAAAAGAAGAACATTTAATGCTGGGCATATTTGACCTTTGCAAAACACGTTTCATCAGATCCTCCTAAAGTAGTCATGCAGATTTTTTTTTGTCCTGTATATAAGAAATGCTAATAGCCATCTTATTTTGAAAGCCTCTGGAATAGAAATGCATTGAGACAGAATTTGACGCCACATCCACAAGCACCAGACTGAGCCGAAAGGTGACAGATACCTCGCTGGAGTCCTCCTGCTGGTTGATAATGGAAAGTGCGTCCTCGGCTGCCTGACGTTTGGCCTCAGCGACCGTGCGTTCCATCTTCGCCCGCTCGCTGCTGATCATCTCGTGAGCCTTTCGCTCGGCCTCCGACACGGCCTTCTGCAGCTCAGACATGGCCTGTCGCTTGACCTCGTTCACCGCCTCTTCTGGAAGGAGTTTGGAAACAGTGAAGTTCCTCACACTGCCTTTGGATTTTTTTCACTTGAAAAATTAATGTCTCAGAAAATACAACTTTAAATTTTATAATGTTATTTGCAAAATATTGCCTCTTGTCAATCTCGCTGAGGTACATTAAAGACTGTACACAAAAGAAGAAAAACATCCAATAGAGTTCAAAGTTCAGCGTTCAAAGGAGAATAAGCAGACTGTTTCAGGATGATAGAAAGGCAACAGTAGCTCAAATAATAAATCATTCCCACCACAAGTCTGTCAAAAACTTTCTCTGAACAAAGAACATGTTGGACCTTGAAGCAGATGAACTACAGCAGCTGAACAGTGGAAACTGTTGATATTACGACTCACTGAGGAACCGCAAAGACTGGACAAGTTAAACAAGCAGTCAAAGTCCAAAACATGCTGAACTTATAAAATATATTCATGTTTGGTGGTAACCAGTTCCATACTAAGTATCTACCTTTGGTATTCCAAGAACTTAAAACTTAAGAGTAACAACAATAAAAGGTTTAATCGTTCCCTGTTTTATGTGTCTCTGTCTATAAAGTCACCTGGAAAACATAATGGCATTCAGTGTTCATTCAGAAAGACGCATAAAAAGCCTTTAAATGTAGAATTGAAATTTTAGCAGCATTACTTAAAACCTGTAACAATTTAGAAAAAAACCCCCCAAAAAACAAGTCTTAAAAATTAGATACCTGCATCATTTTTTATTGTCTTTTAGTGTTCAGTGTGGAGGTATTTTTAAACCTTCTACATCCTACAACAAAAATTTAAATGTGTGGAGTTTGGTAAACCTCACTGAGACTTCAGTGTTTCATCAGTTATTTGGAAGATTTCTTCACATAAAAAACACAGAGGAACTATGATGCCTGTTTCTCATCACAAGGTGGTAACTCTGCTTAGATCATCACAAATAAAAATGAAACGTAGATCTAGAAGGCCACCAATCCCAAAAGTAGAACCAAATCAATGCAGTACAACATATCCTCACTAGCCAAGCTTAGCCAAATTAAAGAATGGGTATTTTTTTTTAAAGGGTTCGTTTAGTTTTGGATTTTTACACATCTTTACTGACAGCACAAAATATATGTTGAATAAATCTACAGCAAATTTTCTTGTATCTCACTCTACAGCCTCTATATCTGTAATGAACACCAGACAACTTTCTTCTGTAAGGCAAACTGATTTTCATCAATGTTTTTTAATGAAGTTGACGATGGATATCTTATTCAAAAATCAAACTAAACATGCATCTATTATGTTTAGGTGAAAAAAAAAACACACAAAAGACAAAAGAATAAGTCATTTCATTCCAGATAATAACACAGTGCTTTCAAGCTTTCCCAGTGTGTTATTTTACATTTGTTTAGAGCAAAGAGTGACCTTGAGTGTGGATATTAAATGACAGGATCCTGTCAAAGCAAAAGGAGGGCTTTTTGTGTTTGTTCCCGTCATGCCTGTAACTTGACTAATTGTGTATGCAAATCGGCCAATTTACATTTAAATTATGCATTTCCATTGTGATCCCAGAGGCCCATGCAGCGAGGGGAAGTGGGAGAAGCGGTAGGAAACCTGGGAGAAGCGGTAGGAAACCGTGGAAGGTGCTTGAATATTTATCACTAACTGTAAACATTTGCCCATTTCAGACAGATGTATTCACGGCTGCTCGACATTGTATTAAAAATTATTTTTTTTTCTTTTGAATCCTCTCTGGGTTACATTTATATCAGTTTCTCCCCAGAAAAAGGGAAAAGGACAAATGCAAAATAGACCCCAATAGACCCCAAAATACAAACAGCTTTATTTCTTATTAAATTCCTGAGTTGCCTTATTTGTACACGTTACAGATGTATTATACGTGCAAAACGTTGTCGATGTGAGACAAAATGTGCACTTTTCTAAATGCATTTTTTTCCAATCTGATTGAAGAAAACATTTAAACCAGGGTGGTTTTGTCTTTAGCCTACTGTGCTGAGTGAAGTCATAAAAATTGCTCTGGCGCCTAGAGATATAAGCCTTGTGCATTGAATCGTGATTACACGCTGAATGCCTGAGATGGAAGATCGATCAAAGCTGGAGAGGGAAAGGCAGAGTACTAGAGAGCAGTAGGAGCTCCAACGGTGTTACTCAATTCAATTTAAAT
Organism: Phalloptychus januarius; assembly: GCA_902982915.1. Lineage (NCBI taxonomy): Eukaryota > Metazoa > Chordata > Actinopteri > Cyprinodontiformes > Poeciliidae > Phalloptychus > Phalloptychus januarius. Next base: position 1,420,075 of record CADWAE010000478.1, read on the forward strand.
GCATATTACTTGTTCTGAGTATCACACACATCATGCATGGCCAAGCAAGGGGGGCAATTTCTTTTCTCCAACAACTTTAAAAGGCACATATAATCTATCACTGACGCTGAATACCAAGTGGACTCCTTCCACTTCTTCAAGGCAGCCATGTCTGTGAGTGTATGCACTCATAGGCTTTGATTAGATACACCTTTATTACTTGTTTTTTTCTCCACAGTCTGACAGTTTTCTACAACTTCCATTAGGTGAAATAAAGAAAAGGTTATTGTATTACAGTTCTTCTCCTCATCCTCCCATTGGGGATAATTTCTGTCAGTTTTATAAAAAATAATGACGCCATAAACTCCTCTTTACAATGCAACGTAATGGGATCTTATACTCCTACAGACTCATCGGCTCTTTATTAGCATCACCAGTTCAATTGCTCGCTATCAAATACCAAATCGACCAATCCCGTACCAGCAATTCAAGGCATATGGGCAGTTAGGTGTGGTTAGGAAAAGGATCTGCTGAAATTCAAACTGAGGATCAGAATGAGGACGAAATGGGTTTAAATGAATCTGAATCGGCAGACATGGTCTGATAAACTGAGAAACTGCTGGGATATTAATCATTCCCAAAAGAGAAGAAAAACATTCAATAGAAGTAGTTTGAACAGAAAGAAGAAAAAAATCAAACAGAAGTAGTTTGAACAGTTCAGAGATCAAAGGAGAATCAGCAGACTGTTTCAGGATGATAGAAAGGCAACAGTAGCTCAAATAATAAATCATTCCCACCACAAGTCTGTCAAAAACTTTCTCTGAACAAAGAACATGTTGGACCTTGAAGCAGATGAACTACAGCAACGGAACAGTGGAAACTTTTGATATTACGACTCACTGAGGAACCGCAAAGACTGGACAAGTTAAACAAGCAGTCAAAGTCCAAAACATGCTGAACTTATAAAATATATTTCTATTCGTGTTTGGTGGTAATCAGTTCCATACTAAGTATCTACCTTAGGTATTCCAAGAACTTAAAACTTAAGAGTAACAACAATAAAAGGTTTAATCGTTCCCTGTTTTATGTGTCTCTGTCTATAGATCATAGTACATTTCATTAACCTACATTCACTCTCCATCAAAGTGGAAAAAAGACAGGCCTGCTTTGATCAAAGGTCTTGTAAGTGGTAAAGATTTAAGCATGGAAGTGATGCTCACCAGCTTTTTTCCAGATTTCTTCTGGGACATAACCAGACACGGGCCTGTGCAGAAGCTCCCTGTGAATTTCTGCAAAAGAACAAAGAAGATGAATCACATACAACAAACAATGTGATTTTTTTTTTTTGTGGTATGCCAACACTTTTCACTGTTGATTTGTTGATAAAGACAACAAAGCCAACAAACCATTAAATAATTAAACTCTTAAAAAGCAGTAATACACGACCAAGCACATTTATTTGTACCTCTAAGGTGGAAAAAAAATTCTCATTATGCACAGTGGCAAGTGTAAACAAAATACAAACAAAACACATTTGTTTGTATGTGAAACAATGGTAAACTTAAGCGTATTCTGCAGTAGAATATAAGAATATTAAAGCAACAAAAACATGCTTCGAGTTTAAAGCCCACAGAATGAGACCCTTTTGAGGCTCTATTTTGTAAAAGCTGTGGAACCTGTGATTTTTATTAGTTTTTTACCTGATGTTGCATTTTCCTGTGCTGCAGGGCTCTGCTGCCTCGACTGCCCGCTAGACGCCCCCTTCTTCAGCTCCTCGGCGTCGCTGTAACGCCTAATCCAATAGTTGAGCTCCTCGCGGTCGGCCTCCTGGCACCTCCGCAGCACAGTCAGCGAGCGCCTCGTTTTCTCCACCATATCCATAATGCAGTTCAGCAGCTGGGCAGGACAAAAGACAAGACAAAGCGCTGGGTTAACACATAGAAACAAAGGTACGCTTCATTTAAATTCAGCTGAGATGCAATTTTGGAAAGGTGTATTGTTACGTTTTATTTAAAACTATTTTATTCAGCTGGCCCATGACGTATTTATGTTTACTTTACGTCACCGGCATATTAAGTCATCAGCAAATAAATCAAAATCTGAACATTTATTATATTTAAAATGGTGATATGTAGGTAGAAAGCTTTGACAAGAATTACAGTGCCTTTCAAATGTATTCACACCCCTTACATTTTCACATTTTTGCCATCTTAAGAACAAAAAGATCAACATATTCTTAGGATTTTAACTCAACTCAATTCAATATGTTATATGAAGGCACTTTACAAAAACAAGCCATTTCAATTCATTCATACTTAGATTTCAGTTGATTGTAATTATCAAAAAGTGTGGAAAATTCAGTTCATTATTCAAATTAATTTAAAACATTGTCTACCTAATTAGATTGCATCAAGTCACTGACTAGCAGAAATCCCTCATACTAAGCAAGCATGTAGTGACAGTGAAGAGGAAAAGTTTCCCTTTAACAGGAAAATACCTCCAGCAGAACCTGGTTTAAAAAACACAAAAGCAGGCGATATTTCTAAAAGAGAATTGAAGGGTGCATGATGAACCAACTGTTTGCTATCAGAGTTTTGAAGACTGTGGTTTGCATTGGGATTCAGTTTTCCAGAGTCAATTAACCACCTTTAGCTGAAATTACGACTGAAAATCTTTTGTGGTTTTTCAGATTCCAGCAGCTTTTTAAAGGTAGACATTGAAATGTTTGTACATTCAGCTTTTCACAATAACTCAAGCTCAGTCAGCTGGATGAAGAACATTTCTGAACATTAAGTTTCAAGTCCTGCCACAGATTCTCAGTTGGATTCAGGTCTGGACCTTGACCGGACGTAAACACAGCAGTATATCTGTATAGAACATCGTTCCACTGCCCATCCGACATTGTGCTTTTATACTGGATGGTGCTGCATCCTCTGACATGTCGCCTTCAAGAACTGAACTGAAATTAGTCGTGTTCTTCTCCCCATCACCTCTAATCAGCTTCCCTGCTGCACTAAAAGCAAAACCTCACAACTCCCTATGGCCACCACAATGCTTCTCTGTTGGGAGTGTGGATTCAGGTTGACATTCACTGCTGGTTTTCAACCTCAACTTTTCGCATGTAGGCCAAATGTACCGTGTACTCCTCTGATCAGGGCACTGACATTCACATGTTTGCTGTGCCCCTACATGGCTTGCAGCAAACTGCCACTTTCTTTATACCACACTTTCATTAAGACCAGATGTGTGGAGTCATTGTAAACCTCTCCCTCCTGAGAAGGGATATCTGCAACTCTATCAGAGTTACACCGTAAGACTTTCTGCTTCTACCTTCATTAATGCTCTTCTCACCTGGCCACAACTGCACAGTGCATCACGAGATTTCCAAAATTTGGGATATTGCTTTATAATCTATTTCATAAGGTATAACATGTAATGAAACTACACACAATCACTATTTACTGTCTATCTGAATAGGTTGGGTTAGTCTGTCACATGAAATCTGTGATAGTAATGTAACAAAAAAGTGAAAAAGCAGAGGGAGCATCAACCCCTGTGCAAAACATTACATTAACGAAGTTTTTTCATTTTGTGCTGTTTCACTAATAAACCAATGGCATAAAATATAAACAATGCACAAAATCTGCAAGCTACAGAAACGTAATGCGAGTCTGAACATACCTGTAACATCAATAATATATATTACTCTTAGTAAAAAGAAAATTAAAGATTCCTAACTCCTATCTTCAGCAGACTAGACATTATTAACCTCATTTGTTTTACTTGATAATATTTTTGAAGAATAAACGAGGCACAACAAACACATTAATAAATAATATAGCTCTCTTATTTGCAGTCCAGTGAGATAAATGTTTTACTACGACATGACAAACACTATCAAATGTTACAAAGAAAGAATAGTAATAAAAATGTTATTACTTTTCTTACATGGTCAAGGTGCTTCCACTCCTCAGCCCATTCTCTGTCTGTCAGTCTGTGGTCAATCACCTCTTCCTGCCTGCTCCCTGCATGCATGGCTGCAGTAAAAAAAAGGTAAAAAACAAATGGAAACACAGAGAAAAAGAGTCAGTACAAAGGAGAGCAACAATTGATACAACATTACTTCATCATTCTCCTGCTATCATTTCTCTATTTTTCATTTTGTCCCTCTTTTATGCCCCCCTCTCTACATCCATTTTTCCTTGCTGCCCTCTTTTCTTTACGGTCTCCATATCTCTCTAGCACCCTGAGGGCAAATGACTGAACTTCTTGTCCAGTTAACATCCATCACTGGGAGAGACATGGTAAATGTCTCTCCTATATTTAGAAAAGAGCCCTTACAGCTTCATCACAACTTGACATATGCAGAAAAATGTCTCTCATATTAAAACACAATGTTAAAATGTAGCAACAGTGGCTGCAGCACCGGTTTTTGTTCTCCAGTAGACATAAACTGGGTTTTTCTGGGAAACAGGAATAACAGTCTTTCATCTGAGCAACAGAGGCCGTTTTAACACTGAGGCTAGTTGTAGTCGTTCATTAAACAGTAACATGATATCTCTGACCACACAACTAAAAGCATGTGATTCTGACGAATGAAGACTAAATAGTGCAAAAACACCAGGAAACCACAAGCGGGACTTAAAGACTCTTCAGTCTGAACGCTGAAGTCAATTTTACATCCACTCTTCTGTTGTTGCTGCTACAGCTGCGTCAAAATGCTTAAAATTATGTGTAATTCTTTTGTAATCGCAGGTAAAAAACATGGCTAAGAAAGAGGCTTTACTTAATGTATAAAGGCAGCAGAAAAAGCTCATTCTAAGAAATCAGTGATGACAATTATTTTGCATAAATTACAGTTTATAGACATAAAATCCTGGACAGAAAGGTTGTTGTTTCCTCAGACATCTGCCAAGATTTAGGCTTTTAAGCCATATTTCCCCCAGTTTTAGCTTGTATGCAGAAAATATCTTGATGTTTTTTATTCATGTCCTACTTCTGATTTGAATGAAGAGTCAGACGACGATCAGTCATTAACTTCCATTAAGTTAAACAGGCCTGAACCAGGGCTCCTTAGCTCTAATAATCAAAACTTGTAGAGATTTCTCTTTTGTCATAAATCTGATTCAAATCTGCAGAGCATGATAGGATGCTAAGAAATAAGCACAATCATTTGACTTGAGTAGAGACACACTTATAACATACATGACAGTAAAACCACAAGGTTTCACAATAAGGCTTAGTGGAATAGTACATTGAATGTTTCAAATTACCTTTTTCTTTTTAATCAGGTAAAAAAACCTTTTACAAAGCTCAGTAAAAGGTTTCCCAATTAAAGGAGAAAAATGTTGTATAAATGGCTTTTCAAAGCAACAAAAAAGCATGCTGTCAGGCTGCAGGAAACATTACAGCACAAAAACAAGAGGTAGTTTTAAAATGATTTTGATCAGCGTCCATTATGTCTTCACGTTTATGATGTGTGGAGTCTAAAAATCTTCAGATGTCTAAATTCAATTACAGTTTTTTTTGTTCCGCCACTGAGCCAGTAGACCAGCGGGTAAGCTGAGTCGACGGGGCACAAGGAAACGAGCGTGCCAGATGAGACGTGGTTGAGGACACGACTCGGGTTTGTGTCTTTTTATGTGGTGGACGTCGCTGCAGATCAAATCCATATGTATTCAACAACTGGTAGCAGAAAAAGAGCCAAAGTGCATTTCTAATACAGCCTAAGCCACATAGCTTGACCTCATCCTTATTTGCCATTTTTTGATCTGTATGCAACATTTTGCATTAATTATTTCCTATGTGTTTATATACATAGTTTTCATAAAAATGAATATGAAAATGCTACTGCGCAGTAGTCGCACTCCATGCGGACGTTTACAGAAATAGGGATGTGCATGACTGGCCAATATGCTCCCTACTGACAGTGTGCAGAAGGACACCTCTATCTTGAGCAGCACAAGTGAAAACCAGGTGTAAGGGATGACTTCTTTGTTAGCAACCAGTTGGTCAAATTATAAATGAAATTATTTATTCCCACACTTTGAAGCCAACTGTCCTGGAAAAAGGAAAACAGCGATCCGACATGCCAAATTTATGAATGCACCAGTTAATATAATGAATTAGAAATTCGACATGATTGGACTGAATGTTCTATAAAAACTCTGGATCTGTTTGTAGACAGCAGTGTTGTGAAAGGTGGCCACTTGTAATGTACCAACTTCTTATGTCTATGATATAAAGTTGTATAAACAAAGAGAAACAAACAAATTCAGCAAAGCAAAACAACATCCTTACCAATAGGCCTGGCTCGCTCTCTGATTTCTCTGTGATTGGAGCCCGGGTGTCTGTATGTGTCACGGTAATGATGGGCGATGGCCATGTCGTCTAGCCTGTAGTGCTGTGGAGGAAGGGGACCGGGATGGGGCAGCCCGTTGGGCTGGTAGGAGAGTCCATTGGACGGACTGAAACGCTGGGCGGGGCTCATGGTGCAAGGCCGCTTGCTCGGGTGGACATCTGGGTGGATGGCGCCATCTCGCTCGAAGCCATTCTCTTTGGTTCTGAGAAGTAACACAGAAAAATGATTTTTTTTTTTTGCATTTGAAAAATCATGATAAAAGGACTTGGTGAGAGAACATGGCATTAAATGTCTTCAATCTCTTGCACCAGAAAATAAAGAGTTGTCACAATACATGAAGAGAGGTGAGATAATGATACAGGTACAAATGATGTCAATAGCACACCTCATTTGTAAAAAAAAATATGTGGTACAACACCTGCTTGTTAAATTTATTCCATAAAGGAGTGTAACAACTGGTGCACGCCCTAGAGCTGTTGCTCCGGCATAAGTGCAACCTCCTACCAGATGAAGTAATTGCCATGACAGGTTGCGTTACCTGGAATCATCGAGGGGTTTCGTTCTATTGAAAACAAGTTAAATTTATACATAAACAATTAAACCTCGCTCACGAAAAGTAACACATGCAGACTCACACAAGTAGTTTCAAGGGGATCAGGTGGATTTTTGTTCGCCTGCTTCAGAAGATTAATGTGGCCAGGTGTGTTTGTGTGTGTGTTTGTGCATGCTAGCACATATGTGCCTACAGTATGTTTTTGTGTGTGTTCTCAGCTTTGTCAGTTCACAGTTAAAACCTGCCAACCTCCCCTGCTATCAACGGTCCCCTGGTTTCCTCTCTCCTCCTCTGTCTCGCTTCTCTTCCTTCCCATCTCTCTCTCCGATGAACAGATTGAACTTCTTAATGAGCTGTTTTTATGGGCTCCTAATGCTCATCCACAGCTCTCCATATGCTCTTTTCTTCCATCCGTCCATCTCTCTGTCTCCCTCGACTCATCCATCCACCTCCTCCCATGCGTGTCTCTTTCCTGCTGCAACAATGTTTGCATCTTATAGACACCAGTGAATAAACATGGACTTATGGTCACATTCGTGCACAGCTTGCTCATGCGTGCCAACACATTCTTGTTTATAGCTAAACAAAATGTGCATTCTGATTAGAAATACGCAGAGAAGTCAGCTGGTGACCATTCCAATTGGGATCTATTTTCTAATCAGCAAGCGCAACAAATAACTAATAATGGGTCTATATTCTTTCATAGAAGCGGACTCAAAGTTAGTTGTTGTCACATGTCTGAAATAAAGCCAGACGAGGCACAAAAGATGTAAGCAAACCTTATTTTATTAGAAACATGTTGGCTTTTCATTCAACTACCTTTAATCAGAGTGAAATGTCAGCAGATGCTGAAACAATCACAGCAGAGATGCTCTTATCTACTTCAACAGTTCGATTCTGTCACTGAACATGCTAGTTTTGTCAAAGATGGGAATCTTCTGGACAATTCCCAGTTGAGATAAGGGTCTAGTTAAAGTTCAGCAGGGCACTGAAGTTCCAGGATGACCAGTGAAGATGCATTCCTGGTTCAATATCACTTGAGGCGCTGAATCAAATGACTGAATTACTAATGGCTGCAGCCTTCAGTCAAGCTCTACACAGTGATTCAGGTGCGTTAAGGCTAATGCTGACTAAAACTAACGTGAGCGTGGCTAATTAGTGCTTATTTTGACACATCAGGGAACTCGTCTGCTGTTTGTTTTCTTTTAATACACTAACAAAATATAACTTATTAAATTAAGATGGTTTCCCTTTCAATTCATTCAGAAAGTAAAAACTATATTTTGTTGATGATACTTTGTCAGTAGAGCTGTACAACATCAGCAATCAGAAAAAATATCTGACTGGTTATATATATTTTGAATCAATAAAAAAAAAATCTAATTTATACACATAGGTATCAGTTTTCAGTAATTATTTAGATTAGCTTTTTGGTAATTTGGTTAAACTGACCAGCAGGTTTTTCTGCAATTTTTCACTAAAATAATGTAAAAAAGATTAACAAAATTAACAGTGACATACAAATGTATACTTTTCTGAGTTTTACTGGGAAAGCTTCTTGTGTGGTTTAAAAATAACACAACACTCTGCTTCCTGAACGGACGGTACACAGCCACAGTCCCTCTGGCAAGTATCGCAGCTTGTAACAAGTTTTTTCTAGCAGTTAGAAGTCCCTCAGTTCTCGTTTGGGGGATTTTTACTTGTTCTTCCAGAAAAAGCACAAGAAAGCCTTTGAGCCTCTGTGAGGTTCTTTTGCCAGCCTGCATGCTCCGCTCCTATGAGGTTTCTCCAAAGATTTCTGCTGATGATTAAATTAAAAGCCTTCAAGGGGCAGGGAAAACCTTCACCTTACATGACAATGGTGTGAAGGTCAGTATATTGGTGTAGAAGGAATCCTCTTTATATCTGCAGCCGCTTGTTTGTGCCAACAGTGTGATGTGAGCTTCCAGAACTTGCATCTATTAACGTTCCAACAAGCAGAGACCGTTTGCTGTCACTAGTTTAAAGCAAAACCCACAATATTTAATAGTAAGTAGAAGATATTCTTTTTCAACGTTTTGCCTGCTATTTTCTGTGAATATAACTCTCCTCTTTCAGAGGAGCCCACACTATGTTCTACCATTTTACAAACCATTTTATAGCTTATAGCTTGCACAATTGCAATACTTAATTTCATGGCACAGACACAGAAGACATTCTCTTCTAAAAGGTTCTCCATTAATGTGGGAAATCAATCTTAACGTTGCTAAGGCTGCCTTGATTTGTCTCCAAACAATCAGTTCTCTTTTAAAGTCTTCTTGGAGGTTCAAATGTCTGTGATTTAATAAATATACTTCCTTGTGAAGAGAGGGACCTTTAAAAACATTTATCTCCGCTGTGGGAAGGTATTTTCCTTTTTACTTTGTTCTTCCATTTTAGCCGCACCTCCGTGTTTCAGATAATCAAATATATTTAAATTTTAAGCAAAGAAAACCTGAGTCAATACAAAGTCCTACCCAAATCTCACCGAAAATAAAAATACTCCGGGAACATCTTGTAAAATTATAAATTACCTGTAATGAATTTAAAAATATATGGGTTTTTTTTATCATTTAAAGTTAAGACAGGGTCTGTCTTGACAAAAAGGACTTGATCAGAAATCAATAGATATTTATCAGTCCAGATTTGGCACCACACCTGCACCACTGAATGCAACTGGTATAAAATGTTAATTTACAATAGACTTTTTAGTGTGATAATGGTTTTGTTGTGTGCATATATTTTAATAATATTCCTGATATCCACATGTCGTGGCTGCTGGGTACAAATCTTGTCCAAAATTGTAATTTTTCAGGAAAAAAACTTCTGTTATCTAAAGGTAAATTCAGACAGTTTAGTCAAAGTCGCATGCTGCTTTTATACTTTTCAATGGATATTTATCAATAAAACACAAATAAATGTGATGTGCAACCAATAGGGCTGATTTTCACAAAAGAAAATCTGTAGATACCAGATTTTTGCCGGACAATGACAATATGATTGTACTAATCATCATGCATTGACAGAGCAGAGAATTGTTCAAAATGAAGGATTTCCATTGAAATTCCAATATTCTGGGAAAGCAGAGTGGAGGTAAGCAGAAACTGGAGGTGCTTAGCCAGCCATAATGGTGCTGGAGCCTCATCTGTATGTGTTATCAGCCCGTCTCCCCAGGCTCTCACACAAGTCTGAACTCACACTTTCACACTGGATACACCCTCACACACACACCCCTTCACACGTAGATACTGTTTTTTTTCTCACTAAATACAGATGCCGCCGTACTTTTTCACTCCTCTCATATTTTCACCTCTCGCATTTATGAACGCACCTTTTCTCCTAACCCCATTCCCCTGTGTGCCAGACGGCCTTGCAAATAAGCAGGTATTACTGAAAAAGTAAAAAAAAAAGCAAGACTATCCTGGTGTTGGAGGCTGGGGTGGAGTTGGATAGGGAGGTGAGAATGTTTAACAACACATTCAGCAGTTTTGCCCCTCAGCAGATATAATATGCACATTTCCCTTTCACCTAGCCTGTCTCCATTTTTTTTTTCCAGCCGCTGGGACTGTTTTAAAGTACAATGCTTACATTGTACTTGCAGCCCAGACAAAAATGCACAACAAAACACAACTCTATTCAACCTTACATCCAGAAACTTTAAAAAATGCTTAATAATGATAAATGTGAGAACTTGTATGTCGAATTTAATTCTTATCCCCTTTGCTACCTTCATACAAACTTCATAAACAACTCTTCAAGCCTAAAATGGGTCCAGTACTTCTCTAGTTTTCAGTTTGAAGAAGTACCAGCAACGCTGAGCCACTTTTAAAGTCTGAAGTCTATAGGGATTAGATGACACAGTCTGGCCATTTTTACAGGATTTTATGCATTGTCAGAATAGTGTGACCGGCTAACTGCAAACAGCTAATAATGCTAAATTTAGCTATGCCATTAAGTATAGCTTCCTATGCTTAATGCTTAATATTTTACAGGTTAATTAATCTGAACTAAATTTGATTATCTCTAGTTCAAACCTACCCTTGGTAAGGCTATACGCTGTAGGAATTTACCCAGACACAGTTTGACCATTAGCAATTAGAACCATCACCTTAGCATAAAGACAGAAATTAATGAACACTGGATTATCCTCAGTTTATGATTTATAAAACATTCATTTCCAAAAACAAAATAATTTCCCAAAAATATTATTGAAATTTGTCATCCCTCGTGAACCTTTTTGTCCTCTTGCCTTAAAATAAATGACTAACAAGGTGTCAAAACATATCATTTGAAGTATTCCACCACATCCCTTCTTCTATCTTGTACAGGTGGGTGTCTTAGTAGAGCCAGGTGTATGTTATTGACTTCCTCTCTACAGTTCCCACCTATTAAGGGCAGCAGCGAGGAGCCAAGACCTCCAACAGAGCACATCAAAAAAACCCAGTGGTGCATTTACAAACCCTTCCCATACATACATTTACACATCACACTATTGCCTCCTGTTGGCTCAGCCCGTGTTTGGGGAGTAATGAAACAGCTCAACGGGATGCAGAAAGCCTCAAAGGGATTTATACATGAGCTCAACTACCAGAGAGAGGAAAAGAAGGTAGTGGCGGATTTGAGAGAGGAGCTGGACCGATCATTTAATTCGGAAATCATTTAACTCATCTTCTCACAAAGTTGTTTTTTCAGAAATACTACAAGAGCCAGAGCGATGTTCTAATCTTCTTTTTCTTTATATGCCCACCTGTCTGGGGTCCTTCTCTTGCCGTTCTCGTTGACGTCAAGCAGGAGTTCGGAGGAGTCCACTGGGGACGTGGTGCTGGTGTCGAGGAGTAGCTGCTCATGCTGGGCCAGATACTGAGCTGGGTTCTGCTTGGCGAGCCGGGCACAGTGTAGAAGCTCCCTCTGAAGCAACGGCAGGTTGGCCTAGAGAGAAAAATATAATAGAATGACGTGAAAAACAAACAAAAAAACCTCAAAGCAGGAAACCTTTTTAGGGATTTTCCACCTAAGTGGCTCCGGCTGCCAGGTCAGCGAGAGCTGAAAAGGTTAAAACAGAAGTTAAGAAGCAGTTCTGCTTTTCACCTTGAAGTAATTTAAATTGTATTCAACATTTCTGTGGAGAAACAGAGATCAAACCTACTTTTTAAACATATATTTTTTTTAATGATTGCTCTTACGTGACACATTTGATGTACACATGTGGTTTCAAGAAGCTACTAAAATATGTGAGTCACATATTTTAATAGTTTTTGAAACCACATGTTACATTACGTGACACTGTTTGTTAATTGGAACATAGCTCCCGTTCAATAATAAAGTGGTGGCGAATGCAGCTCTATGTCTGATATTAAACCAAAAGCAAAATTAACTTTTAAGATTAAAAGCAGTGTTCAGAATCTTTTATTCACTAATTTTCTTTCATGAGTTCACCTTCAGCTGCAAAAAAATATTTTTTATTACTCTGCTAGTGAGAACGGTTGGTAGCAATACATGTTTTTCTTTCTGTTTTATGATGGCAGAAACAAAAAAAGAAACAAATAAACATTTTACTATGTAGCATTGTGTCTGGTTTGATTTCATATGATTGTGTTTTAGCATTTTTACAAGTTATTTTGATGTTTTGATTCTGTTTTATTGTTTTCCTGGAAAGCAATTAGGGATTTTTATCTTGGAAGGCATTATTCAAATGCCTTCAATAATGTATTTTTTTTTCTTATGTGTCACTCATCACATGTCAAAACGTCTAGTTTTAGTCACTCTGTCATTCCAAGTTGGAAAATTTCCAGATATAAAAAAAAGCATAGAAAAAAAAATATTACGTCATGTCGTGTTTTTTACGGAGCCCCTAAGGGGATGTGTAGAAAAAAAAAAAAGAAAAATGAAATTCCGACTTACTTTCTCGAGATCCCGAGAAACTTTCTGGAGATCCCCGGATCTTGACTTATTTTCTCGAGATCCCGCAAAATGAAAAAAAAAAGTCGTGATCTCGAGAAAATAAGTCGGGATTTCTTTTTTTTTTCTTCTCCATGTCCCATTAGAGGCTCTGTAGTTTTTGCCATGATTTTATTTAAATGTCGTTACATTTAAATTTTTTTTATAAAATTATGTTTTCTAACATAAGTGTTAAAGGGACGGCAGAGAGCTGTTCACAAATTGTCCACATCTCCATCTGAAAGATCAGAAACCCCATCCAGATGAGATGCAAAATAAAGTTTCCCATTCTTTGACTCAAAGCCCTGAAACTCATATTTGCATCACTACTGAACCATCACTGCTCAAAGTGACCCAGAGCACATTAACTCCTATAAGATTTCTCTGTGACGCATTCTTTTTTTTTCTTTTTTTGTGAGAACAGCACCTTCTTTTCAATCTGTCTCTGACTGTAACAGAGGGAGTCTGCTTTCTTGTGAAGTTACAGGGACATACAGGTATGTGAGCATCCACTTCAAAGACATCTGATGGCATGTGTTTCAAGGCAAGAAGATGAAAGGGTTGCGTCAGGAAGGCTCAGAACAAGAACGGGCGCTATTTTAGCTGGGATACATCACGCTTTAGGTGGGTTAATCTTTGTTTTGCCCTCAGAAAAAGAAAATCTTTCAAAGTCTTAATACTTTTTAGGGTTTTATAATCTTCTCCTTGTGTCTAGCTTTCCTGCTTTAATGCCCCCCCGATCCATTTTGACTTTTCCATCTATTTAATCTCCTGTTATTCTAATCTTTGCATAGCCATGTTTTTTTTTATAGCATTAATGTTTTAATCTATGAAAATCACCTTCAGACAGTAAAAGAAATGCCAGAAGCTGAACTTTGCTTTACCTTCCAGAGCTAATGATCCAGTAACAGTTTATGATCATAATTATTCTAGAATAAAAAAAGAGGCAAAGATAAATAGCTCTGACCCTGATGAACCAATCTTTTATTAATTGGAGGTCATCCTAATTGCCTGTGAGATGTGGGAGGCATTAACAAGGAGATTGAGTCAAGAAATGCAGAGCACTAAAGAGGCCGCATCATTTTTCATGTGATTAAGTGTGGTGTTTACTTCTGTAAAGCTGTCAGACAGTTACACACACACACAAATACAAGAAATAAAATATACCATCAATAAGCATTTTATTACCTAAACATAAAATATGATTCAGACTATTACTTTTTCTTTTTTCAAATAACAATGAAGATGTGGGCAAAAAAAAAAAAACAGAAAAAATGCACTTAATTACATTTTCATGTTGGTGTAGTTTTTCTTTTTGAAGTAAAAACAGACAAAATAATAACTCACTTTGAAAGACAAATTGATGTTTGTTTTTTTTAGAAAGTATGATGTATTCAGTCTTCCTTTGCCATTGCTTTGTGGCAAAGCTCACTGTAAAAACAGCTGCAAGTCCTTTAGTTTCCTGTTGAACATGTCAGTTCTGCCCATTTTTCTTTGGAAAAGAGTTCAACTCTGTCAGATTGATGGGGTCTGTCAAGATCAGTTTTCAATTGTCAAAATTTCTTAATAAACTTAGATCTAGATCCATTTCAGCCTCTCATACATTCTCCAATAAACTCCGACATGCCTTTCTGTCCTGCCATTCATTTTCAATTCTACACTATGTCACACAAAATATCAATAAAAAAAAACATTAACATTTACATCGGACACTGTTGCAGACAATGTAGCTTTTGCATGTCTCAGTTATCCCATTTTAATTATTTCCTCTTGCGGCTTGTTCTCATTAGCAGATTTGTTGCCTCGCGCTGAAAGCAGGCTGAACGGTTTGACTGCATCAGCACAAGGTAAACTCGCTAAAACAGAGAAACGCTGTGGCAAATGTGTGGCGGACACCCAACAAGCACATCACGTCACAGGCATTGTGTGGTTTATGACGGTCTCCTTCCAGTAAGGACTCCAAACCAATTTGTGGTTTTAGCATTAAGAAAAAGGGGACAAGGAGTTGAGTGGGTTTGAGATGGCGGGTTGAACTTAGTGTATAGAATTAGTTTAAGGAAAAACCACACGCCTTGGCGCACATTGTTGCACCTTTAAATGCCCCCCGCCCCCACTTGAACAACACATGAAGGCACCACTGCGGGAAGACACTAAAATTAGGTGCTGGGGAGAGAGAAAGCAAAATAGAGAGAGAGAAGGAGAAAAAGAAGAAAGTTGCATCTTTGATTCTACAGCCGTCCCAGCAATGCACTCACCATCTGGCAAGGAGAGAAAAAGGGGAATTGCGCGGACAAATGGATGGACAGACCGATGGACAGAGAACAGCAGGATAAGGGCGAAAATAATTGCAGGTGAACGGATAAGATAAATAGGGGAAAATGACAAATATAGCAGGATATTGGGTTAAAGGACAGCACAGGCTGCATAAACACAGAGCAAAAAGGGTGTGACAGAAACAAGATATTAAATCTTCTGCCTGTCTCTGCTCTCCATCTTTCAGTTACAAACTGATATTGATCTCATTTCCACACACATCCCAGAACATGAGCTGTGAACATGCGACTGCACAGTGGACCCCTCAGAACAAACCCCTGGCCCATTCGTCACGTTTGACATCACAACAGATCGTAACTCTGCCACCGCCACAGGCCTTCCCTCCAGCCCTGCAGGCTGCAGACCAGCATATGCAGCTATGCAGCACAAAATGCACATAAACAACCACAGTTTTGCTTGTAGATACAAACACAAGAATTGCCATCACTCTTAATTCTTTTGTGGCAAGCTGGGACAGAGATGGGAGGCAAGTTGCATGCTCAAAGCAATAGCTCGGGATTTTTGAATTGAGGCTCTTTTAATAGTGAGCATTTAATAGTTAACATTGTCTGCAACTGATTGCATTAATATTTGACTATTAGTTCCATTTCAAAACAACTACATTATCTTGATGGTGAAAGTCTGATTTTCTCTTGGACTAGCAGCTTTAGCTTTAACCTACAACTCCATGGATTTCTACTAAATAAAGTGACATAGTGAGTAACCCACTGCAGGTGAAATATTAACAATCTAAAAGAATGAAAGTATGAATGAATGAAACTCAGACAAAACTTGCTGAGGTTTTGTCTGCAGGTTTTGTCTGAGTTAATTTTTATATAAAATAAATATAAAAATTTATTTTATATTTGTGAAAATAAATACAAATATATAGAATATTCACTAAAAATCTATCTGTTTTTCTCCCACAATTAAATTCAAACATATTTGTTAGCTTTTAGAAAATAATCATTTATACTGGAAGAAAAATGCAACGAGAAAGAGAGAGAGTTAAACTCTGTGTTAAACAGCAAGGGAAAAAACAGAGGAATAAATCTGCTGAAAAATAAAGGCTAATGGTGGAAATGGGAATGAATATCTTGAACGTAAGTGGCCACATCTGGATCTCGAATGCCTAAATGTTTTCCAGATTCTGGCTTGAGAGACGTACAGGCAAGCAACCCCTTTATAGTCATTGCATATTTGAATATCTACCTTCAGAAAGGGTACGACAAAAGGTCGTAGGGGGAAGTTGGTGGCTTCTTGGAGCTTGGAGTGGAATTCCTCGATGGTTAGTGTGGAATTCTGTGGGAGAAGAAGAGAGAAGGAGAAGGAAAACATGACTCCATGTGGAAGGCATTAAGTGATAATATTACTTATTGGAAGCTAAGCTGTATCCTGGTCTGGAGTGAATGTTTTGGCTTTTGTAATAGGAAGCATATGTGGCAGACCACAGTGAAAAGAGCTTCACAAAACAAAGACACAAGCAGAAATCTCAAAATGTTTGTAGTCGTAGGCATTAAAATGTTTCGAATTGCATGTACGTTTTAATAACAGCTTGTCTATATTTTTCTGCAAGGTCTAAGACTGTTCATATAATCTCTGCACTCTAAATTATTTCCTGCATATTGTACTTTTCTGCACAGTTAGATGAAAATGTTTTTCTACGATATTTTGTGTTGCTGTTTCAGCTTTTGACAGACCTCCAGATCTTGCTGAGACTGGCAGAACATACATCAGTTTTATTACCCACGATGTGGTGCACACAAACACCTCAGATTTGACCTTTCACCTTAAAGAACTAGCTATCTTAACGCAATTTCAGAATAGATCTTTGCGCTGTTTTCATCCATGAAGCTAACAATAAAATAAACTGAATCCTGAAAATAAACAAGCGCAAACATACATGTCATGAAAAACACAACAGGCAAGAACCTTAGTGTGCATTATTTGGCAAAAATTAAAGCTTTTGGGCATTTGGACGTTTTAATATTTTCCCCAACAGAACATTTCTCTTGACATTATGTCCATCACAGCACATTATCAGATTAACAGAGTACCTCCATACGTGTACAAATACGCCAAGCCTTTCATTTCATTCAATTTCAAGCTGGTAAAAATGACCATCTTTCCAGGTTAATGTCCATTCAAAATTTTAAGGAGCTTTTGAGTCCATCCATCCGTCCATCTGTCCATCCATCCAAGCAAGAGGTGGGGAATTAAACGTTTTTATATTCTTGTCATTTCTCCTTTTATTTTCTCTCAAAACAGCTTCAAAATGTTCAAGCTCTTTAAATCCACTTTGGAGATTTGTATGACTTTCATGCTCTGCACAAGCATGGTTTCAATAGACGGGCTCTTTTGCCAGCCGAGGATTATAATGTCGTACCGCAAAATGTCTAATAGGTTCGAAAATCTTTTGGCCACTTGCTGAGCCATATTTTTTTTGCTAGCATCTCTGCTTTTAAATATAATCTATATTTTTTGCCGCTGTTTTATTTTGTTAACGTAATTTTTTCTACAAGACCTACTTGAGCTCCTGTAGCCTCTGACTTTAGAGTTGTTACCATATGTCTGATAAAACAAGTGGAGCTTCCAGTGAAACTGAGATTATTTTATTAAGCATGTCCTTTGAATTTCCTTTTCTTGCTATTTTTTTCCACCAGTCAAAAACGATCTCTTTATATCTGCGTTTGTACTTTAATAGCCTTCTGCTTAATAACAAACAGAAGCGTTAATGTAAAATCTGGATTGGATCTTCTTTTGTTTCCATTTCAGTGATTGATGACGCGACTTTCAGTTTCAGCATCAAGTAGACAAAGGAGCTGAACATGCATACTTGCAAAATAACAGTCAAACAAGGGAGAGGAAAAAAAGAATCAAGCGAGAAAAGACAACATGAAAAAAAGCAGACGGTTTTATTTTTCCTCCTCGCACTCTGAATTATTTCCCAGACCTGAGTTTTGTTGCATTCAGTCTTACATCTGTTCGCCCAGATTGCGTCGGGGCTGTTCTTGACAGCTAGTGAAACCTCCTGGGCCTCCGTCTCTCCCTCTCCCCTGCACGCAACCGACTAATTAACAGTGTCACTCTTTTCAATAAGGCAGGAGGAGGGACACAGAGATGCTGATAGCAGAGATGAAACAGAGGGAGAACAGAGAGATATGTGGTGGGGAGGTGTGCGAGCCAAAAGGACACAGGAGAGGCATGTGCGTTCGCAGACGATGAGAAAAATAAACACAGAAAAAGCCAAAAGCAGGTTATACTCTGTGGTTAATTAAGAAAATATCTCCCCCTCTCTCCTCTTCATCTCTTCTGCCTCCTCCTCTTTTCAGCACAACATTCAATCACTATTTCGGTATCCCCCTGCTCATTAAGC
Organism: Phalloptychus januarius; assembly: GCA_902982915.1. NCBI lineage: Eukaryota > Metazoa > Chordata > Actinopteri > Cyprinodontiformes > Poeciliidae > Phalloptychus > Phalloptychus januarius. Next base: position 1,438,612 of record CADWAE010000478.1, read on the forward strand.
TCACATTTTCTCTGATCGCAGCCTTGATATGTCCATGTCGGCTAAGCTAGAGAACACATCTGTTTTATCTAATCTCAGTTGGTTGAATGTGTTTTTACACTTGCAGGGTTCATTTGTGCTGCATCGGATGTGAGGTTGAAATAGCATATTAACATATTCATTTGTACCAAGGTTTTCATAAAACTCTGAGTTATGTGGCTTTCATTTAGAAAGGGATTTAAAATTAAATCATATTCTTTAATATGATTGTGTGAAACACACTCAACTCGTAATTTATATAATAAGTTCAATCATTTAATAAAATGTCTAGAATTAAATTTTTCCAGCTGAATTGAATGAGGTTAGGAAAAATCAGGCAGGTAACAGATCAGACCAACCTGAAAGCAATGTTGTGCAGAAAATTCATTTTGTAACAGATTTTCAGGGCAACGTAGTGATTATAGATGCCAAAGAGAATTCACTTTAGAAAACTCCAAATACGGAATAAAATAGTCAAAAATACCTGCAAAACGTGAATAAAATAGTATAATGATAGTGCTACTTTCAGTGTCTATTAAAGTTAAAATATCAATATTTAAAAGAAACAGAAATAACAGTTTGGTGAGATCTGAACCAAGCTGCGCACTGATTTACATCAGTTTATGTAAAACTAATTTACAAAAGTTGTCAGCTGAAGCACTTAAGACAGAAGGCATTTACACTTTCCTAGAGTATTTAAAATCTTGCTTTACAAACGCAATTAAAACGGCCTACTGTGAATGACAAGTGACTAATGAACAACAGCGCTCCCGTAATCACTTTTGTGTTCAGTGGGAAATACTAAACATGCTATTCTTGCTGAATATCTTCCAAAAATAAATTTATTCTGGGAGTCATTTAACCCTTTCACCACTCTTATGCACATGGAAGCTGCTCACCACTAGTCCCAGCACTAGTGTGCGGACTCGCTCGCCGATTTCGGGTGAGATATCGTTCCCAAACTGTTGTAGAGTTGTGAGGAATCGCTTGAGTTTGCTGAGCTGCCGGGCACCGCAAGCCGGTGGCAGCTGTTGGTTGGCCAGCGAAGATGAGGAGGATGAGCTGGGGCCGTTGCTGTAACCATTTGGAGGAGATGGTGCGCCGTTGAGGGCCGTCGGGGAGTGGCTGCTGCCATTTGTCACTGCACAAAACAAAGATGAGAAGAATTTTAAACTTAATTCCTAACATTTTTGAGAATTAATGTCCTTCAATATCTCACATTGAAGGACACAAAAACTAAAATGTCAAATGTCAGAAAAGAGACCAATCAAATGAGACATTATTAAGTTGAGTGAACACAGTTTTTAGTGATGGATAACGGTTCATCCAATCCATCAAAGCAATGCATGCTCCACTGTTAACACTCTTCACTCTCCACATTTATTTGCAATTTCTGTGCGTTTTTTGATCCCTTAAGTCATCCCCACGGAAAAGCACATGGAGATATTTCACCTCCTTCTTCCTCCTTCTCACTTTCCTTCTCCTCTGCAGTCTAAACAAGCAGGGACAGCGGGACCCCCACTAGACTGAGACTACAGGAGTCGCGTGTCTTTGTTCATGTTGGGGGAGTCGATGTACAAAGACATACAAGGCAACATAAAGCTCTCTCTTTAATGAGATTAGTCTCTGACTAGCGATACATTCACTCCCCCTCTGGCCGCCGTCCAAGGCTGCCACTGTAAAGAGACGAGAGAGACGAGATACTCAAACTGCATCTGGTGACAATTATGGTGGATGGAAATCAAAGCGTACTGCTTTGTAAAAAAAAAAAAAAAAAAACGCTTGGCATGGGTAATGAGAGAGCCAGGTCTTTCCTCCATCATTGCACGGAGGCATCAACGTTAATTGTGGGGTGCAAGTGTATGCAGCAGAAAGAGACAGAAGGATAGAAAAAAATGTGTATAAATTAAGTTCAAGGGGTGCAAGGAAAGTCTGAAGCTGGAAAAGAACAAAACACAGCCTCTATTGCAGACTAGAAGGAGCGCCGCTTAGATAAGACTTGAGAGCTTGAAGCATTTTGAGCTACTCGGCTTCAGATTCCTTGATTCTAGTGCTCTTCATGAAAGTGGTTAAGTATCTACTTCTGAGAGAATACTAGGGTATAATTTGCTCATCACCATGATGTGCGTATCATGGCGAAGCTCCAATAGTTTGTAAGTGTGGGTGTTAATGAACTAGTGGAGGGAGCTCTGCCTTACGGAAAAGACTCAATGCAACTTGATAATAAGGTCTTAAGGTGCTGCTAGCCCCCTTTTTAATATTTACATACTTTAGTTGTCTTCCTATGGAGCTGTCCTGTGGAAGAGTCAGTTCATCCGTAAATCTTTTTCAAAATTAAAGCCATGTTCAGGTCAACTGTGGTCTTACTTTAGGGGTTGGTTAAGGTTCTGCTGTTGTTTGAGGTTCAGTGAAGTTTCTGTCCCAAAATCTTAAAAAGGCTTTTTAAAGACTAAAAACTACGCAATATGGTGAAAAAAAAGTTAAACTGGAAAATATGGCATTTTACTCTAGGTCTGTTTGTTCCTTCATGATTTTGTGTCTGCATTTCAGACAAGTTTTTTCCATTACATTTCTTCCTGCTTCCATTTTGTTCTGGCGAACTCACCGTTTGGAACTTATTTACTTAAATCATTTATCACATTTTAGTTTATGCATCCGGCAGGTGAGTACTTCATGAATTCTGGGGATAAAAGCCATAAAATGCTAAAATCTTACATAGAGATAAATATAATTCAGCAGCCATTCAGTAAATTATAATATGCATCCCGCCATGCATATTCGCTTGGCAGATTAAAACTACCTTTTGAAAATAACATCTTTTAAGTCAGTATCATACATACGTTCACATTTTCTTTACCACCTCATCCACAAATATTTGTACTAAAAATAATTCTTTATTGGTCTAATTTAATATCTTGATCTTAAATGTTATGTTTTCATTGTCTGTAAGTGGAAAATTGTTATAATTAATACAAATACAGACATAAAATAATCAGTCAGTGTGTAATTAATCTACATAATGTTTGTGAAGTAGCTTAACATTTCAATAATCTTGTAATCTATTAAAAATTACTGTATATTTTTTTTCTGCTTCCAATAAATGAAACATTTGGGATTTTGACCCCTGATCTTATAAAACAATTCTAAGCAACATTTTTCCTGGGTAGACATATTAAATTATTGTAGTCATATAATTTCTTATACAATAAGTGTTAACAATATTGCACACAATTACTTTCAGTGATGCCCAAAGCAGATAATATCTCCTGAAAACTGCCTTTCAAACATGAAGCTTCAGAAATGACCAGAACTCTGCTGCTGTCAAAGAGCTTCATCAATTTTTACCTTTTCTTTCATCTATTAGCATTGCAAAGAAGCAAAGTGCTGACTTATGTGATACAGAATTACAGCGCTGCTCACATGTGGTGGGTGTGTAAGAGCTGTTGCGGGGTGCCCCTTGTGTACTGGGTGGAGGTGGCATGGCAGGGGGCGTCAACCTGGACTGTGTCTTGACATCCGCAGGCGAGTCGGGCATGGTGGAACGCTTCCCAGTGCGATCTGATGAAAGACAAAATCAAAAGCAGAGGTCACATCACTGCTCGGTTAAGAAAACATCTTCTTCACAAGACGAGTCCAAAATACGAATTGATGACGAAGCCTGCAAGGAATTTTAAATGGACTCGGTTTTGATGCTGACTTGTCCACGCTGCATGCGCATTATGTGACCTTTTGGCTGCGATAAATTTGCTCTACGAGAGGATTGTGACTCTGATTCCAGCACACATTGTGTCACCCAAAACAATCATACCGCCCTCCAACACACCCCCACTTTTACAAAACCACCCCGACCAACGCCCACCCCTAAAGCCCCGAGTTAATGACTGCATCGTTCATTACAGTCACACTAATGCCCTCGTTCCCACAGTTTAATTCTTGTAACTCCCAGTTATATTCACATCTGCTCAGAAAGGAGACATTTCACAGATAAACTTCATTATCACAACCAAAACATTTTCTCTGATACGTCTGTTTTCACTTAATTCAGTTGCTTGCTGTTCGGGCGATAACGCAACATATTGAATATATGGGAACGGCAACAAGACCTTATCAGAGTCCCGCAGTGCGCTGAAGGGCAGAGCCCCTCATTGTGCAAGCGAAGATACTGAACTTCTTTTTGCAAAAAGCTGTAACAAGATTGACTGAATCAACAGACTGTTATCAAATCATGTCTCTGTGGCACATTTTGGAAAGGAAATTATATATAAAAAAAAGTAGATGGAAAAAGAGAGCTACAAGGTGAACCACAAGTACATTCTGTGACAATGACAGTGTTGCTGTAGCCCTGGAGTAAATGTAACATGGTGAAGAAGTCAAACAGTCAGTCCTTCTGGACTCGGACCATACCTGTTTTACAGCAAGGGGGGAGCACTCATGGACATTTTCCACTGGACCCTCCACTGTGTGTGTTTTTCTCTGCTGCTTTTCATTGTTTGAATCCAAAGTGTCATTCTGTCAAGCTTAGGTGAAACGAAATAAACAGGATAGTCTGAGCCTATTAGCTCCAAGCCCTGCTGCCAGCAGCCGCGGCGCACCATGACTAAGAATTTTAGTCACACTGACTTGGCTTTCAGCAGGGAGACAGGCAAGAGATGGAGATGTTTGCTCCGCAGCTCTGTTTTCCATTTACCCTGTTGGAGCATGTTTGTTTATCCTAAAGTACACATCGACCTGCTGCAGAGACAGCAGAATGAGAATGATGTAAGTGTGTGAAAGATTTGAGATTTTCAAGCAAGGTTTGTGAACTCTAACTGCGAATTAAGTGTTGGACACTCAGAAAATAGTGATTGTTAGTTATAATGCACTTTTTTCACTTGATGGAATATTAATGTATTTCAAAAAGTCAGATGAACGCGGAGATCCTGACTGTTGCTGGGAGTCAGACTGAAGTCAATTATTCCCAAAATAAGTTCTATATTTAAATAGTAATATGATGTCTGTCAACTGTTGGCAACACTGGTCACTGCAACTGAACAATATCAGAAAACATGCCAGTGACAACTGAAACATCACGTTGTCTCTGTATCATTTACACTTTACTATTAATAATTATCGTACTGTAGGTTAGTCGGGGATATCTTAAGGAAAGGACTTGGTATTAAATTGAGTACAGCTGCAACAATACAGCCAATACACAATACTGGACTCAAGATCTTTTCAATAATTTTGAGAACTCTAATAATTCCCCACTCTTTGTTTTCACTAACTACAAGCCTTTTTCCAGAGGCTCTGCTTAGCCCGAACTAGTCTGAGATTTTCTAGGAAGAACGAGTTCTCCACACTGTTCATGGTGGACTGGGTGATTTTTTTAATGTACATATTGAACAGCCAACTTCAAAACAAAACCTAAAACCTTTTAGGCAAATGTTACAACACGCTTTTGACACATGTTTATGTTTTATTAGGTTACACTGCCGAAACCTAGAACTAGATAGACAGACAGATTAACAAAGCTACCTGCTATGATGCAAAAGGTGAAAGAACGGGTGTTGCATGAGTCGATACAAAGTAAGGATTGACGGAAAAATGTGATGAGAGCACAAAACCCTTCTCTATACTTTCCATCCAGGCCAGACAAAAAACGCTTTCCCTCTCTAATTTTGACACAATAAACATGTCTTGGGTATTTGTTTAACAAATTCAGCAGAAATGCCAGAAGAAATAAATCTTGCCTCTAGCAGAAAACTATCACTGCCTACAACACGATCTGTGAAAATACAAGGTCATTAAAAACAGATATCTGGGAGTGAGGACCCCAGGTAATTCATCATTTCCCCGTCAAACAAGAAAGACCTCACGCTGTATATGCTTAACGGGCCAATTAAATCGAGTAAAGCCACCGTTTCACACATGGCTGTGATTACTCAGTTCCAATATACTGTTGAGCTCATGCTGCTGATTGTTCTGTGTATTACTTTTCCTGATTGTGGGGTCATTTTGGCCCACTTAATTTGATCTGTCATGAAGTGGAGGAGGAAATCAGCATTCAGAAGTTGAGAACAATTACTTTAATCTTCATCAGAAAATCTAAAAATGAAATTCAATCTCACATCACTACAATGTAGTTTAAGTGATATATTTATCTAATAGAAGGGAAATTGCATTTTTCAGAACTAGTTATGCTCTTCTAAGCAAAACATCTGGCCAAACTTGAATATTTTAAGCAGAAAGGCTGATCTTGACACGGCTTGTGATTGGATGAAGAGATGAGTTTAGTTGCAGGCTTATCATTGGTAGATAACACCTGGGTCAACTTTATGATTGCACTGAGGTAAGAGAGACGAATCTTGAAACCCGTCTGCGAAGACGAAGATGAAGGATAAGGAATGAGTTAGTGTGAAAACCTGCGCGTACGAGTCGCCAGACAATAACATACTGTCACACACATGAACTGTGTGACTTACAAACAGCTCCGTCTCGCCGCCTGATTTGATTGGGTGCACTACACGGCCTGTAAGTGGAATAAAATCGATGGCTTCATGCTAACCAACAAGGCCTGTGGCATCCATTCACTGCCACGCTTCTTGAATCAATAGGAATTCATATCAACAAAATAAATTGTAAAAAATAAAAATACATCACACAACTCAAGCTCGTGATTGCAAACAGTTCTGCCCATGAATATGGCGTGTATATTTTACGACAGGAGCAGGCAAACAATCAGACAAGCTCTCATTTTATTACAGCTATAGAAGATGGCTGAACCACATGAAGCACTTGCTTCTGCATGCATAATTTAGAAGCAAAAAGCAACCTTAAACAACCTTGAAATATGGGGCATCTCGTCCAGTCTAATGCATCTGTTAAAAGTTAATGGCCGGCTGCACATCTATTGTCCATTTATTAGTCCTGTTACTGTCCTGCCTGCATAAAATCATAAAGAAAGCAAGCACCAGATCTGTGGCCAATCGATGGCAGTCCAGGACAGACGGGTATTGATGTGCAGAGCCTTAATGGAAAGGGGAAGGTGGGGGGAGGGCGATGAGTGCTTTGACTTTACCTAACTCACATTACGACTTCTCAGAAGTGCTGTTGTCCAGCAGTTAATGGATTGAAGAGGATGAGAACAGTTGTTGAAGAGGCAGCAATTAGATGTGAGGGAACAGAAGAGTCTCTTCAATGTGTTGATTCACTTGGACAGAAGGGGTGCTAAACCTATCGATCACGCCTGGAGATGACAGAGATAAATGACTCACATTAGCCTCCCCCATTCAGGACTTTTTTTCTTTACCTACTGCAGCATGAAAGAGCTTTTAGTACAAATATTGGTAGATGAGGTGGTTTGAATAAGATATACTTGAGAGACTATAAGTGCTGTGATGGTGTCTCATTGCATATCGTTTCCCGTCTATCATAATGAAGTAGAGTTACTTGGATTTTAATTGAATCACAAGCTCCCAAAGGTTGGGCAAGTTTCATAGCTTTACAAATTGAGTCATCTGGTAGTTTTTAGGTAAGAAAAAGGCATCTTGGACAGAAATTGTATCTACCTGTGTTGTGCTGGATTTGACATCCAATAATTTAAAGTAATTCCAACATCTATTGATTAATAACATTAGGAAGGGCAATGTTGTACTGTTTATCAAGTACCAAACAAAACAAAAAAACTTATTGTGACAGGAGTCCATGAAAGCTGATGGAGGAATTTGATCATTTTTGATCAATTCAGAAGTTGATACCATCCTGGAGTTACATGTATGACTAAATGTAATTAAATTGTTTGGCAAGACAGGTTAACTACTTAAAGTAACTAACAGAGTAGTCATGATTATTGGGAAGGTTTTACATCAACAGCAAAATTCTGGCTATAGAAATCTCAAAATGGCTGTTTCTGGCTTTGTGAGGTCCCTATGCGATACACTTGTTTTACTGAGTTTTCAAATGAATAAATTATTCATGAACATGTAAAAATCTAGTAAACTTTCAAAGTTTTCCCCACAATAATTTATCTTTATCTAATTTAACCTCTCAAACCTGCATAGGAAAATAACAATCCTCTGTTCATCAATAAATAAAAAGTGCTTTCAACAATGTTTACGATTTGAAAGCAACTCAAGTTTTCTCAAGAAGCTTTAATAAATACATAAATAGTGTGGACTAACTCTAAACAGATTGGACTGTTTCCAACATATCAAAGTGCAAACAACATCAAGAATCTTGCAGGAATATTAATACTATGACTTAACATGCAGAACTCAACATCAGAGCAATTTTGGATCGGTTACTATTTGTTTTGACCTTTGCACGCTATAAACAGAAATCAATATGGAGTAGACTGCCTGAAATAAGAAATTATTTATTATGGCAAAAAAACTAATACCCACAGCTTACCGTTGCAACTTAATGTATTCATATATTCACATTTGTTTTCAGTCATCAATACATGTGATTTTAATTATCCTTGAATGATGTTGAATATTTTGGTTTCTGGTCCATCCATCCATTTTCCTACAACCTTGTGTAGGAAAATGACCCCAGTGTCAATGACCCCCTCCCGACCCCAGTAAGGCTACTGGGGTCGGGAGGGTTGCTGGTGTCTATCTCCAGCTATCGTCTAGCTCCAGGGTACACCCTGGACAGGTCGCCAGTCTGTCGCAGGGCAACACAGAGACAGACAAGACAAACAACTATGCACACACACTCACACCTAGGGACAATTTAGAGGGACCAATTAACCTGACACTCATGTTTTTGGACTGTGGGAGGAAGCCGGAGTACCCGGAGAGAACCCACGCATGCACAGGGAGAACAGAAAGACCGGGGCCGGGAATCGAACCCAGAACCTTCTTGCTGCAAGGCAACAGCTCTACCAGCTGCGCCACTGGGCAGCCGGTTTATGGTCCCCTTGCGACTTATGGGGCTCTATGTATTTGAATGATCTACATATAATAAGGAATTGCTCAGACTCTGCCTGCATGAAGAATTTTAGCCAAAAACACTATGATGAATATTTTACCACTTCCTCTCATCACTTTTCTACTAGCAGGAGGTTTTTAATGTTATGTTGAATTTGATGAGGGGATCATAATCTGGCCCAAAGAGCGATTCTAACCACAATCAGAAATAATAAGAAAATTGCATGCAGACAGTTTTAGGATTACATCTAAGACCAAAATTTATATCTAAGAAAAACTTAAGAGAAATCAACTTACATGGGTAAAAATTTTTGTTTTCTGTTTGAAAATAGACACATTTTTAAACAAAATGGGCATGAAACAGTGAACTCCAGCTGGTGAAAGGGTGACTTGGCGTCAGTACCAAAAGACAGTAACTCATGTTTGTTTTGTTTACATGACATTTTTTGCCGTTTAAAGAAGTGTTTCTCTTGATTGGGTCCTGATTGTGAGATAAGTGCTGAGAGTGGGTAAAAAAACGGAGCAGGAAATTACATAAAAAATAATAATTCCTAATGTTGACTTTGAAGCAGTTGTACTGGGAATCACTGAACGGCTTGGGAACCTTTGCCCTTGGGGATGTCACAAGCCGCCATGAAAGGCCTTTACTTTCTCTGTTATGAAAAAAAAACAACTAACCTGTCTCTATTCTCACAACCGTGATTACAAAAGCCTACCTCCTCAGAAAAAATAAAAGTAAAGGTTGAGCTGTTTGGATTTTTAACTTCTTTAATCATAGAAACCAGACACAACCCCGGACAACTACCTGCCACACACAGATATGTCTTCACACTTACATCAGCCCGTTTGCGTCGTCCATGATTACATGATCCTCGATGTTTGCAAAATCTCACCCTCTTTCTTCGCCTTTTTTTCCTCCCCGTTGCTCCTGCTTCTCTTTCAGCCAAGCTCAAAGAAAGGAGATTTTTATCCCCCTGCCGACTTGAGATTCATGCCTTTTCCAATGTTACATCCAAGTTACATCACTTGCCTCAAACAAGGTTGTTGCAATGAACGTTATCTAGGAGAGCGTGGTCCCTGAGAAACAGTTCACCGTGTTATAGAGAGGACTTTGCTAACCCACTACTCAAGGCAAAAATACAATGTTATATCAAACTGGTGTATATTTCATCATGGCGCTCAAAGCCAGCGGTCATTTTGTATTCAAATCACCTTGTGAAACTCAGACAACACAACCGAACGCTTGGTGTTTTGAAAAAGAATATCACCAGGAAATAAAGTTAAACAATCTGGATTACAGATTGTATGAGCCAGAATTATATTTGCTTGTTTGTGTGCAGTGATTTGAGCCATTTAACGCACAAACAATGATGAGATAATGTGCCAGGTGAGATTACGCTTTAGAAGTTAACCCAGTAAAATTGACATTGGTGCATGGTAAGAATTTATGGCTGCAGCATGGAGAGTGTTACAGTCAGTGTGGGCAAATTAATGCATCAATTAGAAACAAATTAGGATTATTCTGTAGGGAGAAAACACAAAGGGGCCCCAAAATAAATTCTGCCTAGGGCTTTAAATATTCTGGGTCTGCTTCTGTTCATATGCTATGAAAGCATAAAGGAAGTCATGTAATCCTTACACACACTGAAATGTAGGCAACAGAGGCACCAAAGTCGAAGAAATCCTGCACTCATGTTCACAGCATGCCAATGTTTGTGCAGAATGAAACCTCTGGGTGTACCATATCAAAACACACACCCAGTACATGGCAATGTGTGAAGAGACAGAGCAGGTAATGGAAGAGATGAAGCGATAGTGAGACGGTGTGATAGAGGCTTGTGATTGCGCTGTGTGCTGGCTGCTTGCAGATGTGGAGAGAAGAAAGGGGCCACAGACACAAGAGATAGATATCAGTGGAGAGAACGAAAGGATAGGTGTGTTAAAGGAGCACTGCAGAGGGAAAGGTGCACTGATTGAGATTCAGACTGAGTACGCACAGGACCAGGAGAGATCTATCTGTATGCAAGAGGAGTAAGAGACACACACACACACTGGTTCACGCAAATACCCAGCCAGATGGAGCAGTATGCAGAGCATGTCCCATCAAACTCCACCCGCTTGTCAAGAAGATATATGGATGCAACCCCACAAAACAACACTCAAACACACAGCTGCAAGCACGCACACTGCTCACCAAATAGAAAAACTTTCTTTTCTCCCTCTCACACACACAAACACACAAATAGATGTAATTGCCATCATATTTTTTTATTTTCCTCCCAAACAGGTTCAGAATGCAGAGAAAACCCCAAGCCGGAGTGCTCTCCTCTTTTCCCTTACTCCGCCTCATCTCTTTAATCTTTTCCTCCACTTCCTAAAATTGTCAACACAAGCCGATGATCACGCATTGCTAAATCTCATCCGTGGCTGCTAAGCTATCTCGTCTCCCGGCAACATCAAGCTGAATGGTGCTGGAACAAAGGTCAAAAGATCATTTCCATATACACTTGGAGCAACATTGTGAAGTTTCTATTTTGGTTTTATGAAATATTTGCTTTATACACTCACTCAAGTCTCACTAAATGAAACATTAATATTGTTTGTTTCTTTCCTCCAAGATGTTGCTCTGCTATGCGCTTTTCTTTTATTAATGCAAAGAGAGAGAAAACAATAGATTTTTTTCTGACCAATAAAAAATTATTCAGAGGTATTGAAAAGCACACTATCTACCTGAGAGTAATACGTTATTTCAGAAGTCTTTCTGCTTACCATATAACTTCTTACATCATGAGTAAATCACATCTTAATGGCCCACGATGGGAATAGATCTGCTGCTGATCAGTGCTGACTGTCCTCCTCAGCTCCCACCTTATCTGCATTTTTGTTTCAGAAGAACATAAGGAGATTTCTCGACCGTACGCAGAGGTCTGAGCACCATCTGCTCAGTCCCACAAACACTGACACACACATGGTCGCGCACACGCACGTCCTGCAAAACACGCAACGCATTCTCACAAATATGCTGGACAGTAAAACATGTGTGGTGAATAACACTCGAACCCCTCGTTGATGGAAACAAACCGTTAAGCAGCAGATTTATAGTAATGTCTGTTTTACCCATCTGTTGAAATAAAGTCTCTGTAGCAGAGCGAGGAAGCAGGCATTTAAGTAACATTAAAAATGATTCACAGGGACCCCGTCGTGCATTCTCTCAAATCAAACGCACTCCTAATACATCGTGTTGCAATGCAGACTTCAACTGTGGAATGCTAGAAAGCAAAGGACCAGCGACGGAAAAGAAGGACAGAAAATACAGGCATGGATAGAAAGTAAATGAAAGATGGAGGAAAAAAATAAAACAGAGATAAGGGAATGCAAAGACAAATATGGACAGAATAAAATTACAAATGTGATGCAGTTTGGCTTGTTCTTACAAAAATGTAAGAAAATCACTCACAAACTCACATTGTACAAGTGTGTCACCCTTTAGTAATATGCACAACATGTAAAAACCCGTCTGTCACTGTGAAGCATAAGGATAAACATGAGTACATTCAAAATCCCTTAAAGATCCACTAAATCTTACATCCCTGCCACAATGTCTGTGACAGGTGTGTAATGTCTATTTTGTGCTTCAGGAACACTGAATCACACAGTCCTGCATTATTTACTACTGCTAAATAATGCCTTATTATCCTGCATTGCCTTTCTACACATTTCAGATTGTAGTATTAATAATTTGATCAAGCTACCAGAATTTTGGACATGCTAAAAATTGAAAACATGAGGGCCACGGCTTCTACTAATTATTCAAACAACTCAAATCACAGCAATAAGCATTCAGTGACATTACCTGATCTTATGCACACCATGCAGACGATCAGTCTAAATAGAGATTTATTCACTTCTGCCTGATGCTTGAAACTGAAGCTATTACCGACTTCCTGATTAAGTCAGCACCCATCATCTGACCACATAAGGGGAAGAAATAGAGGATTGAAATTTTATTTCCTGCCTACCAAAAAAATCAAGCAACAGAGGCATACCCCATCCAAATGCACAGAAACACAGTGAATTTCAAACCTTTTAGCCCAAAACATGTACACTATTCAAGCCAGAGGCACATCAACAGTGACACACTTTAAAGACATGGCAGGATTTATTGCTTCACAAAATAACCTTATTTACTTCTTCGTTTTTAGAGCTACGTAAAAACGGTTTTCAATACAGCTCCACATTTAGCAAGATAAGTGTGGCAGCAATAAGAAAAAAACATCAGTGAATCATTTTGATTCATTTTGTGTCTTCAGCTATGCCGACCCCAGTTATCTGAAGAAAAAAAACAAAAAACCATTTGTTTTTAAAAAAGAAAATCTAATTTCTTTAAGTCTTCAGTGCCAAATAGATTTTTTAAAACATTGCGTTTTGAAAATTAAGGTTAGGGTGAAACATTTTATGACAAATTCACACTCACACTCTTTGTCCTCGCAACATTTTAAGCCATATAAAAAGTTTTAAAAGATAAAGAGTTGGTAAGTCACTAACAGCCTATAAATGAGCTTTTTTCAATACCGAAACAGCAGATGTTGACTAGGGGCAACATTTTCAATAAAGCCTTTGCTTTTAAGATGGAAATTGTGTTTTTTCCAGAAGCTGGATAGACATAAACACTTAAATGATTTATCTGTCACAAGCCATATAGTTATTGCCACATTCACCTAGGTTATAGCGTGTTTTTGTAAGATTGTGTAGCTCTGATTTTGTTGATCATTTTTCAAGCTGACATGTCAGCATCAGTTAAGTGAGTGTTGCAGTTCTTCTGTGTTTAATGTGTGGAAAAACAGCCTGAGATGAGAGCCTGAGGTCTGCAACAGATATGGGAACGAGTTCAACAAACAAAAGAAGACTGCAGAAAAAGAGACTTGAGGATGCTGCAAAGAGACTTTGAAATTAGGAGATAACATTTAGTGTTCATGAGAGACAGATGTGGAAATCAAATGTGAGCAGCAGATGATGGAAGCAGAAAAAAAAACGTTTTCAGAATATCACATGACTGCTGCCATGTGTTAAGAATTACCGCTCGTTAACCATCTTCCCTCCAAAAAAAAAATGCTTTGAAAAAATATGTCTGCAATTTATAAAATGTGTTCCAGGGCCCTGCTAAGTAGAACCAGATTTGCACAACATAAAACTGGACTTAGCCCCTCACCCCTGTTCCCTGAGAAATGTTACTCCCTATTCTTTTAACACTGTTTTCTTCACCATCGTTCTCCTTCTGCCCTGCAAGAGAAGGTGTTTAAAAAAAAACAGGTCCCAAGTCACATCTGGTGAGCAGAAAGCCAGAGTTATGGTTTGTGGGACCTTGGAGAGGGGCATTACCAGGCTGACAGAATGGGTGTGTGTGTGTACCTGTGTGTGCAACATCAGGACAGTAGTTTGCTAATGGCTGCGAGTGGAGACCAGCCAGAGGCAAAGGCAGCAGGGGAGAGTACAGTCAGTACTGCTGCGATCCATCGCAGGTCTCTGGTGTTTCTTTGAAGTCTACACACTTTCTTCTTGGCTTTTTCGTTTTTACCACTTTTTCCTTTTGTTGTGTCATCACCCAGTCAACTCACTGCCATCTGAATCCATTCAACAACAAGCATAAAGGAGATAAAGAGGTAAAAATAAAATGTTTCCATCCACAGAGGCAGTACGCAGCCACAGTGGAAGAAACAAAAATGCAGCCGTCATTTTATTTAAAGAATGTTTTTGTTTTAAAGTCAAACAACTTGCTTGTTAAAAAGATCTGGTGGAAGTTGTAGGAGGTTCGAACCTGGATTGCAAGTAAAGAGTACAAGAGGTTTGTGAGAAATCAAACTCCATCTTTCGAATTATTTTGAACATGTATTTTTTTTAAACTATTTTGCGGGAAATATGTAATTATTAATCACGTCATTCACATGATTGACATTAAAAAGTACATGTGATTGTTCTATGTGATCTTTTGTGTTAGTGAGGACTGAGTCTTTGTCTTGGTACATTACATTTTGTACTTGGAAGATGGATTATCCAAGTCCCAAGTCATTAAAGTCAAATATAAAGACCTTGAAAGTCTGAGTTTACTGTCAATCAGTAACCCACAGATCAGAGTCAATATGGGTTCAGTGCATTTAAAGGCAAGCCCACGATTACTGAGACCCCTGTCAAATGTCTGTCTAAACTACTTTTTTAGTTTGAGATGTATTGTATACTATATGACATTAATATTTAGCCAGACTCCCAACAGGAATCAGATAGGAATCACTAAACACAAATCATCAAATTGGGTGAGGAAGTCCCAATAAAAGTTTTACGCTGATTATTGAGAAGAGTGCAAATAATTATTAATTGGCATTTTTTAGAAAAACAGATCAATAATTTTATTAACACACATTTGTCTAAGAAAATTATTATTTCCCACCAAATTTCTAAATGGACATTTAAGCCTGTAAGTCTAGGACAGGAAGAAAAGTAAGGGTAGTAGATTCAAGCCTAATTTGAATATTTTTCTTAGTGTATTTTTCTACATATTTTGAAGAGGCTCTTGCATTAGAAGCTGAAATACCCCTCAAGTGTATAGTTTTGAAAAGAATATGAATGCACATGGTCAGCTTTTTGTGACAGTAGAACTCATGCTCTTTAAAATGTTTTTTTAAATAAATACGTTACATAAAATCTTTGTTCCTTAAAACGTAAACATCAATGTAGCCTTACGTGAACGACAGAAGTAATTAGAAAAATAACCTGCTGCATGTAATAAATAAATGCAGATGTCTTTGTTAGCCCAATAACATATGTACAATGTGCTGGTAAAACTCATTCATGCCTCAAGGTTTTTGTCCTGCAGCAAGCGCTTCAGATCATTGTCCCCCTCACATCGACCTCCCTGCTGTCCATCAAACACCAGCAGCTTTTTCACAAAATGCAACTCTGAATGGGGAGACGGCTAATAGCATCATCACAGATCCGCTGTTTTGTTTTCCCATGGCATAAACACAAATACACACCCACAGACTCTCTCTCTCACACACACATCCTAATCGCTCTCCAGCTCTACAGATGGATGCCACCACTCTCTCTGGAGCGCTGCCAGCGCCAGCTAGTGAACAGCTTGCCTGGCACGGCACTAAGCATGTGTGAGCGTATGAGCACAGGGCTGCGTGTTGGGGTGTGTGTGTGTGTGTGTCTGCGTGCGTCTGCAGAAACAGTAGCAAAATAGCCGAGCGCAGATGGGTGGCCAAATTCCCCACTCCCAAAACCCTCAGCCCTCCCTCCCTCCTCCTTATATACAAGAACACAAACACATCCAAGCCGTACCACGCGCACACACATATGCTCCAGAATAGAGACTCACACCAATACGTGCGCATACTTGCACAGTGTCTTAGTTGTGCTCAAGTGTTCCCGACCTGGCACACTCTGCTCCTGCTTGCACAGCTGCTTCCTCAGTAGCTCACACCAAAACAACAACAACAAAAAATGCCAGTATACACACAAACGCATACATCTGTGGTTAGTTTACACTTCCTGACTATGGCATATAAAACATAAAGTCCACCAAAGCCCACACAGAGGAAGACACACCTATTCCCGTGCATCTGTGCAAGGAGGGATGTGTTCCTTGTTCCCAGTAGCTGAACAGAATAGTATGTTTCTGCTTGTTCGCTTCACACACACACACACATGCACAAGCACGTTAAGCTAAAACATCAAGGCGCTCAGATGGAAAGCCTCTGGTGTTGGTATCTTGCCAGCGGAGGCCTGTAGATCAGCCTGATCATAGCAGTGTGTAGTTATTTGACAATGAAATTAAGACATGAAAGCTCTTGCTGCAACAACAGAGTGAACACAATTATCACAAAGCAGCTGTGTACACTTGAAACCATTTAAAAAGCCAAAGATGTGTTCTGAATTTCTGTTACAGCATGATGCTTTATGTCTTATATCACATCTGTTGATTGAAGGCACTGACTGCTGTCAAGGTTTTATGTGAAAATCACAGCTAAATTCCCATAACACCATTATCCTAGTTTACAGTCCTTTTTATGAGATACCTAAAAAGTGCTGTATTCTCACACTTGTTGATATATGCTCCAAGTAAGCAAGCTGACAAAATGCTCTTACATTTTTCACTGACTTAAAATGCAGAAAACAAATTGCTATGTGGAAATATTTTCAGGAATAAAAACAAATAGGAAAATCATCATCTATTTCATTGAAAAAAACTTGACTTCAAGACAAGCTACAACAGCCTGACCAATTAACCAACTTTTTATGGCCTCAGTATTAAACCATAAAGAGCAGGAGAGCGAAAACATATAATATTGTGTGAATAAAGCACTTTCCAATTTTACTGAAGCCTAGTGGTTAAAACTTTAATAGGTAAAAGTTATGGATAACACTGAAGGATAGTGTCATGTTTTTAAATCCTTCTTTAAATCTTATGCAGCATGTGAATCTCATAAACGCTCATTCAGAAACACAAATTGCAGCTCGGGAACAATGATTCCTGCACACAAAATATGTTTTATTCTCATACGGGGTTAAAGAGAAGGTTTATCAGTGGAATAAATCAGGATCTAGACAGTCAGTCGGTGCTCAGGAGGCTGGCAGCAGGTACTCTCACTCAGTACATAGGGGAAAGCATGGTGGCTGCTAGTGCCAACTGTGCACCGCATAGCCGTGCCAACTCTGCCAGCCTTGCAGTGTCTGTTTGCCAGTGCCATCTGGGTAGGACAGCTCTGCGCACATACAGTACCTCTCCTCAGCACAGAGGGCACAGACACACACACACGCATGGGTGCACACAAGAAAGCAAGGGCAGACGTGCACTCTGAATTCATGTAGCATCCACAAATATGAAGGGTATGAGCACTACACACACAAACACACACACAGACAAATGCACAGCCGGCTGCTGACAGCTCACCATCTGTGCACCGCCTCTGACTTCTCCCTTTGCTTCGTTCTCTGCCCTCGTTTTTTGCTCTCATAAACGCTCCGGCCCTTTCCTTCTTTCTTCACGTTCTCCCGTTAGATCACGTCTTATTGGAAGGAATTTCTAAGCTGCAGAAACCATCTTTTTGTCACGACCACCTGTGCACTCAGGCTTGACATTTGTCTTTTAAATGACAAAATGTAAGATTAAAAACCCTTTGATTGTATAGTCTAACAGGGCAGAATCCTCAGTTCCTCCCTGTATGAAAATGTTTGCCTCTTCCCCCTGATTAGTTATACAAAGGGTAAAGATTACTCCTATTTAATTTCAACTAATTTAAAGTTTGATCATTTGGGACAAATAAGAAAAGGAAACAGAACAATAATAAAAAAAGCATTTTGAGTGAAGCAGGGGTGTAACGAGATATTGTGGTAGATATTGTGGTAAGACAAAGTTCATGTAGTTAAAAACATGAACTTTGTCTTGTAAAGAGCAATTCTGTTGCTGTCAGTAGATGACTGCATCTCACGTTGAAAGTGTAAGATATTATGATGAGCCCCTTTGTGAGCATTTCCTTTGCTTATGTCTATTTTTAAGTTGCACTGTTGTGTTGACATTTAATAAATATTTCAAATAATATTCTTCCCTGAATGTATGGGACATAGAGTAATGGAGAATTGCCCTCTTTCCACTTGTTGCTTCACACTGCTGGTCAGCTGGCTGAAATAACTTTCTTTCAGTCACAAGAACAGCAAGTTTCAGCTGCCTGGAAATATGGCGGTAGTGGTAGTACGATGGAGTTTTACCCCAAGGCTCTCTCCTACTGCAGTCCACAAGTCTGATGTGAACTGGGGACATCTGTCAGAGATCAAGTCCAATGGCACACCAAACCGAGACACGAGACACATGTTAAAAAGGAACCGCCTCCGGTCACCGAGTCCTCCTGTCCACCATAACCAGGAGATAAACCTCCAGTTCTCTCAATTTCTGGATGGGAGAACTGGATTCAATAGGTCCACTTGCACATGTTTGAACATCCCCTGTGGAATGAGAAACTGCAGTGCAGCCTTGGTTTGCAATTGCAACTTGACATGCTGACAGACATCTCCATGGACGTACGGCCACATGAACTTCACATCCTGGTGAGAAAGGCAATGAACTGCATTGAAAACCAACTGATGCCAGCAAATATGAACCAAAGGCCAAAGGACTCTTGATTGAGACATCATCAAGAAGGGTTGCACCACTTTCATGAAAGGAGACCTCTTCCAAAATGTAAACATGATTCATGTTGGATCATGTTTGCATGACCTAAAATGGCCCCTGTGGATCATTGACAAACATAGGGTCTCTTAAGGGCCAGAATCCTTGAGTCTGTCAGCATGAGGTTGTCCACAGCTAAATGCATAGAACCGACCTCTGGACAGACAGCCACCAAATTGTTTTTGCCAGCCACATGCTACATGTCCGAGGTACACTCCAAAATGAAGGACAAGCGCCGCTGTTGCCGCACCAACCACGGTTGTGACACTTTTGCCAAGACTAAGGTGAGTGGCTTGTGGTCAACAAAAGCAGCAACATTCCCTGCTTTATTTAGGAAGTTTAAGAAATTTTATTTTTGGACAAATTTTTTAACTAACATCTGTGGTATTTTTTGTCCAAGGTAATTACACTTTAAAAATCTCATATCTGATTGTTACACAACTGTATTAGAAACTAAACCTTTCAAATTATTACACTGTGCAACTCTTCTGAACAGAGAGCGAAAATGAACACAAGTCAAACCAATTTTAGAGACAGAATTGGTTACAAAAGTACTTTAACAAGATGATAGTAAAGTGGATAGGAGAGAAAAATAAGACAGGAGAAAAGAGGCAGGAAGGTAGCCCGAGTACAGAACCAGAGTTCACATCAAAGACGGGCTCTAACAGGTCATTGCCTTTTCAGATTTTCCTTGGGATGAAGGTCTCCATCATGTGTTTCTCATTAAATCGCTGTGACCTAAAACTAAAGGCTACATAAAACCACAACCATGCTGCTTTCCCTGCTTTGGAGTGATTTCACATGTGCCTCAAGCAACTAGTTTAAAAGATAAAGGCAAAGGCTACATACCCCAATACTTCTTCAATTTTTTTTTTTTTTTGGAATCTGAAAAGGCTCTGCCAAGTGCAATATCTGAAGTCTAAAACATCTTTACCTTCAAATCTGTGTAACATCTATTTCATTTCCTCTCTCTGATCATCTCTACCTGCACGAACTGATTGTTCCTCCCACCATTCATCCTCCCCCAGCCTCTTTCATCCCTCTGGCTGCTGCACAATAATATCCGAAAGATCTATGACTGAACACTTTCCCACTTCCCACCTCTCATCACCCGGGGTCTTACTAGTTTGCCTCCTTCCTCCTGGTACTCCTGTCATACTAAAACCACCCAACCATTTTTGCCACTCCTCTATCTCTGTTTGCCACTTTGTCTGTCTTTCTCTCCCCATTCAAACACACCACATGCTCTGCAAAAAGGAGTCTCATTACAAACAAGGAAAATCCATTTGGAGCAGCCTTCTGCTGCTTCTGCGACCCCCTCTGAACTCTCTCGAGTGGAAATGGCCCACATACTTCCTCTTCTCTAGTCTCTCTCCTGGATTCCACCTCTCTGTAATAATTTCTCTCTACTTCTCGTTTTCTCTGTGTTATGCTTCCCCCTTGAGCCACTCGATTTTCTCCCTTTGTGTAACCTTCGAATTCGTGGTCCATGTTAGGCTATGGCTCGACATTACGAAACTCAAAAAAGTTTATGTGTCAAAATAAAAAATATATTATGGTCATGTACCTTTATTTTTGCAATAAACCGTTACTTCTAGCAAATGTCACTGAAATCAAAATTATATTTCTATAAGAAAGACTTGAGCAAGGTAGTAGTGGCTGAAATAAATCATTTATGAGGTAGTTTGTGTTATTTCTGTTGTTCACAGATCTTGTTTTGCATTTGACTAAGAAAAGTTGAGTAAATACAAAAAACAGTTTTCCCTAATAAATCTGACCCTATGTGAAAAAGTAATTACACCATATAGCAAATTTCTGCTGGTTCCACCTTTTGGCGCCGACATCTGCCATCAAGTGTTTGTAATATCTGGCGATTAGCTTCTTACATCACTGTGCAGGAATCCTGGCCCACTCAAAGACTAACTAAGGATCACACCACACCATCTTAATCTGATTAAGACGCTTAATCTGAACCACTCTAAAACCATTTTTTGAAACCACTTAGAGCTGGACTTGTTTGTGTGTTTCCAATTATTGACCTGCTACATAACCTAAGTGTGCTTGAGCTTAGGAGAGACTGATGATCCCAGATGTAAAGATGTAAATCAATTGCAATGTCATTGTCCCAATATCCAACAAGATTGAGATGTTTTCCAAAAATCATGCTGCCCTAAGAAAAAGCTGTTCAATTTAAAGAAAAACTCACTGATTCTCGGTATTGGTTTCAGATATAAAATGAATTTATTGCACCACTACTTCCAACAATTTCCTCTCTTCAACTCCTCATATCTCCAGTCCACATCCCTCTCCTTCCATGCTTTCTCACTTATCTCTTCTCTCTCACCCTGTCTGCTAAAATCTTTTCTTTTCACCCTCCATTCCTCCATCTCGCCCCCCAGCCCCCTCACTCCTTCTGCTCTGCGTCATCACAACATCTGATTAACATATGTCTGAGCTTTCACTCCCTGTCAGCTTGCAGGCATCTGCACACAGGCACACGCGTTCGCACAATCCCATTTCTCAGGTTCAGGAGCGCAGATAGCAGACAGAAAAAAGGCATTGAAAATTCCCCTGATCCTCTTTTTAACTGCATTTACATCCCCCCTTTCTCTGAGTGACTGTGTTCCGACCAAAGCGAGTACGAGAGGGAAAGCATCTTAACGTTACTACAAGACAACACGGATCCTGTTCCCTGGTGTGCAGCGCAAAATGCCAGTAATGGAGGATGGAGAGGAAGTGGAAGAAACACGATAAGAGAGATGAAAGAGAGCATCCATCAGCTCCTCTGAGAATAGCTACTCCAAAATTACTCATGTTCACATAAATGTTCAGTACATTTAAAAGCTTCCATGAGCACACATTGATTTGATTTCTTCCATTCAATGAACAGTTGGCTGTCTAACTTCATAACCCACTCTTTGGTCATTGTAATCAGATATCTGTTATTGATTGTCTTCAGCAAAGATGCCAGGAACACTAGAGTTAACTCGGGATCTGTCAGACCACACGATCTATGAGTATGGCTCCTTTCTTTGAGCTTTTGGCGCACTCATGTTGAAGGATCTTTATAACCATTGTCCTCAACTGACTTGTTCGCTGATTTCCTGGAATTCATCCAGCTATCCCCGTCTCATCCAAAGGAGTACCTAGCAATAAAAGCAACAGCTGCAGGCAACCAAACAAACACTTGACAGAGAGGCTTGCCAAAACACATAATCCCACCCAACAGTGACAAAAATTTTACAAAAAAAATAACTCCAAATAGTGGGTGATTGTTTGCATTGATCAGTATTTTGTAATACCTGTGATTGTGCCAGCTGGTCAGACAGGCATTTTATGCTATTTGAACAATTTTGTAAAATAATAAATAAGACGCGAGGACAACTACAGGGCAGGCAGCAGCGCTGAAAATGCCACATTTGTAACTGTATGGAACATAAGTCTTGCCGAGTTAAAGTGACTCAGTGTGTGAACGAGCACCGAGGGGCTTACTTTATTCAAGAAATAAACAAGTCAGCTTTTCAAGAAGCCAGTTTTTGTGGAAGCTCCCAACAAACATGCTCAGATTAAAGTAGACAGACAAAAAAAAATCTCATCAAAAAAGACTTAATAACAAGCACACGATGCTAAAGAGGGTAAAATGTTCTTGGTAAAGAGAATCTCACCTTTTCTTTGTGGGCAATGCAGCCATCATCTTGTGTGAAGGGGGGCTTTATAAGAGAGAATGGGAGGAAGGTTTCGTGGAAGGCTTGGTAAACTCAAAGGGGATTAAGAGGGTCAACTCAATGAAGAGTCAATGAGGTGCTCCTGAATAGAGGGTGATGGAGTGAAACACACACCCACACAGACACCCCGAAGTCCCACGGGACGCCCTCTGGCAGCTCTGCATGTTCGCATTAACATTTACAGAGCAGTTATGTCTGAGAAGAGAATGTTATACATAAAAAAGAGTTGCAAGCTAATGCAGGTTAGTGTTTTGTCTTTCATCACAATTACAGAGCCTTGCAAGCATATACATTCCCCATGAAATTTTCCACGATTGGGATTTTTTTGTGAACAGTCAACATAAAGTAGTACATAATTGTGAAGTGAAAGGAGAACAATGCAAGGTTTCTAAATAGTTACAAATAAGAATCATTTGTATCCAGCAACTGTGAATCAATGCTTGTAGAAACACAAGCTCTTTAGAGAAGTGTCTCTACAAGTTTCCAATCTCACAGCAACTGATTTTTCAGTCAGCTCAGTCAAACTGGATGAAGAGTGTTTGTTGGAATATAGTCTGGTCTTTGACTGGCCCGTTGCAACACATGAATATGGTTCATGTGAGAGGATCACCTTGTTGTAATGCTTCAAGGTGAACCTCCTTGTCAACTCTTCTGCAGCCTCAATGAGGTTTTTCTTCAGATATGGTTCTGTATTTATTTGCATCCATTTTACTACCAACCCTTCCTGCACAAGAACATTTCCCTAGCATAATGTTGCCACTGCTGTTTTGTCTTGGTGGTGTGTAAAATGCACACCGCCATGCATCTGTTATACCTTACACTTACACTCTACTTTGTGTTGAATGGTCACACAAAATCCCAGTATAATAAATTCAAGTGGAACAAGGTGGAGACAGTTGCAAATACTTTTGCAACAAGCTTCCATATCACCTATCTTGCAAACTACTCTGTCTATGACTCGGTGTATGTGCGTGTGTGTATGTGTGTACACAGCCTACACAGAACTCAACCACTCAGAGTTTACGCCTCAGTGGAGACCATTAGTAATTCCCTACCCGGCATGCTGGGAAGGCATAGTTTGGGAGAAATACAGGCAAAAAGGCAAAAGTCTAGAGAAGAGCAATGGAGAGGAAGGGTGGGGTGAGACATCAAGGGAGGACAGAATCAGGAGAAGATGGATGAGAGAAAGAGACAGTCAGTGACAGACTGGCACACAAACTCACACACAGATGGGAAGATAAATGAGGCGATATTCTGGCAGTACTACATAACACTGAGAGAAAGGAAAGGGGATATCAGGGCAAACGTCAGTACTCTTCCTTCCTTTTTTGACTGACCAGAGATGGCCTCGACTTTGGTACGATCTGATGCAACTCACCAAAAACTGCCTCCGTGCTGTGTAACACAGTCCTAGTTTAGTCATCAAGCCATTGAAGGGGAATATGTTAAAACTATCAAAAAATCAACCTTCTTTAAAGGGTAGCAATAAACTTGCACTGAGGCAGACCTTTAAATGAGATGAGAAAGACAGGAGAGATACACCAAATGGCAACATTATGAAGGATTGCTGAAGTACTGTACTTTAAGATGTCCAACTATGGAGGAGCTGCAAAAAGGACAGCTAATGTGGACAGGACAACAAAGATGATTGGCAAGGAAAAGGTCATGAATAAACAAGTAGAGGACACAGCAAACGTATGGAAGAAGGCGTTCTTGTCAGAAGAGATTAGCAAAGGTGAGGAAGCATTTCTTTGGACAGAAAAGCTGGTCAGAGTAAACACAGCACAATCTATTTAGAAAACCTGTTAAAGGCCTCAAAAGTCTTCAGCCTGAATTGGAGATTCACCTTTCACCAGAAAACAGACCCTAAGCATAGAGTCAGAATGAAGAGGGTTAGATCAAAGCTGGAGGAGCTTTGGAGAGGACCACCTAATGAAAACATTAAGGCGGATGTGTGAAGTAGAAAGTACAAAGCGAGAAGATGGAAGTGTCTGACAGAGACAAGAAGTCGGTGATGAGGATGTCTCCTAATGGAAAGCGCTCTGTTGGGGTGCACCCTCTGGACGCACTACCTCCATGAGCACATATGTGCGGCTGCAAGTGAACAACAGCTCTGGAGGAAAGGGCGGCTGCACACGGGCTTGGCCTTTTGTGTGTGTTGATGGGAGTGAGAGAAAGGAGACAGAGCTGCAGAGAGACAGCCAAGCAAGAGGGAGAGCAAGTCGAAAAGGTGCAATAAGTAAAGGAGAAAAAAAAAGCAAGGCAAGAGACTCCCTGTGTGTGCTGCAGGTCCCCAGCCATCTGGACCACTCTCTCCCTCCCCCTCGTTCTCCTCTTCCCTCTCCTCCTTTCGGCCGACTGGTGCGCTATTCATGGCGGACCCATTTCACCTTTCAGCGTGTTACACCCTCTTGCCACAATACATGCTAATGAGGTAGAACAAATGAGTTTTCTGCTGCGGGTGCATGCATGTGTGATGGGCTTTCAGCGTGTGTGTGTATGTGGGAGGACTGGTTGTTGAAATGTTTTCCGATCTCTGCTTCCACAGTACACACTTGAATGTTGCACGAACTGTTAATGTAAGTGTAAGGACTGGTTTTGCTTTCTCAGGTGAAGAGAAAGACTAGCAAGTGTTTACTAGCAGGTGAAATGATGCAGGCTTTGACAGATGCTGGATTTTTTTCTTCCCCCCCAGTACTGCAATTCTGTCATCACACACACATCACACACATCCCACTGATAACAAACAACAAGACATAGTTTCATTCCACTCCAGCTTGGGCGATGTTGACACTTTGACGGCAAAGTGGACAGAACATCGAACGGAGAAGAGGAATGAGTGTGCATTTACGCTTTTCTGAAACGAAGATGACATGAAATGAATAGGGTGCTTGATTTGTCACAACAATACACAAGACACTACAATTGACAGTGGCAAGAGAAGTGCAGACAGAAATAAAAATAGAGGAATCGAAAAGGAGAGTAGCGTTCCGAGGGCGAGGAGCAAAACAGTCCCCATCGAGACAGGAAGGGAAGCAGAGGAGACGTTTAAGAACAAATAAAAGCAAGGAGGGGATGGGTGAAAAAAAAGATGTGCAGCAATGTGGACAGAGTTTCTCAAAATGAAGCCCTCACCTCGGAAGAGTAAACACAGCACAGTCTATCTAGAAAATAGATTGTGCTGACTGATTTCTACTGACATAGGAATCAGCAATTTCTATGTCAGTAGGAGGCGCTAGCGATACATCTGTAGCCCTGCCAGCTCCCTCCTCCCTGTCTTCCTCCCCCCCACTTTTCCTCCTTCCATAGTGAATCATTGTGACAGCCTGGCTTGGCAGTCATAATTAACCAAGAGCACCAGCTAGTGTAGCGCTCCGCAGTGAGCCCAGCTCACAGTGCACTGCTCACGGGGAGAGCTGCAACCAGGCACGACAGTAACTCTCGCGCACGTCTGGTCGCTGGTGTGTGTTCCTTCCACACCAGACAATCGCTCTGAAACAGATGCTGAATCGTCTGATTTCATCAGTTCCTCGTAAAGATAATATGTGGCGAGAAGGCTTCCCTTTCGCTTATTTTTGAACCAATCATTCTCATTGTTGAAGACGGACACTGATCAGTGATTAATGTCGGGATCTTTTTTCTACTTGTCTTAAGCGGAGTGATTTAAACTGCATAAAGAAACTTCCTTTAATTTGTATATAGGAAGCTGGAAATGCGTTGCAACTAGTCACTTCTACTACAAACCAACAGCTGATAAAGTTCAAGCTCCACGTCTGTTAAGCAGCCGAACCTCAGGCTACGCCTGGAAAACTTATTGTTTACCTCGTGCTCTTTTCAGTCAAATTCTGTACTAGAAGAACATTAATTCATGTCAACATATAAAACATTTTTTCTGCAACAGTTGTGGAACAAGCTGTGTTACTAAGTTATTCGAACATCCAAAGCATCAAACTAAAGAGCTCAGTTCCCCTTATCAAAATCAATGTTCTTCCAAAACGAAGGAAGTCACTCAAAATTTACCATAAGCAGTTACTAATGGAAATGATGGCACAGCTCCTTCAACTAGCAGAGCAACAGGAACCAGGTCATTCCTGGCTCCCCTCCCGGCCCCCGGGGCCAAGGGCCCTGCCCAAGTCAGCACACAATGGGCCGGGAGAATGAGAGGAACCACTGGCCATCCAGAGATAGCCCCGCTGGTCAGGAACCAGAAGGGGAACCAGAAGGAACCTGAGAAGGGGGATGGGGTGGGGGCCTGGAGGGTTAAGAGGGAAGGCCAAAGAGGATGGGGACCCAGATGGGTGGAGCTGGATGGCTGGCTGTTTGGGGTCAGGATGTGTGTGAAGGGGACAGTGTTTGTGTCTGTGTTTCAGACCGGACTGTGCTGTGTAGATAATAGTCTTGTTCCCATGCACAAACATGTTTCAACTTGTTCACACAGACACACATACATGTTTTTCAATATTTTTTTTTTAATGTCAGGATGTTTTTTCTTTTCTTTTAGGTGATACAAGTTGAACGTATGCTGATAGGATGGAAAGCAGAAGGAGAATATTTGTCACAACAGGGGATTGAAAGTCAATGGTCCAAGTACCTTTGAGCCTTATTCTAAATGTCTTGGCTCCCACCTTGATTAAGGTAGGAGACTTTTTCTGTTACTGCCTTGTGCACCAAACAGAGACCGAACAACAGAGATGGCACATGAATATTTTTTTAAAAAGTGAATTATTTGAAAGAGACAAAGGAAATATCTGGTAGTGATCAGTCCTGCCTCTGGTCCTGTTTTGAGGGGCTCTGGTAAAACACAAGCATTCAACATTCAGTCTGTTGTTTCCATGACAACAAGTGCAGGCCATAGTATTAAAAGACATTTATGTTTTCTCATTCTATACATGTAACTAATGCACAAATGCAGTGAAAAAATTCAAGAACCTGGCATCTTGTTTTTGATGTTTGTTATGTGAGAATTCTTGCACAAACCCAAAAAAAAAACCCAGCTGAACTTTTAAAATAGATTGTTTTTGTTTACTGTGATTGTCTCTACTATCTTTCACAGAACTAGACTCAATGAAGGCTCTTGGTCAACGCCATGAGTCGAATCACTTCTCACGAGGTCCCGCTCCTGTTCCCAGGATTGCACTCACACCAGTTGCTCTGATCGGCGTTTGATAGGCTGTAAATAAAAGGTGAAGTGAAAAGAAGGAGAATAAGCTGTTCTTGCAAAATGCATATTTTCTCAAAAACAGTGTCTTAGTCAAAGTGATCTATTTTTAATGAGTTGCATTTAGTATGACTCTGAACTGACTTTTTCATCAAACACAAAAAAGCAACCCAATATGAAATTGCGTGTCCCCACTAAAAGTATTTTACAACTGCAACAAGAAACATAATGTCTCACTTGATGTTCATTACAGAATGAGATTTCACAATATCACTACAGTATGTCTGGTCAAAGTGAAGCCTGTCTGAACAAGAGCTATCTAAATGCAGTAAGCTTGTGACGTCATCCAGTGAAGTAAATGAAAACTATTACTATAAGCTGTATCTGTTGCTTTAACAAAATAAACTGATACAAACATTTTGGTTGGAAATGCTTTGCTGCAAAAGAAGCAGAAACGAAGTGAACACCTTGTAATCACTGATCATTCCACATCTGGCTAACCATTTGCCACTAATGACACTAAAGATAACATCTGCTTCATAGCTTCCTCTGGGCATTTACATGGAGAAATATGTCAGTTTTTTTTATGAGTCTGGACTGAATTTGATAATGTCTACTTCAGGATCTACAATCTTACAATGAATCAAACTTGAAATGAACACAGATTTTTTTCCACACTAAAAACAGCAAAAAAAACCCCAAAAAAACAAGCTCAGTGAATATCCTTAGATTTTTCAAAAACGGTGCTGAAATCTCGTCTTGCCCTTGAGAACCTAACATAGTTTTCAGCGAGTGCTGACAGTCACAATAGTAGTCATAGCGTCCACTTGCATCTATCTTAGTGCGTTACATTTGGGGTTGTTCTTCCCTAACAAGTAGGACTTCGCAATGTCACAAAAACATGCAGTTGTGATAGCATTGCTGAAATGTTGAAGTAATGGTGTCTGTTATGATTAAATCAAAGTTTCTTCATCACAATACCCCCATGTCTTGCCATAAATTGTAGTATCTATTTGACTGAAAATATACATCCAGTGTAGGCATAGAGCATGGTAAAAGTCTATCCAACACAAAAAATGAATTATTGGCATGTAGAAAGAAGTAAAATGCAATAATATCCAGGCAAGCATTGCACCCAAGCAGTTCTTAGGATTTGAAATATTGCACACATCAAAACTGTAATAATGATTGCTGTTTAATTTATTAGGACATGAATATACACACATATATATATATATGAGCTCAAGGAATTCATATATATGTATATCTAAACTCCTTTTCAGGACTGTTACTTCTTTCTCCAAAACACATCTAGACAAAGATGCAGTTTCACATTATTTGCCGTCTAAGATCCTGAAAAGAAGCTATAACTGCATCTGAGGTCATAATTTTTTTTAAGTTAATGGTGCATTTCGGGGATTTCCGTCTGCCTCTCTTTTTTTTTTTTTTTTTTTTTTTTGGTGTCTGTCACTACTCCTTCCTCCTTCAGCTGCTCAACTCTGTGGCTTCTGGAATCGGTCCGCAGCAGTTTAGAGTCACTCACAAACATACACGTGTTATTCCCGGTTTCTCCATTTCCAGGGTCGAGTTCTCCAGCTGGCACCGGCAAACAGGCTGACATCAGAGCTGCGCAATCACACAGACCTCGCTCACCCCATGTAATAATGTGGTTTTTAAACCGAAACACAACAATTCCACTTTGGATAGCTCCCACTGGCCTGTCTGGGCACTGCTACATAAAGTCTCTCATGCAGAAGTTTGTAGTCCACAACAGCTATGGGCAATGAAAAGCAGAGCTGGATTACAGATGAATTCACATGGAAGTATTTAAATCTTTAAAAAAAGGTGATAGACTTATGGTAATGGCTTTAGCTCATAGTAATTTGCAGAGGTATTCATAACTCCTAATCTTTTTTATACTGGGACATTACAACCACAAACGTCAATGTATTTTGGTGTTATTTTATGTTATGCAGCAATATTTATACTGATGTTTAGAGATCTGAAACTTATGGCATGCAAATGCATTGAAGACAAATATCCTCACATCATGATGCTGCCACCTCTATGTTTAAAAATGGGGTTGAAGTATTCAGGGTTTTGCTTTAGGACAAGAGATCCTCTAAATGGCTTGTGGTAAAAAGGACTACTTGTATGTTTTTTGTTTATGTTTTTCCCATAAAGGTTAGATTTATGAAGTTCATAACTATTAGAAGAGATATTCCCGCTTGTCAGGTGGATTTCTGCAGTTCTGCCAAAGTTACCATTTACTGTTTTGACAACATATGACAAAAGTTCAAAGGGCATGAAGACTTTCTCAAGGCTCTGAGGCCTCCACCTACTTTTCCCCATGTAATGGTCATCTTATTTTCCCAATCTTCTCTCTACAATTCACCTTCCCACACTTTGTCACCTTTCCCCTCTCTTGCCGATCTCTACTTGTGCACCCCCAACCCGATCGTAATCACAATCTAATCCTCTGCAATCAGTTCCCCGTGAAGATACCACCCGCTTCTAACAACAACAACAACAACACACACACGTACACACACACTGAAGCAAATAGAGGTCTGCAAAACACCAAAGAACACCATGCAGGGATAATCATCTAAGTGGCTGGATCAGACAATTATCAAACCTCTGCTCATTCGCTTCAACTTAAACCACCTAAATGAGTTGTGTATTCAAACAGGAAATACACCAGAGCAGAAAGTTAGCAGATAATATTTGAGAGCGGGGGATTCTCAAAATAACATGACTGAGTATAGATTTAATTCTCCATGTGGGAAAATAACAAATAAATGTGGGATCAGGATAAACTGAGGCATGTTACTGGTTATAAGTGTGTGCATGTTTGTATGCGTGTGCGTGCGTGTGTGTCTTCCAACCCCAATCAGCTGATGACTCAGTTTTGTTGTTGTCCTACAAGGCAAAAGCCTAGGGCGGTGAACGACTAATGCATTAGCCTCTTTAGCAATTAGGGGCATCTGTCATGACTCGGTACATGTTTTTGTGCGACTGCATCTTGTAGCCTTGGGCAAAGAGGCAAATAATACAAAGACTCTTATTTTAGCCAAATACACCAGGCTGTGTCCCAGACACACAGAGGCTTTGGTGCAGATGCTCATAGTCTGCAGCTGAATTTAGAGCAGCTTTTTACAAACTGCATACTTGTCTTGTTTACTACTGTGTGAACCTAAAATGTAGTTGCATATAAAAAAAACTCAAGCGTTGCTAATACTATTACACCTATTTGTTGTTTTTTTTTCCACTCTGATGAAGTGGTAAGAAATGTTGCAAGCTATGGTTGTTAAAATGCATTTGTCTGCCGGACTGTGTTGTGTTACAGCAAGAGCACTGATTTAACAGAACATAATTGGCAGTAGGAATAAGCTCAGCACGCTTTTGTTAAGCGACTAAATTACAAAAAAAAAGAAAAAAGTAGGACATGGGTATGTGGTGGAGTAGGAGTGTACATATCCTGCATTCATGCATAGAAGAAACAGCAGCAAATGTAGCTGGTGACTCATGAATGCGCGTGCACCTCGTCTGTTAATATGACATTCCACGCAATTCTTCAAATATTGTTCACTTTATCAAGCCCACAGCGTTGCACACCACCTTACATGGTAGCACTCAAAGCATACCGGCATGCCTTCATTCTTGATTGACAGCTCTGCCATATGGCGCTGGGCTGCGTGGCTTTGTTTGCACATCCAACTTCTGTTTGTGAGCATGCAAGGAGACCAATTTGGTGACTGCACGACTGTGTGTCCATAGTGCGTGTGTGTGTGGGTGGGTTAATGTGTCAGATGTTTACATTTGAAGAAATCGCAGTTCCACCAAAATATGCAATCTTTGCACAACTGTCAAGTATTTTGTGGATTGCACAATAGTCTTCTTAAGGATTTTATAAGATAGTTTCAAACAGATAATATTGAACTCACGCTACAGATATCCTCATCAAGTCAATTTGTCACTTAATACATTTGATAGAGTCCGATTTCTGAAGCTTTGAAGTGCAGTAAAGTAACACATTACATTTCAACCAGTAGTACAAGGTCTACATCAGTATTCTGATTGCATCTACATCTTAATCGCTCATTTAATGACATTTTCAGAAGCTACATTAGTTGATTAGTTGCATTTGTTTGAAATTAAACAGCTAGTTCAAAGGTAAAGAATCTAGACCATCTCTTTCTCTAAATCCAGACTTCAAGGACTTAAACCGACTGAATCTACACATTCTATAATCTTAGGGTTTGTTCTTTTTGTTAGAATGAAAGCAAAATTTATCTTTTTTTTTCACTCAAAAATCTGCCCTATTGCCCAACCACCGGGTGTAGCAGGTTTTACGGGTGAAACTTTGCAACTATAACGGAACTCGAACTTTGTGCTGAAAATGCGTTTAAATCAATTATTAATTTGTAATTCATTTCCAGAATAAAATGCATTTGTTTTACTCTTTACTTCGTAGAAGAAAGCCGGTGAGCAAAAACCAGGGTAATACAAAAAAATACTTAGAGAATAGGGGCTTTCCTCTCACTGAAGCATCCTCAGCCCAATATCTAGGCAGTAATTTGTTCTCTCGCAGGGGAGGCATAAAAACCAGAACTCCAAACTCTCTGCAGTTATGGAAAAAGTGAAGAATGAAAAAAAAAGCCGAAATACTTTATCTCTTTCTAACTGAAAGTTATTACATTTTCTGAATGGTATGACTTCCTAATGGATAGCATATGTGAGTATGTGCACACAGAGAGAGTGCAGTAGTTGAGGTTAAGCTAATAACACACGCAGAGGAGAAACTGGGAACCCGCGGTTTATAAAGAATACTTGTTTCCCTGCCGCACTGAAAACCAGATGTTGATAAAAAGACATTGAGGGGGGGAGCAGCGAGAGGACAGATGGACAAAAAATTACAATCTCTCAGGCCAAACATCTTAAAAGATCTGCCAAAAAAATCCAGAACCTTACAGGAGAAGATGGATTTATGCTCTCCTTTGTTTTTTTGTGTTTTTTTCTCTCTTTTTTTGTGCATGAAATTTCACTGCTCCGTGAGAGCCTTTTTCAGTCATCCACGCCATCCCTGTTCTCTGTGTTAACAAGCCTCAAAAAGTTACGACGAAATCTGGAGCTGTTTAGCGCTTGGAAAAAGACAGATTCTTCCACAAATGGCATCATCACAGCCGAGAAGACCAAACATGGCTGTAGACTCTGGGAGTCAGACAATGGCTCAATCCAGTCGATACAAATCCACATCATGCCAACATAGTCGGCATGAAACACGGTTGATGTCCAACAAGTACTCATTCCTTTTGGTTTCTTAGGTGCCTCAATAACAACACATGGCCTTCAATGTTTCTTGTAAACAAAATCAGATCATTTTTCTAAACCTTATCAAATCAAATGCAACCAGTTTGCATTAGATTTGAGAAGACACCTAACTCAATTACAGATTCATTGGAGAGCATCAAAACAAAATAGTTTTGAAAGAGCATGAAGGCAGCATCATGCTGTGGGGATGCTCCTTTTAAGCAGACACAGACAAGCTGACCAGAGTTGACTGGAAGATGAACAAAGTTTAAAACAGGACCATACTGGAAGGAATCTGTCATAGTAAACATTCCCAAACTTTGCCTGTGCATGGCCAAAAGCAAGTGGACATGAAGTCTACTTGACTTCAATATTCCTCAAGTTCACAGTGGCTACATTTGTTCTGAAATAAATCAGCTCCCATGTTCAGCTTCTTGACATCTCAGAATTACTACAGATGCTTTGTAGTAATTAACTACCCAGTTAACTGTGCTGCTAACAGAGGAGTTCTCTGTGAGAGGATGCAACAAACTTGAGATCAGATCCATCAGGAAAATGTTCATGCTCTCCATCGCATAGTGTCGAGGTTCTGTCGATTTCTCTAATGAAATCCGATACAAAATAAATAAAAGCTATTTTGAATTGGGAAATGTACAACAAAACAAACAGTACGGGCACTGTGAAAAGCTCTGCAAGTAGATAAATGCATGTTACATGTGAAAATTGAGTAATATGGTTATAATTCAGCAGGGAGAAGGGGCAGATGTGTTGATTAAAGGGTTACCAATCGCAAACCCATAAGACATATAAGACAATGGACCAGATCGTAGCCCAGAAAGATGTAAACATTTATGTTTTTACATGCTGCAGACCAGTAAATAGATGGTCTGGGTGTCTGTTCCACATATACACATTCACACTGTGAGGCAGCTCTTCAGATCTGTATCGATTCATCAATACAAACCCACAGCTTCCCACCTTATCTCTTGTCCTGCTGACTTGCAACACCTTTTGAGACTTCAGTCTTTTTCTTCCTCTGAGGCAAAATAATAAACGGAATAAATAAACTAATAGAAAGAACTGAGATTGTTTTTACAGGTGAAAATGCCTTCAAATATTAATTTTATTGAGCACAAAACGGAGAGTAATTTTGCGGCTTTTACAGACTGCATCGACTGCAAGGGAACAAATACTTAGTAGGGTGGATGGTAATGATTCAGACTCATGAAGGCTGGATGGGAATAGGTGGGTCCGCGCGGGGACAGGATGCGCTATAAGTTAAACAAAATGGGGCTGTTACTTGGCCCCATTTTGAGAAAATGGAGCAGCTCTTTTCATATCTTTATTTAACCCCCACTGTCCCCTTTCCCCGCTTCCCCCCTTTATCTTAGAGCCAATTTCCAAAATGGCTCTTCCTTCATATAATTGACGCTTGCCATTTATCGTTCAAGGCACCTGCTGTCGGTTTGACAACAAGACAATCAGATGGAGCGGGCGACCATCGTCCTATTGTCCCGGTTCCTGGTTTGTCTGTGACACTAAGTGACAACAGCTGGAAGCCCTCGCTCTTCCGACAACACCCGTCATGCAAGTCAAATAGATGCACAAAAGAAAAGGGCTTCATTATAGAGACTATAGTGTTGTGATTTTAACCAGCAAGGAGAGGAAACAAGGATTTAATTGTGTCTGCTGAAAGTGAATGAAAGGCTCAGTTGTCTGATCTGGATTTGAACTTGTGTGTTAAAGCACAGGGCAAACAGCACTGCTATCTGCAGATGCTGCTGCAGATTTCTGAATGCAAACCCTCTCGCATCTCTCCTCTTCTTCCCTCTCGACGTAATTGACTGAACATGTCAATACTTGGAGGGATAAAAACAGAGCCTCCACCGTCTGCATGTATTGATCCACACTTCTCTTTCTTTCTCTTTCTGCCTGTCTGCTGATCTTAATTACATTTCTTTTTACCAGGCTGGTCAGGGCAGCTGCCCTTTTCATAAAGCTTACTGCTCATCAGTGCTTATACATTAAAATTAATGGGAGAAAGTGGGGCTGCAAAGGCAAAACATTCAATACTTGGTGGATTTTAATCATTTGAAACAAAGAGAGTGATTCAGAATTCACATCGCACATTAGAGCTTGGTGTCGTTAGCATAGCTAGAAAAATAGCAATCCCTGTGTATACACTCAGCTATGCAGCTTAACTTTTATATTTCCAAAAGGGTGCCAATATTTCCAAATCTGGCATATTTTATGAGAAATAAGTTGAAAATTCAAAGTCTTGTTATAGGCTACAACCTTAATGTTCTCCACTGAAAGTCATGCTCTCTTTTACTCTCTCACAGCCTGAAGTAAATGTATGCATGGTATCAACATATTTCTAATAATGTAAGCAACTTTCACAAAGTCAGTCCACATGCTGAATTCACTAATTCAAAAAGATCAGTTTTCAAAGTTTCTGAGGGTTATCTGCCTGATAACCAATTCTAACCGCCAGACACTTTTTCTGTGAATCTTTCTAAACAGCCTAGATGAACGTGTTCTGACTTTCTCTTCTTTTCTTTGCTGCTTTTTCTTTCTTTACCAATTTGTCTATTTTTCTCCTCCTTTGTTTCTCTGCCTGTGCTCGCCAGTCCACCTCTCACAAAGCACAAAACAACGTATAAAGTCAGGTTTTATGGAGTGATAGGAAGGCACCCCTGTCCATTCTACAACAATTGTTCTCCCATGAACGAGTTAAATAAAAAAGGTTTCCTAATCGCCCAGTTTCACAGCTCACGCCTCCCATCAATCACGGCTGTCTGCGCTTCCTTGGCATTTGTGTGAGCCGTCACGTTCCCACCGTCTGAGCTTTTAAACGTCTGCTGAATTGAAAAACAAAAGCCGTTACACACTGCAGCAAGGTAATCTCCTTCCACATGCGCCAGCATCCTTTCCTTTTCGAACAAATCTCTTTCAAAATATGCAAACGGACACTTTTTTCCATCCCCTCGTGCCCCTGAAGCCCCCTCCCTTGTACCCGTGGCTAATCTATAAATGTAAGTCGTATGACAGGTGAATATTGAGGGGCCTAACGATAACCGGTAACATCTTCACTCGGCCGCCTTATCGCCACTTCACATCTCTATGAAGCGCCTATTCAAAATCACCACCCTTGGCAGAGCTCGGGGAGGAATACACTTGTGTGTCTGTGTGTCCTTTTGTAGTCATAGACATCTATGTGTGTACTTAAATCACACGCAACCACGCACACACGCATGCAATCACATCCAGTGGCTTATCTCCTGAAATAAGAAAAGGGGCTTGTCAGGATGGCACATTGTATAGGCGGGTGTTTGTGTGCAAATGTGTGTGTGAGTGTGAAAGGCAATGTGCATTAGGGCGATTACAATATCAGCCGACTCCAGATGGAGGCAGGAAAATAAACAGTGGATGAGAGTGCAAGCGAGCTAAGGGACAGACATCGTGCGAGGGAGGCTAAGAGAGAGATCCTGGATGTGTGTATTGGTGTGTGTGTGTGTCTGTGTGTGGGGGGTTCTGCTTGTGAGTGATTCAGTTAGAGAAAGTAAAGTTAATTAGCACCTCAGTTCCGGTGTATATCCAGTGAACAGAATGAGGAGTAAATGTGAGACAACGAGTATGTTTATATGCTCCTGAACACATCAATCAGAGAGTATTTAGCCCTGGGTGAGAGAGATGCAGGTAGCAGCGGAGCTAGAAGCCAAAACGTCCACCAGCCAAAGTTATTAGCAAATGAAGCAGCTGCTTTAGAGCCTAAAAGAAACAACAGCAGCATTAATGCTACAGAAGTTAGATAGAAATGTAAATATGTTTATAATGATGATACATAAGAATAAGATAAGATGGACTTAAAAGGAAACTGTGTTTTCTATGATCTGTTCAGGCATGTTTGCATTCTCTGAAAGTGGATGTATTTTCCTTAAGTTTCTGTTTCTTTTTCTTCTTATGGTTAAAAAAAAGTGCAACGCCTGAAACTTAAAACAGTACATTTCATAGAAAGTACTTGTGGGTAAACAAGTTAATGCTTTAGTAGCTTAGCTGTTTTTACGCTACCCTGTTACATTGTTCAGTCACAAACTGTAGAAGTGAGAACATTGTTCTTACAACTATGTAAACATCAGGAATATTAATTGACTTTCCTCCGAATATTGTGGGTTATTTGTCTAAAATCACTTTGCAGTGATTAATTATAATTTAAAAGTTATAATCCTGTTAGATACCTCAAATTTTCCATTTAGTATAAATTTCTAAACTCTCAAAGTCAAAACTAGTTTTTGTAAAAACTAAACCTTCAATATTTTTAAACATCCACACTTTCAATATTTAAATTATATGAATTGAATGCTAGTCAAGCAACAAAAATTTGGTTATTGTGAGACTAGTATTACTTTGAAGTTGTATACTATAAAGCCAACATTAAATTAACAGGCAATATATGTTAATAAACAAGCTAGTTAAACTGTAGAAATTAATAAGAAGACATCTCACACAAATACAATTCTGATTTGGACCTTACACAATCTTGGATCACAACTTTCTGTCATAGAAAGAAAGAGCAGGATTTTGGATAACAGGAAGGCTAACACTGTAGAGCTGTAAGCTGCTCTTCTGTTTTCTCCTTTTGGCTTTTCTGTGTCTGCCTTTGTGGTTTGGAAAAGTTGACAGCATTCTGGGACTGTCAGAGTTAGAAAATATGTTGTTTTGGGAAAATACGCACTAAATGTTTTAGTAAATGGGTTATGCTAATGCCACAAATGCTACAGTAAGAGGCTAAAGAAAAAAAAATGTTGTTTTTATTGTAAAATAGTAAAAACTTGTTTTTCAACAAATCCCCCCTCATCACACACAATGAGACTTCACCTCTGCTCCTGATATAAATAATGAATGATATCTAATGGCAAGAAGGTTTGAAAGAAAAACATTTATTCTTTTCTCATAGCTTATGTTTACTTCGCTAAAGAGAAGATTCAGCTAAGATAGCTGTCAGAAGGTTCAACTTTTACAAGAAAATGGAAACTCAAATATAGTTTGCTAATATTTTCCGTCCATTGACCTCCTCTTCTTTTTGCCCTACAAGTCCCATGTAATCTGAAGTAAAAACCCGAACCAGGCTAATAAAATCAGCTGGTAGTTCTCGCTGTTGACACTTACAGAAAATAAGACACCATAAAAGGCCAACTTACAGCTACAATAAAAAACATATGGGAACGCACTCTCACAAACGTCACAGATACTGGTTTCACAAGCACACACACACCCACACCCACACCCCTACCTGCAACCCCTTTTTTATACCACCGCTGCTCTTTCACGGGTGATGAAATTCAATAAGCAGAGAGGAGAACTGCCCTCACACTGATAACCATCAATGGGCTTATTGATCTACAATGGGATGGGGTGTGTATGGGAGCACGCGCCGTGATTACATCTATAATTCACTCTGGGACTTGGTAACAGACGGCTCTAAATAATAAGAACAGATCTATACACCACGAAGTGCAGAGGACAGTGGTTTTAGCATCCAGTTCAGCAGCTGACATTTGGCCCTCCAACAGCTCTCCTATGTCTAGGGGCTTTGATGCTTCTTCCACTTCAGAATCTTTAATGCTATTACAATTTACGCCTTCGTTTAATAATGTAATTTAAATTGATCTTGTTTTGTTGAGATATGCTTTCGCTTACCTGCCAGACTGGCATACAGACGACTAAGAGAATGTCGTCATTTTTCCCCAAAAAACACAAACCTGAATTTAACACAGACCTGCTCTCGAAATCACAAGCAGAACCGCAAACCAAGGACTTTGTGTTTATAAATGCTGGAATCTAAATCCGAATCCGAACACAAAAGATGATCACACAGGCAGAAGGAGAGCATGATGTGATGCA
Source organism: Phalloptychus januarius (assembly GCA_902982915.1). Classification (NCBI taxonomy): domain Eukaryota; kingdom Metazoa; phylum Chordata; class Actinopteri; order Cyprinodontiformes; family Poeciliidae; genus Phalloptychus; species Phalloptychus januarius. The sequence continues at coordinate 1,477,864 of CADWAE010000478.1, forward strand.
ATCCCAGATGACGGAGAAAAGCTTGCAGGCTTCAGGATCGACTGAGTCAACATCCCTTATTCACCATGCAGCAAACCTGGACCGCATCCAAACGTCTGTATGTCACACTTAAAAGAAGCGCTTTGTAATTACATCACAGCTTCAATGCGACTCTGTGCTGCGGGGGGAAATGTGTGCATGTGGTTTTTTTTTTTCCTATTTTGAAATAATAGTAATTCATTGTTTGTTTCTGTGATTTGAAAGGCTTGTTTGGATTCAGCGTAAACCGCTAGAAATCTATTAGCTGTGGTTAACATCAGAAAGCGGCAAACAAATAAGGGAAGGGGGAGGGAATGTGAATAATCAAAGAGAAGTGAATGTGTGTGTGTGGGGGGGGGGACTGTGTCATCTGCACAGCAGATTGAGCGAGAGTGCAGGCGACGGCACAGTCTTTTTCAGCATTGCTTGCTCGAACTGCCAGCCGGGGTTTGTGTTTGTCTTCAAGTGTGCGGCGAAGGCGAGAATAAAATGGCTTCCATCATTCTTTTTTTTTTTGCAAGGCTGTCCGCATGTGTGTGAGCAGTGGTCTGATGCGTTTGACCCTGTAGCCTCAGAGCTGGAAGAGGAGGAGGAGGAGGGAGGAAGAGGAAGAGAGAACAGGTGTGAGGCAGGCTGGTGGCTGGGCAGATGGCCCCTGGAAGATGCTGCAGAGGCTGGACCACAGAGCAGCATGGCTTTAACGCGAGCCTCTTTTCTGGGTGTAAACACGCTCGCTTTGCACGTGCAATCACAGCACCACTCATTTACTCTCCTGCAACATCAACGGCTCTGTTCGCCTTTCATTTACTGCCTCGGTCTCTCTCTGTTTTGCACGTTTGCTCACTTTCTTAACTTATCCAAACGTGGAAAATGACATCAGATTTCCACAGTGAGTGGAGAGTCCTTGTCATAGTAAAAATATGTAAATTTCAATAACAAACACACATTTTTCTTTGCACATTTGGCCTAAAACTATAGATGCATCAGCTACACATAACCAGCAAAATAACATTAAAGCAGATGACTAAATGTGTATTATTAAATACATTTGCTCAAAAATATCTTTTAGCTCTATTGCATAATTAAAACGAGTTAAACACTTTGCTGGAGCCTTCTCATGGCGCATATAGAAAAAAAAGAAAGAAAGAAAAAAAAATCCCCAGTTGTGTGGTTCTCCAGCAGATATTTTCCTTCCTCTCAAATCTGAGTCGTGAGAAAGTGTCTGCTGTATCTGCAGCCGGCTGAGACAGAGCCGCCTCACGCCCTGTAAACCCGCATGTCTGCGCTTCCCACTGGAGGAAAAATATAGAACGCAAGTCTTTAATTTCAAGACTGCCACTTCGTAAAAAAAAAAAAAAAAAAAAAAAAAAAAGCGAAAGAGGGGGGGGGGGGGAAGCAAAAAAAAGGAGAAGGAAGGAGCGCTTTTAGGATGACAAAGCAACAGAAGAGTGATGATGAAAAAGTTCATATTGGAGAAGATGCGCTCCGAGGAGGAATGAGAAGAAAGATAAGTTGGTTTTTTTGCACATTTTAATCTTAAACCAGAGAGCATAATGTTTACTTTGTTTTCTAAGCATAATATCAGCTGACATAGGATTATTTTTGGAGTGAAATCAATGCAAAAACCCCCAAATATATATTTTCTGAAAAACATTAAAAATAAAAACCATAAATCCCAAACTGAATGCCTAGAAAACATCAACGCCAGTGTCACCATTTAAACAAACTGTAATTTATGGAAATCAAATTATCTCCATTATATGAGTTATGTCTAGTGGGTGCAGGCTTCGAACCGCAATAATCCTAATTTCCCCAAGTCATAATGAAATTTATCATGTGGCCAGAAACTCTTTGTTCTCATGAGCAAGTCAACCAGACGATAAAACATCAGTTTGTTTATAGGACATAACCGATGTAATCCGGAACAGAAAAGGCAAAGAGATTCGCTCAAAAGGTCATCCAATCAAAAATAACGAATCGAAATTAAACATTCCCGAAATACTTTTGAGTTTGTTTTACGGTTTTTTGCAAGCGTGGGAATAAAAACAACGATCACTTACACTGAAAGGAGGCAGAAATTCCCACCATGCGGTACGGCGGTGTGTGCGGGATTAATAATTTCCAGTCTTTTTCACGCGGTGATCCGCCGCCTGCGTCGGGGAGACGAAAACTACAGCGTCCGGCCAGCTCTCGGGGTCTCCTTCGGGTTCCTTCCAGCGGGTCAGAAATGGAGTTGAAACTCCCTCAAACACACAGAAAACAAAAAGCGCTTCTCGCGAACAGGAGGGGTACAAACGACCACAGGAGAGACATTCAGGGTGGGAGAGCCGGGAGTCTTTTGGAGAGGTGAGGAGGAGATGCGAAGGGAAGATGCTGAAGACAGCCGTCTGCTTTCTTTGTGTTTTTCTTCCTGTTCTTGTTTCCTTCCCACTTTCTTTCAAATTCCCATAAGCGTCTGTGTCGGAATTCCAGCCGAAAATAGCTGTTTTCGGGGGAGATGAGAAGCGAACCCTCGGTCTCAGCGCTCGGGTTTGTTGGATTCTGCGTCTCCCTCAGCGTGGGGAAGAGGAGTAGCGGCGCTCTGCCTCCAGTCGGCGGTGCGCAGCAGAGCCAGGTGGCGAGGGGCGGGACTGAAGAGCTGCTGAGGAGGAGGAACAGGAGGAGGACGACGAGGAGGGGAGGCCAGCAGCCAGCTTCTGAGAGTCCTAAAACAGGTTGGGAAAAAGCAGGGTCAGATTAAGTCAACGTGTTTATCACGTGGACTACCTGAAGCTATGTTTTGATTTTAAACGGGCGGGGATAAACCTCTTAGTCAATTCAAGGCACTGTAACTATAATGGACTCATATATACAATTTCACTCTATTTTCAAACCATTGAGCTGTTCACATGCTAGCTTCAATAAGTCTCCGCAACTGCTGCTGATGTAGCAATCTGTAATTACAGAGTAAGAAAAACATGTCTGAAATACATATTCATAATTTTCACTTTAGAACCACATTGCTGATTGCTTGCATTTTTTTTTTAGGATTTTACTTGACAGACAAGCACAAACTGGTGCGTCATTGCAAAGAATAAGGAAATAGTCCATGGTTTTTGTTGATAAAACTCTGAAAAGTGTGGTGTGCATTTTCTTTGAGCTACTGTGTCACCATCCTCCTCTGACCTCAACCCTATTGAGAACCTTTGGAGTTTCCTCAAGCAGAAGATCTGAGGTGGGATGTAGTTCATATCACAAGTTCAATGGATGCAAGAATTGTGCAGGTGATGTCAAAGAAGGGGTCCTATGATAACCTGTAACTCGGTCTGATAAAATGTTTTTGATTGAAATAGCTATTGATTTTAGTACATGTGGCCACTTAATGCTGCACATTCAAAGAATGACCGTTTGCAGTTCTTTATAATCCATAAAATGTTTTGAAAATCTGCTGTGCATAATGTCAAGTTTTTTTTCTCCTCTTAAGCCACCTCAACCCCTTGCCCAAACTTGAAAAGGCTTGCTTCCTCCAAACAAACGCAGGACCAACTCATCTCAGTAACATCCTTTTATTTTCTCTTTTTCTTTAGATGAATCTTATTACCACCATGTGGTTTCAGAGTCGTCAACGAGTAGATAATCGAAGGAGTCAGAGCAGGTTGAAAACCTACAAACAGATAAAGAATTATTAGTTACATCAAACAAAATATATTGCTGTCTATCAGGTCTTTTTGAAGGGAATTGGGACGCTGTAAACTATAATTTTCCCATCCCTACCAGTGGTGTCTTGGAGCCAGCTTTCGGGTGAGGTTCTTTGCTGAAGAGAGTCATTGTGAGCACAGGTGTGCCAAGTTACCTTATAGATTACTGCTGAGCTTGGAAGGGGATGGGTGCGTTTGATTATCTGTGAGGTGCGTGCCAGGTGGGTGGAGATAGATCCAAAGCTCTCCTATTTTCAGGTTTAACTTGACACATAATAATTTGGAACAGTGCATTTTGAGTTTTTATTTTTGAAAAAAAAAATACTGCTCTCATTGGGAGGTTTGTTCAGTAAAACTTGATTTATCCTGTAATAGTTAATTACTTGAAAATTAGACTGACCATCATTTGCATTGAGCATTTAGGAAAATCTGAGAAAATATCACTTGCATAATAATTTGGAACACGGTATATTATCAATCTGAAATTTTTATTGTGACTTTTAACTGGTTTTCTTCAAAAGATTGTCTTGAATTTGAGTGTATTTGACCTGATACAGCTGAGAAACATCCTCACAGCATGATGCCGCCACCATCACTCTTCACAGTTGGGATGATATCTTTAGCACAATGGGAAGATTTTTTATTTATTTTTGCTAGCATTCTACATGTAGGCCACAGAAAATTACATTTTGGTCTGATTTTGTCAAATATTTGTTATGTCGCCTACATGGCTTGTATCAAACTGCTAATGGAACGTCTTGCGGCTTTATTTCAATAATGGCTTCATTTTCTCGCCACTCTCCATTAGGAGACAGATGTGTCGGAAGCAAGACTAATGGCTCCACTACCTGGGCTGTGCATCTCTCCAGATCCTCCAGAGTTACAAGGACCTTTTGACTGCTTTTCTGATTAATTCTCAAATTAAACGGCATGGCACAATGGTTAGGTTAGTCAGTGCTTAATAAAAAACTGACTATATATTTATATTATATATAATTATAATCCCTTCATCAGATTCCAATGATAGGTCAATGAAATCCTGGCTTGCCCATTTGTTTTAAATCTGATCTTTAAAAATAAAGGATTAAAGCTTAAATGTATAGAAGTAAATAGTACCGTAAAAAAAAAGTTAAATTTTATTCCAGTCATTATTCAGAGGTGCTGTATGGGCTTTTATATATTTTTTCCACTCATGAATTTCTAGTGACACTTGGATCCTTCTCTGAGGTACTTACACACATCCCTGGTGTTATAGACCAGAACATACCAGCCAAATGCCTGAGTTCACTGCCATGTGTGAGTGTGTGTGTGAGAAAAAAAATAAAAGATTTAGACTGCATGATGCATGTTTGCATTTCTCTCTCACACACACACACACACACACACATACATACGCATCTTTCCCTGTGCTGAAAAGGCCCAGGCAGGCAGGCTGGCCTGCTGTAACCCAAGGCAAACACTTTCTCCAGACCATCTGGAAGTCATCTCGCCCACAGAGCCAGTGAAAGCGCAGAGCAGAAGCTACGTTTACAACTCAGTGACAACAACCGGTCCTCTTGAACTGCATGGCTGAACAAGTTATGCACCACTGTCTGTTCACAACATGTCATCAAACATTTCATCGTACTCAATTCACTTGTACTGACTGGTTCATTGGCCGTTAGATCAAAATCATCTAAAAAAAGTTAATTCCATCATAAACAAAGTTCTTTGAATTATAAAGGGAAATAAGCTATTTTTTTTTCTGCTGTGTACAGTATGAAAGCAAAAGAGAGACTTTTCAGTGCACCACTGATGTGGAGCACACTGTTCTCTCGGTGTCGTCTCTATGGGGAATAGATGATGCCATTAATGGTAATTGTTTGCAATTGTGTCATAGTGCATTTCTTTCCATTTCATCCTTCTCCTTTCTTCATCTCTCCTTCGCCATTTTAAAGAGCTCAGCTTGTAGGTTACATTACAAGGTAGCATTGATCGATGTAGTCTCTAAATCTCGACCTGTACTTACATGTTCATGCCTGGCTTCTTTTGTCAATTCCTAACAAAAGGCTGTGCACTACAGCACCTTGCAAAGTTATTATCATTAATCCCCCCTTCAGATTTTTCACATTTGCCTGCATTACAACTACAAACCTTTGGAGTATTTTCTTGGGATTTTATATGATAGACTAACACAAACTAGTGCATGATTGTGAAACAGAAGGAAGATGAGACACAGATTTAAACATTTTGGCTTGCATTTTCATTCCCAGGATTAATAGTTTTATTGGAATCCCAGTTGCAGGCCCTTTGGGGTATATCTCTCTATCAGCCTTGCTTTATCAGATCTTTAGAAAAGCTTGAGCTTTGTCAGATCTCAAGGAAGAGTGCCTGGAAGCATACTTATGCCAAAACTCTCTACTATTCAAGCTGACTTTCGGTTTAGGCTTTTTTAATATGATCTGAACCATTCCAGTATAACTAAGGCTATAAGTCTAGTGCCTGATTTTGTTGTATGAGTGAACCTCCAAACCATTTTTCCCCTGTTTCCCCACATGTTTTCTTCTAATATTGCTTCTTCAATCTTTGCTTTAGCTCTGAGCAGTTCCCCTGTCCCACTAGAGAGAAACATTCCCCCAGCATGATGCTGCCACCACCACGTTTCTCCATGGGAAAAGTGTATTCGGGATGTTTAGGTCTCATCTTAATTTCCGTGCGTTCAAATGGGAATTATCTTGCCCTTCTTTCAACGATTAAACAGCATTACTCTTCCATTAAGGTCCGATTTGGTTGGTGTTTAGGGTAATCATATAAAAGTTGCTCACATGTTTCTGATTGTGTAAAATTTTCAAAGTGATGCATCTTTTTCCTCCCATTTCACCATAATGTTCTGCTTTGTTTTGGCTAGTCACAAAAATGCGTTCAAATTTGTGGTTGTAATGTGACAAAATGAGAGACAGGATGAGTGAATACAATCACCAAGTTTATCCATGAGTGGAATCAGAGGGACTACTGAATGACATGACTGGGAAAGCAAACAAGACGCAACACAGGAAGTAAAGCAGCGATTGGAGAAATATGGGAGAAATATATCACTCCCGAATTGGACACACGAAAGGCTTAAATAGGAGCAGAGACAATGTGGCCCACTCAAAGCAAGCGGCCGAATGTGGGAGGAGAAAGAGCTGTGACTGTGAGGATGCAGTCACTCCTCACCTATTTGTGTCCTCTGCTTCGCTCCCAGAGAGCAAGTCTCATGACAATCGCAGCGAAACATCTTGACAGCCGGAGGCACAAGGATAGGCGTTGAGGAAACCTGCAACGGGAAAAGAAGAATAGGGCAATGATCTGTGTATGTGTGTGTGTGTCCTGTGATAATGGTGTGTGAGAGCAGGAAACACACAGTGCCTGCTTTTGCTGCAGGGGTTCCTGGAAGTCAGCCGCCCAGTGCGATCGGTGGCTCTGACACTCGCATGTAAACACACGCGCACACATACACACATGCACACATACAGGATACCTCGCCTCTGAAAGGGAAAAACATGCTGCGTCTGATACATGTGGAAACAGACAAGCAGACTTCCTGCATTTTCCCACCTACTGGGCGGCCACCTGTAACACATTCACGGGCACATGTGCAAACACACACAAACACACACAAAAGACAAGTATAAGTTGAGAGTTGACAGTAAACAAGTGCCACTCAAATCCCTGTAATTATCTGTCATTTAATCAGCATTGCTAGAGGCTTAGCAGCCCACCATCAACATCATCAGCGCTGCTGCTGACAAAAGCTGGGGGTTAAAAGAAAGAGAAACAATTAAACCAAACCTCACCTGGTGTTGAATGTCGCAGTGCTTTCTGACCTGTGTGGAACATGAACAGGAATGCTTAAGCTTACCGGCCATCCACACATATTGCAGCCCGATAGTTACAAAAAGCAAAACTGTGTTTGTTAGTGCTATTATTCAAAAACAACAAAAGAAAGAGAAATTACAAACCCTAAAAGACTTGACTTATATTACTTGAGTCAGACATGAAATGTGAAAATGTAGATAATTCTGGAGTTTTGTTGTTTTGCAACTTGGAGTTGGGGCTTCATACATTTTCTGCAGCAGGGGTTTTCTCATTGCTATTCTCCCATAAGGCTTTGACTGCTTAATAACCAAAGTAATTGTTGTCTGCATCTGTTCGTAACTCCTTCAGCATAGTCAGCGTTGTCCTGGTGTCCTGTCTCATTGGTCTCCTTCTTGCGTGGTTACTCAGTTCATAAAGACAGCCTGATCGGCAGTTTCATACACGTGCCACATTCCCTCCGTTTCTTCTTAATTTAGCAGATCTCCCAGGGATGTTCACTGCCTTAGATATTGATTGTATCCATCCTTGATATACTATTTAAAACTTTTTTTTTCTGATTTGTTTGAAGTGTTCTTTTGTCTTCGTGCTGTAAAGGCACACAGGAATAGTCATTACCCAGTGAATGGACCTTCCAGACACAGATGTCTTTTTAGTGCGATTGCTGGAGACGCTCACTGCTCTCAGGTGATCCTCATTTCACTCATTGTAAGACGACTAGCAGGAATTGGCTGGATCTCTGTTGATTTAGGTCAGGCACTTTAAAAGAGGTCAATCTTTATGCAGTTACTTATTTCGTGTAAAAATATGTTTTAATTAATTGTCTTTATTATGTAGGAATCAGTTTCCAGATCGAGATTTTTTTTTGTGTGACAAAAGTTAAATTTTGTAAAAAAAAGAAAAATAATTTAAAAGGCAAAACAAAAAATTTTTTTTGAAAATTTAAATATATGTGTTAAGTCAACATAACAATTACAAAAGCACAATTTGACTGAAATGTTTACCATTGAAATGAAACCATTGTTTCTCACAACAATAAAACACATTGTCTCCCAATTAAAGTGGAAAATGGCCACTGAACTGCTCACTAGTGATGTATTCACTCATTTGTTTTTGTGCCAGCTTATTTTTGTTCACTGTCATTCTGCCTGGGATCACACACCAATAAGGTCTAATATCATAATTATCAGCTTTAGGGAGAATAGATGAACATATTATCTTACATCAATGGTAAATCTTTTCAGTATAAAATTGTAAGAATACACTTTGATCATTTGAGCTGTGAGATTAAGCAAACAACTGTTTAACTTCACAAAGTTAGAACAGATGCTGGGCACAAAATCTTTTTTGAAAAGTGTTGAGCATAAAATACAGATAAAATAAATATAGCAGAGAATAAGGCATTGTATTCCCTACAACAACAATAACTGGAGTCCTGCATGTGTGGAATTGAAGACCTTTACTTGAGAGGATTCTTGAATGGATAAATTCCTCATCATTGAATTGGTCAGAAAACTCATTATGAAGAAAAAAAAAAAAGAACCGAGGGTGCACATTCTTTTTTGAGAGTCACATCCAAGGTGACATCAGTTTTCTGAGATTCTCCCAAGTGATTTAGGGAGAAAAATTCTCATGAATCTGTAATAGAAAAGAAAGGAAAAACAGCATTGATCCAGACAATCAGAGTCATTCTGTCAAGGGAAAAAAATAAACTAGCTTTCAATGAGTGCCCTCAAAGGGTTAATTAGTTTCATTGAACAGGTCAGGGATTTTGTTAACACCTTAAAAAAATTGGATCAGAGATCTTTGGGATATTTATTTTTTTTACCTTTCCTACAAATAATGTTTTTTATCAAAATGTAGTAACATTTCCAGTTCCAGAATAACATATTTACATATTAAACTTGCTATAACAAAAGACAATCTCACTTGATTTCTAAACATTTGAAAATAAGATCAGCCTTCTTTGTTCTCCCACAGCATTCTAAATGGAAAGGATTAGCAGAGAGAATGTGGAAAAAAAGTCTGAGATGCATAATGGGATAGCAGCTGCAGTGCAGCATCATATACAGGTACAGGGTCTGGAGAGGTATCTTATTCACTGAGGTATTACAGAATTCAGCCCACACTCTGGCTTGTTGCAAAGGAGAGGTAAGTGGGCGAAAACTGACAGTCTCACCTTATTCCTGGAAAATAAAAATGAGAGTTTCCAACTTGCACAGAGTGCAGCGCAAGCATCTTGACAGCATGCAGTAACTTTAAAATCACAATGCAGAAAATAATGCCTCACAATGGCAAGTTATAGTGCCCAGACGTCCATGTGAGATATATGACATTCTCCCTCATTTAGACAGAACACATGTTCTTCGTATTTTTGTGGTTTGTTTTTCAATTCAGCTCCTTCTGGGAGGCAGGACTGAAAAGCAAATGTTGACACGCAAGTGGAAGAAATTCAAAATAATTGTTATTGTTGTCTTTTTTTGCTAGCCAGTCTGACAGAAAATGTTTTTAGAGTGTCTGAAGGTTGATCCCAGATTATAAAATTATTTGCCAACATGCAGACATTTTTGAAACTTGTTTCCTATTCAACTATCCCCTTCAGTATGAATATTTATAGTAATGTAGACAAAAAAATATTATTCCTGTCATAACTAATAACGTATTTATAGTTCTGAGATTCATAGTGAAACATTTTGCAGTAGTTGTTTGCAGTAACTGTAAACATAATCCCAATCTAAAATGTTTCATGCAAATTGTTTATGTTGAAGTTTTGTTCCACCTTCATTGGTAACAACTTATTTATTTGTGTCTGTTAATGTATCAAAGAAAGACTCGGGAATGCACAAGATAAATTTAAGACAGTTTTAGCAGTTTAACAAAAATAGCGCCCTGGAGTAAGACGTGCCTTAATGATTTAATTGGAAACAGGTGGATTTGCAGCACTGTATTTGAAAAAAAATTTTAAAAAATTAAAAATCTGAATTAAACTCATTTTAAAAGTGGCAAGTTATTTTTATTCTGCTGATACCTAAAACCCAATAAAAGCAACCCACTATCATGACGCTGCCACATGTACACACATGAAGCAGCTTCCAGTTCTAACAGCTACATTTTTATTCTTTAACTAAAGCTGCACTCTGAACACAGTTGCTCTCAAACAGATCAGCGAAATTACTTCTGATTTAGACAGATGTCACACTGCAAAGCAGCGTAAGTAAAAAGCTGTGAATTGTTTTACAATGAACACTACATGAAGACAAGCCTTGGGAAAAGGAACTCAGTTTAAGGTGACAGAATACAGATTCTAGTTAACTGACTGCAGGGGAAAAAAATCAGCAACAAATTGCTTTTTTTAGTATAGATCCTCAGTTGTAGCAGAATCCACTATGTTCATTTGGAATGAACTGTTAATAATTAATTCATGTGTTCTCAAAACTGTCATTGTTACTGAGAGCTTACGGCGGCCTCCTCTGGTTTACTTTTTTTTTTTGCTAATTAAGCAGCTCAGAGTCTGAAAGACCTTTCGGCTGCACAAAGTCTTCTTAGTCTGGAGATTTATTTCCTCTAACATCCTGAGCCAAGTCGTACCCAAGTTTGTGACCTGACTTCCTCCTTTCTAGGTGCTCACCATAAAATTTCAATTTCATTCAAATTCCAGAACGTCAACTACCAGTTTCATCTCCGTCCAGCTGGATGACTCTGGACCAGTGGAGAAGAAACCTCCTCTTGACTGCAATCAAAATGTACTGATCTGCTGATCAAAGAGTCTCTTGAAATTGATCCTATTAATTAGTTCAAAGCTGAAGATTTTCAGATGAAGAAGCAGCATTACTACACAGTAAACAACTCTGACAGGTGACTGCAGATAATACCTTCAGATTGACTTAAGCTTTTTATGTCTTTGAACCACAGATTTTAGTCAGTAGGCAGAAAATCAAGTTGATATCGAATGAGAAGTACATGGCCGCCAAACAACTGTGACTCCTTATTGGGATGACCAAGAAACAATAACTTGAACAATTGGACACATTTTGTTAAAGTAGCTGAACGATTCCTTCAAGATAGTAGGAGAAAAAAATTGTTGAAGGACATATGCATTCATTTTTATCAGTGGATCAAGGGTTGAGAAGTTACGTATACTCAACATCAAGTGCATAGTGGTATGCGCAAACTTCTGGCTTTCAGTAACTTACACTATATACAGTCACTGCCAAGCATTGCTGTGATTGGCGGTGATGCCCCTCGTCTCATCGATCATCATCACCCAGTCTGCTATACCTCACTTGCAGGCCTTACTTCCGACTTCCCCCGAATCATCAGCCAGATGGCCCTCGCCAACGTTCGCTCGCATTACACACCTGATATGAAGCTATCCGTCATCTGATAATGACCAAGCTGTGGCGGTCCCCCAGCTGGGGCCTCTGCTGAAGCACTGGGCACTGGCGGGTATCAGGGATGGGTGGTTGTGGGGCGGCGCACAGCCTGACTGCCCCTCTGATGGATTAGTGCCAGGTAGTGTGGACGGGGAGGGGGTGTGAGGGTGCAGAGGGGCGTCCCCTAATAGGATTCACAATCGCCCAGTGGAGCATGGGACAGGTGTGAATCACAGAGACTGGGAAAAGAGAGGTGTGCATCTACTGAATTCAGCAAACCATGACACTCTTAAAATGTTGTCGCTTTGGGCCGTAGTTCATGAAATACACTTTTTAAAATTTGTCACACTACAAATAAAACCTTGAACTCATTTTGACGACCAGTAGTGTGAATTCTGACTTTTGTATTTAATCTCAGAATTGTAACTTTTTTTGACAGAATCAGAATTGTTTTTTGTTTCTTTTATTCACTATCAAAAAAAAACCTAGTCTTAGAACTCAAATCTACCAAATTCGGCTTTCAGTGTGGATAAAATGTAGGCTTACAAACCCTATAGCAAGGAAGAAATGGTTATTTCATTATTTTTATATGCCAAAACATGGCCGACGAAATGTTGCACATAGATTGACACTGAATTCGAATTCTGAGATTAAAGTTGCTAATTCTTTTCTGTATAAAGAAAAAAAGTGACATTTTACAAGTGTGAATGAAACAAAGAATTTCTTTTACCCAAATGATTGTCATCTCCACTTTTAAATAAAATCTGCTGTGATGTAAATGTTGACGTATTAAGCAGTTCGATAGACTACTTTACTTGTTAACAATATCTTGCCGTCACAGTGATTGACAACAGAAAAATGTCTTAATGGCTTATGTTGAGCCTTATTTAGCAGTGTTTCTGACTTTCCACATGTCGCTGCACAGTGAGGGAAACTGGCACCACAGATACATGTGCTTGTGCGCACATACAAACATGCAGTAAAATGACAGCTCACACACACAGAAAGACACGCACTTACTTATCAGCAGTTCTCATTAGTAAAGTTGGTGTGTTCGAGCTGCGCGGCGGCCCCTGCAGCAGTCTTTGAGACTCGGAGGAACCATTTGTCAGTGGAAAACAATTAGTGGAGAATGATCCGTCCCATTGGTTTTAATGAGTACAGTCGGGTCACTCCACTCACAGCAGCATCACGAATAGGTCATCAAAGGCTGAAAACAACACACATCCATGTCACACTCACGCATAAGAGTAGAAAAAAAACACCACTTCCTATACACTTCCACTTTTTGTCTTTTTACTGCTTCAAATGGCTATTATGTTCATATTTATGTACACATGTCCACAAAAAGTGGTGCAACCACATAGAGAGACACCTGCTACTATTTCTCATTCCTTTCAGCTCCATCTCCTTACATCAGTGAAGGCATTGAGAAGTCATCATGGTATGAGGAGTATTATGAATAGAAGGTTTCTGTACAAAATATATATGGCCTTGGGCAGTAATGGTGTAATAGTTGAGTACACTACAGTCGCATGAATGGAAGCCTGAGTACTCATGTTTTCATGTACTTGTGTCAAGATGGCTACCTTGGTGTAGAACGTCGCTTTACATTCAGTATGTTTGATTTTCTTTGTCACTTATAGCATCACAACATGTACACACCTACTAATAAGTTACTTTAGTCTTTACTCCTGTTGGCTGTTGTTACATTGGTTTTATTCCAAGTTTCTCCAATAAATGGACATATGGACAAAAAAAAACCCATATAAAAAAAAACAAAACTGTGGGTTACAATTGTATGTGGGGATTTTAAAATTATTACAATTTCCTGTTGCTGTTCACTGGCATAAGGAAGATGTAATAGTTGCTTTTTTGGAAACTAAAAGACCTTCACCCATCACCCATATTAAGGTAACAATGGCTTAAAAGTACAGCTGGCAAGCTACAAGCAGGAAGTCTGTTAAAAAGCTGACTGCAGGCTCTAACCGGGCAGATTGTGTGACTGATCAAGAAGTATTGCTAAAAGCATTAGTCTGTAAAAAGCAGAACTTTTACAACGTAAAATGTGGAATATATTCTTCTCAATGACAAAACTGACTTAAAAATCGCTTCTAAATTTGGTGGATGTTTCTTTTTGCTTGCATCGTTCACCACTAGGCAAAACAGAAAATTCCTATCAAATGGTACTGACTTTAAATTTCATCTTACTAATGACTGAATTAGATTTTAAGCCTTGGTTTCCCAAATATGTTTAGCTGAAAGAGGAAAAAGACATATTTTGCACATGGCCATAAGTTGCAAGACAATTTAGCTCAGTGGAGCAAATAAAATAGATATTTTTTTTGTATTTTTGAAATATGTTATTTTCCACATCAGATCAGCCAAAGAAGATTCATTGGTGGCAAAAATAGACTCATACAAACATAACAGTCCTAAAACTGATTATCCCTTGGTTTTAAATAGCTGCCAACATACTCTGCCTCAGGACTGCCTCTATATTTAGATCAATTAAGATCAATTGCTAACCCTGAAGCACATAAACCAAAGCAGAGAGGGTCATTTTAATTAAACATGGCATACATTAGATGTATAATACAAGCCATCCTCATGCTACTCGTCATATCTGCTGAATTATAATTTCAGTCATTTAAATTTATTTGGATTAGAATAGTGTTTTACAAACTTTTTTAATAGCAAGTATCACAGATTTTTAGAGCCAATTCCACTCAGACAAAAATTTTACAAACTGAGCAATAATTGGAGTACTTTTTATGTTGTCATGACTTCTAAAAATAAAAACAAGAAAAACAAAAGACAATTTACAAAAGGGTCCTGTGAAGTTATAATTGCAAGTGGTAAAATCAGACATTTCGCAGCAACTTCAACATCCAAACTGTTTCCCGTTTGTACAGAAAAAAACAGTTGTTGTAACAAATTAAGTCTTGAGAAGATTCTGATTAGGCAAACATTTGCTGAAGTAAATTATATTTTTGTGTATTGGCGCTTATGAGATCTATGTCATAGTTACTTGTTTTTATTAAACTTACAAATAATAACATAAAAGCATTTATTTACAGGACCACAAAAGCTCAGACCAAGCCAACCAGTGGTACTTGCAACTCAGATTGAAAACCATGGGATTAGATGATATGCGGCACAGCAAGATTTTATTATTTATCTGCATAATTAAATGTTAGTCCAATACAACTGCATACTAATATTAAATCTGATATTTTATGCAGCAAAGACGTCATATTTATGCCATGTTAAAGAATTTCTCACCTAAAAAAAACACTTCCAGTTTAATCTCTTTCTTTTCTCAGTTGCATGACCTCACTAAAGTTACAAGTATCAAGTCAAGCAATGAAGTTTGATTTTGCGCCACGTAAACATAAAAAAGTAAAGGATCAGCCCATTACACGATCCATCTAATTAAAAAAAAGATCACATTCTTCCATCTCCTCTGCTCTCTATGAATTACTGAAACAGACAGTTGGCTCTGCAGTGGTTCTTCAGACCATTTCAAAATGTAAAATGGTGATATAGCAGGTAACGGGAGCCCCCTTTTCAGTGAGTAATGTTTTGGTCTGAGTAAAAGAAAATGATGAGGCACGAAAAAATAGAGACCACCAATGAAAACATACAAAGGTTCAAAGAGCATTCGCACACAAAAAAAGGGAAAATGTCCAATAACGTCACCACTTCAGTAAAGGAGAGACCACTGCAAAGAACCCACATGGTGTAAATGTAGCCTCCATGTCCCCGTCATTGCATCCCAGTCTGATTCCAGAGAAAAAGAATTCCATAACGGTTTGTGAAAAACACTGACAAGTAAAAATGAGCTGCTGATCGGAGCTGGGAACACCCAGAAGCCTCGTTCTGTTTGTACGGAACCATTAACCAAATTTTAACTTGGTTTGAAATTTGGTTTACTGTTTAGTTAAACAGTAAGCAGGATAATTTTTATGAACAGGAAAAGCCTCACAAACAATGCAAGAATTCATTAATCAAAGTCCCTGTATTAGATTTACTGCAGCTTGTAGTTTATTTATCCTTTGCAGCGCAGTGTGGAAAAGACGACCAACTTATTCCAGCCAAGGTAAACCTCATCCTGGATTTGACTGCTAGAGCAGTGAGCTTTTAAAATTTATGATGCTTCTTCCTTGAACTTTGGCAGAAACAAAGCATTGATTCAGCTACAGTACAGATGGACTCTAACTACGACTTCAAGTTCCAGTAAGTTCTCTACATTGACTGATCATCTTTGAGTGTTACCCTTATTCTACTATTAACAATTTTGAATTATGACTCCTTATATAAAATGGGTTTGTTGATGAATCCCACATCAAAATGCTCTGATATGATTATATTATTTACACTAATAATCTTCATTGTTTTTTCTAACTTTAGCTAACATACAGTAGAATTTATATAAGAAATACCATCACTGGCTTCCTACCATAACACATGAATTTGGAATTAAATTTAAAAAATAACAGCAAGTAACCCTTTCAACACTTTTTCCCTAGTTGTCATGTTTCATCCATAAATTTTGATGTATAATATTGACAATTGGTGTAATACAAAGAAAGACATGAAGTTTTTTTACAAGCAGAAATTTGACAGATATCGGAAAATGAGAGCATCTACTGTAATAACTAAATCCCAGTGGATCTGTTTCTTCAAGAAGATAGTTACTTATTAAAAATATTCTACATGTTCATTTAATTGCAGCATAAATCCATATGTTATGTGAAGGTCTCAGAGGTTTGTTAGAGATTAATGAACAAACAGGAATAAAATAAAGGAGTTCAAATTCAATTTAGTTTATAAAACAGTATCTATAAGCAACACTGATCTCTAAAGTGACTCACATACTGTCTGCTGCTCCCAGCTCCCTAAAAGTATGGGCAAAGCATCTTTTTCAGACAATAAGGTTGCTATAACCAACTAAAGGCTGCAACAGAGCTGACTGCACCTTCATGTAATCTCTTGCAAAAGCTTCCAGACTGCCAAGCCACACACAGGCTGTCTCTATTCTGCAATAAAGCAGTCATGCACATATTGATGCTCTTACCTTTTTTGTTTCCAGCAGGAAATTTACAGCATTTATATCTGCTGCGTTTATTCGTTTTCAAGACAAAAGCAGACTCATATGGCAAATGTCTCGTCTTTTTTTTCTCTCTCCTGCAAGTTAGAGGTACTGTACAGATAAACAGGAAATTATATATAAAATTCCTTCTTTGATATAAATGTTTGACATGACATTTTGAAACGCATCAGAGAAAATAATAACAGAAGCTGAGAAAAACATGCAACCGACTACACGTCTGTCTTCTGTTGTTTTGCAGGCAATTTTTTGTCTTATTTTAAATGCTACAGATGAAACCTACACCTTACAATAAATGTCATTCCTCTGACAAACAACTGACAGTTAAATGTTAAAATCAGTTTCTTCAGTGACACCCAATTCTTTATTCTTTTTGCCTTTTTCTGCACGAAAAAACTCACAATGTATATCAGCGGCTGAAATTATATGTCAGAGCAATCGGAACCACATAATTAGAATAGTGACAGAGGTACTTTATGCTGATAATGTGGCACAGTAATTAACGGGAAATATCATGACCTGAGCGCCGTCGGCATTTGAAAAAAAAAAAGTCATTAAAGTAAGAGATTACACAGAAAAAATTGAAAGGCTATAGAAAGAAAGGAAGAAAGAGGAGAGTCAGTCAGCTGAGGTGAGATGGGTTGTTGATGAGAAGAAAAAATGTATGTTTTAGTTCAAAAGTCTTTGGTCATCCTTCAATTATTTCTCATTATTCTCTGGTAATTGTCTGAGTTCTGTGTTTTATTCCCTCTGCTGTCTCTTTGCAGCAATAATTGCCTGCAAAGGAAGGAATTTATCTGCTAACCATTAATCAATTGCAGGATATGAAGACGAGCAGTGCTCCCACTCCAATGCCAGATTGTCCAAATCGGGCACTGGATTTGGACAATCCAGTGCCAGATACAAGGGTTGATATTTCAACCCTTGTATTAGTAATGCTTCCACTGAATCCAAGTACATTACATTTTCTGTCATTGTGATGTACACTAACTACTTAACCCTTTGGCAGCATGAAGACACTGTGGATCAGCAAAACAGTGTTTGTCTGGAAATAGGAAGGTTGTTCGGTTGGATATAGTCCGTCTTTTCATCTTTTGTAAATCACTTTGGAATACCTTGAGTTTGAAGTTCAATATAAATAAACTTGCTTTTGATCCCAGCTTTCCTTGTGATATTCACATAAGCATTAATTTGCTCACCTTTTGTTTTAATCTGCATGGCTAATTTTAGAAGTTAGCTCTTCGGGAATCTCATTTTGGTAAGAAAAAATGTAAGAGGAAGCAGAATCACACTATGGTTTTTCCACAAATTGGCTATAGTAATACAATAAGGTAAGCTTTTTTGAAAACAGGTTTGAAGTTAATTTGCTAGTTTAAATGCTAAAACTAGTTTGAAAAAAATAAAAAGTTGATGAGTAGACTGCTGAGCAAGAATTAATGTTTTTGTATCTTCTTCTCGTAATATGCAAAGACACGGTACAAGCGCTTTGAATACAACCTGCCTGTATCTGGAGACTGGCTGTCTCTTTAACAAAAGCGAGAGGGGAAAAGACAAAGACAAAGAGAAAATAGAAAGGGAAAAATCTTGGTAATGACAAGCACTTCACAGCCAGAGCCGACCTCCCTCCGCCTACACACCCCGATGAGATAATTCTTCCTCCAAATTGCAATCAAAGCTCAGAAAAACACTTGAGGAGCAGGAGCCCTTTTAGCCATTAACTCGCCAGGTCCTGGGGTGCTGCTTTCTAAATTTTATGCTATGCACTTGTTGTTTTTTTTGTTACTCACTTAACTATTATATTAATCTTATTTGTCTTTGTCCTCTGAACACCTTTGTTTTAGGAATTAGCAATAATAAATCTGTACAGCTTGATTGGAAACAATGTTGGAAGATTTATGCACTTATTCAGCTTTTTAAAAAAATCTTTCTATGGTCTTTACTTTTTACAGAGTGTTAAAATTCCTAATAATATCAAAACTTTTTAACAGCTCCTTAATTGTTCAGGTTCTGAAGACAGAAGCTGCAGTATGGATGTGTGGATTCATTCGTGGGTGGTTGTATGGATGGTTCATTAACTGACAGATTAATACAAGTTCACATTAAAATATTTCCTTACATATCAAAGTCCAGAAAATACTTCATACTTCAAGATGAAAAATACAAGTAAACTTAATGTCTCACAGTTTTTGCCTTTTGATTTTTCTATTTTAAGGCAAAGAGCAAGTCAAAATCTTCCACCCAGCATTCATTAATCGAGATGGTCACCCATTTCCGCGGAGCGTGTGGGTGTAATGATGAGGAACATCATAAAATGGAACAAGCACAATCTGCGCCGAGACATGAAACGGGAGGCCGGGGGTGTTTGAATGAAGCTGCTGTGCGGATAGAGGTAATGGCTGATGTAATGTTTTCATGAACGGTTTGGTAAAAACGAGAACAACAGGTCAGAAGCCTTAACTGACTGTAAAAATAAACATGATGCCTTGAGAATAATGCGCTGTCCCATTTTGACATTCTGGTCGCCCGCCCTACGCGAGGACTTGAAAGACCCTGACTGGCAGAGAAAAAGAAAGCCTAGTCCTCTGCATTTGGTGTCAAGTGGCTCTATTTGTCATAATTATGTGGCTGTAAAGGGAAAGTCTTGAAAAGGTCTAATCAATCTGATTTAATTAAGTGCAGTCAGTCATTTGAAATGAACAGAATAGAATTAATAGGCACATTGTAAATTTGCATTTAAACCCATGTAATTATACCAATTCAGTGGCCTCACAAGAACACTAATTTTCTTTCAGAAGAACAGAAAAAGAGACGGAAACAGTCTCTCCTTCTTTTTTTGATTCTGAATCAACATGCAATAAGGGAAGGTGCTTTAAATAATCCAGATGGTGTGTGTAGTTCATTGAATAAAACCAGAAACATGTCTACTGTTACTGTTGCTGAGCAGTATAATGGTTGTTAATAGGACTTGTTACTTTCTAAGGATGATTCTTTGTAAAGTAATTAATAATATTTTTTTAATAACATTACAATTCAATGTAAATATCTATTAAAACTATTGTCTATACTCAATTATCCTTACAAAGTCACAGTGGAGCTGGTGCCCATCTTCAGCTGTCATTTGGAGAAAGGTTGAAATAATGACTGAAACATAGAAACACAATTTGCCCTAAATTACTAGGGCATACTGTATTATTTATCTAATTTCACCTTCATTTATAGAATAAGTTACTTAACTTAGAGTTTGAGTCAGATGATTGGATTTGGATAACATTGGTTATTCTGGCAGTACAGTGATTCAAACACACATTACAACTGATTTTTAAATAGATGAATTAGCATAACTCAAAGGTCTTGATTACAAACCGAATGGAAATGTATACCATGTGATTAAAAGACAGGTCTGTACAAGAAATTCAACTCGTGTTCTTTCTGGAAGTCCGCCTTCAGGAAGTCATCGCATCATTGCTTCTCTTTAGCAATATGTTTACCAGCATTTCACTGAGAAGTACATCGCATAAGGAGCTCAGCAGATGCGCAGTTGCTCCAGATGTTTGCTAATTGCTGCTGGCTAGTCTGATGGAGTTCAGCCTACTCAATAGAGCAGCCCTCCTCCACTGGGAGGGCTGCTCTACTGAGGCGGAAAGGAGTTGGTCCCCCAAGGAGGCGCTCGGTCCACCCACAAATCAATGGTTGCCATGGGAGTTTAAAGGATTTCTCAAACATGCATGAAAAAATCAAAGTAACACTCCAGGTATGTCTTTGATTAACTGGTGAAGCTGGTCTAATACTGCCCCTTTAAAAACTAATCACTCGAATGATGACATCTGGTATAAATATATAACTTAAAGCTAAAAATTAATATGACAGTCATGCTCATGCTAGGTTTAAACTTCATTCTAAAACAATACATGGTGTTATGCTTATTTGCTTTCTCCTTGACATCACAATGCGATCTCCTGACAAGATTTCCCAGGTGTCTTTGAGTCATTTCCTGGGAGCTTCCTTAATCTTGCAACCAATCAACAAAGTTAATTTGTTTCTCCAATTAGTTTTTTTCTTTCTTTTTAAATGAATCCTCAAGCTACAGGACTCAGGGTTTCTATACTACCACAATACATTTCTCCAACTAACTAGCAAAAAAGCTCTCTTCATTTATCTGATCCACACAGCCAGCTTATTACAAGAGTCCTCTTATCTGGTATATTTCCTTCCAGTAGCGCTGCGGTGGTTACAAATGGGACTTAGTCTATCTTGCTTGGCGCTGATGAGGGGGGAAATGAAATTATGGCGATTAAATCTGACCCATATGCTGGTGTGCTTTGAGTGTGTATTGGTGCGTGCATGTGTGTAGTTTTGGCGACAGGACTATTTTGTTGTGCTTATGTGTCTCCGTAATGTGGTGGATGACAGCAGCGAGCAGCACGATTAAGAAATGAGGAAGTGTTTGTACCTCTGAAGGGGGCGATAGGACGGAGTAGGTCGCTTTTGTTTGTTCTAATTAGGCGATTTATTTTCAACTTCTGAACTAATCTCTTTGACTTTATTATGTTTTTCTTGCAAACAGACCTTATACTGTTTTTTCTAGCCGTAACTCCAGCTGAGGTTCAGGATTATCGTCGACCATTGTATGACCACCAGTCAGGTGATTTCTACTCCTGTGGAGAAAAGAAACAGGACCCGACTGATACAAGCCAACTAGCAGCTTTCCAAACCCTAAATTAACAGGACAACTAGTGCCTGAAGATGTACGACCACAATATGAGAAGTTTATCAAATTATTATTTCTAATAAAAACGTGGACATGAACAATATATAAACTTTGAGATCTCCAGGGGAGTGACATATTTTTCTTTAAAAAAAATAAAAAATAAACATTCTTGCTCTCAAGCACAGACACATTTTCATGGATGAAAAATGGTGCATGAATATAGTGCTTCTAGATTCTGTTTTTCAGAGCAGTGGCACAAATTTATACCTGTCAAACTGAGTTATCTGTGGCATTTTTCTTTGATGCAAATAAAAGAGTGGGAACAAATAGTTGTCTTTCAAAAGAAAGATGGTTATAGAATTTCAATTTGTTTTTATTGCATGCAGCCATATGCAGCAGTGTCTACAGCTACTGAAAGTCCTGATAAAGTAAGCTCATAGTCTAAAGACATGCTGAAATTGTTTAAGAAATAAAGTTTTAAATGTTTTGAACTATCCATATGTTTTTAAATATAAAGATCCAATGACATTCCTTTTTCAGTTTTAGGAAAAGCAAACTCAACGCATTTACATTTTGGCGGTAGAACAGAACAGGTTTTTTCACTTGGTGACAATAAGATGCTACTCTTTGCTGCACTTTAGTTCCCAGATCTTAAAATCAACTTAAAACACAGCTTAAATCACAAAATGGCTCAGTTTTCTAACAAGTTATTAAATGAAATCATTCAAATTAAAGGTCAGATTTTTGTAAATAGAAACGAAAAAATACTGCAATAAAACAATCTTATAATTTTACAGCGTGAGTGACAATGTAACTGCATTTTCGATGCCGTTAATGGTGTTTTTTTATTCATTCTCTTTAAATGTACATTAATTCATCAATTTAGCAAAAATAATCCAAAATGAAAGCCAAGAACTGCTTTATTTGTAAGTATATTCTGAGTGTTTCAGCCCCTTCACTGCTGCCACTTATTCCATAAGCATTAAATCTCTGGTTGAAGACAGCCAAGGTCACTCAAGTGTAGCTTGTTTTTAAAATAACGGGCTTCGAGGCATGCAAGTGGTTGACAGAGAAAACATTAATATTTTAAGCCATTTTGAGAACCATTAGGCAGCTCTTGTGTTTGTGCCTGTTTTATTCTTGCCTGAAAGAAGCACGCAGTTATTGACTGTTAAGTGAATAAAGTGCAGTAGGGAGTAATTGTACAAAAAGAAAACATGAATGTGCTGGGAACAAGGTGCTTTCAGGTCCTATTGTTTGTCTGGTTGTCTCGGTCGTCTGTTCAGGAGTTTTTACAAACCCAGATGCAGCCGTAGGTCGGTGAATGTGTTTTTCTTTTTCCAAGTTATGAGTTCATTTCTATTGTGCAAGCTCAGTTTCATGTGTGTGTACAACAATCCTAGTTAGGATTTTTTGGCCTGCATGGAAGCACATCTGCAGCGAGAGTCCAACATCTGGATCTCAAGTTTTCTTCTACTGAAAATATGAGTGCACAGGAGAGGAAATAAGAGAGGGGGCAAAAGAGCAGTGAGCTGCTCTCCAGCGGAGAGATGACATTTGTTTTTTTATTACCTCTTTCTACCGTTCAACTCTTCTTTTCTACCATTTATCATGCAGCTTGTTTTACAATCAAACTGGGACTAAGTTTAATGAACTTCACACTATTTCCTGTAACGTGTTAGCTGATGCTTAGTCTCATTTGGGAGTTGTTTCCAGGGAAGGAGGCAAGGAACTAATTTTGTGGACAGATCTTAAACTGACGACATAATAAATACATGCAAAAGAACTCAAACTGCACAATTTAGGTGACAGATTCTAGAGTGTTCTGACAAATCAAATAATCAGATTGTTCAGGGCTCAATTAGCTCCTTCTGGCAAACCATTTGTAATAACAACACACACACTCATGCATGCAACATAGCAGACTATTTAAAATAAGGCCTCTGAAACCACTTCTGTTTGATCAGGATGTAAATATATTTACTGAAAACTATCAAAACTAGAGTTGCAATGAATGAGTAGTTGGTGACTTGAATCTCATTATTCTCAAGTTGACTAGACTTTTATTCCTTGCATTAAAATAAGTAGCTAATTCATTCTAGCAAAGGCAAAAGTAGCACAGTGGACCTTAAATTAGCTGTGGCTATATAATACGGTTCTTTGCTGATTCAACCACTGACTTTAGTGGATTTTGTTAGCAGTAAACCAGCTCAAAGTTGTTCATCATTGTAAAGTGGATAGAAAATAATGCACAGGTCTAAATTTTTCTTTTAAGGAAATGAAAAAGGCTTTTCTTGACAGTTCTGCTTTTATTCAGCCCATCAGTCTCAAAAAGGTTTTCTTTCCAGATAGCCCAATATTTAGCTCCATCCTTCTTCCCATCAACTCCAACCAGCTTCCCTGTCTCCTTTTAAGAAAACCGTCCTCACATAATGCCGTAATTCTGTCTCACTGTTCAGACTGTGTGCTGTGTGGTTTGTAGCATCAAGCCTACATCATCATACATCCAAGACTGCTATGTGGTTTGTTCAGCTATAAAGCCGTATTTTTTGCCATTTGTACATACCCACTTCGGTCTACTAGGATTTTCTGCAGAGCCCAGGTTCTTGTGAAAGCGCTGACTGTGCGGGTCTGCAGGAATAATAAAACTCACGTTCAGAGGGTCGCACCGAATAGCAGCTAAACAAAACAGCAGGTCAAGTCATGAGCAGAAGAAAAGCAGCAATCACAATCAGATCTGCTGTTTTCTCTATTTGAATAATATGACTATATAACTATTTAAATATTGCTTTTCTCTCCTTATAATAAAATATGAAATAATTCTTTGTTTTCATATCTTTTTCTTGTTCCTTTCTTCAGACCGTTTACAAACCATCATTTTATTGCTTTCTTTAAGACATTAGTGAAAACTTTATCTCTAAGTGGGATGCAGTTGGACAGCAATTCGTCAAAAATGAAAGTTTTATGCCGTTAGTGTTTTGCTTGTAGACCAAAGAGTTTTGTGTTGATTTCGTCTGACCATGGCACCTTTGCACTGAAAACCTTTTATGGCTTTCTTTCAGCAAAGCCTTATCAATCTTCCATAAGATGTGCGCTGGAATGACGTCATAGCAACATCACTATAAACTGAGGACTTTCATTAAAGTTCTTGCAGCTACTTAATAATGTGACATAGTCTGAGAGTAAATAAAATATTATGAGGGATAAAAAGTGTAATCTTTAGTTACCGTTACTGAAAATAGAAGTTCATTTTAGACTTTTGGGAAAAAGTGTAACTTGATGCTGTTTTAAAATTTTTGGCCAAAGAATTTTCAACATGAGTGAACGAAAAGACAAACAGTGGAGGCATCACAACATACGAGCAATGATACACCAAAAACAAAGGACAAAACCTTCTTATTTAAGTCTCTGCAAATGTAGTTTTATACATCATAGTTTCAGAATTGTACTTGCTAAATATAGCAAGTATTGATCATTTCACTTATCTAATGAAATGATCAGTTTCATTAGATAAGTGCTTGATGAGTTATGTGTCTGACAACCTTAAGACTACAGAGCATCGAATTAAACCAAGCTGTCCCGATAACAACTGTGCAGAGCTGCACAATCTTCCATAAAGTGCAAATACTGCATTGCATTTTATAAAGCCAAGAAGACACCTCTGCCCCTTCAACATTAAAACAGATATATTTAAGTTATTATATAATATGTTGATCATTTAAACAATACAAACTCCCCTTCTCTTCCTCATTCCCTCCTACATCTCATTTCATCCTCTCTCTCCCCAGGGCTCCTCTCCTGCTACCATCCATTAGATGAATGGTGACCATGAACAGACTCTGAATGGGCATTCAGAGTCTGTAATGTCCATCTGTCTTTGCCTCACAGTCATGACCACTCAAGTGGCCTTGACCTTGGGGGGTTTCTCTCTATGACAGCCATAAGGCAGATAGATGAGGTATTAGGCAACTTTTTGCTAATTGATTTTTATTATGTTGCCAATAACAAATCAGAAATAAAACTATAATCAATTGCTAATTCCCACATTTTTAACTTTGAAGACCATTAAGACAGTTTCATCATTCCACCTTAACCTCCACGCCTCAATTTGATCAAGCATACTGAATAAATCACCTTCTATGGAAACCAGACTGTGGGCTCCTGTTCCGTTATTTGCTATATGCTACTTACCTATTTTTGTCACATTCAAATCATACCATTGACTCTGACGTATTCGCTGTTAGCCTCATACTATGCACTGCATAAACTCATGACCTCTGTCAGCATGAGGGGGAGAAAAGCCAAAACAAGACAGATGACTGCTTTTGAGGAAATGACACAGAACAGTTACCTTCTTCTTATATTTCCTTTTAAGGTTCTGGTGGCTATGAGTGATGTGAGTAAGTATAAATTCATTCCATTCTTGGTCCCGTTCTCAGGCCTGGGATCCTGGCAACATGTTTAATGGTGACAAGAACAGTTTTGGCCTGCAAATGGGTAGACTGAGGAAGACAAATTGGTTATGTCTGCTGCACTAATAAGTGAGCTAAGGAAAAGATCTGAAAAATACATACTATATTCATATAGCACAAACTTACAGTGACCTCTGTCAGCATGACAAAGATCACAAAAATACTTACTCCACACTGAAAATAGACTAGAATGGAATAGACTAGCATAAAGTAGTGCATAATTGTGAAGCACAAATTAAAGCGTTGATGGTTTTCAAAGACCTTTATCAGTGAAAATTGCAAAAGGTCTGTTGATAATTTGTATTCAGTTTCAGAGTTAATGCTCTATAGACCAACCTCTTTCTCAAATTAACTAGATTTTTTGGGATATGCCTCTACTACAGAGAGGACTTCTAACAGCTTTTGTTAAACCATAGCCTTCTTCTTGGCAGTCTTCCATGGAGGCTAAATTTGTGAAGTTCCTGAACAAACTTTGTGCTTTTGACTGATTCTCCACCTAAGCTGTGGATCTCCATCTACCATGTCTTGCAGGTCTACAGTTGTGCTACACAGTTTATAGATACTGGATTATTAAAAAATGGTTTCACAAGTCTTGATTTTTATTAGCGGTTTGAGAGTAAAGGGGGCTGAAAGGAAATAAATCCATGGCCCTCTAATATTTGTATTGGTAAAAGAATTATGCACTACATGTGTTTTATTCCAAAAACTCCAAATAAAAGATGCTGAAGGTTATGATTGTAGAATACTTTCACAAGGCGCCACAAGAACAAAGTGTAAATTCATCTTTCTCTTACTTTCCTCAGATATACGAGTGCAAAAGATCTTTGATCAGAGTGTAGACAATTCTGCAGCACACTTTCTTGACAGACTAGCTAAAGCAGACACAGTGACCTTTCAAGTTGCCTAAGCCATCGCGGTTTCTCAAAGATGTGGGAATTACTTGTCAAATCAGACAGGTAGAAAGGATGCTGACAAGCAGCAAGGTAAAGACGCAGGGGAGCCAAGACCAGCAATTAGTACAGATTGATTTAGGTTGAGGAGCCACCCACGTCCGTCTTGGCAGGAGCAAAGTCGAGGTCGGCAGTTGTGAGGAGCACCAGGTTAATTGGCGGTGTGCAAATCTACTGAAGTGTGTGCGTTGTGTGCTAATATATCTCTCCTCTTCTTATACCTTTATTCTCTGCGGCTGACTGAGGTTTCTCTCTAAGAAAGATCTTGCACAGATTCCTCTTATCGAAGTAGAATATATACTAGTTATTTATTGGATACTCACATATAGCTACATTACACACGGATATTAATAAAGTGTTCATCTCAATTAATTTAAATGAATATGTCTTACTTTTCGTGAAACCAAGAACTCTAAAAATACATTACACACATAAAATTTATTTGTCCTTAGTTGTGTGACGGCACAACTATGGGGAAGACTGCTGACTTGACAGCTATGCAGCCGGTAGTTCTCCACAAGGAGGATAAGACTATAACGATTCCTCGAATGATTTGAGTACCTCAATTATTAAAATTCCTCGAGGAAAATTTACCTGCCTTAAAGCTTCATTAAATTATGTTTTATTGTTTAGCGCACCATGTTCCGGCCAGAGAATTATTTGCGTTGGGCAGTGCTCTCACTTCCACCTATGAGTTGTTGCTAAGTGCTAGCAGGATGATGTGAAATTACCATTTCTTGGGGAACTACTAAACATTTTTTAATGGACGGACGCGATGCTTGGAGTGCGACAGCCTTTCTTCTCCCAGAACTGCATGGTGAACATTTCAATGCTGGAGTCTGTGAGAGTGAGTGAGAATGAGAGAGAGATTTTTCTGATTACGCGATTGATCGTAAATATTAATGATAGAGTACTCGATTACTAAAATATTCTGTTACAGGAGCCTTAGATAAGACATAAAAGATAACTGTCAAAGAAGCTGGCTGTTCCCATGCATGCTGTAAAAAAGCTAAGTAGAAGGAAAATATATGGTAGAAAAGGTGGTTATGATTTGTTAGAATACATAGGGTATGCTTGATAAATTGAATAACACATTTAACACTCTCAATACTGCCTTTGCATAAATTACTGCCTCAGTGTATCACAGTACAAAGGTGAAATAAAGATCTCAATTTCTATGACTCTTGATTTTTGAATGGAATTAAATTTTAAGATGCAAAGACAAAAATCCCATAAACAATACTATACAAAACTACATTGGTTCATTACTTTGGCTACTTCTCTCTCGTCTGTGCTTGCCTTCTCATCCTTTGCAATTACAAGGCACTTACTGAGGTTCCCATTAATCAGGATGTCAACATGGCGCTCACCAATTCATAACTGTCAAATGCAGTTGGAAAAAAAGCAACAGGTCACCAATTATACACAGAGGAGCCTTGTAAGGTGTGGAAGACAGGGGTCTGAAACAGAGAACACAGCAAGTCGCATCTGAGCTCAAGCACATGCAAGGCTAAATATCCTTAAAAGCATCCAGCGATGTATTCACACACAGAAAGAAATAACACAAGAAAACCCTTTTAAAAACACTACGCCACACTATATGGCTCCAACCTTCAATTTTTTTGCTCTGTAAGTGGTTTGATAAAACCTGAGGTGAGGAAAAGGAGGGTCAAGGGACAGGGCAGGAAGAGGGACAGCTGGAAGGACAAAACAGCAAGTGCTCCAAGTTTTTTAACAACAGAACAACTAAAATGAAACTAGGTGTTTTTCCTTTACAGAACTAAGCTCTGTTTCTGCAAAGCAGCTGTGGCAATGAAACCAATAACAGAAAAAGCAATAACAGAACATTTGGCAATTAGCTGAAATCTGGTTGTTACTCTGTTTGATGACTAACGCAGATGACCAATGAAATGAACTCCGACATCTATTTTCAAATAAACCTTCATGTGTTTTCATCTCATCCTGCTGAAACAGGCACACATTTTTAGGTTTTGAAACCTGTATGATTTAATTTTGAATCATAAACAAACTCATGCATTCTGCATTAAGGTTCGTGTAACACATTTACCCATACAGTACAACAGAGGTTCTAAGACATGACTTAAATCCAGCATTTGGAGAGGAGAGCCAAGTGATATAATTGCCAACAGCTGCATCGAGTCTGTCAAGCTGCGAGTTCAGGTTTCAAAATAAACAGGCTTTTATGACTCATAGCGTCATTGCAGTGACGGAGCTTTGGTTCTCCCTGTTCAAACATAAATAAATAATCAAGAATACCCCCTCAACGTACTGCTTTGTTCTTAGCAAGCCGTCACGGGGGAGAATATGGTTCGAATTAGTCTGGACTGAGAATCTGAATTTTCTTTTATTTAAAAAAAATGTCATTTATGTTTATGTGCTTTTCTGAGCCTGCATGCAACAGTGGGTGACACATTGCAACAAAAGATCTCCAATTATATTATTTTTTAGATGAACAATGTGAAAATAGTAGAGTATCAGTGCTTACATAACTGACTGATATCAGGAGATATAGGCGCAATGGCAAAGTTGTTCGCCTAACATCATTTCTAACCTTCCTTCCTCCACAGAAAATACCGAGCATGAATGGAAAAATGAAGCTAGTGCAGGAAGATATTTTAAAAAAAAAATCTGTCAAATTATTATCACAGTGTGAGCTTTAATATGCAGAGAAATGAATTATGCTGTGTTAAATACAATGTTCTTTCTGGCTTCTTCCTTCAGGATGTCTTATACTTCCCAAGACCTAAAGGGAGGAAATTCCTCTTACTCTGTTACTGTCCAGAAACAACCAATCAGAACCCAAAGACAAACTTTTGGGTTCTGTTACCCAACTGTTATCATTGGAACTGAACGTGCTAGCAAAACCCATCTTTCTGCCCCTCGCTATATTGTATTAAACTTTTTATTAAAAAGCTTTTACTGACCACTGAAATTTGATTCCCATGGACCTTGTTACTTAGTTGATGTTCGTGGATAGGAGTACAAATTAAATGTTTATGACATGACTTGGATAAAAATGTGTATTTATTTTATTACATTGAGTGTTGTATGTATGAAAAAAAAATAACACCATCATTTCTCTTTTAGTGTGACAGAGTTATTTTACCTCCTTCAGTTCAATTAGTTCAAAAATATTTGATTGATCCCAAAGGAAAATTAAATAATTATGTTTATTATGTTCTTTCTAGACTCCCATAAGCACCAGGAGCTACACCACAAATTATGAACGCCATTTCTCAAATACGGCTTTTGATTTAGAGCTTACCTCCAGATGAAAAGTACATTGAAATTCTCTCTATAAGCGGATTATATCTCAAAAAAATGTGAATATGTTTATTCATTATAAGAATAGCAAGCTTGTGCGCCTACCTTTCCTGTGCTTTTATCAATAAAAGCTAGCATCTCTGCTTATATACAAAAAAAAACAATCTCTAGAGCGCAGTGTGTATTCATGCAAAATAACACAACTAGTTTTATTGGTTTATGGCTACAACATTCATGCAGTTAAGCAAACACAAACCCCTCCATCGTACCCACCCCTCTCGTCACATGTACAATTATCGACTCAGGACTCTGAGGCCAGTGTCAAACCTCTGCTGAATGAAGTGCCTCATGTTGGCCTATGTGCATTTGCAGCCAATCCTTTTGCCGTCCAGGACGAATGCTGGGGAGCTTTCTCCTTATTTCAGCAGGTAGAAATTTGAGAAACTGATGGCCAAATTATAGCGATTCTGCGCAAAGCAGACAGGTTAATAGCTTGAGTAGAAGACAGGAGATTGAGAGCGTTGTGAAAGTACATGCAGAGAGATCAGTGTGTGTTTGAAAAAGTAAGGAAATATCAGCTGAATGAAGCGGAAGACAGTTCATAAAACAAAACAGCACAGTTTTATGGCTTAATGCAATAAACTCATTATATTTTTCATAAAAGAGCTCTGTCTTTTTATTATTCTAACCATTAAATATTAGTTGTACAATAAAATGGCGAGGTGTGTATTGTGCAAGAGGGAGGATGCATTATGTGTGCATCAGAGCATTTTAGTGAACAGACGATTTAGTGATAGTGATGACACAATTGTTTTTGCCCTAGAGCTCCATCATTTACCAGCCGTGTTACAGGAAACATGGTTGGTAAAGGACATATATGTAATATGTGACATGCAGGTCCAGTGTAAGTGTTTGTAGTTTAAAATCACAAACAAATGCAATGTTGTACACAATATGGGTAAAAACTCAGCTTAACAGATGCTCTATAAATGGCTGCAGAGAGAAGTGTTTTGTTTTTCTCAAAGTCCATCTCACTCCAACACAGATAAAAAGGACACACAACTATGCTCACGCATAAATCAAGGCCCCTTATTTAATTTTTATATATAGTTAAATATACTGAAAATCAAATTGGCATAGTTTTAGATTGTTTCATTCTTCACTAAATGTTAGCAAAAGCACACAAAATAAAGAATAGTCTGGAAGCAGAAAGATTTATTCCTTTTCTAAGAATAGATTATTTCAGGGATATTTAACGGTAATCATTTCTGGTATTGACAGAGTCCAAAACATACTTAAAGTACTTAAGATTCATACTTGCTTTCTATGCATGGAGTTGAATGCAGCAGCTTTTTTATGCATAGATAACAGCCAAAAGGCAATCTGTACTGGTGTTGTCCTTGCATAGTATTCAAAGAAAGGATTTTTTTTTTCCACCAGCTTTTGATAGAAATAGACAAGACTCTGGCTGGTGCTGAAAATAAGTAACAGCAGCTTGAAAGGCAAATTGTTATGGATTCAAAAACACATGGAGCATAATTTATATGTTTGGATTTGTTGGTGTGACCTATAAAATAAAGTGCTTGTGTAGACCTATGGCCAGCTGGAGATGCTGTCTTACATTATTGTGCTCACCGATTGGCCTTCTGCAGTTACTGTACCGCTCTTTTCTCCTTCGAGTCTACTCAGCTTTGTAAATTGCTTCATTTTAGCCTTTTGACTATAAAATGAAGCGTCTCAAATAGATTGCCTCTTCACAGGGGAAGGTTGTTTTTTGATTCTGACACATGCAATCACAGTAAGAGCACACTATACTATCCACTCGTTCAGTCCACATTCAAGCTTGTCAATTTGGCCAATTTCAAAGGCCCGCTGATTTCAACCTCAGCAGCATTTCCTCCTTTAAACTGCCTCCTGCAGTACCCATCAGGCAAACCTAAAAAGTGGTTAAAAACACTCAGAGAAAAAGATTCACGGAAATCACACTTCACGGCTTCTAAAAGGAGCCAGACACATAAAAGTGTTAAAAATTGAACACGGACATAATGTTAAAAAAAAGTGATGGAACTCGGTCTTGGTCAGATTTGATGTATCTTTTGACCTGTGTGCTTACTAAAACATCCACCTTTCAGGGAAGTTAGAAAACATGAACTTGTTGAAAGCAACAGCAATTCTACCGTATTCAAAAGAACCTAAACAGAAAAGGTTCTTTTATAAAAATAAAACTGTTATTTATAGCTGCAATGTCGTCTCACTCAAAACAGGTTATATTAGGGTTCTCTTTAAAGATTCTGTTGTAAGATTTCAAATTACAAAATCTATTCTGGATTTTAATTCTCTAACCATATTAGTTTTTTAGGTAAGTGCTTTCACTCAAATAGTTTGACCTTTTGCATTTTTAACTATGAAAATAAATATGAAATTGCTCACATCTTTTTTAATAGTTTTTACAATTTTTATTCTGCACAAATAAAATATACCTTTATAATTAAGCACTTTAGCTTTTAATTATATCCATTGTTTTCACAGGACAATATTTTATCTCTTACATAAAAAAAACTCTATGCTAACTGCAAGATTGAAAAACGCGTAATGCTGCTTTAATGCTGTGATTGTTTACTAGGTTCACTCATGAGCACCCATTAATACTCACCAAATGTCATAACAATATGATTTCTCTGGTTTTGCAATAACCTCTAAAGAAATGTCCATTTTATAAATAAAGGCACCAAAACAATGTATTTTGTGTGAAAACCGTTTCACAAAGTGCAAAAAGTTCCAAGTGAATTCAATAGTGCTTCAGCTGTTTCTCAGATAGCTCAGCTAGCAATAGCATTAGCATTAAAACGGGCAGAAATATGCCCCGTTTTCTACACAATACTAATCAGAAACTTCATTATGTGGCTCACTAGTTGACTATAGATTCAAAAACCTCTTCATATCTTAAAGAGTTCCAATGTATATGCATTAAAATACATTTTTACTTACCTGTGATATAGAAAAGATGACACACACGGGTTGAGCTTCCTTTAGCATCTATTGGGTTATCGGTTTATTCTTCTTCTGTGTGCCCAACTTTCTCCATACCACCAGTGGGACAGGCGCCCCTAGCGGTTATTTAGTAAAACAAATTAAACAAATGTTGGTATAGCTTCCCTTCTGTGTTCTTACTACCTGTAGGGTTTGTGCCACCCCCATTTTTCAGTAAGCTCCCTGACAGTCTCCTTTTTGCTCTCCTGTCTTCTTTTCTTTCCTTCTGCCCAAAACACAAAGACTGAAACAGCTAGAAGTTGAATGTCTTGTCCAGGTTTGGCAACCCACCAACTTTTTCTCTGATATTCTGAGCTGAGCCCTTCTTTTCTCTCACTCAGTTTAATAGAAAGCATATCACACTCTGACAGATGTTGTTTCTAAGTTTCTACTCCCTATCCTTCTCTCTGTTTGACCGTTTCCTCGTTGCTTTCTGTTTTATTGGTAAAATGTTATGCAATAGCAACTGACACAGATGTTCGGAGTTGTTCACTGGGTCCAATTTTCTCTCATCCGTTTACTCACCCCAACTCTGCCTCAGTCTGCACCTGTGCAGATTCAGTGCCAAGCTCCTTAATGGGAGGTCCAAACATTCCCAGAGCTTAGCTCATGAAGGCAAATCTCCTGTTATTATTTGCTGTGTTATTGGCTGGGGTGACCCTGTTTAGAGAGTCAACAGCAATCAAATGATGCAAGGAGACATGAATGCAAAAGCTGCTTAGTGCAAATTTACTCTGTCGTAAAAACAGAAACAGAAGCACAAGCCAGACAGACTGTAATGTCTGGATTAATCAAAATGGCAGCCTTAAGAAATGCTTTCAGAACAAAGCAATATTTTTGACAAGGCAGTGACATTATAACTTGATATAAAGATTCAAAAAAGATAGATGTTGTGTAATACCCATTGCTTAAAATATCCCACAATTGGTGCTGAATATTGTCTTTTCTAACATTCTGATATTTGTAAACTAATGTTTATAGCTGGTTGTTGGCTTATTATTTAGACTTGCCATCTCAATAACTTACTCTTGTAGTTTGTTCTTAAAGAAAAGAACAATATTCGTTGTTCATATTTGTTAATATGAAAAACAAATATGTTGCTAATATTTGTTGTTAATATTTGTTCTTAAAGAAAAGGGAATTCCTGTGAAAAGGACAGAAAATTAACGTCATACGCAGTCATAATGCAGTCTTTTATGATGGTGATAGTGTATTAGTCTGTGGCTGGATTGCTGCTTTAAGAAGTGGATATCTTGATAAAATAATGACTTCTGCTCTAAGCACACATGTGTTATGCATCTGAACAATAATCTGCAAGAGGTTCAGACTTTATTTTCAATTAATTTAATTTAAAACTCACCTTGGCTAAGTTTTAAAATTTTTTTTATACTTTTGCACAGACAAAAGGCCCTGCATTCCTCCACAGAGTTCTGAAGGTCTGACTGCCAATTATGGCAAATTCTTAATGTCTATTGCTGCCTCCAGGTATAGGACAGCAAATTATTCATTTAAAATGTTCTCACATAGGGATAGATTGGTCTTGATACCTTTTCCCTGAATTAATTAAATCATTATATAGAAAAGGGAAAGGAAGAGCGACAGCTGCTAATGAAGAAAGAAGAAAGTTTTGGTTTTCAAAAACAGATGGACATAGCATGGGACTCCCCTTTTACCGCAACAGAAGAAGAAAAGTATCATAAAATGAGTTTAGACTGGAAAAAAGCTTTTGATGGGAATTTTTTGTTGTTTAGAAAACTATTGAGTGTAAAACGCATATTGATGCCGTAAAAGGAAACATTTTTGTTTCGCGGCTTCTTACTGAGGTTTATAAAATATCTAATACCTGCAAGAAGTGCTGAGAAAAGTTGCAAGGTTATTTAAATGTTATGTGACTTTGGCTTAGGTTACTTTTTTAATCTTAGCCTTATGAGTTTTGTTTTCAAAAATAGGAATTCCTGAGTTCTAAGTCATTGCTCCAGAGTCAAGGAGTTGCAGGAAAAAAGTATTTGTTTACATTTCTCACAGCTTGCACCCAGAATGACAGATAGTACTCTATAGCTTCTTTTTTGAAAAATAATTGTTTTAGTGTAATTTGCTTTAATTGTTAGTAGCCACCATTACAAATCTTATGGGTTTTCTGACTTAGAACTGATATGCATTTCACTTGAGTTTTATACCATTCCCAAATTCAAGTTACAACATCTACAACTGAAGGCAATGTATAGTTTTTGTTCTTCATCAAACAGTTCCTCCCCTACATCACACTGTGTTTTAGAGGAAGAAAATACATGTTAGGATGTGTTAGCAGAGATTAAATTTAAATACATGCAAAATATACAGTATCTTGTGAATCCAATGATCTATTTTTCTTCACTTTTTTGTCTTTGCTCTGTACACTAAGATAAAATCTGAATTAAGCATATAAGAAATAATTAAGCAAAGATATCGGTGGAATTGCAACCGTGTGAATACTCGCAGAACTACAAGTGTGACTGTGCTTTTAAATAAATCTAGGTAAGGTCGGGAAATAATGCAACACAAGATATTCTCTGCTTGACTCCTGATTGCTGATAATTGTCTCACATTTGGATACATGATGGGAAGGAGAAGAAAAGAAAGTTAACAATAGAGGAAAGGCAAACAAGGTGGTACAAACAGAAGCCAGCAGGAACAGGTAAGGTGAAAGAGAGGAAAAGATGGAGAGAAGTGAGAGCTGAAAATGAGTGTGAAACAGATCACAGCCTGTGTGCAGAAGCACCAGATGGTTAGGAGGGTAGCAGAGCAAGACAGAGGAGCGCTACCTTTGTTCACAGAGATGTCTGCCTCCCTTCTTTTCTCTGCAGTTTCTCCATTCTCCTTTCTTGGTTGTTGTTTTAGAAATACCAATACATTATTTTTGCATTGTTCTAGTTCTTTAAGAGCGTAATTCCTTCTCATCTTTTTTTGTGCTTCTTGCACATCCTTTGCTCTTACTTTTTTTGTTTTCTGGCAAAAAAATGGTGAGATTTATGTTTCATCATCAGTGTTTCAGTTTTGTAAAAAAGAAAATCATCCTTGTTTCTCCTCGATATCTTTTTGTGCACATACACCATCATCTTCCTATAGCTGCTCAGACTTCCAGCCCCCAGAGAACTTGTAGACCAGCTTTTGTTCCTGGTTTCTCTTTTCATTATATTTTATTTTTGGTTTGTTTCTCCACTCATAGCCCAGATGCCACGGCACATGCCAGTATACCGACACCCCATTACTCCTAATAACCCACTGGGGTGAGACTATGGACGTGGCAGAGCTCATCTGTGGCATCCTAACTTACACTGTGAGATCAAGGCACACAGGGAGGAGAACTGAATTTCTTTATACATTTTTGTTTAATTGATCAGATTAACAGGAAACCTGACTGTTTTGGAGAAATGCATCTCGAAAATTAGAGAATATGATCAATAATTCAGGTCTTGATAGAGATGGAAACTCAGCATACTTTGCTGAAAACTTCAATCTTGCCTCAATTTTCTGTCTACCTGCTCTTGAATTTCTGTTTGTATTCTCCCTCCATAGATCGCTTCAGCTCTCCTCTCAGCAGGCTACTGCAGCACCATGCTGTGAACAAAGGATTAGGAGAAGACTATGTGCGTGTGTGTGTAAGTGTGTGTGGGGGTGTGTTTGTGCTTGTGGCAGCACATAACCCCATACCCTCAGGGCCGGCTGCTGCCGAACCTCCATTCCCTCCACATCCATCTTTGCAGCCCGGCACACACGTGAGCATGTGTGCATGCCGCACACCGATCCTATCATCATATTAACATAGATGACAATCTGGCGCGAAGGTGCTGATCAAAGATAAATTTCCCTCCCCGGCTCGCCTCCTGTTAATTACGCCATCTGTGTAGGAACGTAGCGTCCTGAACGTGGGGGAGGCCGATCCGTCAAATCGCTCTTGCTCTGTGGTACTGACAGAAATTCACCCGAGACTGATTGCCTCCAACTCTCAGATAGGTTACACACATGGCCGTGAGGGCACATGCATTTGGTCCACAAAACTTCATTCAAACTTCTCGTATCAATAGGTCAGATCTATGCCTCAGCATACATTATTAGAGGTACATGTAATAAAACCATTTGCTCTCCTCTCACTGCCAAACACAAACCTTTCTGCCACTTTTAAACGCCATTTGCATCTGAGTAAAAAAGTTTTTATATAATCAGATTTTGCAAAAAAAAAAACACTCTTTAAAGGGACAATTATGATTTTGCTGAAATCTGTTTCTAATAGGAGGCTAAATTCAGTCCCATGTTCCATCTTGGTTTTTTAAGAAGACAGACTACAGGATATCAAACCTAGTGGTGATAGTTCATGGTCTGGGGATGTTTTGCTGCCTCTGGAAAGCAACCCGCCTCCATCTTCCCCATGAGATCCTTCAGCCCAGCGATCCTAAAACGTTCCCAGGTTGGACTGGATGTTTGGTCTCTCTAGAATTTTGGGTCTTCCCTATGGTCTCCTCTCATTGCAACATGCCTACAACACACAAAAAACACGTTAAACAAAGGAATAATAACAGTAAAATGTGTCAAATGCCTCCCATCTAAAAAGATAACTCCAGTTTGTATCTTGTGAAACAAGATGGATGGATGGATGGATGGATGGATGGATGGATGGATGGATGGATGGATGGATGGATGGATGGAAAGTAAGTGTAAGTGTGGTTTCGTTTTAACTTGTTTTCTAATAAATCTCTAATAACTGAATTCACTGAACCTTCAGTTGAAATCTTTTTTCCAAAAGTCTAACATTTCAATGATACGTTTTTAGGATTTTTTTTATATTAGCATAAATGTTTGCCTAATTTACATTTTCAAGTAGGCTTTTTGTTTATTTATGATGTTTATCACAGTTTCAGAAAACACTTTCAGAATGTTTTCTGAAAGCAAAATATTTCACCGATGCAAATTGGATGTAGGACCTTAATGGTTTAATGCAAGTTCATTCAGATGAAACAAAAAGCATATGACACAAATCTTTGGCAGACAAAATATTAATATAAGCATTTTCTTTTCTTACTGGAAACGTCCCAAGCACTTTGTCTGAGTGCATCTTGTTTTTATGGTGCCTTATGGATGTTCGTCTTGTAAACATTATAAAAATCTCAGAAGCATTAGTACATCAGCTCTGGGTCTAGAAGACCCTGTAATCCTGATGTAATGTAAATGTTTAGTATGTGTGTGTGTGTGTATTGTGTGGTCATCATTTCTTTCTTTGAATTATGTTCTTCCCAGAAAATGACCCAACCCCAATGAGTCTCGGTTTTAAAAAGTAATTACATCTATTTGTTTTCTATAATAAAAAGTGAAAATGGGTCCCGCAGACCCAAACAGCTTACATTAACAATAAATGAAAAACAAACACTAAGAATTAAATGTTTTGAGGTGAAAGTTTTATTTTAAGAAATAAAACTCTGGAAAGAGTGACATATGTTTGTTCTCAGAATGTTTCAGAAGCGTATTTCACTGCAGCTGTAGTTGCATGCCTATTAGGGTATTATAATACCATAACATTTAAGATTTTCACCCATTCCTCTTTGCAAAGTTGAATCTCATTTAAATGAAATAACGAGTCAGTCTGTGAGCAGTAGTCATGCTGCACATTCATAATCTGAACTTACAGTACATTAACATACTTTGGTCTAAACCACTTTATTACATCTCTGTACGTTTACTGTCATCACCCTGACCTGTGCCTTTTCTATCAATTCTCACCAGATTCTGATGAAAAAAGTATGCCCTGACTGTCACCATGTAATATGTTGTACATTGTTTAAACTGGTTTTCTTATGGCTTTCTTTCAGTGACCACTAAGCAATTGTGATTATGATTGTGACTAATTTCTTTTTCGGTAATTTCAATGTTTTCTGAAGCCGCCTTAGAAACATGACACCATTCAGAGGCTCTATACCTCCACAAAAGGAGTGAAACAGAAAGATATTTGTGACCCACACCAGTGCCAGATGTGTGAGGTGTTCTTTATAGGGGACCACTTGGCAAAGTGCCACACAGCGCCGAAGCACATGCCATTAATCTTTTTCCTCGGAGATGCCTGGATGCCACTTTGCGATAGGACCTCCCTCATCACCCTCCCCGCTCCCCGGCACATTTCTGTCCTTATTGCTGCCTCTCTCCCATCATTCCATCAAACCTCCCATCTGTTACGCTGTAAACCAGAGATTTGTCTATTCCTTTTCACATTTGTAAAATGAACTCTTAAGCTTTCAAGCATGCAGACATTTACTTCATCACTCCTCCCTCTATTCAGCATGCACTCATCCGTACATACATATATACATTTCTGCATAATCTGTTTTCAATGAGGTCTCCGTAGCATTTCGCATATTCCTGCTCTTCCACTAGTCAAATAAGGCTGTCACAGCTGCACAGCCATTTCACGGGGGGCTGCACTGATCACACCATTACGATTACTCACTGCATTAAAGAAAGATCGGGGAGAGGAGAGACACGGGGTGGGGTCGCTATGCATCTTCTTGTCTGATCTGCATCATATACCCAGAGAGAGGGCTGTGAAGAAGACAAAGAAGATTTGAGGCTTAAAACAAAAACAAACAGCTGATGCATTTATTGGAGACAAGTATGTTTTCCAAGTACTTGACGCTGGTTTGAAGCACAAGTGAAGTGAACTCAGACAGCTGTAGCTCCTTAGGCAACCAGTCCGACTTCTAAAAAATATTTATGTCTTCACTGAGTAATTAATCACTGCATTTACCAAGCCAGTGTCCTTGGAGAGACCAAACGTTTGGCCTGCACCCAGGCAGAGAGCCTTTAACGTTCAGCAAGAAAAATTGATGTACCCTCTGCATGCTGCTGAGACATTTGATCTGAATCAGAATCAAGGTCATCGTTAATATTTCAAAGACTTCAAAGCAGCACAGTGAAAAGCACTGTTTGAATTGACCATTAGGAGGAAAGAGCTTTAATAATTCCCTTTTATCATTCGAATAACTTTCCTGTGCTAAACCTATGAAGGGGGGGTTTTCTGAGGCGAAAGCTGTGAAGTAAACACAAAGAGTTGGCTCTGGGAGTCTGAAGCTTGGCAGGAGTGCGACATTCTTTCTGAGGTGTATTTTTTGATCAAGCTCAAGTAATTTTATCAAAGCTGTACTTCATACATCTTTAGGTTCTGAAAAGAATGTGTTTGAGTTTATAAAGCATTCATGCGTCTGGACTTGCTGATGCTTGCACCATCATGATGCAATCACAGGTCCCAACTCCTCCAATGAGCACTAGGCACTCCCAGGATCTTCCTGGAGCTTTCCCAGATGGCTTGCAGAATTCCCAGCCAGCTCCAGACTGGTATCACCGCCAGGCTGATGCTCGCTTACAGGGCACACAGGCTGGGCATTTGGCACAGCGCATTCTCTTAGGACAAAGGAGTAACTTTTAGAGGTCATCTTGGTGTTTTTGGAGCAACTACCACTTTACCGAGCTGAGAAAGAAATTGTTGGTTCCTTCTTATCAGGCCTTTATATGTTTCTGCTTACAGCAGCTTTTGATTAAAGAATCTGAATAATGAACTGTCTTTAAAGTTTAAATATAAATATGAAAGTTGAATTTTGGATTTTATCATGTGTTTCTTTGATTCAACATTTTTATTCATTTTTATTTTCTTTGTATTGTCTTATACAAATGGTGCCATATCAGTACATTTACTTCTATTTCCCTCTTCGAGAGAATCTGCCAAAAAATGATGAGAACAAACACATCCTTCCTTCTGCAGGTTAAGCTTTGGTAGGTGATTCTTTTACTACCAAACTCCTAAAATAAAATCTAAACAAATAACTTGCAATACTTCACTTAAAAGCCCTGTGTAGATCTTAATAATATGTAATAATTGAGATATATACTAGTATCTATAGAATGAAACAAATGTTCTTGGTAAATTGAAATTACTGCTCTACTCCTTCCCTTCTTTCCTGAAGATTAAATTATGCTTATTAGATTATTAGATTAGGCTTGATCTGTTTTATATGCAAAAATCTGACATTTTGAATTTGAGTTTTTTTTTCCCCATTTGGGTAGCTGGGAGTATCCCAGCATGACTTCCACCTGCTTTCCGTCCTTGGGGAGTATTTAGTAAAGAGTGATGACGTGCTTTCAGTTCTGTGACAAACTTTTAACCTGAACACAATCTTGCTTTTGTTTCCAAGGTCAAAATTCTCTGATCCTGGTGGGAAACGGGCTGTTTTATAGATGAAAAGAATGATTGAAGCTCGGTTTAGACTGACTTCATCTTGTCACTCAGGATGAAAAACAGAGCGAGTGGGTGAATGCAAAAGTTAACTTACATTCCTAACCAAAAATACAACAGGAACAAAATATGTCTCTGCACAAAAATCTTTGGTCATCATCACAACATCTTCCTATCTTATTTACATAAGAGTAACACCTTTGTTAGACAAACATCCCTAAAGATGTTTTGGCTGCTCATTTGCAGCAACTTCTCGTTATGGAACTCATTATGGAAAGAGCCCAATGCACCAGGGTGTAATGACACAGGCAACGCTTGCTGTAAAACAGTGGCATATGGCTAAACTACACAACATTAAACATTTTGGAGACTGTGCTTCCCTGGTGTCTAAATAGCACAGCGCTTTGGCAAATAAACCATTATGCAGTGTGAATGACTTAAGGACATGTGTGCCAAGTGATGGTGTCTAATTCTGCTTTACTGGGATAAACCAAACAGATAGAGAACAATTTGCACTGTAGATTCTTGTGAAAGTACACACAACTAAAACATGAAAAGTATTAAATGGAATAATTACATATTTACTTTTACATTAAACATCAATATGAGGATTGCTATGGCAACAACTACTGACTGGTAAAAAGAATAGGAAAGATCTCTTTACACAATCTTAAAATTACAACTCCTCTCCATGTCATCATTCACATGCTCACTTCATTTTAATAGGTTTTTGTAATTATATCTGTCTCTACATTCCTATAGATTGCAAACTTCATGTTTCTCAAGCACAGTTATCTTCATTTTACCTGGGACACAAGACTACTTTGTGTAATTTGGCAATTAGAAATCTTAATAAATAAAGACAACATTAGGGATTCCTCAAGGCTCAGTTTCAAGCCACAGATTTCAGTAGAGGTAAGTACCTACCTCTACTGAATATAACAACATCTTTTAATTTCAATAAAGTATTTTTAAATTCAAATCTGAATGCTGCTGACATATAGCTTTGTATGTGACCATAGTCTCTTATGGTCACTCAGTGAGTGTGTCCCACTTTGCCTAGCCCCCTCATCCTCAGGTCTCAGCTTGTGTTTTGCAAACTGGGGGATTGTGCAGCTCAGTTGTTTATTAGCAGTAGGTGGAAGGTGAAGAGGCACAACTTTTCACCCCTCAACCAATTATTTCTTGGTTTCAATATTTTTATTGACACACAAGCCATATTAACTTACATATTGTATGTCTTCATATTGATATAACATCAATATGTGGGAAAATAGATTTGTATTAATTTGCTAAAAATATACTGCCATTTATTATAACAACAAAATGTGGTCTGGCTCTGTAAGATACATAAAAAATATATTAATTATGGCCATATTTGCTTATGCATAGCATCAGCTGCACACAATGAGGTGCTGGTGACTTAAACGAGTCTCCCATTCACAGTGGAATATTTCAAATTATATTGGATTTAGGAGCTACAGGATAAAGTTGGGGATGTTAGGAGATTAAAGTAGTTGTAAACGGGTAAAACCTTCAACACCAGTTAAAGTAAATCCATCACTCTGCTTGTTTAGAAATAATGCAGCTCTTTCATTCTTGTTCCACAGCTGGAAGCACCTTCTCTTTTGAAACAAAAAGTACAAGAGAGGACTTTGAAAGAGCAAGTGCATCTCAAGCCACAACAGGGTGAGGGTGGTGTGCTGACATCTCAGGCTTGATACTCCAAGCATAACAGACTTTCCTCCAAGCTCCTCCTTGATGTCTAAACCTCCTGTAATCTGTTGCCTGAGGACGAGCCCTCATCCTGACCCTGCAAAAGTGGTTGTCATCAACCTTATAGGTGACTACCTATAAGGTTCCTGTCTTCCTTTGATCACTGCCCTGTGAAGCTAGAAGTTATGCATTCAGCTTCTGCATTTTCTGCACCGTGACAGCCTCAGAAAACAGGCATATCATTCCACATTCACGGTCCTGATGGCACTATCTTACGCTGACTTGCATTTTAGCTTTCTGCAATGAGATCCATTACTGAGGTCTCAGACTTTCTTGAAAAAAAACAAAAAAAAACATCAAAACCTGCTGAATAAGAGTTTGAAAGAGTAGAATACGGAATTTTTTTTTTTTTAGTTTTTAAAATAATTTGACATTAGTGGTCTTTATTGAGCAATGATTTGTCAGAAAAGAAGCAAGAGAGAGAAAACTTGCAGCAAATGGTGTGAAACTGGGAATAAAATACAGAACATGATCTGCCTATTCCACTAACTCAGCCATCAAACACCCAGATCCTGACCTATTAAAAGAGAAATGTCAGGGTCTGAAGGCACGAGTCGTATGCTTTGTGTATCAAAGTTTGAATTAACATAATGGTTATGTTTGTCCTTAAAATATCTTGGAATCTCAAAAATGTTTGAAATAGCAGCTTGTTTGTACAATTAAGATAATTTGCAATAATTAAAAATAATACATGTTGTGACACAGACTAAAAGCTATCAGGCTAAATTAAGAAATGCTGAGTGATCAGTGCAAGTCTCAAACCTTAAAACCTGACAGATACGTTCAAAAATGGTGTTGACAACAACATGCTGAGGGTCTGTCTTTCTACCGGTGGAACTGAATAAAACTGAGGGAAAGGTGGAAGTGATGGTGGTTTTGGAAGGGCAATAAAGACACCAGACTATCTCCTCCAAAGCCTTCATGTTAGATCTATATGCTGCAAAACTCATGAGCTCTTTAGATGTGAGCAGTATTGGTATTGACAATAAATGAAAAGAAAGAATACCTGGATGAGTAAAAATGAGACATTCAGACTTTTAGCATGGTGATGCCGTGATTGTGCCGAGTTGGGGTGGATATTTGAAAATATCTTACTTTCAAAGATATTTTAAAAAGCCCCAGCAAAGACC
Source organism: Phalloptychus januarius (assembly GCA_902982915.1). Taxonomy (NCBI): domain Eukaryota; kingdom Metazoa; phylum Chordata; class Actinopteri; order Cyprinodontiformes; family Poeciliidae; genus Phalloptychus; species Phalloptychus januarius. The sequence goes on from CADWAE010000478.1 coordinate 1,522,481, forward strand.
TGTTTATTTAACATAAAGACACGAATATGGTAAGAAATATGTTATGGCACGAGACTGATGCAGGCATTCATCAGCCACATGATGTCATGGTTTGTTATAAGCGTAAGCAGCCGTGCAGCTCCTGAATCTCTTTGCCAGGTATGTAAACCCCTTCAGCCATGCAGTTCCAGCCGTTTTTGTATGATTGATGTGAGTGCTTAGTGGGGCGACAGAGGTCACACAGCTTGGGAAATTGTTTTAGCCCTACCTGCTCCTCTTTTCCACTTTTATTTCTTTTCTCTCCCTCGCTCACTGTATGTCTGCGCCTCTCCCCACCTGGAGTGTCATGAACCCTCTCCACACTCCAGCACCTAATTATATCCTGGACGTGTAAATGTATTCATATTCATGAAGGCACAGATGCTAAATTAACTGTGGCAGGGACACATCGCACTGTGCCGACTGCACAGTCTGCTTCTTCCACTTATGGAAAGAAGTGAAAAGAAGGAAAAGGGTGGTGAACACTGAGGGGGGAAACAGAGTTAAACAAAGAATCAAAGAAGAATAAGAAAGTAGCAATGCAAAAAAAAAAGAGATTTCAGAGACTGACAAACACAAAAAGAGAGAATCTTAAATGGACGATTCTGTATCTTCAAGAGCTGGTAGCAATGGCTTGGACTGTAAACGTGTCCCAAGTGACCTGAGCAGGTAATGCGCCACCAGGTTCTTGCTGCACTCTCTATCATTAGACGTTCAGACTGGCCCAGCTAGTGATGAGTAACAAATCAAAAAGCCGGCGAGCATAAAAGCGGGTGGCAGCAGAACGGCGCACGGGGAACTCAGGGGCAGATGGAGGGAGGTGCAGCGGTGCGCAGCGAACAGATGGCCGCTCCGAACTTGATATATGAAATTAATAACGTTTCTCAAATAGAATTCAGAAACCAGAATACATTACCTAAATTTTAATAACAGATTTTTTTTTTCTTATTTTAGAGGAGTGGGGGCAAAGAGAGACATTTGCATGCCAATATGTTCAGGGTAAACAAATAAGCACTAGGACCCTAAGCAGTAGGTTTTCATCTGCTCCTACTGAAAAACAGACAAAGGCGGGGAAACAATGGAAAATGTGTTGGTTGGGGGAAATTACCAGAGTGAAATCTCGCTGAAAGAGCTGAAAGGCGAGGTTTACACATGACTATCACTGGCAGTTCTGGTTTTAGCTCATGATGTTTAAGTTGATGACTATCACTGGCAGTTCTGGTCTTAATGTATGTAATTTGCGACACCTGCAGACAGTGGAATAATTCAGATTCTATTTGAATCATGAGCGAGGAATAGTTCTTTGTTGGGCCGGCCTATCCTGGGAAAGTTCAGCAGTGTTTGATGTTTTCTCCATTTGTGGATGATGGCTCTCTGGAGCTCTTTAGAATCCATTAGAAGTGGCTTTGTAATACTTTCCAGACTGATCAATGTCAGGGACCAATATGTTCTTGAATTATTTTAGATTGGCTCATGATGTTCTGCGTTTTCAAACTGTTCCTGAAACTGCTTAGAAATTGAAGGCCACACCAAAAAAAAAAATTTATTAATTCATGATTTAATGTTGGAGTCAGTATCCGTAGCACAAGAACAGGTTGGTTTGGAGAGTTTTTTCTTCATAAAAGATATTTAATATTATATTTGTGTGATAATTTTATTTGTTTGCTGAATTGAAACATTTAAGCTGAATTTTTTAAACAAAATCTGTAAAGGGACAAATACATTTGCTCAGAGTTAATCTGGTTTCGTAAGGGATCAGATTCTTCAGAAGATTCAACTGGCCCAAATGTGCATAATAAAATTATGGGAATTTAACAATACCTTATAATATCACAAATATTTATTAATTCTCTGCAGACCAGATCTGCAAAAACCATTACTACTGCTGTTTAGACAAATTCCCACACCATTTGCTTTGAAAAAGGGACTTTACTAGCTTTTTATTAAGAGTTTGATCATATTAAATTCTTTCTTCCTCTTAGCAGTAAAGGTAAAAGTGTGATCATTTTTCTGGTGTCTGGCAATTACCCTAATCCCTCATAATGAAGATTCAAATAAAGGTTTAATGGTTTAGTTAGAGTCCAGGTAATAAAATATCTGCATGCACTGAAGCAGGACAATAAAGTCATAGTTTTAATAGTTAAAATTTTATGTCATCACCACAAATCGGAACGCGAATACCTACTAAAATTATGCCAGATTTTATTGGTCTGAATTATTAATTTTTAGAGGGCTCCTATAATAGAGTTTTAAGCTTCACAAATTAAAGTTATTTCAGCTGTTTAACGTTGAGCCAGTGGTAGTAACACAGGTGGAATAAAATTTAGAGAAGAATCACAGAAAACAATTAAAAGTGAAAACGACTTTTGGAATCTTTCTTTGGAAAATGAGGGAACATATGGCCGTCCACCTGAGCTGACATACACAGCAAGGAGAGCAATCATCAGAAAAGAACCCAGGGTATCTTGGGAGAAAGAATTAAGAAATCAATTTTCTAATTTGCTATTATTAAGCGGCAAAATGTGCTATGATCTAGATTAAACGTTTTGCCCAAATAATAAAACACTACCTCATGCAGTACACTAAACAGAACATCAAATTGATCACATCATCCCCACTATGTGTGATTTTTCTTAAGGGACTAAGAAGTTGGGCAGCAATAATGCTAAGATGGTTGTAACTAAATACAGAACAATCCTGTTTTTACTTCTGTAAGGCTGAATAAGGTGTGAGGCTATCACGACATTTCAAATTCCAGCAGGACATGGTCAGAAAAGCTCAGCTTCAATGAAACAAGCTGTCCACAACAATGAAAATAAGACAAGGTTTGCAAAAAATGTTCTCAAACATCCTCCTCCCAAACTGGATGAGATTGAACTATTTTACAAAGAAGAAGGGACAATAAAATTAGTCTCCACATGTGCAAATCTGCAGACAAACAATAGAAGACTTTCAGCTGTCGAAGCAAAAGATGGTTTTACAAAATACTAACTCAGGTGGCTGTACAAATGTGTATCACCCTTTTCATGCTTTGATTTTTTTTTCTTTTCAAAATTATGCCTCATTTTCTTAACACTCATGCACTAACTTGCCTTTGTCCATCTTAAAATCCCAATAAAATTAATTGAGGATCTTTGAAGAAAACATATCCAGGTGGTGCAAAAGCAGCTCTCTTTTTATCACTGTTAACTAATCATATTTCAAGCAGGAAAATAAAGCTCAAAGTTAAAAAATGAACACCATATGGAGTTTTGTCAGCTCCACTGTACTAGTGAGCTGCACTAATGAACTGAGCTATTCCCTTCATATGTTACAGTGGACATGATTTAAATAAAAAGTGAAAAATGGTCCCATAACCTGAAGATGTTGCAGACATGCTGTATGTCCATTAGTTAGCTTTACCAAACCCTATGCATTTTTGATCATTAATCAACAATATTTTCAGAAAAAATGAAATGATTGACGTTTATTTAGAACTGTGCTCAACAAGATTGTGTTTGGATGTTATTTAAGAGGGGAAGAAAAATGTGCTGAACCAGATGAATATGTTGTGGAAAGCTCATGCTGTTGTACCCTTGCAATATGCAGTGGGAGTGGTAGTGTGAGAAACTTGGAACTGTTCAGGTTCACAGTCTGTTCACCTTCACAGGTAGTGACAGATGGCCAACAGTAGCTTTCAGCAGCAGAGTGAAGTAGCATGTTATAAAGAAGTTTGCATGAGTGGGATTTCTGACAGGCTGACTGCGACATGTGCTCACATTTAAATTCACACCTGGCCACGCATTCACAAACTGAATGAGAATAGTTTATTTTTCTCCTGAAACAAACCGCTAACACTAATTCGTTTGCCATCGAGGTGTTAATAACAGTGGTGTTCGGGCACGCTGGAAGCATCGAGGTACTTCTCAATCCATGGGGGTACGCTTGTGCTGCAAAAACAGAAGGTAGAAGTTGGCGAGGCATTGTGAGCATGGAGAGTGTTACTTACTGGTTATTGTGGTGGTCATACTGTGTCCCGTATGGCAGTGTATAAACGAACAGCATGCAAACACCTTCTGTCCAAACATCTGCGATAGGCACATTTTCAGGCAGTCTTCCAAAAGCTAATAAAAGATGGAGGCAGAAAAAGAGACGGAAAGGAAGGGAAAAATCAGTAGCTGCTAGGGGAAGCTATTAAGATTTTCTGGATTGGCCTGCCCAACAACTGTGTTGAGGTTTTTTTGGGGGCGTATATGCTCTCCTGGTCTATTAAATTTGATGGGCAAAATTGGTAGACAGCCATTTAGGTCTTTGGAGATCACTGTAAAGAAGACTTCTGGATAAAATCTCTCACCAAGAATCACCATTTCTCAGAAACGGTTTCCGAGAAACCTGAGAAACAATGTCTTCACACATTGACATTGTCCTTGAAGAAGGGCAAGCAGAGACTGTAGCTCCTTGAACCTTCCACAGGAGCTACTGGTCATGTTCTAGTGGCCATTATTCAGTCTGTCCTGAGCACATTCATCACTGTGTGGTTTGGGTCGGCTGCAAAACAGGACAGGTCCAAGCTGCTACAAAAAAAAAGTCTGCAGAGAGAATAATTAGGACTGACCTTTCCATTCGTCCAGGGATTTTACAGGTCGAAGGTCAGGAAAAGGACAGCTAATATCTCTGCAGACCCAAGACATCCAGCACACAAACTGTTTAAACTTTTAGCTCCAGGTCGCTGCTGCAGAGAGCTTCTTTGCAAAAACACAGAGACAGTTTCTTCCCTCAGGCCACCTCTCAGATGAACAACGTTCAGCATTAGTAGTCATTTAGACTTCTGGGAAACAAAATAAGCATATTTGCCTCTTTCCCCTTTTTTCCATAAAAATAAGTATGTGTATGGTTGTACTTACGCACACATTTTTATGCTGTTCTCTTTATTTTCCTCTGAAGTTTGCATATTTATGTTTTATCTTTGTATGCCGTAAAACCGAAATCAAGCTCATCGTTTGTGTACAATCTTGGCCAAAATAAGCTGACTCAGGGACATTTATTGACTGATTCTGCAGCTATTCATGTGTAATCTTGGCAAAAGAAGAAATGTTGTCTTAGTCTGAAATCCAAACAGATCTGGATGAATCTACCCTAATGAAACCTAATGAATCTTTCCGGCTCTCTGTCGTCTTTCTCTCCATGTGAAGTAGTCCCCGAGTTTCTGCCACAGAAAACATCCCCACAACATGATGCTGCTACCACCGTGATTGATGAATAGTTCCTATTTCACTCCATATATGATGTTTGGGATTCAAGCGAAAAAGCTGTATTTATATTATGATTTTCATATCGTCTAACCAGAAAAATGTCTTTCTCATTGGTGAGCAGGGTTAGTAATGGTTCACCTTTTGGTTGACCTATATGTACAGGGTTACACTTGTGCTAACCTTACTGCGAACTCTAAAATCTAGCAAGGGTATGTTTGTGTGTGTTGATAGAAAAGCTTGTTCTGGTTTTTTGTTTGATTTTTTTTTGTTCAGCATCCCTTTCAGTAGTTCATGTGGCTTCAAAATTCACCCAGGCTTAATTAATCTCCCTTGTTTCATAAAATAAACTAAAGCTCTTCAATGAAATTTCTCACTTATGGGGTTGAAGAGACATTTGGAGTGACTGAGGAACAGAAGTTTAGCTTAACCACAAATTAATCGTGAGAAAACAATCTCATGCAGGGAAAGAAAGGCTTCTCCTGCAGAGTTTTTAGTGAGAATGAGGTTCAGCTGTTATACAGTTTGGCAATACTCAAAGTATAAAGAATACTTTGAAAATCTCCTCAACCCTCATGGTATTTCACAAATGATGGAAAAGGGGTAAATGATTTTTGGGGGGACTCAACTCATCTATCATCGGAAATGAGATCACTAAGAAAGAACATCTCCACACCAGCACCTTGTGGGAAGACGATATTTAAATTTCTGCTGTTTCTGAAGATCCTGGATGATGTTGCTGAATGATATACACAATTGGAAAGTATTTCTAGATTGGCAGACTGGGGTAGCCATTTCTCATTTTTAATAGAGAATGCAGGAGTCTTCAATTTTTGGGGGTAAAACTTCTCAGCCTCACATGGGATGCTGCTTGGGGAATCATGGCTGATGGTCAACAAATTCACAACCTTAAGTTTTATAGCTTGCGTTTTTCAAGGTAAATTCAATATACCAGAAAAGTCTTTGCCTGTAAATAGAAACAGGTGCTGGAGCAGGAAAAGGTCTAAAACTTTGAGGTCAGACATCAAGGATGAGGAATAATTTTTATCTCCAACTCCGATGCTCTCCAAACTCTGTAGAAAACTTCTGGTTGAGAGTAAGCCTTGACGGAGTGATGGCTTTGTAGGAATCTGCTCTTGTGCTTGTCAGAAACTCTCTTTATCTAAACCTGGTCCAGGTGTGGTTGATAGAAATCATCCAGTTCTCCTGCCAGTTATGATATGCAGTGTTGGTGATTTTGTTGCAACTCTTATAGCACCAAATGTAAAATAAAAAAAATCGAATCCAGAAAAAGATTGTTTTCATCTACAGGTTACACTAGTTCGCCATTGCTCTGCACACAAGAGCTTGGCACCACCTCACATAGCTAGGCAAGGAGGCGCCTGTTGTAAAAATACACAAGTAGGACCTCGTCTGAGGAGACTCCTTCTCAAGGGAATGCGTCACGCATTCTTTCTGTTTTCACTGATTTTTCCAGGGAGATTAGCTGCCACAGCTTTGCCCCCTGAACACGACTTATAAAAGACATCCAGTGTCAGCCAATTATTTTGGACTCTGATGGTCATAAATCAAGGCTGACCAATAAAAATGAAGACAGCCAAGTATAATGTTCGTGTGCGACTCCAACTGGATTGTAAATGAAGCCAGATGGGCTGGGAGGGTGCCACTGAACAGAGCTGGATCCCATCACTAAATGGCTGTGTGTGTGTTTTCCCCTCGTGCACAAATTACGACATCACCTCATTCGGCGGCATAAATCAAAGCCCAAGCTGTGATATGTACAGGGCATCTCTCCATCTCATTACTATGACAAATTCACTGGCAGCCTTGGATGTGTGAGGCCTGTTTAAATGGTTGATATTTTCACAATCTGTACTTCGGTAGCTGCTGTTATTTTGGAGCAACTGTTGAGCCATTTATGTCATTTTAAGACATGTTTGGAGCTGAAGCAGACAGTGGGAGTGTTACCTCTTAGTGGACCTCATAGAGGAGGAACAGCATATTGGAGAAATATTGGAGGGAAAGAGAGGGAAGTAGCAATCAAACTGAGCGGAAAACTGAAGGCTTGAGAAGATTATTAAAATGAACACATTTGGTCAAAGTAACTTGAACTTTTTAGCATTTTGACAATTTTTTTTTCTTTCTAGGATTTCATAATGTAAAAGTAAGTCAGGATGTAAGGGAACAGATTCAATGTCTTTTTAAAATTTACAACACATGAAAATAAGAAAATTGTGAAATGTATTCATATAATCTGAAAGTATTTCAAAGATATATCTCTACCAGTTTGGTCACATCTAGAGCCTTTTTTTAAAAGTTGTTTCTATATGTTTATGTTCATAGTTCGAGCTTCTCCAGGTTTTTCTTCCAGGATTGCTGTTTATTTATTAGGGAGGTGGGATACTTAAGTTTCACTAAAACCAATTCCAATACAGATAATTTTTCTTGAATTGTCATAATTGAATAAGTTGATGATTTGACTTCAGTTAGTTAGTTATTATCACAAAATAGAGATTAGATATTTTAGGCAAATAAGTATTTTTTTTATTTACTAACTACAGTGAAACACAATGTAATATAAATTAAATAAAATAAATTGCCTTTTTACCTTTAATTGTAATTTGCATTATATTCAGCCATATTAACATTTGAAAAATTCACAAATATATGATATCTTACTCTCAGATTGAAAATGTAAGCATTTTAATTCACTGTGAGCAAATCTGAGTAATTTGCTGAATTTATAGGATAGTGTTACTCCATTTATATAAAATTCCTATAAATTTGAGAATTTATAGGAATTTCTAAATTTAGGAATTCCTAAATGTATTTGCAGCATTTCAATACTGCAAATAAAAGCTGTATCGATCTCATCAAGCTACTGATCCGATACTATTACTCACTTATTTAGCTTCATCTAAGGGCAGAATGCATGCCACACTTTTCAGATTTTTATTTTGTAAAAATAGCTGATAATGATCCATTATTTTCATTTAGCATAATTATTTTCCTACCTTTGTGTTCATCTATCATTGAAATGTAACTTTTTTGTGAGGAAAAAGTGAAAATGTGTGAGGAGTATTGATACTGTTGCAAAGTAGAAGTACTTATGTAACTCCACAGTAATGGCTTTACTTGAAAGCACATTCGAGCAGACCTGCTGAGCTCTTCGTTTTCCAGACCCACAGTCATGACCTTCATTCTTCTGACTTCACTTCCATTTCAGAACTAAGAAGCAGCCCTGTCTGAGAATCTGGATTTCTCATTGAGTGTTTCTCAGCTTTAACAGTGAACGGTTTCTCAGAAACGATCTTCCTATAGTGGAAAAAACATTTACAAGGTTGTGTTATAAGAGTTTTGGTCTTCTATGTGCAAAGCTCAAAGCGAATGTGACAAGAATAACCGTTCTTCTATTAAAAAACTCTTTAAAATACAGCTTTCATGAGTTTCTGAGGTGAGGGAAGTGTGGCCAACCTAAATAAAATTTTCCCCATCCAGGCTAGACTACTTCATCAGCCAGTGAGAAAACACAAGGGTTGAAGGTAGCCATTTCTGCAGAAAACATTTCTTGGGAGCAGTGAACTGTCTAACCTCTTATGTTTTCTGCATTATGCTCTCTGAACATAGTTGCTGTAGGCAAGTCACCTGAAGTCAATTGATGGAAATAAGTTTTTTGGTCAATGTTTTGGAGCTTCAATCTGAAGTTTTTGCTGAATGGCTGTGTGGGAGAAGTGAGTTCTCACGAAGTAGATGACGAGCTGTCAGTGAAGACAGGTACATCAGGTCGATAAGTTGTGAAGGTTGTAAGAGTAGCAGTGACGTCCACATCGTACTTTGCTGAGAAGTTCTGTCTGTCCTTTGGGAATAAGGCTGTAAGAGGTGAACAGTAAATAAACTACATGGTTAAAATTTAGCTTATTGCATGAGGCTAAGATGTTAGTCATGACATCTTAGCCTCTTCTGATGATGGGACTTGCAGCTTCTAAAATTGCAAGTGCTCTTTCAATCTAGTTGACCTCATAGATGTAATTATTCAGAGTAAAAGTAACTCTAGCTCTTGTGAAGCATTAAACATTAACTTGATACAACAAAAAATTGAGAAATGGCAGCCATGCTTCTGTCAGACTTCCTCAGGGCAGCTGTGGCTACTATCCAGTAGCCGTCCTCAGAATCTGAATGTGTAATTGAATGGAAAGAGTCTTTGAGAACCCTTGGAGGGTTGAAAAGAGCAATATAAATTAGATTTCATTTCATAATGTATTTATTGCTCATAAAATGTATAAGTAACTGCTTTTTAATTTGACAATAAAATATGTCTTTATTTATGGCACATAGTATAAAATGTGATCATTTTTTGTCCTTTTTAATGCTGCGCTTGGAATTTCCTCAGTTCTCATTGACCATATCAGACATGCTCGTTGTCACAATACACACATCGTTTGTTACACATCAATATGTCATGGTAAGCAACACGAGGCGTCAGCTTGCAGACAAGTTGTAAATCTTCTGTGTTGCACTTACATAAAGGGGTAGGTATCTGCATTTTTTAACCTCATTTGAATTTATCTGAAAGTGCACCTCTGTACAAGTATGTCGGTGTGTGTCTGCTAACAGTCATCTCCATGTTTCAAAGAAAGGAGCATTGGTTCACATGGAAAAACAAGGACACAAAGAGGAGAGGACCTGGATCTTATCACTCGGGGTTTGAACACAAACCAGACCACCTCTCACCAACTCCAAACAGCAAATTAGGAGCTGGGAGATGCCGACTGCACTTGTGACAAAGACGTGATGGAGAGCAGACGGGCTGGACTGTGTCACAGGTCACATGGGCCCTGATACGAGAGGAATGCTGACCATGTACAGCCAGAATAAGCAGAGATGTCCATACGTTTGTCTCAGTCCAACCAGGCCTTCATAATGCATTCTTATTAATGTAGTAAATTCAGTTGTACCCAGTTGTAAAGCCGTTCATTCATTTTCTTTATCAAATGTTTCAATGTGGGGGTTGAGGGGAATCCACAGGTGAGAGACGGAGCTTATTAGTCACAGGTTAAGTGCTAAGACACTATTTGGTAACGTCAGCATGCAAAGGTTCCAGCTGAGTGTTGAAACTCGCAGCCCCTGCTGTGCGTATCCCTTATGAGTACTTTTGTTTTTGCTAAAAAGGAATCTAAACAGTGATTGGCTCTTTCTGTTACTGGTTCTATTTATGTTGATGAACCATATGTTCGTTTACTCATTCACCAGTTCACACCGGTTTGAGTGTGAACTCACTGACTACATGAATGGATTCACCTTGCTTGTACCGGTTTTAATCTTTACCTTCATAATTTCCTCAGATCTCTGTGGCATAGCTCAGCATTTCTAAAATGTGCTGATTTCTTGGTTGCACATACATTTTGCACTGTTTGCACCACATCTGAAAGGTGAGATCTGGTGATCTTTTTTTGTTGTTATGCACTTATGACAAGATACACCCAGTTACTCACATACTGGAGACTTTGTGCTTCTTGTAAAACACAATCCAAGTAGGATGGATGTGAAACAAAGATCCCTTTCTTTGTACGCTCCAACTTTGTGAAAAGAAGTACTGGTGGCACTGGTGCCAATACTATGGCAGTGGAAATTTAAGATAAATATTACTTAATGTGGGATTTTCCCTATGAAGGAATGTAACATAATTAAAGGTTGGGTTTTCCTGAATGGCTTAGCATGCTGCTTGTAAAAAGTTATTTTACTTTACCGAAGGTTAAAATGTAGATGTCACTGCAGTCGATATAATGAAAGCCTTTGACCAAATGAATGTATTGGTTACTTATTTTTATGTTAATAATGAACTAGTTACATGTCTAATTTTCTCCTTAGATCTGTTTTGATTTTCTTTAATCAGAGAGTAACTGTATTTCTGAGTTATAAGTGTGAAAGAGTAATTCAGGACATTTCTTTTAGAACGTCATCTGACAGCAGGATGGATCAGATTTCATAGCTAAGAAATCTGAAATATGAAGGGGTATATTTTAAAGACAATACTCATGGAGGACATTTTAATTGCAGCAGCAAACGTATGATTAAAATGAAACAAAGTGACTAATTGTATGCTTGTTCATTTCAGTTTATCTTCTCAGTGGCAGAAACGACCTTCATTATAGTAATAATCTTGAATTCATTTTATTGCATCGTTTATTCTGTATCTCCATGCAAATAAATATTTTATAATATATAGTAATTTATTATTCAGTTTGTACATTTGTTTTTTCAAATAGCCCTGTGTTTGGAGTAGCTTTAGAACCAAATGTCCAGAGAACATAAATCTCATGATCTGGGATTTAAGCTTCGGTCTGTTAAAGAGCTAAGGCTGCTTGAAGATCCGATGAGGTCTATGAGAGATGAATGTAAATCAATGTAACGCCCTCTGAAGTCATGGAAACATGACCGTGTGAGCGCGTGTAAGTGTATGCAAGTGTGTATTTACTTAGTTAAACAGGCCAAAGCCCAGCCGCCCCTTGTATGATTCTCTGTCTCCATTCCTTATCAACAGCACTTTGTCGTCCCTGCCTCGCTGTCAGTGTTGTGTGTCTGAACCACCTCTCTGCCTGATAGCCAGCAGCCGCCTGAATACACCTGCACTCTGTCAAGCTGCAGCTGCTCCACCCCCCCCCCCACACTGATTCATCAGACACGGTCACATGTGACTTGGTTCTATGAACATGTGTTTTCTGTTCATTTATTAGCCAGATATAATGTCTTCAATCAAATATCAGAAATATAAACACTTTGCATCATTGTTGCATCTCTGCTATAGTCAAAACATGTCGATTATATCTTCAATTCACCAAAATTGTGCATCTAAGACATTGAAAACCAGTGTACGTTTTCAGATAACGTGCAACTCTATTCAACAGGATGAGCACGCAAACAGTCAGTCATTTATCAAGTGTGTTTCCACAAATGTCAGCATACTGCAGAAACAAATTGGACAATTAAGCATAGCTGCATGTCTCTCTGTTGTAGCTGGGACTTGATTGTGACGAGGAAAACAGGAAAACGATTATGCTGGATTTACATGCAATGCTTTAAGAGCTCCAGCTGTTTTTCTTCATTTGGAATTCAAACAAGAAAAAAGATAAAAACAATGTTTGACAGCTGCCATCAGTAAATTGTTGGGCTGACTATAATGATGTCTTTAAATTGTTAAAACAAACCGTAGATTTTTCTTCCTATCCCATTCCTTAGCTGTTTAAGATGTCCTCCTAGCTTAATTTTCTCCAAAGATATGTCTCTATTTGTCTACCTTTTTCTCCAAATCACAAATATTCTCATATATCTATCTCCGTACCAAGTGCTCTAATCCACTGTGATGTATGTGTTTTCCCTCTGCCTCTATCCCTCTTGCTCTTTGCTTCTTAGCCTTTCACTGTCTGCTTTTCATCATGTGAGCCCCCCTGGCACCATATTGACACCTACCAGACGTTCAACTTAGTAGCCTGATAACGTGTCCCGAGGCTGCCCTGTTTCTGAACTGAAGGCACACCCTTCAAACATACCAGACTGTGACGGTGAATAGGATTGTCCGAATGAAAGAATTTTTTTTAGCAGCTTAATTTGTTTAAAATTTTATGCTTAACAGTGTTGCTCAAAAAGACTCGATCTCAACGCTGTGCTGGTGAGCACATGGTCCTACCATGCACAATGTAAAAACAGGATTACAATCCCTTTTGTGCCATTATCTCATGTAACAAAATAATCTTCAGAGAAAGTGGATTTTGGGTATTCGTTAGCTGTAATCAAAGTTAACAGAAATATATTTTTGTTGTATTATAGAGTCACTTTCTTCAGTGACTTTATACAATGTCTGATTTATCTTTTTAACTAAAATACAGAAATATGCAAGCTAGGCCAAATTTTAAATTGCTGTGTCACGTTCTTTGTTTTTCCTGATCTGTTGCTGTCAAGAAAGTGAAAGATGTTTTCTGAAAGTCATTGGTGATTGAGTCAAATCGGACCCAATCAATATTAGTGTAGACTAATTATTATGTAGCATTTTAAAACTCCTAGGTTTTCAGCATATATGTGGCACTTAATTTAAATATAGTAGTGGGATTTGGTGGGAGAATTACCCATTAGTGCCTATTAAAATAACTAAAATCTGTATCATCGAAAACCTGAGTGTGACTGTTCAGTCTCTTTGCATTTATCAACAATTTGCAGTCATTTACATATTAGATCACAACTCTAATATGACTGTGAATTCATAAGATTTAGTGGGGAACAGTGATGGAGCACTGTGGAAATGAAATAGCATACTAGTATAGCAACACATAATGCAGCAGTGTCCTTGTCTCGTGAAATTCAGACTAAACTGTAAAGAAGACAAGTTTTATGTCCAAAATGAATAAAAATAGCTATTCTTTTCCTTCTGGCTTAAAATTGGTCAGGTGTCAAATAAGACAGACGAATAAAATAAAGTCACCTGATACAAAGAAAGTTTATTGGTATAACACATTTCACAGGCAAAGAAAGCCTCAAAGGAAAAGAAAGAGCATAAAAAGAAAAATTGCATTAGGAGACAGGAAATAGATCAAATGGAATAACAGCTAGATTTAAGTATAACATCAAAAGAAACAGAAAGGTACTCATTCAAAATAATTAAATTGCAAAGAGCTGATAAAATAAACAGATAAAATATGCTTTTGTCTTTTTTTGAAAACTGTGGTACCTAATAATATTTTGCAGACTTTGCAGGATTTTAAATATTGACTTGAAAAAGGATTTGATGAGTCCATAGCCAAAAGCCAAAAATCAGGTCATTTTTGGCTTTTGTTGACATTGTTTTGGTTGTACGTTTTTATGTTTTTGATACGAAATACCAGTGAGACATATTTAGTTTATATTAATAACTTTCTTGATTGTGGATGATAAAAGACAAAGCGACTTTGGCTACAGTGGCAGGAATTTGTCCTGTAACAGGTGGAGCACAATGCAGTAGCCAATAACCATCAGCGTGTGAATGAGTGTAAAGTGCTTTGGAGTTCTCTGGTTCAGATAAAGCACCAAAGAAGAACAGGCCATTTTAAGAAATGGACGCACAAAGATAAACAACAACGAGCAAACTGGTGAGATGTCAATAATACCAACAGAACAATTTCACAGCAACTGACTGCAAACCAGGAAAACAAATACTTTGGAGGGTGATTATTGAAACAATGAACAAGTGAGACTAATCACATTGATGTAAAGCAGCTGCAAGTGAAGCAGGAAGCTGAGGCACAAGAGAAAAAATGATTAATAAATACAGGAGAACTTGAAAAACCTGACCTGGGGAAACAGGGAAAACTTGGGGCTTTAATTAAATCCAAGCAAGCTTATTTGCTGTCTGTAGAACAAACTTTACAGACAGTTTTTTATCCAGTACTTCTCAGAGTGCATTGAAAATATTAAACTCGTTGCAATGTGCTTGTAATTTCCAAGCAACCAATCGGTTACTGTTTATTTTTCTGGTAAGGAATGGACAAAAAGAAAACAGACTTTTTGGAAAATTTCCACTGATCATTTCTGAGTTGAAAACAAAATCTTAACTTTATCTAAATAGATGTCTAGGTGAGATTTGACAGATATTTAGTTTAAAATGAAAGTTTTACCAACATGTAAAATTGATTTTGGATGTTAATAAGAAATCCAGACCTAAAGCTTCATTTACTACTCCCTTGTTTTTCTTGTTGAACTATGTTAATTTTACTTACTTTACTGGAAATAACACAAGTCCAGGGCCTTCTAACACGCATTCTTTGAATTTTTCTTACGATTACATTATTTCCTAAATACAAATTAATTTCCATTTCTCATTTGCCTCAGCAACATTTTGTCAGCACTGGACCAACTCCATGTTATGAACAACTCTGTCAAAATGATGTGTGTAGTTCTGCTAGGAAAATTAAAAGTCTAGCTGCACAACTGATATCTTTTTAATTGCTGCAAACTGGATATCTCTGATGTTATCGTTAAGCTATAAAAGCTTTGCATTTTTGTTTAAGTACGGAGGATGCAAGCCAGCGCATTCTTCACTGAGGGCAGTTTAATAAAACAGATGAGGACGTGGGAATGTGGTCACACAAGAACTCAGTTCAGCAGAGAAAAGGGACTGGATTCACAGTCAGAATCAGTTTGCACAACATAATGATATGGCAACAAGGTTGCACAATCCATGTAGGATAACATATCAGGCCACTGGGTTAACTAGACACTTTTTGGACTCTGTTACTACATCAATTAAGGTTGTCTGGAGTCAGTTCTAAGAAATGCAAAGAGAAAATAGTTTTTCCTCTGCATCTCTAAATGTACATTCAAAGGAGTAGTTTCAGCTTCAGCTCTGTGTAGTATCAGATAAATGACTTTACTGTCTTCACACCATCTCACAGCACAGTCAGCTCCACTGTGACATGGCAACCAAGCTGACCTGGTCTTGAATTTTCAGTTTCAAAATTAAGCTTAGATCACTTTTGGATGACTTTTGCTTCTTCTAAGCCTAAAAGAAATACATTGATCAAATCACAACCAGAAATAGATACATCAAGGAATCATGGCAAAATTAGGTTGATGTGCAGTTTCTACTTTGAAATGTGCTCTATTGCTTACTGGGACGATTCTGGCGTGTAAAATAAAATGTGAAGTTTCATAGCTGTTTGTCCTATGTTATTATTTGGCAAGTTATAAATGTCCAAAGTCACAAACCTACAGGACAAAATCCTTTCTATTTAGCTGTCAAAATGTAGGTTTCTCAGCTCAAGATAAGTTATATGCAAAAGGTGAAAAACAGTAGCTATTGCAAGTTGTATGAACAAAAACGACACCAACGATCAATGCCATTTATTTGCATTGATCGTCCCAGAGGTTGAGTTCTCTCTTGGCGTGTTTCTCTTGTCATTATCTACAAAAACAAAATGATTCATAAACTTTCAAGAAGCAATTCATAACCCATTTTCAGTCTGAACCACCACTGACAACATAACCCTTTCCACAGCTAAGCTTCTCTTTAAAATCAATCATGTACCCTAAATCACTCTCTCATGCTTTCCCCATCATCCTCGGGGCCAACAATTTGTCATTCTCTCATGCAAAACCCCTGCACTATATAACACTGCAGACAGACCTGAATAGAAGACAGGAAGAGCACACAGGAGCTGTGAGTACTTTAGCAGAGTTTGTGGAACAATGGCGTGCTGTCCAGGATGCAGCGCTTTGCTCTATACACTAAAGGAAAATACATCGCATTTGCTTTAAGAGGTTTAAGATGTGCTTGGTGAGATGAGAGAGCAGCATGCATCTATGTGTGGCTTGGGGAGAAAGAATCCAATTTTTATTGAGAGAACCGAATGTGTACATTTTCTTCCTTTCTGCCCTTACTATTAAGGGCCCACGCTTCTTTGCATGTATGAATATATGTGTTTGCGTTTGCGAAAGCAAGAATTTGGCCTACGTTGTGACGACCCAGAGCCAGCTGTGAGCTCCATGTGGAGGAGGATGCATCAGGAGGTCAGGAGCTGGCAGCTGGCAGAAAAGGAAAGCATCCAGCACTGGATGTAGTGGCTCCAGCCATTGGAAGCTGCTTTTGCACACATTCAGAGCGGTGTGTCTCTGTGTGTGTGTGTGCTGAAATAGGGAATTTAAGACAGAAAATATAGAGAGAGGAAACACGAGTTGTGTCCATAAAATCAGATAAGCACTTTAACACATTAGCAGCTCAAAAAAACACATGGCCCAACCTCAGAGGAGTTTTCTCCCTACCGCCAGTGCACACGCTAGGCAGCCTCGCTCTCTTCTGAGCAGTCATTAACACCTTCCCTGGGTGTCTGGCTTTCTTCTGACAAAGTTGATGGTTTTGACCTCAGGAGTGGAGAGGTCATGCACAAAGTCACATGTGTTGTTTCCAGGGACCACATAACAGCTTCACAGCATGTCCCACAGAAGAGACAGGATCCTCCAGAACATCTCAAATTCTGATTATCTGGACTCACAACACGGTTCCCTGAACACAGTGCACGGCTGTGTGAAACGCACCTAGACCATGAGAAAACAATTTGTGAAGAAATGAACCAAACAAAATCAGTCAAAGAAATATATAAGGAAGGAATTTGCAGACAGTAACACATTTTATTTGTTGTGTTATGGATAAAGTGTTAATCAGGAAACAATCTTTAAAAGCCAAGATATTATTCAGCGTAGGCAGGAGGTCATATAACTATTCTCATATTATTAGAGGTGAAAAAAATGCTTCAATTTCATAGCATCTACTCAAACATTTAAACCAAAAACATATTTTGTGATGCATGTCATGATGATCAAAATGTAATTTATATGGGTCTCTGTTGAGCAGACTCCCCTCGCCCCCACAACGTTTAAGCATGGCTTCTGCATACGTCTATACATGCAAAATGGCTGAAAAGTTTCTATAATATGTCAAGCATGTTTCTATGCATTTCCATTAGACCTTTTTTCTAAATCTGTCCTGATTTGGTAAATTATTCTTGAATTCGGAGGCAGAAGACATGTTTTCATTGCACCAACATCGTCAGGCTGATGGAGTTCCTCCTGGAAAGAATATGATCACCAGCCACATACACAGACAATCCTTCTCGGTGCCATGGATGCAGTGCGACATGACATGACAGCAGATGCCTGCAGAGGCTGGATAAGAACTGAAAGATTCTTTTCACACTCTATTGCAAAAGAAGGTATTTTTTGTGATGTAAATGAGAATTTGTGGCCAAACTGACATCAATGTCAAGAGGCGTAGGAAGACTGCACTATAATTCCTGCAGCACTGCATGTACAGTTTTCCTTAAAGAGATTGTCCTATGTTCCCATGGCTACTTTTTTATTCATTGAGGCCTGCATTGTTGTCTTCTCCTTTCTGTATCACAACGGCATTAACATCAGCAAATTACAGCTCAAACAGTAAAAGCATAAGTCAGTCTTGCCATTACTCTCCCACAATCAGAACATCCCTCCAGAGTTCTGACGTTCTATTCACACCATGACTAAGAATCAAGAGAAGTGTTTCAGATCCTACCTTACAAATCAAGATCAAAAATGATATTCTTTATTGACTCAAATGGAATATTTTTCTTGGGCAGTAATGGTACAAACACTTTCATATCATAGATAATACTGACCCAAGCAGGACTCCATAAAATCTCTATTTGAGCAACAACTGGCACATGTGGTAAAACTGTTAACTACTGCAAGCAAAAGCTTCCATAGACGTGTCACTATCCGCAGCGCTAGTTCGCGTCGACATGGCAACTTGAGTGACAGAGACTATGAGTGTAAGTGATGAAGGAGATTCTATAGGACTGTTAGAAACATTTACTGATTGGTTGCAAGATGTTATATGAATAAATATCAGAATAAATCTTACGTGTTATGCAATATTTTGTAACAAACCAAAGGATATTCCAGTCAAAGCACCTTTAATCATGACTGTCAGTCACTCCCTGAGGTGGAATGTATGCGCCTTGCTCTGTTATAAAATATGCCACAACATCTGTGAAGCTACTTGGGGTCCTAACATTTCAGCACACTCCCAGCTAAAGCAAACAATTGGGAAGCATATTGGGAAGGAATTAGGCACAGATTCGAGACAGGCTGTATTGTTAAGCCTCCACTGGTGACATGTCTGTTTCGGTTTACAGATGGCCTGACCTGGCAAGCGTTGGCTGGACCTAACACACCCTGCCAAGATCTGAAAAGCATCGACTGCGCAGGACCTGGCAGTTTTAAAAGTCCATCTATCAGGGAACAGTTTCAAGGTAACTTGTCAAGATGAAATTTAGGTGGGTGTTGCTCAAGAGAATATGGGACAATTCAAAAAGTGGAGAAAAACAGATGAAGTTGCGGGCACTTTTCTTCATGGCTTACTTTATAAGCTAATCAGACTCAATGTCCCATCCAATCAGAGCTATACTCTCACTTACAAAAACAAAAGCTCCAATGCGCAAGAATACACACACACATACAGACCCCAACCAGCAAACAAACCGACACCTGCTCATCTGCTCATTTTCAGGCTAAAAAACCTAACAGACGCCGGCATCTCCTTCCGGCACAGTGCCGGCCTTGGTGGCAGCAGCAGAGGTTGGCAGCAGCACGCTCATCATTCCACAAAACCCCGGACAGATGTCCCAGAGCCTGGGAGGCAGGTGGGCCGGGCTACCCTCCCTCCTTCGCCCCTCTCTCACTCTGCTCCGCCACAGCGATGCTGGCAGCTCTTCAGACCTGCTGGGTATAACCCTTAATTCACATGCTTTTCCTGGCACAGTGGGCCAAGGGGCTGCCATCTGCCTGGCCTGTTACAGAGAGAGAGTGGAGGGAGTGAGAGAGACTGAGAACAAAATCAGAAGGGGACAAGAGTGTCTGCCTGGGCAGCCACCACAGCATGTTGTGGTGGCTGCCCATCGGTTTGTGGTTCATGTGTTAAACCCCACATGTGGACAAAAAAGACACATCACTTCGATGACGTTGTCGTTACTTAAAACTCTTCCTATACTTTTGTCAGGAAAACACATCAGACTTAAACATTGTCCTGCTGATAGTAGCCATTAGAAAATGGGATAGCTGTAGCTTCCTGCTGTGTTTACGTGATGCTCAAATGTTAAGGGGCTCAAAATGCTGGGAGAAAAATTTTCCACACTGTTGATATACGGACAAAGGGACAAACTGTTGGACTGATTGACTGATAGAATGTGTGCTCAGTTTTAATCAGAAACTATGCAGTCTGGTTATGGCAGCTTTTTAGTTTTTATGTTTGGTTGTTCTTTGGCTTTAAATATTGAGCATTAAGCAAAATCAACTTTTTTTTAGCTTTATATAATGTTATTTCCTCATCAAAAACATAAAAAACATACTTAGAGTGTTGCTTTGGTTCTTTCACACATGTCTAACTCTGACACAGTCTTGGCGTCTCTGGAGGATTGCGTCTCCATCTTTGGAGAGTCTCGGAGCTTGAGGGTGGGATGCTCACAGGGCAACTCCTCCAGGCTAGCGGCAGTAGAAATGAGCAAATACCTGGTGGAGCTGTGGGTCTGCTAAGCTCATCATATAAACTGTTTCTCAATCCAATGCTCTGAAGAACTATCATTAATGGCATAATGAGAAGCACTGTTGTGACTCGGAAAGTGTAGGCGCTTCTTCAAGACACAGATTCCAATTTCAAGGCATCAAATTACAAAGTAAAATTTGTTCAAAGTTAAGTCTTTTACAACTGATTTTATTCCCAAAAATTTATTTATAATTTTTTTTTCTATTGTGGTGTCTGCCTGAATTTTCTTAGTTTAAACTAAATCTTGCCTTGAGCTTAATAAGACATAAGAGTTAAAAAAAAAACATCTCTGGTGAAGCAAGGAAGAGGGAAAAGACAGAAGATAGAGCATCTAGATATAATTTTTTTTAAATTAAATGAAGAGAAAGAATCATAAAGGCGAAGAGGAAGCGGACGAGTCTGACAGAGGTTATAAATTTCGAGTGATATGCAACGCATGTGAAAGATAATGAATCGAAAGAAAATGTTAGAAAGAGAAAAAGAAACAAGGGAGACGCAGATTAAAAGGAGTTGAGAAAGGAAAAGAGGGTGCTGCAGAGACGCAGCCACAGGCCCGCTGTGTGGTGCATGGCAGAAACTCATCATTCAGCTAATTATGATCAGGCTTTTCCCTGCAGGCACAGCAGCGCTGCAAATGGAAAGTCTTTGTTCTTACACAGCCCCGTGGAAGCGATGGGGCATGGCGCCATGCAGATGAGACGTGTGTACAAACACATAAACACGTACACGGATGCGCACACACGCAAACAGGGAAACACAAGCTAACACAGCGGATCATTAACACTACGCGCACACTTTACATTCACTCCTACACAAACACACCGAGTCCCCATTCACACTGAACTTCTCCCTTAATGCTCCGTGCCAGTTATTTGTGCGTGCTGTCGTACGCAGACTCACACCTCTCCCTCTCACCCTCGCTCATAATCGCTACACAAACACTGAAGGAAGGCAACACACAAACATCATCATCAGATTCAGCTTTGGAACATTACGGCAATGCTATCAATTAAGTTTGCACCTACTGAGCCAAGTTATTCATCTCTATTAGAGAAGATGGGGCTCTTCTAGAAAGACCAGCAGGGTATTCAATTAGAAAAGTGAAGACAACAAAAGATTTATATCCAACGAGGAATAAAGGCGCTGTAAAATAGTAGATTCTTGCTTCAAATTAATTAGGCAGTGTTTTGTGCCAACTTTAAGCTAAACTTGTGGGGTCACATAGAAAACAAAGCTTCCCCTTATTTAAGAAAATGTGTTTACTGGCTGGTATTAATTGAAATTTTTGGACATTTCAAACATTTTATCAACAATATTATATCTGTACAAAGTCTGATGCAGAATCAGCCTCCTTGTTTCAAATATTTCAGTGATTCTTTAAAAGTTTAATTCAAATTTGATTTGAACCCATCCAGTATTTCTCAGTCCAACTCCCCTTTTATTTCGATCAAATTGTACAAAGAGTACAACTCAATCCAAATAAAAATCTGAAAAAAATAAATAAATTAAATTGATTGTCAGTCTCCATTCATGAAAATGTATCCATCTAACCTGGCTTTGCTGAGTGCATTGACTTCTCAGTAAATCCTCAAACTGAAGCATGCGAAAAGAACCCTCAATCAGAACCGGGCTCAGTGGAAGCGATCAGCCTGCTGTTGCTAACTGGGGATTGAGAAAACAGAAGAGAAAAGGAATGCAGAGTACTTTCTGCTAGACTGAAAAACAAAGAGTTCTCTGCATTTATGGCAGCAATAGCTCTGTCAGTGGCTTTGTCCAGGAAAGTGACACAACTAAAAACAGAAGCACTGACCCACAAGTACTTCCTTCTGGACAGAAAAGCAGAGAACACAAGTGGTAGTCAAAGACAGCAACAGGTCTGCCAGAGGCATTGTCCAGATTGTGACAGAGCTAAACTCAGAAGTACTGAGCCAGGATTACTTTTTAAGAGACAGAAAAATAAACAAAATACACAATGCCTTTATTAATTCCCATCAAAAGCAAAAAAAAAAAGAGAGGATTCATAGTGAAACGCCCAAAGAAGCATTTAGCAAAGATTTCTTTCTGTGAGGAAGAAAAACAAAGTACACAGAATTAATGACAGCTTCAGCTCCTCCATCAGAGGCGTTGTCCATTCCTCAATCAGTAGAAACATATAAATTCTAGCTGCACTACAGAACCATAATCTTTTTGCCATATTGAGTCAAACTATTTATAAGGCCACTATTGACATACACTCCCCGTCAAAACGTATATTATGTGAGTTTTGTTCTTTGATATCAGTGACTTATTTCCTCAAGACTGTGCCTGTTGCTACGTTTAAAGTCATAAAGGTTAGAGGAATACAACTGAAATCCTTGGACAGAGAGTTTTTAAATAAAAATCCCACATCCTCGTTTGACTGGGCATTTACAGGATGCACAAAGCAATAAACTCACATCGCTACTTTTGTAGTTCTGTCCCCGTCCCATAAATAATGTGTGCTCCTACTCTCAAATTACAGTTATTGTAATTTAATCCAAGTTAAGATGGTTGCATGTTTGACTCATGTTCACATTGGTCCCACTGGGATGAATGCAATCTGGCAAAGAGACGTATCACAGATATTCCCCAGCAAGTTGAATGTGAGAAAGGACACGAAGTACATCATTATTGTACATTTAAAGTGTTCAGCGCGCAGTTAAACTTTAGTTGACATAAGATGGGTATACGGCTGAATGCTTCAGAGAAAAAAAACTCATTACTTTGTAAGTAACGGTGTTTTGTGTTTTTACGCATGGCATTCTTCCTGGACGCATATTGGTGTGAAGCCCAGCATTGCAGCCCCTTGGCAGGCACAAAAGATCTCTTGGCATGGCTCGGCACTGCTCTTCGTCTCTCCTCTCTTGTTTACAGCATAAACACATCTGCCTTTCACGCACAAGTGGCTCCTCAGAGTTGTACAGCAGTAAATGATACCCCCCTTTCCTCCTCTTCAGCTCCCAGATAGAGCTGTGGATCCTAGAATAACGTCCCCAAAGCTGAGAGGAATTGGCAGAAACACACAGGTTGTTTTTAATGAGCTGCACATCATTGCTTGTGTGCATATTACTTGTCGTATGCGTGTCTATGTGTGTAGTACAGCCAACTCCTCAACAGAGGGAAAACATACGAATGCAATTAAAATTTTTAGCATTAATAGGATTAATTAGGTGAGCAGCATCATTTTATGCAGCAGAGGTGATATATCATATCTGCTATTTAAGTAGCATAATGACATTATAAGAATTTCAGAATTGTTGCACTACTGGCTAAAATGCAGTAAATGAATGATGGTTATAACAGAAATGTCTTAAACGAAGCCAACAGGAACAGTGACGTCACGCAGATTTTTTTACTTTTTTAATTTTGTTTTTAGCCAATTATTTTGTTTAAAATTTACAGATATGTTGAAAATGACTTGCCTCTGTCGATCTATTTAGAGACACTTTTAACTGTTAACACGTTTATTTTCTTACGCAGAGAAACTAATAACTAATTCCATAGCGAGAAAACGCCATTTCCTAAGTTCGCTAAATGAGCCATAATCCTTTTTTGCCTCTCATCAGCGTCTCCCCAGCAGTCGTTGCCGCCATTATGTCCAGTTACAGGAGACGGGAATAAACCCTGGATACAATGTGACCATTTGATAGATGTGTGTTGGATTTGGGTCACATGTAAAATTTATGACACTTCAAGTTGACACACCAGGCTTTGCTAATCTATTTTAAAATCCAGGTGTTTGCAGATGAGATGTTTTTTCCTCCAGTCTTATTTTTTGAGCAAAGATGTCAAACTTTGGTCCTTCAGCCCCAGCGATAAGCAAACTTTACACCCGAATCAAATGGCTGGAATCCCTTATCAGCTGACATCCCCGACCAAATGTCTGTTGAAGAATAATAACAAGCCGAATAGCCTCATTTAATCACGTGATGTCTTGTTGTTTTTGAGCAGATTATTAAACCTTAGAAAGTATTGCTGCTGCTATGAAACAGAATATTAGAAAAATATAATTCTGAATAATAAACCAGAGATTAAAACACTTTTGGAACTTAATCATGTAAAATCTTTAGTCCTAAGAAAATGAGGGTCCACATTAGTTCATCTGTCCTGTCCAAATTTAACATGTGCAAAAATATTGAAAGTGATGCTGGATAAGTTATTTGATTTAAAATGTTTTTAAAAAAAGGATCCTCCACTTTCAAAAGTTTCAAAATTGCAGCAGTAAAATTACTTTTATGTTGTCCTATCTGACCAGTAAAATAAAGACAATATTCTTACCAATACAAACATTTTCTATCTACAAATCTCCACTAGTTAGATTATCCAAGACCATCAACAGGAGATGATTCTGTTGATCATTGCTGCTTTTTAAAATGTTCTTGTTACTTGAACTTTGTCATCAGACCCTGTAATGTCTTTAATTAAATTACATTGCACAAGCCATTTCACAAATGGAAGTCCTTAAATCAACACGTAATTGATTGTAGGGTGATGAATGGTGAAACTGTAACCGAGCCGTCCAGCAACACTACAGATAGTTTAGTGGAGTAAACAGACCAGTCAGGCAGCCAGTGAAGCTGAGCGTCTCATTCTTGCTGCCAGCTCTCTGTTTCCTCCCAGTAGCTTCAATGTGGGATTGTTTACAGCTCTTTTTATAGTCCAGTGAATAAGCCCTTATTTTCTCCCAATCTACCCCTGCTGAGAGAGCCAGCCCAGACAGTGGGAAGTAGCCCTGGGAAGTCATAATTACATTTGGCAAAGTGTTCACAGCCACACAAAAACATACACTTGTACAAATACATAGAGAAAACCCCCCTCAAAGAAAGCAAAAAAGAGTGTGTTTAGTTGTGATCCCTTGAATTGTTGTAAAAACCTCTGAGGAATATTATGTTCTTACAAGCACACCATTAGATGCTGATGAAACTACCAAACGTTTCACTCATAGGCGCCATGAAACACTTGGCCAAAACCCATTCAGATAATGAAATGACGGTAAAGAATGAAGGGGGAATTGACAACTACTAGGGGCTAAATCTTTTACAACCAATATAATATTGATTAACATCTTAAGACTGTGAAAAAGCAGGAGATATTCACATTTTAGATGTTGAATTGTAACTCTCCAGAACCCAAGGTCATTCTGCCTGCTTAAAACACTCCTTTGTTGTACTCATTGTGATTCATAAGGTTCACTGTACAATACTTATTTTTCACCAATTAACATTAGCCTATAAACAGTTTTATGTATATTTGAAAACATATTTTTTTCTAACAAGTAAATCAGATTGTATTCTAATTCTGAGTGGGAAATTTTACCATTTGGCATTTTACCCCTTATGTAAAATATGTCCAGGTATAGACTAATAAGTCTAATGGTGACTTTTAATTTGTGAAATGAGAGAAATAGCCAAATTAGCAATCAAGCATAGCAATGGCAATAGTACTTAATTGCACAAATGGGCATGACTCCAAAAACACTATGCATTCCTTTTAACAGGCTGGTATTATGTACTTTTCAGGCACATTCTGCCATTTTGTAGCACAGTCAAGTAACAATACCTTCATTTTGTTTAAAAAATCTGGTATATGTCAAACATAACTCAAAATAAATTTGACTTTGATTTGACATCATGTGAAGTTCAAAAACCTTGATTTTACATAACACTGCAGAAAGGATCGCACTCTACACTAATTAATAAACTAATTACGGTAATTAATAAAGTTCTTCTGGATTTGATGTCATTTTTCAGGCCTGTTAAGTTTACCTAAAAGGAAACAATGTATAAAAGAAAATGATTAAGAGCATAAAAGTATGTATTGTGCGAGTGTTACCATGGAGCCTGCGTATTGAGCTGATTTGTGAGAAGTAAGCTCGAAGGTCAAAGCAAACATAGCAGGAATGTGAAATAATTGAGCTTTTTTACTGTAGCACTAACTTCAGGCAAGGTCACTCTAGGAATTTTTTTGTGTCTCTTTTATATCAGCAAATAAAGCATAATCCATTTTTATCAAAGCTGGCATTCAAGGTAACAACAGTAAAAGAGATTAATAAGTCGTCAACTGCGACAAAGAATCTTTTTTAAGTGTAGAGTTGTAAATAATTTTATAGAAATGCAACAATAGTTGTTTCTTGTCTGTCTTCAGTCACCCTTTGGGTCTTTGTTTAAACTCCTTTAATAGACAAACTTGAAGAAAACCAAAGCAAATACAATTGCAGGAGGAAAACATTTAGAGACTCTTCATATTCAGCTGCTGCTTTAACACCACAA
This sequence comes from Phalloptychus januarius, assembly GCA_902982915.1. NCBI lineage: Eukaryota > Metazoa > Chordata > Actinopteri > Cyprinodontiformes > Poeciliidae > Phalloptychus > Phalloptychus januarius. The sequence continues at coordinate 1,549,111 of CADWAE010000478.1, forward strand.
TAGCTTTGGCAGAGAATCAGTAGTTTGTACAAAGAAACTATAAGAAAGAAAAAGAAATGGGTGCTTTTGATCTTTCCAGTGCAGCTAAGATGTGATAAAAATGAGCTGAAAAAGTAATCTATGAGCTTCATGGGAACACTGCAGGACAGAGTCATGTTTTCAGACCTGAGCCAAATAAGCCAAGTTCCTTCCCTGATATTCAGAAAGTTGGGACTGGAGATAAACAACAGAGAAGCTAAATACTGCTTCCCGAGGTTTAGCGCTGATCTTTGGAACATTTAAAATAAAAAGTTTCTGAAAAAATGAACTGTGCAGATGGTTCACATCTGACCAGCAAAAAATGCTGAGCTGAGAGTTTTCCATGCTGTATAGATCAGAAACAAGTAGCAGGAACTACATGTAGGGATTTAGGTGCTGAAGAGCATGAATCTCGTTTCTTGTGTTCATGAGGACTTTGGATTAGCTGGAGCTACATTTATTATTATATTAATACATTTCTTATATAATTTATACTTCTTAGCATTTTGAGGCTTGTTGAACACACCTACCTTGCATTTTAGTGTATAAAAACACAAAAATGCAATAACATGTGAAAGCTAGCAGAATTGTGTGTTACAAAATTCAGTGTGTGGTATTTTTTTTTTATTTTGAACTCAATGTTAATATTAAAAAACGTAAATAATTTTTAAAAAATTGCAAATGCATAAAGCTCTATTCTTCTCTATGTTATGACGGTATGAGGAAAACAGGAAGGGGCTTCTGTAGAAAGTGCTTAACAGCACACATTTTTAAATCGATTTATTTTGTCACCTTTCATCGCGCTCAATGAAAGGCACTCTCAAACCTGAAACATGAGTGTTGGGGATATGGGCGAGCTGAATGAGTTCACCTCAGGCTGAGGTGAGTCAGAGGATGGTGCTCCATGAGTCACCTTCATGTTAGTATTTTTCAGAGGCCTGGAACCCATCTGGCTCACCTCCATTATACACTATTGGTGGTCAAGAGGGAGTAGCGAGGTCAGGGAGTGATGTGAGGCAGCGGGATTATTTACCGTCCCTGTTAGGGCTAGTTAAAAATAAGAAAAACTGTGACAATGGGCTTAACTGACAACATGCGCTTGTATGAAAGGTGTAAAGGTCACACAGACAATTTGAAAAGCTCAAAAAAGACTTTACAGTTTTGAGAAGCAGCAAAAGCATATGTCCACATAACATCAAGGTCTGTCAAGAGGAACAGTTTTTGCTTTTCGAGTTTAATAAGAGTTAAACAAAGCAAAGCACTTCTAGAAAGACGTTACTGGACTTTTATTGGGGTGTGAAGAAAGAGGGATTATTTATCAATCCTGTTTCCAGATCATCCAGAACTCTGGATCTCCTTCACTATTGTTCTCAGTTCGCTTAAAGAGTTTGTGATGGACTCTAAAAACACTCCTAAGGCCTTTCAAAGTGAAGTCAGCCCATAGGATCATACATCCTTTACCAAAAAGTGGGAATGAGGTCCATTTCAGATTCATCCTTTATTTCACATCAGATCAATCTGGAGGGTTTGATGCTTAAAAGCTCAATCTTAATCTGAGCACATGGTTTCCTGTACAGTCTCAGTGGAGTTTTTGCAAAATTTACATGCTTATATTAGTGATGGTACAAAAAAAACACTGCAGTCGTGTTTGCATGTAGGCAGTGTCTGTTCTTCTAGATAGTTTATGCTGCAGTTATATAATAGTTGGAATTGTGACAAGGCTCCTTGTCCAGCCCAGTGGCCATTGATTGAAACAAATTGGCCTATTTGTCATCGTATTTATGCTCCAGGGAAATAAGCTTCTCTATTTTTGTGAGCGATTATGCAATAAAATGTTAATTTATTGTAAGACTCTATCTGTAATTGAGCTACATAAAGAAAATGTACCTGAAACAAATTAATTTTACTTTTCAAATGAGCAGAATAAAAAAATCTGTCCTAAGACAATATATGAGAGGTTTAATTGAGCTACTAGTAGCTCATCACTTAATATTTTTCTCCAGGTCACATCTAAACTACATTTGAATACTCAATCACTTTTTGGTCTGGAAATACTCGACTACCGGCTTTAAAATTAAGCCAAATGTGATTTGCAGCAGACTGAAAACTATAATTAGCTTTGAAAACAACAAATCTGTACAGACCCTTGTGTACAGTAGATTATTTGTAGCAGAGTGTCATAGTCGGATTCAGGGACATTGTTGGTCTTTTGTGGGCTCGTTCCAGCATCCAGCTGTCTTATTCATGCTGAAGAGATAATTGTAATGAGGATTTGGGTGTTTACAGAGCTGAAAAGGGAAGCAGTGTTTTGTGGTTTGCATTATCTGTTGTATTCACTGCTGAAAAGCAAATGTCTTGTCACACAGAATGCAATACCGCAAATAAAGATATGGCCAACTTATGTTTGTGGGTAGAAAAGCTAAAGCTGAATGCGGTGAGTGCAGCAGTGATAAACACTGGATCAGCTCAACTGCCCGTCTTAGCGTCGGTGTCTAAAAAAAAAAAAAAAAGCGAGTGAGGAAAGGCCACAGGTGTGTATTCTTTAATCCTATCATTAAAAACAGATCCGGCTCAGGAAGGTGTCACCCAAACTCACACAGTTCTCTCTGATGTGCATTCGATATAATGACACAATGCCTCTGTGGTTTAAAAAAAGCCTGCTTCAGACTAAGATTGGTTTTCGGGTCTGTTTGTGTAAAATGCCACTTTTGCCCCAAGGCCTGTTAGCTCATTGTCACTCCCTGTTTCACACTTAGTCATAGGGGGTGTGCGTGCGTGTGTGTGTGTTACAGGGCAGGACGTGTGGAAGTGAAATGTAAATATCACAGGAAGTTATTTCACGCTGCTCATTTAAACTGACAGAACTTGTGTAAACTGCCATATAGCCAGAACTGCTGCTGTGTGCAGATGGGCACTTTTTAATGCAAACTGCATTCCTCCAGAGTTTCCAAAGTCAGTGGCTCCCAGACATTTTTATAGTTTGATAGCCAATTCCAACAATATTATTTACAGAATTAAATCTGTCTGAATGAATGACAATAACATTTCTGCCATTTTTTTATGGGAATGGCATGATGGCGTTTGACAAGTTGTAATGTTTTTTAATTGGTTACAGTAAAGTTTGTGAATCGTGTAAAGCACATTGAGCTACCCTGTTGCTGAAATGTGGCATGCTAACAAACCTACCTTGAGTTAAAGTGGATATCTGATCATTTTTTTCTTTACAACACCTGTTGTCCATGAAGGGTCACTGGGTGGAATGATGCTTATCTCCAGAGGTCAATGGGCAAAAGGCAGGGCACACCCTGGAGAGGTCTCCAGCCCATTATGAAGCAACACAAAGACTAAAAAACAATGCATGCATTCATTGACGCATAAGGAACAGTTAGAATAGTAAATCTACTCTATTCGTGTTTTTGAATTGTGGAAGGAAACCAGATTACCCTGGTTAATCAGAAAGCAAGAGGCAGCAGCACCACCAGAGTCCAAGACTTACTTTTCACAGGCTTGAATTGGTCTCAAGTGCAAAATAACCTTTTTGGTTCTGGATCGTTCCTGAGTGACCTTTGGATCCGCCCCACAGGGTTCTCTTAGGTACAGAGATGAAAGTGTTCGGTTTGTACAGAACTTAAATTAAAAATGTGATTCATAATTATTTCAAACACATTCCCACAGATACTACCTTTGACCTCTATGCCACCTCAACAGATGTGTCCACCAAGAGAACTACAAGGTGTTCAGAGCCCCTGAGCCCTCTTAAGACAAAGTCCTTTAACATCTTGCAGGGAGACAAAAAAAGTGCCATTTCTTTTTACTGCATAAAACTCTATCAAGGTTTTAGGTTCTCTTCCGTCTCCCGAGTCTTCACACAGCACAGCAGTTCTTTAACAGCAGACACTGTGGTTCAATGAAGATATCCTCTAATTTCTTCTTTAGTTGTGCCATCCTAAAAGTTTCACTGGCCTTGTTTAGTCATCCATATGAACTTTTTCAGGGGGGCTAGGGGGGGCACTGTTCTTCACGCAAAGCAAAAAACTAGAAAGGTGCTGCCCTGTTTTAACTACGCAAACCAAATGCACTTCAACAGGCTAGAAGATGTTATGCAAACACTGAATTTGCAGCACACATGGGCAACTGGTAATGCAGTAACCCTTTGGAAGCCCAAACACCAAAGTCTGACTTTAGATTAATAGCTTTGCAGACTTCTTATTGCAATAGTTTCCTGAATGATTTTCCTAAGATGAAATCAGACCTTACTTTCAACCTACAATCTATTCAAATGTAAAGACTATGGATGTCTGATAATCTTCTGAAAATATCTAAAAGTTTGTTGTGCTTATAAAGATTACAGAAAATGCCTTGGTCTCCTGGATCCCACAACCTCACTGTTTTATTTAAAACCAACATTAACGCAAAATGTGATGCAATGTATTTGCAATGGCAAAATTAGAGTGCAACTTCCAAACTTCTTTAATATTTAAAGAATATCCAGCATCTGGCTTGTGTATAAACATTTTTTCTACTGGTATTGGTTATTTGAGGCTTTTTAGATCGAAAATATAGAGTTTTTATTAAAAATTTGAAAAGAAAAATACATTTCTAAAAATGTTTTCTGCCCTCTTGATGATATTTGAACTGGACTTAATCTCTGCTGACCTTTACTGATATATAGCTTAAAGGGACAGGAAAGATAAAGGCTGGAAAGTGGTGTGCGAATAGAGAATTATGTGTTTTTCAGAAAGAGGAGAAGGAAAGAGGAGAAACCATCATAAAGCATCTGTGTTGTTGCCCGTTGGCCTTTTGACCTGGGGTCACAATGATACGACTGCGTCTTCTCAGCAGCTATGCTGAGAAAAGATAATATATCTCTTGATTGGTTTAAAATATTTTAAAAAGTGTTTTTGGTATGTACCATATAGAGTACGAATCGCATCAATCAATAAATGCGTCACGAAGAGGGAAAAATCTACATATGTAAGTTGCATGTATTTAGAAGTTCATTTCCCAAAGTCCAAGAACAGACATTTAATCTGGAATTACCCATAACCAGGAAGCCAAATGGGCTTACTTAACATAACAAGCCAGAAAGTCTTACCAACATGTTACCGGCAAGTTCACCAGTCTCATTCCACATCACTGAATCCATTAAATTCGTAATTTTCTGTGTCACTTCTGGACAGCTCCACCAGCTCTGGAGGAAGACGGAGCGCCATCATTTCTTGGTCCGTCCATCCTTTCTTATTCAGAGCCACAACTGTGCTGGAGGCAAATTTGTTTTTTTATTCCATGAAACGTTCCCTTAACAGAAATATGTAATTAAGTGCCTCTGAATGTTTTTGTGTTAACTTCTAAGAAAAAGAAAACATTTTTTATTGTAGGTTTACAAACCACTCTGCACTTAAAAGTAAATTAAGACTTCTTACATGGGCTTTTGGATTTAATATCTTTACTATCGCTGCCATAAATTCACGTCATAGTTTAACGAGAGTCGTTTTTGTTGCAGTGCAGTTGTCTGTCGACATTTTGTTCCTATTGAACAAAAGAAGGCTTCATTAAAGATAAAGGAGGTAGTCTGTTTAATTATTTGAAGTGACTATTTTTTTTATGTAAACATTGATGTGGGTACTGTCTTTCTGCTGTTTCATTTAGGTTTACTGTAAGACCGAAGTCTGTTCTGCCAATTCTTGACAACAAAATGATTAATACATCAGGAGACCTTCCTAAGTTCCCATCAGTCCCAAACTGATCGACCTCCAACTCATGCAGTATGGTGCATTAAGAGATCTGACCAACGGGCAATTAAACTGAACAACAAATTTTCTGCAACTCTCAGCTGATCTGACTATACTTTAAAATCCCCTTATGAGTGAGTAGCTACAGCAGACGAATAGGTTATAAAAGTATCAAGAGACCTGGCTGTTGCTATGCCTGTAACCTGTAAATAAGCAATGAGAAACTAGAAGCCTCATAGAAATATAAAATTGTTTTGACAATCACGTCAACCCACAAAGGTTTTAAAGTCTGGGAGTTTTTTTCCTAGTGTTGTCAGCCTGATATTTGAGAAACAATCAAGTGCTAAACTAATGCACACATCACTGCCTGCTTTCTGGAACAGCGATCAGTAGAAGGAGAAGAGGAGCCTTAAGATCACATTACGTATTGGAATAAACAGCACAACTGTTGGAGAAAACATGTGGATGTTATTCCCTCAGGTAATTCCACGCTCACTGATGCATGGCCAAACACAACGCTCTGAGGAGCACAGCAACTTATCTCTCCCTCTCTTTCTTTGTCGGCTCAGTGGATTTCATTTCTCCTTTTTATACACGCTGCGGACCTGAAGCTTTTTAATGTTATTTACCATAAATACTCACATATCAGACATTTGAACTACTTTTAGCGTTCTCAAAGCTTTTGGAGATGGATTACAATACGGACTATGATATAGAAGCAAAGGCTTGTACATTTACTTTTGGTTTATAATGCATTTATAATCCGCTAGTATTGTCTGTGAAACAAACAAAACAAAAACAAAAAAAAAGTTAAAACAGAGACACATTAATAACCTACGCATTGGATATCAAATATGTAACAAATAAAATCTCAGGTCTTTTTACTTAAAAATTAATTCAGAATTAATTTTCTTACTTTTTCCGCCTTTAATGTCACATTTGTCATGTGCTATTCAACTTACAAATAACCAAGTCTGTTATATTATTGATGGACCTTCTGATCCAACTTCGGCATTCAGTATTGATTGAAGTCTGTCAGAGTGTTACATCTTGATGATGTTCAGCTTTTCTATTTCCAAAGGTTCTCCAAATCTCAAATTATTATAACACCTCTTCTTCTGACAGATCATATAATTACATTCTGAACTCCAGACTATTCTAAACATGTATAAATCTTGACCTTGATGTACATCCTGATTGACTAAGATGTTGAAAATTGAAATGCCTGTTCTGATTTCAAGCTGCACCTAAAAGTTTAAGATTAAATTTGGTTGTTATTTGTAACAGTTTATCAGTTTATCAACTTTGACAAAAAAATTAAATAACAGGAACTTCTAAAGGAAAAGTTCCACACAGCATGATGCTTCCACCGGTGTGTTTGACTGTGGGTGTGTGTTGTATTTCTTGTGCCAAAAATAAATTTGTTTTTTGTTAGAAATAAAACATTTTGCCTAGAGTTTTAGCTGACTTTAGCCAAATCTGGAATTAAAACTGTGGCCCAAAAACATGAAGTACATTTCATCAGACCTTTTAAAATTACACCTGAAGATTCTTCTCCTGACTGACACCTTTATATAAAGTCTATTTTTTAATTCTTTGCAACCTCTCTGCAAATAATGGCTCTAGTTAAAAGATACAAATTACAAAATAATTCTGAGGAAAGTTGAGATTTTTTTTCCAAGTTAACCAGCTTCACTGGGTTTGGTGAAGCTGAACTCATAAAGACAGAACAATAAAACTGAGTCAAAATGTGGTTCAAGCTGCCTTTATACTTTATAATTGTATATGCAACAGCTAGGTTCTTGCAACTTTTTGTTTGCATTTTACATTTTTTCACTCGCATAGATTTGCTCGTTTTCCAGGTGAATTGTAGGCATTGTTAAAAGTAGCAAAAGAAAATGTTTAGAAATGATCCATTGTGGTTTCATTTTCTTCTACATCACAAAGAGCCAGGTATTTCAACAGAGGGCCGTTTACACTTTGCAAGGCTTGTAACTTTAAATGCAAACCAGGTTGTTGGTATGTCTGATTTCTTAAATAATCTCTCTCAAGTGGCTCTGAGTTGGCCAGTTTACTCAAGGTGTCGAGTCTCCTGGGAACTGCCGGATAGGATGTCAGCTGCTGCTTCCTCCTTTAGCCGGTAACAGGAACTGGCTGTGTTCCAGTGCACGCCTGTTTGTGTGTGAGTGCTCACTGTCAGATGGAGGACTGGGCAATGAGCCCAGGTGCAGCTGAGCCCAGGTGTTCCCCTGTGAGAAACACAAACAGCACGTGCAAACACGAAGGGACACAAACAGAGAGAGACTGGTATCAGAGCTCGCACCTGTTGATCAGCTGTCCTACCTGTACACGAAGCACCGATTATAGGTGTAGCAATTGTGAACATGCGGTTAAAAACAACTACAAAAAACCTCTGACATGCACATATGCTTTAGATTAAAGTTCTGCAAGACTACAAAGAAAGAATGTCATGTTTTAATATGAAGATCTTCCATATTAGCCTTTGATTTGTGTAACCTTTCTGCCCGTCTGCCTCTGTCCTCCCTGACATTTTCTGATCTCCCGCTGAGTACTTCAGTCTCTGTCATTAGGCAGCGCATCATGGATTAAAAGCCCGATCGCAGGGTGCGATTTGCAGTAGAAACATCTAAGTCTGATATTACTACACACCTCACAAGGCACTGGGGAGTTTCTAATCCACTGCACAGCTCAATCCTGCTAATGCATTCACATCAGACCCACAGAAAACCGATTCAGGCGGCGAATTAGACTCTGATGGTGTTACTGCCGGGCTCGACTCCTACATGTTTGTTTTTAACGTTTTAACGATATGTGCATCTCATTGGAGTTTTGAATGTGATGGGAGGTCATTTCAGGATAAATATCTGTGTGGTGTGTGCAAAGTTTTGATTTCAGATTTCCATACACGTCCAGACTAGGCTTTCCGGATTTTTATGACAGTTTCCCCATTAAGGCAGAACGTCTACAGTTGGATCTCAAAAGTGAACACACAACCCTGTTAAAATGACTGATTGTTTTGGGGATACAAAACAACGAGAGGAAGAAAAAATTTAAAGTGGCAACTTATGTCCTCTGCAATTAAACTAAAAATTAACTGTAAATTTTTAGAAGCCCTATTGCAATACATGGCCACAAGCCTGAAATTCACACATTAGTTAAAAGACGTCATTATGATGTTGTTCCTATTCCCAGAAAGTAATTCACACATGCCAAGCCGGAACAGCTCAGCCCCACGTCAGTCTGGTCACAACCAAAACAAACTGAATCACAAAATGACTTGCTTGACAATGGAGTCTGTGTGTGGAAAGCAGATTGTTTAGAAGACGGATCGACTTGGACCTCCTGTTCACCTTTGGTGCGCTCGCATTATGACGGTGTTGTGCAGCTGAGCTATGTGAGCTTCCACTTCAGAGGTGATGCTTTGACTTCTAAAAAAAAAAGGTTTGTGTGTTTGCACAACCATCGTGTTCCCCACCTTTCATCATCTCTTGCCAGTAGGGACAACCTCTTACACAAACTGATGAAATAATGTGAATGTGAAAAGAGGGAGAGAAAATCCTTAAAGTAAAAGAAGGCTGTAAAGATATGAAGCAGAAAAGACAGACATAAAAATTGCATGTCATTTAATTGAGTGACAATATAGAATCAAGAGTGTAGAATATTCAGAAAATATGCAATTTCCATATTACTGTTTAATTATACTCCTTTTCTTTCTTTTCAGTTTTAGGCAATGGATTTATGTAAAAAATTTGCCTGGTGACCAAATGACCAATCCAAAACAATCAGCACTATATGAAGCCGAGCGGCTTTTAGGCATTCAGACTACAATCCTTCCATAACGTGGCACTAGTGTATCGGCCTGGACCAGAGGTTCCTGTAGGGTTTTTTGAAGGTTCACCCATTCATCTGAATGATCTTAGTGATGCTTCCTAAATCAGTTTGCTTTTTAAGGACGCGTGTGCAAAGATCTTTCGCACATATAACAACAATAAACCGGGTTTCCCTTCCCATCTGAGGAAACTGCAAAGGAATAAGGAAGAGGCTTACACAGCAGGGCCTGGGCCGTATGTGAGGAGACAAAAATCCAAACCGACCAAGGAGATCAGGGCAGCTAAAAGACGCCACAACGAGAAGCTAAGAAAAAAAAAAGAGCATCCGAGTTCTTTTGCATCAAAAAGAGTCCAATGAGTTGGTTTGCGCATGTGATCAAGATGCTTCCCGATAGTTTTTCTGGCACATCCCAGACCCTCGTTATGCTGGACAATAGCTCCTTTCTGCTCTGGGAACACTAAGAGATCTCCAATAATAAGCTGGAGAGGCAATGGATGGATGGGTGATGTGCAACTAAGACAATATAGTGACAACAGTTTTCAGAAGTTGACTGCAGTACACTTTCGTCACTGATGTGATGAATATTCAAACTAGCGTCTATAGCTCCACGTGAACCTTATTTCTATTCCTCATGAAATTCCTCATTTGACATGCACAAACAATTGTCAAATACATATTACGTTTGTTATTCCAATGTAGAAACAGAAACGTAGCTCGAATCTGAGCGAACCACTGGCAAGTAGAAAATAATGAATGACGGAGGGGAAGAAAGAGGGAGAAGACATTAGTGTGAGCCCAGCAGTAGTACTGTGTGACACGCATCATCAGCCTTGTCTTCACCATATCTCCCTAATGGGACTGCAACAGTGTATGTGTGTGGGGGTGTGTGTGTGTGTGTGTGAGTGAGGAGAGAGAGAGGATGCCGCTTTGTCAGAGAAGCCCAGAGAAACTGTGTGCACATGCATGCGTGTGTGTTTGTTTGATAGAGATAGGGACTAAATGAGCTTCTGGAGGAACTGACCCTCCTCACTTCCCACTAGTCTGTCAGAGAGACTGACTGCTTCACTGGAGCATGGCCACCGCCACGGTTCTGAGAGCTGAAAATACCACACACACACGCATGCAGGTGGACGCTAGAGAGAGGCTTTTCAGGATTGATGTGTTGCCTTACAAAAATGGAACCAAACCAGAGGAACACACCATTTAAAAGCTGAAGTGAAAATAAATTGAGGTCAATCCGCATTTACATCCAGTAGAGAATGCGACCAAACACATTTGTTTAAGGCAAAAGCAAATAATCACCAAACCAAACCTACCATACTCATCATTTATAATTATGATTCATGTCAAGATAAGCAGCCGTGCACAGAATGCCTCACATTGTTTTAAATGTGAAGTGTGGAGCACGAAGTCAATGCAAGCTGGTGCAAACGCAGGTTTCAGGCAAAGCGTAATTACTCTTGGTGACGTACCTCACATGACTAATGAGCAAAGTTTGGGTGCTGGGCTTCTGGCTCATTTGTCACAGGATGGTGGGTAAGGCTTTAGCTCCATCAAAATGTTGCTGACATATAAAGGCTAAATACTCATACAGAGCTACTGATTAATGCCCCATGCAAATGCAAGACAGGGAGAACTCATGGATGGTGGAAAAATGTCATGACATCAAATTATTTCTTTCCCCCCGTCTCTCCTTGTGAATTAATATGCCGCAATAAGCACCATGTCCTTTAAGATGCTGCAGCTTATCCCAGGGGAGTCCAACAGTACTAACAGGACTTACTGACATGCAAACAGCAATCTTCAAAAGACATCAAGTAACTGCGGTTTTAATCAAATAGTAACATACAAATGTCATAATCATGAATGTTATTAAACTTGGGAATTTTGAAATGTATTCAAATCAATTACTCAGTGGAATGATGCTGGAACCTTTAACTTCAAGCATTTGTTTGAAACGAAAACTGGTGCAACAGTGAAAATCATTTCATTTATATTCATTTCAATGTAAATGTGGCTTTTGTAGCCTCTGACTTTGGTATGTGAATCACAGCAGCAATGGTTTTCATTATCATTTTTTTATCTCATCAGTGCATTTAAAAGATTACTCAAAATCTGCTGTACAAATTTATTGATGTTATTTTTTTCCACTTAAAAAAAACAAAACATTTGAAGGCATTTTACACATAAATATTTCTGACACATTTTTTTATTTAACTTCAACACAATTATTGCAGTGGCAATAATTGCCACAAAAATTTACACAATTATACCTGAAGCTTGGTATAATTGTGGCTTCCCAAAGTGGGTGTAAAGTCTCCTCAACATTTAAATTAATAATATTATAGCTGTCAGGCTTAGTGGATTAGACAAACAATCAATAATAAATTCAAGCTTGTACATCCTATTTTTGTTTTTCGAATAACTAAAATTGTTGCTACATAATTTTTGATGACAGTTAAACTGTTAAAAACATAAATATTATCTCAATTCACCTCTTTTTGATGTTTGCATTCACTTCAAAGGCTTGTTATAATGACACCCACATTTAAGAACAACAAACATTCGGTGAAACAAGTAATAAAATATAGGAAATATGTTTTTACTATAAAAAAAATCCTATATTTTCATAGGAAACTTTAGACAAGCAGTCTAAAGTTCAGACTGCTTGATGAGCTTCTATTGAGTTTAAATACGACTTTGCTTTAATTACTGCAATTAAAGTGATACTTTTGCCACAGACACCAGTCTGATCAGTATGCTGATGCTATTGCAAGGTTTAAGCTGTAAAAGTTCAGAACCAAACGTTTACATTTCAGGAGACGAAAAACGAGGTTTAGTTCACACAAAACATCACACAAAGTCAAAGATTTTATGAAACTGTGATTATCAGGCAGTATTTTTTTATTTAACAGCAGATCAATTTACATTCCGCAGTAGAAAATTTGAGAAAATCCAAAGTATCATGCACTCTTCTAACAGGCTTAACAATAGTAGAAACCATTACACAAATATTAAACATATCATCTGAACCAATACAAAAAGCACAGAGAGTCTTTCCATTATTCCGATGTCAGAGCCCTTGTAGCTGTAATGGTGAGCTTTTAGATAACAGGTGTCATGTTTGAAGGTCTATTAGGCCCGGCTCTCCATTGTTACACATGTGAGCGAGTCGCAGTGCAGGAGGAGGAGGGTCCCGATGTACCAAAGCGTGATAAAAGCCCCCGGTTGAGGGTACGAGTGTGTTCTAATCATAATGGTTTCTTTGACATGTAGTCTTTTTACAAGAGGTCGCAAGGTTGTGGGAGAAAACATAAGCTGAGAGCTGGAAAATCTGTCTCACATTTCACAAGGCATTTCAGCAGCAGAACACAATCAGACTCAGACTTTAAGACCTTCATTCAATTGGAAAGAAAAAAAAAGGTTAGGAATGAGAGGCTGCTTATGTATTTGGTATTGCCCTTTGTGTATTTTGGAAAAAAAATAATTAAGAAGCGAGTGAAAGTTTCACAGAAAAAGGAAAAAAGAGGAAAAAAAACTTTTCCAAGAAAAACTATCATCAGAAACCCTTTGACTACTTACTTTTTTGCTAACAAAACAGAGAAGAATCACTTGGGCTTAAACAGCGGTTAGAAGGTCAGTCCTTGCAGCTTGGAGTCCAGCTGCACAAAGAGTGAAGTGGTAGAAAAAAAGTTCTGAACAACCTTCATGTCTCTTGATAGAAATGAAAAGGGAAAAACAATTCTGGGTTCTCTGCTCCACTCTTTAAGCCTTTAATTTCTATTTAAATAAAAGAACTGGATTGCATTTGCAGCAGTTCTCCTGAACGCGTCTGTCTGTGTGCAGCAGGTGCACGGTGGCGCTCTGCATTCTGCACACATGTTCAATCAGGACGAGGGCTTTGCGGATTCTAATCTCACACTTTGTGATCTCAAGATATCCACGAGAAAAGCTTTGTGCACTGGAATGTGAGGAAGGGGTTCGTCTGTAGCTGCAGCAGATTTACATTTTTATATTAGCGGTGGAAAACAAAAGGACGTGACGGGATACGACTGGCATGGCTCAGAGGTGTAAAAAGAAGCTCATTGTCTTTGCTGTATAAAGATTTAGCAGGTGAATTATTGCAGAAGTGACGCACCAATCAATCGGCGTAGCGATTGGAAGTCCTCTCATTAGGTCTGTCGCTTGTTCAAATACTGAAAATTTGAATTTCTTTCGCAATTTATTCATTGAATGCATGACAATTCAAATACACTTTTAAAATGTACATTTCTTGAGCATTAAAAGGCATGCACTTTTGATGTACTTTGTCAAAATTGTACATTCAGTTGTTGAAACAAAACAAAGTTTGGAGTTTTAGAAATTGGTCAGAATAAAAAAAAAAAAAAAAGCACAGAAAAAACAGTATTGGCCCAGAAAAAACAACTAATCAATACATTTGTATTCCAGAGTATAAGTACTGAAATTTCATTCAAATTCAAAAATACTTTTCAATTAAGAGGATGAAACCAAACCGTTCAAGGCTAAACAATAACTATGATTCTAAAATTAACCAAACCCGAGAAACTGCAACGTTTGATGTGCTTCCCCCCCACACAGTCAGAGCCTCCTTACTGCATATAAAGTGTAGAATATGACTGTTTGCCATATTCAAACAGCCAAAGCTGAGGGAAATTACATCTGGGCGGGATGAGCGGGAACTAACAAATTTGCAAAGGCATCGTCTACTTCATATATTTGTCTTTGCCCATAAAAGGAAGAACCAAAGGCTTTGGCTTACTGTCCACAACTCGTTAATCCATGTCCAGATCCAGGTTGATCTCTGTGCTCAGGTTCAGGTAGAAGAAGGCGTAAACGCAGAGCACAAAGAACAAAATGGCTGCAACAACCAGGAATGCATCCTATAGAGAAAAAGAAAAGGTTTATATATTACTTATTTATGCAATTTCTACATGCATTTTTTTCCAGCTAATTTCACAGCAACCAGGAAACAGTTTATTTCACGTTTAAGAATTAAAATCCAATGTTTGAGCTGCTTTAAAAACAATTATATTACAGGACAAAGCCTGCAAAATAAAAGCCAATAAAAAAGTCAGAATGAAAGTGACATGTCAATGAAGCAAAAGCAATACTGAATTGATTTGCCCCTTGGTTCTCTTAGGTCTTTTGAGGAGAAACAGCCTGGTTTCAGAAGAGCATCACCACTAGGAAGAAGGATGTCCAGGAGGACACCAGAGGTCCAGCCACTATTTTTATTTGCAAAATCAGACAAACCGCACAAAGGATTCATGGTGTTTAGATTATATATTTTACTTACAGGAACACACCCATGCTGAATCTAACCGGCTTTTGGCACGGTTCTAAAGGGATTCTTTCATAATAATCACTTCTTTATTCTTTCCACCGCAGAGAAAAAACAGAAGCTATTGGGCTGACAGAAAGCCAAACCGAAAGCAGATGTGTTTTCTTGTGTATACCTGTGTTTGCATGGAAATGGCTTTGCTTTCTTTTAAGTAAAACAAGCCTCCACAGTGGGAGTTCTGCTTCTGATGCCTCCATCTGCGCATTAATGTCACAAACACACCCAGCTGATTCATGGCAGGAAATCTTCTCGGTGAAATAGAAGCGAGTAGGTGACACAATTAACAGAAAATGGAAACACCCTTCATGAAAGACGAGGAATTACGAACCTCATTTCATAAGGAAAATAGGTACAAAGATGATGGACTTTTACAAAAATATTTTATGAACGTTTCCTGACAATAATTAAAAAGTTGCATGAGATCTGTTTTAACAATTTCTTCTAAAAACAAAACAAAAAAACTAAATCTAACTAAAGCTGAAGCATATGCAAATGAGGCCAATTTTTTAGTCTTCATGATGGGGAAGACAAGAGAACATACCATTCAGTTAGATCAATGTTTGTTGATCTTCATAAGCAACAAAGACAAATCTACTGAACTAATCTTGCCCACATCAGGCAATAATTGCCCAAACTGAGCAACAATTAAGACATTTAAACGAGCTGAAGATGTGACAAACAAAGCCAGATTGCGACCCAAGTTTATCTCATCACTACAGACGTTTAGGGAATGGAAAATTAGTTAAGAAAGGGGGAAAATTCACCAAAGCTCACTGAAGAAAAGAAAAACTACAGCAAATAATGACATGTCAGTCTCCATTACAATTACTAATTTCTATCTGCATGCTGAACTGGTTGTTTCAAAGAAATGTCAGGCCTCATGACACAAAGTGGGTCAGGAAGTGCATATTTATATAGTTCCTTAAATTAACTGCATTAGCAAAACATTTAACTTTCACCAACACAGATTTTAAACGCCACGTTTTTTTTTTTTTTCCTTATTCGAGCTGCACTTTCTGGAAAGTTCATAAAAATCTGAATTGAGTCCAGATGTTTGCTTTCAAAACACGCTGTTGTGGTTTGACCCTGTTGCTGCAGCTCTCTGCCAGTGATCCACCCACAATTCAACACAGAACAGCTTCAGAAGGAAAATTCTAGTTTTTCTTCTTCTGAGGAAGAACCGCTGAAGATATCAAAACATTAATGTTCCACTAGAACAGGAACAGAATAAGAGTTGCACTGCTGTTCTTCAAACTGGGATGCAATCTAACCAAGAGGTCAATACATCTTACAATTAAAATCTCTACAGAGATGGTTAGAGATGCACACGTTTCATATCTGGTCGATTCAGATTTTTTTTCCCCAATAAGTATTATAAAACAATTATAAAATTCTTTGATGTGAGTAATTTTGAATGCAGCAAAGCATAAATCCCAAACCTCTCTTTGATTTTATGCATTTCTTTAACTGGGCCATTTATGAACATACATTAAACTGTTAAGTGGAAAATATTCTGGTATTCCACCTGCTGGTCACCAGTAATAGTGGATGACGAAAACTGTGATGGATCCATATTGAATACATTTGAACGTACATGTAAAATTAAGTTTTGCAAAATAAATCATGCAGTCGCTGCAAATGTTTTAAATTAATACTCAAATAAAAATCTAATTTCACAAGTCATGAAATTCAGTGGCCAGGGCGCTGAACTCCAACCTCTAATCTTCACAGTAAAACTTTTTCCGACAGAAATGGCCTAATTTTTTTCTAAAGATTTTCTATTGGTTAATTGTCAAACAAATTGAGGCTTTCCAACAAAGTGGTATTCAAGTTGAAAATGGGAATTTGGAGCCCTTGTTCATTATGTGCAGCTCAGACGATTACAATCTTCATCAGCTGGAGTTTCATTAGGGGCACTCAGAGTATTGAACAATGCCAGTAATTCTTTATCAAGAGAACTCATTAGCCGCAAACTTTCTAATCAGCACCAGAGAGCTTGGAGGGCTGAGAAAGAGTGCAGAGTGCAGCCTGATTAAAGGTTATCCAAAAAGAAACATTTAGTTTCCAGAAAAGGAATGTGACCCTGGGAAAGTCAAAGTTATAACATGATTAAAACCTCAGCAATTTTTTTTTTCAGATTTTATTATTATCTGTTTTTTTTGTTTTTGTTTTTTTATGCACTCGGTCTGTTTGAAAACATTGGCGAGTTATTGATAGGAAATATGCGAAGGTTTCAAATATTACTGTTTCTTAGCGTCTTCAGTTTAAACTGATTCAAGTAAGATGTGAGACAACATGCAGCAGTGACCAGAGTTTTTGATGGATATGTGAAAAATTAAATCTGCCCCTTTTCCCCTCCCCAACTTGTTGCTGTGTACTGCTGGTCAGCTGGCTGACAACTTTTTAGCTGTTTGTAATTGTTTTTAGTCCCTAAAATGTCCTGGTATTAAGTGACATTTTAAGGTTTCTTAAGTCTGTTAAACACCTGACTGATGACTATCTACCGGATCAGATAGACTGGTTAATTATCCGGTTAATACACAATTGCTATTCAAATGTAGCTATATGAAGGTAAGAATAATAAAAATGTTAAATATTCAGAGTCATAGGCAGATCTATTTGAAAGCTGCAATAAAATTTAGCAAGTGCATTTTCAGTGGGCAGAAATCATCAATAAATACATTTAAATGTCCGATTATTAGGAATTGTATGTATGTATATATATATATATAGATAAATAAATAACAAGTGAATCATGTTCTACACTTTTTGTTTTGTTTAAATGTTTGACACAGTAAAAATCTGTTTTTGTTGTTTTTTATAAACCCAAGGTTATAATCTTGTTAAGACTCTCTGGTGGCTCACAGGTTTCATAATCAAAAGTAAACAGAAATAAAAACAAAACAAGAAAAAAAAAAAAAACACATTTAGCAAGCAGACAAAAAGCACCAAACAAACTCGCCCTGACGGCCAAATTGCAGAGAGAAATGACAAATGAAAAACAAGAGAATGAAAGAGAAAACAACAAAGAGATAAGACTGAGCACAAATGAGGGGTGGCAGGGGGCTAATAATAATAACTCCTCTCTGACTAAGATGATGGGGGTTGGGGCTTGACAATTAAAAAGCCTCAGCCTCAACCCAGCTATCTGTGTACACGTTGCGGCGTCTTGTCATCAGCCGCATTGGTCTTCATTAGCCTTGGCCCGCATTTATCTCCAACCCAGCAGCCACCAAACAGCTTAAAGTCCTCTCTTAATTGGAAAACTTTTAAATTTCATGCACTTTAGCTTCATATATTACCCGCCGGGCTCCTGCCGCTTGATTTACTTTTCCATTTTGCCCGGGCCTCGGAGAAAAGGGAAAGGGTGATCAAATCGCGGAGCCTTGATTGTTTTCTGCTTTTCTCTTTTCTGTGCTGGCAGCTTTGAAAATATAATAAAGACGGAAGCTATTTGACAGAAGAAAATAAAAACATCAGAAAGAAAGCAGTTCACTCCAGATACACATTTTACCAAATCTGCCGAAACAAAAGGAGACACAATATTCCCTCCCCCTACTTCTTTATGAGAACAGCTGGTTACAGTAACTCGACTATGAAAACAAGCTGGAGGGGTTTCGCTGCAAACACTCAAGTCGTTGTACAAAGCACCTGCACTTGATTGAGATCATTGTTTTCGAGGAGAGCGGCCCACTGAGTCGAGGCCCGCAACCACTTGCGTGTGCAGACCGCACACGAGTACACACACCCTCAGACACACACTCTCTGCCCACATTTTGATGGCGACCACTGGATGGGGGCCTGAGCACATCATCATCTTCATCACATGGCTCCCTCAGCTCCGGCGGCAGCTGCAGCAAACTCAGTGTGCTGGAAGCGCAAGTGCCCCGTTGCCCTGGCGACGAGCCACAGCTCAGCAGACGTCCTCTCATCTGGTCTGATTTTCATTCCCCTCCTGGGTTTGTTTGTGTGAGCCCGTGTGGGAATGTGTACATCACTCTGGACGCATCTACGTCTCCACAGAAGACACAGAAGCTGCTGGGGCATTTGCAGTTACGAAGCCCGGTTAAACTCCACAACACAAATTATTTGAGTTTCTTTCTGTGTGACTTAAATGTCTGATTTTTAACACAAGCTCTGATTGGCTAATTTTAATTTAACTTCTTGAAGAAGGCATGAAAAAAATTTCTTTTTTAATCTAAGACATTTATGAAATCTAAATTAACCAACTCCTTGTATTCTCCAGAACAGGTTAAGAACCTTTTCTCTATGTCACTGGAAGAGTAAATACAGTTGAACCAAGGTTGTCAAAAACATATTTGTGAAGAAAATGTTCACAACACTTTGAAAAAAAACTAATCAAGTAATTAAAATAAACTACAACTGCATTCAACATGTTCAATAAAAAAAAAGATTTACTGTCTTACATAGTGAAAACAGGGAGTGACAAAGTGTTACAGTAAAGTACTTTTCTATCCTTTAGCGCTTTCAACCTTTGAGTCAGAAATGTTGGCAGCCTTTTGGAAATCTCAGAGTTAAGATGAGCATCTATGATTATTTAGAATATCATTTAGTTACAGATGCTAACACAACTAAGCTTGCAAATCACATGACATATGCCAAGGGAAACAAAACATAGCAGGATTTTAGAAAGCTAAGATGAGGTGGTGAAGTGATTAAAGGTTCTCCCATACATCATGGGAAGTGCTGAAATCGGCTCTCGCTGACAGAGACGCGTGATGAAACTAAATCGAGTCATTTTGTATGCCTACACCAAGCCCGGGTTGAATTATTTCACATGTAGCACTGGGCATGTCTTGTGTGAAAGGTCAGAAGTTTGTGACTTATGCAGAACTGCACTTGGCCTCATCACCGGGGGTGTGTGACTGAGTTTACACTCGAATGCTGAGTTGTATGATGTAGACATTGACCAAGCTATGCTGACCAAAAGGAAAATTACCTAAATAACTTATCTAGACTGGTTATCTGTGGGGGGTTGTTATAGGTTAGTTATATTCTGGTCAAATTATTTTCTATTTGGTCTGCTTTTTGCAATATTTTAGCAGTATTGCAAAATGCAGACATGTTGCATTTTACCCAAAAATAAAAATAACGGTGGTTTATCTTGCGTTGCCGCTGACAGTAGTAGTTTTCTTGTTGGCCAGTTACCAGTCTTGCATCCAATGCCAAATTGACACTCTGTACTTATTTTCTATCTTTACTACCTTTAGAAAACAGGCAAAAACCAAATAAAGAACTGCAACTTAGTTTCCACACAACACAAATTCACAAATGACAGATGGAGTATACCCAGAGTCATCATCTGTACTCTCCATCCTCTGCCAATTCTATGAGCAATTTCCCCCACCCAACTTTCTAGACTCGGCAGCTAAATAAGGCTGCGGGAAAAGCTGTGCAGAAGTGAACAGAAGGTTGTTTGTGCCAATTAGACGAGGCAGGAGGCTTGTTTCCTGTGCTGCAGGAGAATGTTGCTGGAGCTACTCTGAAGGCTCTGCTTCTTCTCCAGGCAATCTGAAGGAGAGACCGTAGACTGATCTTCTTGCCAGTTTCTTCTTCACGGCTGTCAGATCCCAACGCAGAGAAGAGGACTTATATTTCAGTTACATGTTATTTTTGTAAAACCACGCAGAACGAGTGTGTTAATGTCTTCATTAATACTGCAGGTAGGTTGGTTACTTAAGCAGAACACAAAATAAATAGTTACAGTTCATCATGCTCTATCTTAGTTTGTCTGCCCTGCCTCCATCCTTCGTTTTGCCAACTTATCCAGACTGTCCTGTTACGAGGACAGCCCTGAGACAGGCTGTCCTGGCAGCTGCCAGATTCTCCATGCCTGCATGTTTGCTGGCCCTTCTGAGATACCATCTGCATCCGTTCTAGGCGTCTTATACAAAGTAGAAGAGAGGTACGGATACAGGTGCATCTCAAAATGTTATCCATCAAAAAGTTACCATACTTTATTTTGGTTCTTTTATTCAAAAAGTAAAAAAGATATTTTACACACCAAATATTTCAAGTGTTTATATCTAGATTTATTCCACAGACACCCAGATTATGCTTCATTAATTAAAGAAAAAGCAATTACAAGTGATACTGCAGTCAATCACATTAAAGCAAAAAAAAAAAATGTATGCAAACTCTGGAGTGTCCCAACACTGAAAGTATCCCTGCTTCAACGAGACACACATCAGGCCCATACAGTGCTCTAAACCAATCAGAGACAGAATCACCATCCCCTTCTTCACCCGTCATGAATGGTGGCTGCGCTCCAGTATTTATATACGTTGGTGCCCTGCAGTCAATCAGAGATGAGCAGGCCAGGCTACGAGGATAAACAGAGCAGTTGCAGTGCGGGTGAGGAGAGGAAGATATATAAAAGATAAGGCCTGAAAAAAATGTTAATCAATATAGTGACATGAAGCTATCTGTTAAGCCTTAGACTTCAGAGTTGACATCAGATAAAAAGTCACATATGATTGATTCTGACTGTAAATAGTTATCTCGACAGATTTAAGCATCACAAACCAAAGTGACACTCTTACCACATGTCTGGTAAAACGTGTGCGGCATACAGTTAGTGTGTAGCCCTGACTAACCAAAATAATTTTAAAAATGAAAAGAATAAACAAACAATAAGATTAGGCTAGAATAAATTCTGTGAACCTGGACCTACTACTGATGGTGAGGTAAAATGACCTTAATATCTGGAAGAAATAGCTTCCAGTAATATTCAGTCAAGACAGTGTGGTTGAATAAACCTGCTGCTGGCTCTTTGTCCAGCTTAAAAATGATGAGTCATTTTTTAGAGTTGTGAGCAGTTTTGTAAGATTCACTCCACAGCAATGATGAGCGATTGCTGCAATCCTTGTTTTTACCCACTTTTTTGATCCAACGAAAACATCAAAAAAAGGCTAAAAAGAAAAGCACTTTTCAGTCTAAATGGTGCAAAGTCATTTTTCAAATGAAAGTAAATTGTGCACTTAATTTGGAAATCAATGTATCAGAGACCGGGAGAGGAGCCTAAAGGCACAGACTCTGCATCACCTCAGGTCCAGTGTAAAGTTTCAACATTCAGTGATTATGCGGTTAAGCCATTTGGCTATTGAAGCAGATGATAAAGGCAGATTGTTTCCAAGCTACACAACATGGATGCAGTAATTCAAGTAAATAAAGCCCTGGTCAAGTACAGGTTACATAAGCTGTACACTACAGCATATGGACATGGCTTTCAGTAAATCTGCATTTCTGCAATATCGTTTGAGTCTTTTGTAATCACATTCACTGAAAAACTGAATATTCAGTTTTCATTAACTGTCTGTCATAAACGTCACTTGAGGTATATCAAATAAATATAGATTTTTTTTTTATAATTTACTGAAATAAATGAACTTTTTATAATATTCTAATTTACTGAGGTACACCTGCAACATGCACCTGCACCCAAACCTAAAGTACAAACACCAAGGGAAATTTGATGCCGTCAGCCAGAGACGTAGAGGCCAGAGCTTTCTGAATTCATCATAAGACTGTGTGAAAGCAGAAAAAAAGAAACACTCTTTCAACTTAACATCACGCTAAAAAGAACTTGATGGGAAAGCAAGCATGACCAAATATCCATTACATTTAGGCGGAATTTCAATCAAACTCTCGGCCAAGAGGTCCAAGTCAGTTTAATATCCTCGTCCCGGAGGTATTTTTAATCCGACCTCTGAAAATTCCCCTCGTCTTGGGGACGAAAAACATAAATTATTCATGCCTGATATCAATATTTCAAGATATGGACTAATCTAATTGGATTAAAGACGTGGTTAATGAGGCCCTGCATGTCTAAGAGATGCATATTTTAAAACCTGACCATTTCACCCAGTGTGTAATGCTGGATGTGATTTGCTCATTCTTTAAGCTCTTTGTGGCCCGCTGAGGTTTAATGAGGAAAAGAAGGGGCTGGCTTGTTATGAGTGTAAACAGAACAACTTTTTAATTGGCTGAAGAAAAACAACTGGTGAAAGGGAAGCTGGGGTGTTTACGAATTGCTCATTTACATACACTCTGTGGACGCAGACATCAGGCCAGCTTAAAAATTCTCCTCCAATTCACTCCAAGAAGGAGAATTGGAGTGAATTGAGCTTGTTTGAGTTATTAGACACACTCACCACAAATTGTTTCTTCACTTAGATATGTGCTTTCATCAGTCTCAGTGAGCCTTCAGGTTGGTGACACAAATATTATGCCATAACTATTAGCAGTACAATCTGGTTCTCTCACTTGTAAACACTTGGAGATTGATGGTTTCGTGTCAGAGCAGTGGTAATGACTTTTGGACTTTTCCATAATTTCTCCTCATCTGTGCTGCATCTACTCTGTATATCTGACTAGCCTGGCCTACTTCACTGCAGCACACGACATAGACATGAACAACTGGACCAAATCGGTCGCACTCTCGAGCCCTGAACTAAGGTTTCTGTTTGGGGCTTTAATTGCACAACTTAATGTGACTGGTGTCCTATGGCAGCCTTCATAATAATCAGCATGTTGTTATTAGATATCATTTGCCAAAAAGACTGCAGTGATTTAAAAATACTTTTTATCTTTATTTTTTGAAACAATAGCAAATATCATAATAAACTTTTAAGGGTGATTCCTATGTCTCCACCTCCCCAGCCTTTAAAATCCCTTCCCTACTATTAGAGAAACGTTTTGCATTCTTCATACACAATACCACAGCTGCATTTTTCGTACCATGTAGAACATTGAAATTTCCTTTGAAGCCTACAATTCTTCAGTGGGTGTGGGGCCACCCACTGAATCACATAATTATAGGTGAATCTGGTACATATCAATTCCTTCCTAAAAGGCCTACAGTGAGTTCCTGAACAGTAAAGAGTCTGGAATATTAAAATTGAGCCAGAGAGGCACACTCTCAATCAGACAGACAAATAGAAGAAAAAGGCAGGCAGGCAGACAAGAGAAATTCCAGATAGACTGAGACAAACAGGCAGACTGGAGCGTAATATAAACTCAAATTACACTGGAGGAGACAGTGAGGTTATGTAATCTTACCCTAAATCCGGAGGAGTTTTTCTTTGCTTCAGCTTTCAATTGTATTGCCTTTACGACAGATTTTGTCTTTTTGTAGTCCTGCTTGCCTAAAATTTAGAGAACACAGGAAAAAAAAACAAAGATCAGTGAAAGTATGAAAAAAATAAAAGTGTCTATGAGGTGGCACATTCCCGCCAGCATCAGTAGGTGTAATGTAGGAAACCAATAGACATGGAAAATTTCCAATGAATTGGATGAATTGAATTTTGGGTGTAGTTTTGGCAAGCTTTTGCTTCAAACCACAAAAGATAAATGTAAACCTTTTGCAACTTAAACACAACAGTCGTGAGTTAAACAATACATACAAAATATCTAACCAATAATGGCCCATAAAAGGCCTACATAGTGGAACAGTGATTAGCATTGCATCAACCCGAGTTTGAACCCTGGCCTGGGATCTCTCTAGACAGAGTTTGCATGTTCCTGTGAATGCATGAGTTCTCTCCAGGTACTCTGGCTTCCTCCCACAGCGGAATTCATACGATGAACATGTTCGTCGTATTAATTGGTCTCTCTACACTGACTTTACGTATGAGTGTTTCCAAGGCTGTTTGTCCCGAGTTGCCCTGTGACGGACTGACGCGCTATCCTGGGGGTTCTCCAGAGGCTCATATTTTTCCATGTCTGTAACTCAGTGTCTGTCAAATAGAACAAAATCTTTCTAATCTGAACCACCCACCTATGCTAACTTGACATCCTTTTGGAATCGACTCCCACAAGTGATATTTATAGGCAAACTTGCCAACTGGCAAAGCAAACGCAAATAGGATTAATATGAGGCAAAGCCTTGGTAACATCGATCATTGAAAGCCAACAACTTACTGAACAGTGAGTGACTATAGTTGTGAGAGAGAGTCGTTTGGTGCTTCACATCTTGTCAATAACTGCTGAAAATGTGAGAATCACAAAATTGATGTAAAAGCTCAGTTTCATTCAGGTTCTCACGTGAATTAAATCATCATGTTTTTTTGTTAAGGCCAGTCTTGCAAATCCCTGTCCATTGCCTTTCAATGTAACCTCTGTCTGGTAAAATAAATTAAAAGTAAAATAAGACACCCTGCGACAGATGAGTCGAGGTGATGGTTAAAATCCATTACAAGAAGGAGTTTTGATTGGTCAGTGGTTATCAACATCACTTTTTGGACAAACAATGTTAAATAAATTACACTAGCCTAAAGTTTAGAGTCTGTTTCACTTCCATAACGTTATAAATGCAAATAGCTTAGCACCCTACTTGCCTCTGAAGTTTCAATAGAAATAACAGTATTTTAGCATGAAGTAGAAAAACAGGAGGACTCTGCATGTGACATGCAGAGAACTTGAATTAATAGTCTAATCTGATTAGGGATGGAAGCATAATCCAGAAGTCTACAGTGGGAGAAAGTGTTTGAAGAAAATATCCTTTTTTTAACCAATAAAAAGGTGAAAAATAAATAGAAATGTGCAGATGATTCTAAAATGCAACCATATGTTTTTAGCAATGCATATGTTATGCATTGCTGGTTCTTATATGGACAGTAAAGAGAAATGACCATGAGCTCTGTGTTAAGGCTCAATCTTACAAGACATTTTTTGTGGTTTATATTCATCATTCTCCCCTGCAACTTTTTCTGAAATTTCAAATTCATTCCGCCTTCTTTTCTCTTTCCATTCCTTCAGGTGCTACACCTTTCCTTCGCCTCCCGCTGACTCTGTGTGGGACTAATAAAAATGGGGAGCATGTTGCCAGAAGCAGACAGTGAGCAAGTGGGAATTCATTAGGGGGCACTGGAAGTCTCCTTCACTTGACAGAAAATGGAAAGAGGAAATTTGGTTGGAGAGAATTGCTCCAACCTCACAATTCACACAAATGGTACAAAGCTTTGCAGACCGCAAACAACTGAATGTAAAATGGCATCAGAAAGCAACATCGAATCAGTAGAGACCGGGACACTGCAAAACAGTCAGGCAAATCAACTCATCTTCATCTGCTGCTGATGAAGAGCAGTAAAGCCTAGAATTATTGAAGGTATGAAGCATCATAACCATTTACATTGTTTTTATTTTTTTAAATAAGCAAACCAATTATAAATGCACCTTATTCAAACAAAATGTTTTCTATTGAGTCCCATATATGAATAATGATGTGGATCCATCCAATGTGTTGATAGAAAATTGTCCACTGGACCCATTTTGTTTTCTTGATTTTAAAAGTTGGTAGAACAATAGTATATAATTACTAATTACTTTGATTATGTTTTTTCAAATTGCTAGATCATGCAGAATGTGGACCAAAAAGAATAAACCTGGCATACTTTTTTATAATTTTATTTTCCCCTCTGGTTATTTATTACTCCAAAAAGTCACTCCATTTAACAATTTTATGTCCTTTGTGAGTGTTGGCAAAAGCCAGTTCTTGGCTCTGTATTATGTAAAAAAAACCCCAAAAACATAAAAATCAGATGTTTCTTATTCACTAATAAAATGAAGCAGATGTTTTAAGCAGGTTTTATGCTCCTATTACCACAACTGGACTAGCAGATGTGGTAAATGAGGATTTAAATGTTGCAGATTTGTGCCACGTCTAAGTAGGACGGGTTTCAGACCTTCAATTGCCATGGTGGTGTCAAGCAGAAAAGGGGAGAAGGGTGCATCCATGCAAATACACCCAAAACTGGCAATAGTTGCTAGGCGACCGAAAAGTTACCCGAAAAGTACAGAGTTTTTCAGTTGAAGACGTGAATACAGAAAGTACCTGTCAAGCTGTCATGCGCGAGCCCTGGCATTACTTTTACAGATGAGGAGGAGGAGGAGAAAAAGGAGGGGAAGGTAGAGACAACCAGCAGCTAAAAGGGTTTGGGTTTATAATATCCTCGGAGTCAGGGAAGCTGAGGCTCATGCAGAAGCTGCACTTATTCAGTGACTGGTTCAACAACTCCTTCACACAGAGCAGGGAAGCCAGGTGACAACCTGTTGAGGAGAGGTGCAGGGAAAAAAAACAAAAAACTATGGAACGAGGGAGTGATCTGCATACTCACACAGTGTGGGAAGCTCTCTGATTGGACAGGTCAACGTCTAATCAGTGAAATAAATATTTTGCTGCTTAATAAAATGAAACGTTAGGCTAATGTGGATGGATCTCACAATGACTTGCTCATCTTTTTTTTATTATTTTGGATACAGTTAAAGTTATCTCTGTTAATGTGAATCAACACTGTGTTAATATCTTGGTCTTCTAGACTTTGGATTAGCTACGACACATGTTAACGCCAAGTCTGACAAACAGCATCAAAGTCTAAGATCCAACCAGTTCATGGTAGGTTTTGAAGTTGATGGGTTCAAGTTGAGGTGTAGAACTAGCACCTGGCTCAAATGGAGTACGAACGTACCTGCCACTGAAGTAATCTCTAATTAAATGTCAAAGGAAGAGTAGGAGGATAAAAGTGTCTTGGCCTGCCAATCCACTTAGTGTTTCGTGTTTTTTTTCCCCCTGCTGGCTTGACATTGCATTTAAATGGTGTCTGATGAGAGTGTGGAGAAATTAGTTTTTATCTTGATCCATTCCTCTGCTTAGCATAATGAGCCAGGTAGGGGGTATTAGCTAAAATTAATCACATTTGATTGAGCACTCGGGGGAAGGAGTAGGAAGGGGTATGTGACTTGCATATCATACAAATTTGCTATTTAATTGAAACCAGAACAGAAGTGGACAAAATATCACAGTTTGTTTGAATGATAAGGAAATGAGATCACTACTGTTGCAGCCCTACATGACATGTTCATTTTCTCTGACTGGCTGAATATAGTCAGAAGAATATGGGTCATTTGCCAATGGGCCCAGGCAATTGAAAATTAGTTGAGGGGTTTCAGAGCAGTTTGCATTTCCCAATAAGTTTGGCCATGCTCCGTAACCCAAAACAATTATTTATTTAGTTTTGTAATGATATTCTGATTAAGTATCAGATATTTACTTAATCTGGAGTAGTAGATTAGAAGTAGTGCTGTTACTGGCTTGGTTGCTAGGTGTTTATTTGGCTATTGTTGGTTCATCTGTAGAAAATACATTTAAGTGGGTTAAAACTAACATCAACTCTTAATTTGAGTCATAAAAAGAATGACTCAAATTAAGACTGACTGATTCTTTAGGAATGACTGATTCTTTTTACAACCTTGAGTTGGAATGAATTTTTTTCTGTTGAGTCTTTATAAATACTGATCCTGAGAAATGTTTACAACTCTTCTCATGTAATAGAGATGAGAAGAAAAAGTAAAACATTGATTCTTTCAAATGAATTCTTATTGACTAGTTACCTTATGGATAATGATAAAATTTAATCTTATTGAATGTCACTACAGTGCGGTAATGAGAGGAGTTATGTCTAAAATACACAGCTTATACATATATATTACATATTTTTTCCAATTGTATGAAATTATAGTTTAACGTTTTTGAGAGGTTAAAGTCTGACAGTTAGTATAACTATGCAATACGTGCAATAAGCAAATAGCCACATTTATCACCAAACCAACACTGGAGTACAACATGTCCACTTTGGTCAACTTTTCTTTATGGACCTGAAATATATGCATCCATCTGTGTGGACAACTTCCAGACGTTTTCAACAGACAGCAGCAATTACTGAATGGACTGAGTAAACGCTTGCAGTTTCACATAAATACGCATCCCACCCAAGGCCAGTCAATTATAACAAGGTTAATAATGGTATTTAGAAGGAAAGTGTGAACAGCAGCCTTTCGATGGCCATATGACAAAAGCACTCCAGCAGAGATGATAGTGCAGCTCAACAAACACTTTAAAGTACTGATAAATGAATAAGCCACATTTTACCATCTCAAAATACTACATGCTGCCAATTCCATCTCTTAGATAAATTTGTGCCATCATAAAAGATAGCAATTTTCCACATTGACTACACACTTTTTGTGTTTGTTTTGAAACCTTCTTGTTAAACAGTGGTATAATAGAACATTTATTCCTAAAAAAGGGACAAAACTTTAATGTGCCACAAAAAACCACACACAAAACACAACAAAAAAAACGAAGGAAAATATTATTTTCTTCACTTCTTCTTGAATGTGACTGCAGGAGCTGAGCTTGTTATGTTTGTTGAACCTGAACGATTTAGCATAATGGCAAATGGTTAGGGAATATCAGGAGACTAAATTGTCTTATTCATCCATCACTACATGAAAACACAACAGAGCCTGCAAAGTGAAAAAAGAATGGACATTTCTCAACAGGCTGTCGCAAGACGCAGAAAAACAAATATTTTAGTCTAAATACAAAGTATTTTTTTTCTCAACAATAGGAAAAAAAATCACAGATTAGCAATAAAATAGTTAAAAAAATACAACTAAATCAATTCCAAAACAAGCCACTAAAAATTAATTTGGTTAATAAAGAGGAAGACCTCAGTGATTCTTGTTAACACAAAAGAAACACCAGGAACAACAGAATAATCTGAAGACCTGAATCAGCAGGGTGCAAAAAGCAATCATCCGCTGATGGGAAGTGTGTCAGAACAATACAGTAAATGGTGCAGCAAAGACGTAGCTGAAAACATTTTCTGGAGAATGCACATCTCTTGGGAAGGTTTACCTTTAAAGGCATTTAAATAAGTTGCATGGATGTGGGATGTATGAT
The DNA here is from genome assembly GCA_902982915.1 of Phalloptychus januarius. Taxonomy (NCBI): domain Eukaryota; kingdom Metazoa; phylum Chordata; class Actinopteri; order Cyprinodontiformes; family Poeciliidae; genus Phalloptychus; species Phalloptychus januarius. The sequence continues at coordinate 1,578,839 of CADWAE010000478.1, forward strand.
TCTTCTGTTCTGTTGAACAGTCATAAAAAATGTACATTGTAGCATCTGGATTTTCTTTTATTTTAGTGAATGAAAACAAATAAATTGAAACCCCTTCTAAACCTGTTTGATGAGAGGTATTTTTATGAAGGCTATACGTATTTAAAGGCCTCATATCTCACCAGGCACCTCTTTTTAACTTTCTTTACATTGCTTTTTTTTAATCCAAAAAGAAATTTTGATACTAGTTAAACAGCTAGAACATTAGTGCAGAAAAAAGGTCAAGAAAAATATAACTAGGAAATGGACAAGCGCTCGTTTAAGGTTGCCAGCAAAGATCGTCTAGCTATAAACAAGGCAGTATAATGATTTTCTGCTTAAAAAGAGAGCAAGATCTACAGTCAGAATACTGCAAAAAGTTTTTTTTCAGAGAAAACAGAATGTTATACTGTTGCCTGGACACATGAGGGGGTGCAGAAGTACATGTATGAACCAAAACAACAGCAAAAATAGACCTGATTGTTCATACACGGGACTGAAAAAAATATTCAAGCTGAAGCAGAGCTGAACATTACAACATGACAATGGCATAAAACATCCCAGTAGATCCACCAACGATTGGCTGAAAATTAAGCAATATAATGTCCTGTACAAAGTCAAACCAAGATCTTGGTATAATAAAAATTCTTTGCTTTAGGTGCCAGAAACGCTTCAGCCCAGCTGCGTCATAGATAAAAATGAGGACTTAGACAGAGACTAGTTAATAGTTACAAAAAGCATCTCACTAAAACTATTTGAAGCAAAGATATAACACTAGCCAATAGTACAGCATCCTAAGTTTATCCCTCAGAATATGATTAATATTATATTGTTTTCCAGTGAAAAATGAAACATATGAACATATGCAAGAACTGCACAAGACTGGGAAAATATCTCTAATCAAAATATGTCAAAATATATTTCCAGTAAGTAGATTCCACTAACCCCTATTTTTCAATAAGAAGATTGTTGCAACTCCAATGTTTTATTTCACTTTTTTTATGCCATCGTGTAAACTGTCTACTCTGCATCATTAATTCCTGCTCACCATGCATAGATACAGTTACTGTTGCCTAGTGATCGCAGTTGCTGATCAAAACCAACCATGAATGTCTCTCCATTAAATAGGGGGGGAATAAATCATCTTTGTCTCAGGACTCTGGAAGAAACTCACACAATGAGATAATTAAATTGTATTTTTAATAAAGTGAAAAGAAAAATGAAGGCCCGTATTAAAAACAGTTATCAAGGTTTCTTTTATAGGTTAGTACATACTCTCACAATTATCCAGATGAGCAGAGAGAGGAGAAAAAAAAACAAAACAGCACAAAGGATTTGACATGAGCCATGGATATATAAGTACTTCATTTAAATATTTTGCCTAATTTTAGTCACAAATGTTTTAGTTAGTTAAGAGACAATGAGCCTCTGTGACAGACTGATGACTTCTCCAGGGTGTGCCTCTAACCCAATGATTACCCTTGACATCAGCCCCTGTTGCAACCCGGAGGAGGACTGCGAATAAACAATGGATGGTTGACGAGCCCAAGTACAATCAAATTAAAGCAGAATTAAACATGAACAAAAGAGCAGCACACACAATATCAAAGAAGCCGTGATTTAAGCACAGTACACAGTAACGTGCTTCAGCAGAGAACTGTGTCCAGGGCGTAATGGTTTCAGTGAATCAAACTGATACAGGCCTTTGTGAAAGTATTGAATTGAATTGAATATTTAAGATCATCACCAGAAACTCTTCCTCTGAAATACTTCAATAAATAAAGGTTTTGGAGAGACCAGGTAAGAGTATTTACTTAAATCCAGGTAGGATGCATGATCTTAAAGAGGCCATTCAAGCTAAAAAATAATTTAAAAAAAAAGCTCAGATATTCTGAGATTAAACCAATTCTGCCAAAATTACTCTTCTGTAAAACACCTAAGGCCAGTTATTACAAATGCTTGATGGCTGTTCTTGCTGGCAATGGCAGCAAAATCATCACTTTTTCCACATACAGTTGGTTTGGATGGCTTTTTTGTAAGTATATAATGAAATAATCGATTGAAAACTCCATTTTATATTTATGCAAGTTATCTTTGTTTAATACTTTTAAAAAATCTGATGATCTGAAACTTTTACATGTGACAAAAAAGTGAAAACAGAAAAGAAAAAAAGACAGCAAATATGTGGAACTAACACACAACAGAAAACAAAAAATGTTTTAGGACTCTGGAAATATGAAACTTAATTGCAGAAACCCAAAACAGATTAAGATATAAGAAACCAAAATAACTTTTTGATAATTGTGGAATCTTTCCAAAAAGCATTTTATTATAATTAGTTTATAGTTAGTTGTGTTGTGGTTGTGTCTCTCACATCAAACTGGTACTGATCGTGTTCTGTGAATCCATCTGGAGACTTACCAATCTGCTTCCTGTATTGATCAACTGGTAACTTGGTGGCACTGGCATCCTTCTTGCCCATCCTTCCTCCACTGCCTGAGAGGAAATAAAAAAAAAAAACATTTTACAGCTGCTTTCACTGCTCACACCTAAGCATTTAGCTTAATCAAATTTAGCTCCTTTATCCATTTCTACTGCGTTAAGATATAATTTGCAAAATCTGCCGAAAAGCTTCAAGTAATTGCACAATCGTACTCGGAGACAGTATAAGTCAGTTTTGATCAGCCAGATGGTTTATCTTTTCACATACATCTGGCGCACATAATTAAATTAATTCTCACCACCTTCCATGTGTGCACGGTTCGCAGTGTGAGCTTCCTATCAGTCTCATTTAGCATAGCGCCGTTTCTCTTCACACCATGAGTTCTCTTTGATTACTCTGACAGCTCAGAGGTAAAATATATAAAGAGAAAGAGCTAAGAATAATACAGACGGTATCCTGCTGGCGACTACATTTGTGTTAAGAAATAAACACCTCCCTGTAGTTTATGAATCGTTGTCAAACCATATTTTTGTAATGTTTTTTTTCACTGTTAAAACTTAAAATGCCCTAAAAATAACATTCAGATCCCTTGACTTTTTTGCATTTTATCACATGACAACCTTCCATTTATTTCATAGGAATATTATTTCATAAACCAATTCATTGTAGAAGATAACTGTAAGGACAGGGGAAAGACACATGGTTTTTGACATTTGCCACAATAAAAATCTGTAATTAACCATCTTTTCTCTGATACTCCCCCAAAAAATCCTGTGTAACAAATGGCCTTCAGGAGTCACATGATTATTAAGCAGTGTGTGTGTTTTTACCAAACCAATACAACCTCAGCCGTTCTATGGAGGCCCCAGAAGTTTATTAGAGAACATTAGTTAACAGCTTTATGACGACCAAGCAGCACAATAGAAAAGATCAGGAATAAAGTTAGAAAAGCCTAAAACAGGATCACATTGAAAAATAATATTCCAGTTTTTGAACGTCTCAAAGTTTGTTATGCAAAAGTAAAAAACACAAATGTTCCAAGAAATGCCGATCTACCTAAACTGAGGAAATGTGCAAAGATCCACAGTTGTTGACAGGATAATCATTTGTCATGCACTCCACAAATAAGGGAAATGTGGAAGTGTGACAAGCTATAACAAGTAGAGTAAGGGGTTTGTCACATAGTCAAGTAGGCGTTATATCAAATGCCTGGGATAAGGGTCAAACCTAAAAGGTCAACAGTCAATACACAATATGTGTGAATAACTAGCACAGCTCTTCTTTGTGAACACACAATGTTAAACAGGCTGCATCATTCTGTGGGGATGATGTGAGTATTGATGAGCTAAATATAGTTCCATCCATCCATAGCTAAATAGTACTACAAATGAAAAAATAAATAAATTGATTGCATTAAAAATTAAGACAGAGAGGAAAATGTATACATGCAGGTGAGTACATGGAGAGAATAACAAAACAACAACTATCTGCATCCAAAAGGAACAGAAGCAGCGGGACAGTCTGGAGAAGCAGCTGGGGAATAGGAAGAGAGAGAGCCCAAATTAGCATGTTCAAGTAGCGTGGCTGGCTGTTGCTCCCGACTGATACCTTCTCATGGGAGACCGCTGCTGCTGCCACCTGAATTTTACCTCCTGCTAACAACATTGTTCATAAGCGCATTTCTAACCCGGTAGGGATAGCAAGAGAAGAAGGATATATGTGCAGCTATTGTTCTGAGGCAGTCGGAAACCAGAGTCAGCAAGTTAAAGGAAGCAGGAGAGAGAGAAAAAAAAAGTGAAAATCTTAATATTTATAGTTAGAAAGAATGAAAGTACTGAGCTGCTTTACTGTGTTGAGATATCACAACATTATACCTGCACTTAAAAAAAAAAATCTGCAGCATTTATGTTCGTGTAGAGTCTTACTTCCTCAGATTTTAAGGAAGTCCCAATGGGGTTTCCTCCCCTCTTCCCTAGTTTGAATCATTTGATTTTGAGTGTCCAGCATTGCTCAGTCCCGATCCGATACTTCAAAATTACATTTGAAGAATAAGGGAAAGCGAAGAAAAAGATCCAGAATGTCGGAAATTTTTTTACTTTATCCACCTTATTTATCCTGTCAAATCTAAACAAAAAAAAATATGATCAACCATTACAGAGCTTCTGAATCTTTGGTGGGACTAATTAAAAATAAAAATAAAGTGTGTTGAAAATAAAGCTGATATTAGATTAGAAGTCCTTTTTAGTCCAATTCATTTCTACGTCAGCTCCAATGCATGTCTCTGTTTTCATTAAGTTGTAGGCGTCATGCATCCAAAAACAACATGTTCATGTCAGGTTGGCCCTCTGCAAAGGTCATTTACCTAACCAAGCAGCCAATCAGTGATCTTACAGCAAAATCAAACATCCTGAATTTGGGCCTTTTCATAACTAGAATAGTAATATTTGCTTATAATTTTGCCTTCACAAATGAAGCACGATCTCTGCTTTTTGAAGGGAAAATGTGTGTGTGCAAATCTGCATTCCCATGTCCCTTAAACCAATGTCTCTCCTAACGGGTTTGTGACAATCAAAGAGCTCTCACAAGAAACTTTATCATGAAAAACTGCAGTAGAGCAAACATAGGATCCAGGAGTCCAATTTCCATGCGGAACCAAAGGCGCTCAACATAAACAAAAAACAGAGTAGCTACTTTTTTGCTTAACTAAATGCAGTAAATAAAGTTATGGCGTCTAGCAAATAGCAGCTCTTAAATAAAAAGAAGCAATCATAAAGATGTATTTATTAAATGGGTGAATTATTTTAGAAGTAATGATTTGCACTTTTAATATTTCTGTTAACTATAGCTAAGAAACTTTTATTTTATTAGCATGTACACAAAATACGAGTAGTTATATTAGCTAGAGAGTAAACATACAACTTCGCAAAAGATAACATTCTAGCTGCAGCAGCTTCTATTCACTGCATCACCGTGCATACTTACTGTTATCCTTTTTGTCGAGAAAACGAGTGATTTAGGCGAGGTTCCTCTGTATTATTATTATATTATGTCTCCTGGTTGACGTACGTGAGGAAGCAGAGCGGCTAAAATGTCTGTTTTTTTGTACTTCGATCCAAATGTCTCCAGAATGCCAACACACCACTACTTCCTGAAACAATTCCTGCTTCACGTGACGGACATAATTTTGTCCAATCAGAGGCGAGATCTCTTGACTTTGACCAATAAGGTGAAGCCGGGTGGGAGAGCAGAGAGCGCTGCAGGAGCGCGTGATTCTAGGTTATTCCAACACAGAGGATGTTCAAAAACATAAGGATTTTTTCATTGTTGCAATTATGGACCCGAACCACATTCTGATTGTTGTTCTACGGCAGTCTCTCTGCTTAAAAACAACCCAACTCAAAACGTCTCTGTTCTACTCACAAGAAGGTAGTGTAACTGGATCAAATAAAGTCTATTGTTGTAACTAGTTGTGGATCCCTGCAAGTGAAATGTGTGACCACATGTTATGGAAAAATTTTAACATATTTTAGTGACCCAAAATATTAAATTAAATATACCGAGGAGGAATGACTGAAAAGTACTGTATTGAAGTACTGAGCTAACTACAGTATAATGGGGTAGGCTGTTCTAATCTTTTTCTTACCTTTTGTTGATATTTTTATTGAAACTTTTAATGAGTACAACAAGGTTTATTTTTGTTTAATAAGTAAAAATAAATACAATTATGAAAATAGATATGACAGCTAAACAAGAATTGCGAAAATGATTGTTTAATGTGGTTTTCTAACTAATTCAGATGACTGTAAATTCCTGACAAGGCATCCGGAAGAGAGGTTACATATATAAGGTTTGTAAAGATGTAATGAAACTCACCAAATTAACTGTATGAAAGAGGAATCTCAACATTTTCACAAAGGTTAAGGTTTTCTATACCTCACATTACATCAGTTAAATATACTATTTGATCGCTATCAATGACCTGCTGGTGGATTGAACAATGACAATTAAAGTAAACCAATCCATCTCAATTCACAATGCTCATTTCACTTCCATCAGTCTCTTCTTTTTTTTACTTTCTCTTTATTTACAGTATAGAAATGTATTTCCTCTCTAATTGCATCCAGTCTTGCTGCTGCCTGGGGCTCTTTGCAGATTATGGCTCGGCTTACCGCCGCTTGTAACTTATTGAAGTTTAAAGCGATTTTCTGGTCTCCCATGGGCATGCCATTTGCCTGCAGCTCAGCAGCAACTAATAGATGTAATCTTCCCATAATGTGCTTATATTATGATTTACTTTACACAGAAGCTACCATTTGCCGGGGCCACTTTAACACTGTCCTTTCATGGAGGAATACGTTGAGAAAAAAGTTGTTGGTGATATTTCTATTCACAGAAAGAGTGTCAGGGGAGAAGGAAAACTGCCACACTTGTCCACACTGTGGTATTTTTAAAGTTTGACAGGAAAATAACTTGGAAAAACTTGACATTTGCTGTTCACAACATATATTGTAAACGTACCTGGGCATACAAGCACGTAGAAAGGAGTCTGCTCTGACAGTTAAGTTAGAACTGTTAACAAATAGCCTCAATAAGAAGTCGGAGACTATTGTCTTAATATGGCCATCAAAAGCAGCGTGAGTGCAGTTAATGCAGAGCTCAAATGTTCTCTTGTTGTACTAAATGTGTGTGATTAATTTCTCCCGTTGAGTGAAACAAACCAACACGCTGTGCCTGTCAGTCTGATAGATATGTAAAGCATTAGCATCAACTGCTACTGAGAGTGAAAACTAGGCACGATAGATTTGCCTGTCGAACAGCTTTTCTGCTGCACAGCTTGTATGAGACATGCAGAAGACACTGGGAAAGTAGAGTTTAGAGTTGATGCAACAAAACGAGCTCTCGATGTGAGGTGGAATTTCTCACTAATTGGACAATAGAAGAGAGTTTCAGCTTTCAATTTGCTTCTGAAAATCAAAGTTAGTTGTTTTACCATCGACTTCTTGTTGAGAGCATTCTGAAAATATTAAAGCATTTTGTTCTCTTTACAATCAAAAACTAAAATGTATTCAAGTTTTTATAGACAAACACAAAAAAAGCATATATCGCGTTAATTGATAAAATCATTATTGCAAATATTGATTTGAAAAGTGTGGTACACTTTAAGTGTGTAATTTTATTTCAGAATAAATCCTGCTGAACTCTGAGGACTCCAGAAGTTTTTCTGAGAACATTGTTGAACTAAGACCATGACGAAGACCAAGGGACACAGCAGACAGCTCAATAAGAAAGTTGTGGAGATTGTGGAGATGTTTACAGCAGAGTTACATTTAAAACAATATTGCTAGTTATGAACTCTAAAGGAGCTGTAATCAGCTACGGTTTGGGTGGGGGGATCTGTGGACAGAACAAGCTTAGCTTAGCTTAACTTAGCACTCTTCAAACGTGAGTAAGGCTCACATTTGAACTCTTAACTTTGGTAAGGGCTTCATCCAACAGCAAGACAATCCTATGCATATGGCCAAATTACAATAGAATGGTTTATGTCAACATAGAAACTTTGGTTTAAAACTAAACCAGTCAAAGTTTAGGCCTAATTCTGAGAGAATCTGTGGCAAGCCTTGAAAACTTAGATTTTTCCCAATTACTCTAATTGAGCTACTTTGCGAATTACTTTTCTCTAGATGTACAAAGCTGGTAGAAACACAATCGAAAAGTCTTGTAGTTGTAATAGCAGCAATGGGTGCCAGCACATTTGACTGGTAGACACAAATGTACACAACCCTTTTTTCATAAACCCTTTCTTTATAACTTAGTTATTAAAAAAACTGAAAACCATGTTACCGTTTTGATTTCATTTCCCAGATAGTCACTTCTTTCTGTTGGTCTGTGAAAAAACTTACAAGGAAGTGCGTAATGATGCTGCAGTCTTTGTGGTGTACACTAACAAAATGTGAAGAACTTCAAGAGGTCTGAGTAATTTTGTGAGGTGCTCTACATCTATTTATATACTTGTTTCCTTATTCCTTTCCCTTTGTGCTTCTGTCTCCTTGAAACTCATTTCATTTGCACCAGCTTCCTCCGTCTCCCCAGCTATCCTCCCTCTCCGGTAGTTCGACGGCCTTTAATTGCCAGACATTAAAAAGAATACTGCAGAAGAAGAATCCCCTGGGGCTGCCGGCGGGATAAATGGCAGCACTGCCACTATCGAACCCCCTCCTACATGCGGCAATGAAGATGTGTCAACATAATCTTGGGCAATTTGCAGTTATCATCAGGGGTACTGATTAACTATCCTACTGTCAGATTTAAATAGCCAAATTGTCTTCGACATTTTCGGATTTCAGTAGCACTATGGTGATAAACAGTAAACCAAACGCATTTATGTTGATGTGGACAATAATTCACCTGTTAAATATGTGGTTATTTGGAGGGTTAAGGCCAGACTTTATGATAATAGAGAAATTAAGGATTTATTAAATGTCATGCTGTGTGATTTGGGGTCATAAAAATTCAGTCACAGTGTCTATCAAACTTTACTGTAACTGAAGCTTTAATATCCTTGTATTTTTTCCAAACACAGATGCCATTTCTTGTAGTCATTAGGAGAGCAAATTATATTTTATTCATCTTAGGAGGTAGTGCTTAGCAAAAATAGTCTTGCTGCGCAAATCTTTGCACATTTTGAAATGTTACAGCCACAAAGCTCAATGTGTTTTACTAGGATTTAATTTAATGAATCAACAAGAAGTAATGCACAAATATAAGGAGGATGCAATAGCTGGAAAGGTGCGGCATGTATTCCACACCCGAGTCCAGTCCTTTCACTCCAGTTAAAACTGAAAAACCTTTGAGATATGCTTCCACCAGTTGTATACATCTAGAGGCTGAAGTTTCCATAAGGCTCAGTCACAAAGGCATATATATATATATACACACATTCATATGATTGAGTGAAACTATAACTCTAAAAAGCTTATAAAACACAGCAGCATTCAATATCTGTCATTACAGTGATTGCAGACTCAAGCTCCCCTTTTCATTTCCATCCTCGGTTTGGCTATTGGTTTGGGGGAGAAGACAAAATTCCTCCTCGTATTTAATATTCTTATCGCACTTTTTCTGCAGTGTCTGCAGTGTGCAGTGAATTCTCTCACCTCTCTATCTCCCAGCTGCAGAGTTTCTTCTCATTGACAGACAAACTGTATCAGCAGAGATACAGAGAGAAAATGAATTTTGGGTTTATTAAACGCGCGGATTCATATGAGGGAAGAAGAAGAAAAAAAAAAAGTCCGGCAGACCTAGAGAGATAAGTTATCTCACAACTGATTCGCTCCACTCATTATCCCGTATCGGAGCCAAGTGACTGATGGCTGGGAGTTATCCTCTTGTGTGGGGAGGGTTGGGATGATATCACAGCAGACATCCCTTTGTTACGTGTAGCACTTGGCAGAGACTCCAGGAGAAAAGTCTGCAGTTAAGTTCTGGAGAGAAAAAGGAGGTTACTATAATTTAGTACGCTACAGTTAGTTGTAGGGTGTGGTTTCTATCAGCACCAAAGCAAAGTTCTAATTATAAGATGCATAATGTCAGTCTAAACTGACAGTTATAATGCATAATGAAATACTTGAAATAGTATACAAGTTGCAAATTGTATACAATTTTTTTTGTTTTACATTCTTTCCTTCATTGTTCTCTTTTTACACACTGAGCACCATGTGTTTCTTTTAGCTACATCATTCTGTGCTTTTATTAATATCCTCAGCACACTGAATTAGTTATCTTCATAATCCCGAGTAACCAGTGACTATTTAATCATTTAAATAACCTATACACAAAAAAAGAGTTATAAAAAATTCATACGCACTCACCAAAATTTGAACAAAAGATGCTTGAGAAATCTATGTGATTATTACTACAATTGTTTTCTAAAATCAAAATAGTTCAGTCCTCCTATATCCCACAGCGTAAACACGTATAAACCTCAAAATGGAACCAACAGAATAGTAGAAAATGGGCATTGGAAGAATCATTAATACTTTTTCCACATACCCAGTGTGATATATGAAAACTAATAACAAGATGTCTGGCACTAGTTATATTTTATAATACTCTGATCATCTTGTCATAACTTTTATACACAGAGAAACAGACAATGCAACTTAATTTACTCATCCAACATTTTACTAAACAAGGCTATAATAATGGTATTCTATTAGTGTATAAATTTTAATGCTACCCTGGTGATTTGGCCTTATTTATATATTTGAATGAAATGTGTAATAGAAGTAACTTGTCTGTCCTGTACTTGCAGTAAAAAAAGACACAAGTCAAACACAAGTAATCAGGAATTATTATGGCAAATGCAGCAACTTAATTTACGACAGAAGAAATTATATATTGAATTCCTGCAACTTCATTTTTAACATTCTGTTTAATTCTTTAATACTGATTTTCTCTTAAAAATCCATAAAGTGCTCCTCCAGGGTGCCACATGGGCTATGATGAATGCTTCTCCCACCAGGGATGCAACTCACTTGTTATTCACGTCTCTCTGCATCCACCTAGTTAAATGACAATGGCTGCCCTTTCGATAATGCATCAGATTTTCTCACCACACTCCAATCTGAGAGCTACGTCTGCTTCTCTTCTGCACAGCGATAGCTGATCTTTCCAGCTGTGTGTGGTAGCTGCCCACACCGAGTTTCTGGCTGGACTGTTTGTACAGGTGCTCCAGCTGGATTTCTGAGTGGGTCCTCGACCGTCTGACTCGGTCAGAGTGTTTCTTTCACTGTTTGCGTTGGCAAATCAGGTTTGAGTCCCGTTGACAGCTATTCTTGAGGTACTTCATTTTTGTCACTTCGTCTCGGCAGTAATACGAACCAGCTCAGACGTATAAACACTCTTTTCACCTCACCTATTTGTCCCGTAAAACAAAGATACGCAGACTTGCTAAAACCAATACGTGCTTCATTTTCTCGTAAGAATAACCATTATAATCCACATCTCTTCCAGATAAACATTTCTTTATATCCTGCTCCGCCAAAAAAATGTGTTCCACCTCAACTTCACCCAGTTGTCAAGAGACAGCTGCAGAGTTCTGACATGTTAATTTCAGCCCTGAGCTGACCCCCAACTAATTATCCTTCAACTCTGTAAACACTAGTAGCACCAGTTAACACCAATTAATGGCCACTAATCATTGCCAGATGCTGCTTCTTGAGTCATTTTCCTCCACTTCTGCTGCTGATTTCACACATAGATGTGGTTTTGAGTTACACAAGCAAATATCAACACAAATTTGTGTCTGGAACACAGTTTGTAGTAATTTTATATTCTTGTGTATCAAGTCTTTATCGGATTATAATTCAACATGTTTTTGATTCAGATAGCAAGATGATTTCTCCATATAAATTTTTCACAGCTTTGGACTTTGCAGAGCCTACATGGTATTACAACAGAGTCAAAGACGCATCAATGCCAAAAACTGCTGGGTGAATGCTATAACCCTAATGCTGGTTTGGACAGAAGCTTTGCAGTTTTCTTGATTATATACAAAATTGCGATCCAGTTTGTTGAGTTACAGATTAAACTAAAAAGGATCCTTATAATTTACCCAGATGACCCTTTAAAGCTGCACAGATATCAGTGAGTTTGTTTCACATTGCATTTCATTACTGAAAAACAGTTTGATTACCTGATTTTGGTAAGAGCAGAGGAAAAAACAACACTCTGAACCCTTTATTTATTCAGTTTTATGTTTCCTTTTGTCTTGAGTTTTGTCTTTGTAAGCTTTGGTCAGTCCTTGAAACCTAGGACAAGTGCTATTTGAACAAGTGTTCAGTATTTAAACTGACAGTTTTTAGTGTAGAATTTGCAGCCTAAAAATCCTGGAGACTGGCAAAGGTGCCTTCCTATAAGAGGAACCTATTGTACGCATTTGCTTAAACTTAAGTGAGGAAAAATCAACAAATATGTTCAATCATGTTGACATCATATTCTACCAGGCAGCAGCACAAAGTAAATTCTATGCATGCACCACATAATCAAAAGCCTTCCTCTTATCATTTCTGCCTTTCCCAGCCTTATTGTTATTTGCTGCCGCATTGTTTGTATTGATTAGTCGAGTGTACACCGTTTGTCATCGTCCCTGCCAACTGTACTGTTGCCAAGGGAAAGCGTGAACAAGCCTCTGCCAGCATCAGCCTCCTCAAGCAACAGCTGTGCCACATATGCTGCTGATCAATATAAACAAACATGGCCTCCCCGCACCAGGGATAAGGATTGACAGGTATGATTCATCTTCTGTGCCGCTGGTGGGAGGTGCAAGTAATAATAAGCAGAGATAGATCTTTTCCTGTTGCGATACAACCACTGGGGTTACTAGGGGTAGGAAGGAGAGATCATTCGCCCCCTGAGGTAGCTGGCAGGGTTTCCCCACATAAACCCCCTCACAGTTTTGCAGAGGATTAGAGCAGCAGGAATCCACCAGGGCTGCAATTTGTGGCATCCTGAGTAACTACGATGAACGGGGAATGGGCACAGATCATTGGTGCTGTGCCAGTCGTGCTGCAACGGAGCATATTCAAGAGTGACAGTGGGGAACATATCCAAGTGAATTATTACACTTTTTTAATAGAGACTTTGTAAGCTACACCATCTCATCTCATCAAGAGAGCTGTGCTTGAAGCATCTCGCTTGCAAAATAATGATGAAATTTCCATGCAAGCACCATTGAAGTATTTTGATCATTACAATGTGGTCCTTTGTGGCTGTGTGATAGGAATTCAGTGGCTTGTGCAACTCGTATACTATTGTCTCAGGGGCACAGCTGAAAACACGCACTGTGGAGGACAATAGCTTGATAGAGTGGGTATGACATCCCCTTGATGAAGAGTAATGGCTTGAAACAATATTTCCCCATGGAGCAGAATTGAAATCTTATATGGTTTCATCGCCAAGCAATTTTAAGATGTCAGATCAGTTTTGTTCCACCAAGCAGTGTATGGAGGAGCAAAGCCCAACCACAGGGGGAATGGGCAGCAATGACACATTTATTGCCTATTTATGATAGATAGATAGATAGATAGATAGATAGATAGATAGATAGATAGATAGATAGATAGATAGATAGATAGATAGATAGATAGATAGATAGATAGATAGATAGATAGATAGATAGATAGATCTGAAACCAAATGCTTAGCAACTCTAATGATAGCACCATAGCACAGCTAGTTGCCACAGGAAGTCAGAATAGTGGCGAACAAAAGTTATGTATGTACTAAAGCTTTCCAAGTTCAGCTTCATATTTGTTTGCCATATGACAAGCATTTTGGAACATTGTGTCTAAAATGTGTTATGTGTCTTTAAATGTCGACTTGTGGTTTTAGTTTATTTCTTTTTAGAAAAAGCTGATGTCATTGTCAGAATCTCAAGAACATATTTAGCTGGTATTTAATGTGTAGAATGCTAGCTCTGAATTTATCTGCAGCATACAATAAAAAGAAACCAAGACACTGAAACATTGTGGCTTAAACAGAGATATGTGAAAAGCTCAGTCAACTGTGTTTAAATGCTGAACTATGTGACCTTCAGATAAGCACAGATTTCTCTGACAGCATCACCAAATAGTGCTGATCATAACCCTCATTTGCTTTGTAAGCTCTTTAACATTTGACATTTTCAAGTATAAAATTGATGCTGTGGTATATTCAGTACTGACCATGCATCAGAACATGCCTGCACCAGGTGCACATTTTGTACAATTGATTAATTAAAATAACTTTCCTTATTCTCTTCAGAGTCCATTCTAAGTAAATGGGGTTTTATAATTCAGTTATAAGTATTATCCATCAAAAGTAGGTTGCCTAAGGGTATTCTACTGTAACTATAGTCATATTATAGGCATATTGTATAAGTGTTAAGGCCCAAATGGGAAATAGAGCTAAGATTAATAAAATTGGGGTAAGGACAAAAATTCTACTGGTTTGAATTAGACAAGAAAATTGAACATTTTTAGGTCTATTTATCACATTTAATGAAAATACTTGCCTTGGCAGGGAATAATTGTAAACAGGTACAAAATGGTTTGTTTATGGGTATATGATGAAGGTGAGAAATGGCAAAATTGCAATATGAGATTTGAAAATGGGTTTATTAGTCTCAAGGGGGTGAACTGACCTAGAACATTTAGGTGACCTATTTATTGATTACCTCTATATATAGTTTTACATAAGGTTGCCATACTATTACAGTCTAGTCAAATACGGAAAATATTCTGTTAATGCGACCTCCGGTCCACATGCTTAATCTTCTAACCATTAAAGCTGAATCTTTGGAAAACGGTGAATTGTAGCATTTCTTGCTGTGCTTTTTAATTTGCGCTGATCAGCCGATTATTTTTCCTGAAAGTCTTAATTAGAAGTTGAAAAGAAATGTTTATCCGCCTCCTACTTAGCGTAAGAATTTCTCCAAAGGGAAAATTTTTAAACCTTGCATTGATTTTGAAATGAAGACATGGTTTAAGGTTTGAAGTCTTTCAGCTAAAACCTGGATAGTGAATATTGACAGATTGTCTTTCATCAGAGCTATTTAGTAATCTGATTAGATGCTTTGATAAGGGTTGATTGGTTCATTTAAATCAGACCCATTGTGTGACAGAGTCATTAATAACACCAAGACTCAGCTAGAGACAGATACAGTGTAGGCTGACAAAAATCCCTAGTGACAATTTACTGTGACAAAGTTTTGTGCTTCACACACTGCGACGTCGAAACAACTGCTGGGGATGAAGCTATAAGAAATCCATAAAAAAATTTTTATCAAGCAATTATATCAAGCACACATGTTACTGAAAATTGTTTAAAATAAGGAAACAGTCCCTGAGAAGAAATGTACTTCACAGCTTCAGTGATAGTTTCCAAAATCGGCATCAAAACTGAGGATTTTTTTTTTGTGGTGGCAGCCAAGGTCATGGCAACTGGCTTTTTTTTTTTTTTTTTTTTGCTTATTCTTCCACAGCTGCAAAGATCAGTTTCTTTCACTATATTTACTTGTCAATTGCATTTTAACGCAAGTTGCAAAATGTCCTCATTTCTGATCTGATGTGGTCTACATAATGTGTGGGTCAGATGAAAAAGACAACTTAATTATACTGGACCAAAAGTGTTTGCATGTAAAGCTTCCATTACAGCAGCTTTCCATCAATACCATCTCAGAGTCAATGAATGTAATTTGAAGTCTGCTTGATTACAGATATTATGGCTTCCTAAAACACAGAGGATTTGTCGGAGAAAATCTCAAAATACTAACCATGTCAAAGCTGAAAATTAAAAGAACAGAACGCCTATTTCAGAACGTTCCTGAACATAAACAGAAATAAAGAAACATGGTCGATATATGTTGTTTATTGAGAAAACTTCAGCTTCTCTCCTCTCTGTTTCCTTGTGACATGCTGTGAGCAGCTGCCCACACATTTTCTATCCTATCCTGCAATTTTTACACTTAAAACTTCTTAAGAGGAAATAAATTATTCTGGTCACTCCTCACTGGTTTTCTGGTGTCTTTTAGTCCCAGTGTGATGCCATTTATCACTGCCCTGTCAGAGCTCTCACAACTTGAGGTTCTGCAACTAATTTAGATGACCTTTTCAAATATACCCACTGCTATGTGTCACATACAAACATTCACAGAGACTCGTACGCGCAAGACATTATTAAACCTCCATTAGAAGCTAACAAAGCCCGCTCTCTGTGCACCATTTTCAAAATTAAACTAGAAAAATAACGAGGATATGCTTAGGAGCCTTATTGCATAGAATTCTCAAGTTGTGGCTGCAAATAGTCAAACCACTTAGTAAGCTAATTGGAAGCCGTTGCTGTCTATATATGATAAAATAAGGAGCAATTTTCCTATTTTAATTATTAGAGCCTAAAAAATGGTAGGCAGCATTATTTAGCATGGAAAAAGTCTGAAAATGTACTGTTTGTAAACTCATTATTAATTGCTTCTGGGTATTTCTGATTTGAACAATATGGCTCACCATACTGTCATACTGTCACATCATGGCTCACATATTATGTTTGTGAGCCACAAAAGAAAATAAATGAAGGCTTTGCTTCAAACCAGTTTTTTATTGCTTGCAGCTAAGCCTAAAAGTGTTCATATGTCTGGCAAATTTTAATCTTTTGATTAACATGCGTCTTCTGACTGAAATATATATTAACATTTTGAAATGGGTCACTTTAAACTAATGACAAATCTGTAGCGGAAGCTGAAGATTAGCATGTCAGCAAGGAGGTCTTTTGACCTCAATGACTTGGAGCTTCATCAGTTCAAGAGGAGATTGTCTAAATTTCAGTCAAGATATGTCATGAACATTTTTCCATTATTGAGAAAGAGGATACATCATTTTTGTGCAATTTTATTTTACGATGTAAATTAAGACAGATGAGGTCCAAAAACTCATGGTTTTAGGACCTCATCTGCTCTTTTAAGTGTATTTCAAATCAAACATATGAATTAACCATTATTAAAAATAAAAATTTTTATATGGCATGTCGTTAAAATACAATGCTGATCAATATGTGATTTTATATGTAGTATGTAAGCTTACTATAGAGTTAGACATAATAATAGTCACAGAATTCTGAATTTCCTTTTTTTAGCACTTATAAAAACTCGCCAATTTCAGCTTTCATAATTCTTATTGGTCAATATGTAAAAACTTATTTTCTCCTCACTTTTCAGTTACCAAGAAACACATTTGTTGCCAGACAATTTTTTATATCCCAATGAGGCTCACTCTAAAGCAGTTATATTAAAAAGCTTTTTAATTAAAGAATGTTTTTGAAAATAATCTTTTAAAAAATTCTCATTCAGTTGAAAATAATCATCTTCTTATATTATCCCAATTTATTCTGTCATGTCATATCAAATAAACCTATATAGCCTGAATCAAAACCTAATGAACTGGACTGAATAGTGGTGAGTTGTATTATAATGTGGAATCAGAGACAATTTACTGAATATATATTTACAAATTGGGTGTAGCTGGTGTAAAGAATCAGTGCCATTAAATTACCTAAACAGGACATTTTAAATATTGTATTAAGGATATTAATTATATAATCTAACTAGTATTTGTGATTTTGTGGTGAAAAACCCAACAAACACATTTTCTTCTCATTTGGTAGCAACATCCTGGTTTCAGATCTGTTTGTTTAAATTTTTACTCCGCTACAAGCAGTTGGGAAACATTTTTATTGACTGAGGGCGCTAAATAGTTATTTGATTAAAACACAGACATGCAGGCACACACTCATGTGCTCTCCAAATGCACACCCATGTACACGCGCACACACTGTCCTCAAAACCTGGGAGACATCACACATGAAAGGTGCTCGACATCAGAGGGAGTCAAATTGGCCTTGGCTGTGAGGATTGGTCCAATCAACCTCCAACCGTATAATTAGTAATTAGATTGGGATTAGAGTCAACTCTGAGTGGCGGAGCATGGCCAATTCAAATCAGCATATGAAATGTGATTAAATTAATAAGAGAAAAATTCAAATATTAATGTCCTTTTTTTTCCTCTGGGTTTCTGTTTGATTGGTTTGAACTTTGGTTAATTACGGGCTCACATGGAGTGAAAGACTGTTGACTATTTTTTACTAAGTTTGCTTGGCTGTCTCTTCTGCAGTGGGCTAAGCGCAAAATGATTTAAATAGATGAAAAACATTGATGGCGCTTAAATAAATCAAACATACCATAACGGTGCATCATTATCTCCAAATTACTGTGCTTATTAGACTATTTAAGCAGTATAATAAGCACAGTATTTGACAAAAATAACTATTTTCAAATGAGTGTAAGAACTGTTGTCCTCATACCTCAGCATCTATCTTGTGCGTCTGTTATTAGATTTATATCCAGTGGCATAATCAACAAGTAAGACTTTGTAGATTCACTACCCAAAATTATGTATTTCTAGTGTTTCTTTCACTTTTTTTACTCTGGATATATAGCTAAACTCAAATTATTTTAATATTTTGAAAATCACGGTATTAAATCAAAGCACAGCAACAGTATATACACTCCCAGCTCCTGAATTAGTGCATTATAGAAGTGTGGCATGAAGGCAATCAACCTGCAGTATTGTTTGGGTGTCCAGGAAAGCCACAATGATTTAATAGCTACCTGCTTGGAACATAATTTGGGTTTGTAACACTGAAATTTGATTACCTAATTCAGTCTGTGAATAGCCAGCTTTTAAGCAATTACCTTTTTGGATGGTGCCATAACTGTCTTCCTTCCTGTCTGCTCATTTTCTCACCTGTGCTACATCCAGTAATCAAAGTCCCCAGCATAAGCATTTCTCAGTTTAGACTCTCCTGCTGTCCTCACTCTTGTTTACTCGTTAGGAAATTATTCTTTTCATCATCTCTGTGTTGGTGTTCTTAACTTCAAATCATAAAAAAAATACCATTTTGATAATATTCTAAAGTGTTGATGTGATAAAATTGAGACGGCCATTCAATTCAACTGAATTAAATATAGCTGCAGTTCACAATACATCATCGCAAGGTCATGTTTCTCAAGTTTGATGATTGAGGTTCAAGGTACACCCTGAACTAGTCCATCAAAAGGTAACAACATGCAGGCACATGTTACGATCTAAGGGTGATTTACAGATGACAGTTAATCTAACAGACATAATTTAATCACGAGGAGGAAAGTACCTGGACTGAATCCAGTCATACATAAAGTAAACATTCAAACATAAAGCAGAAGAGCAAAGGATTGGGGATTATAACTCAGAACTTTCTTACTGCAAGGCAACGGTGCTAATAATATTCCCCACCATGCAGCTCATGAACCATCTCCAATAACTGGAAATGAATATGCAAGAAGCAGCTCAATGGCTTTGTCTTTCTCCAAGTCCGTCTATCTGGCCATTTCCTGACGTCTTCACAGCGTGAATGATCTCGGACAACCTTTCTCTAATGGCCATGGAAACAGGAGTAGGTGCACACTGCAGAAATACACACGGTGACTGGGCGCCTTTTGATTTAAACTCTACTAGTTTTAGATAATTTACAATCGGCTCCCTTTCACATAACCCGTAACCACTGTGTCAAGCGAGTGACCATTTGTGTCAAAAGTTTCCTGCGTGATTAGTGCTTAGGCATTAAAAGGATTAATTCTTAACAATAAGCCTGTCACTGTGATGTAGATTTTTTTAAAAGATTTAATAAGCGTGGTGATCAAAGGGCTTCTTGGGAGAACTTGACAACCATTCATTCAGAAAGGGCAGGTATTTTTCCTTACCTATTAAGACCTAATTTAAAATTTGTCCAATTTCCATTATTTAAACTTCACTGTTCAGTTTAGTCTGGCAAAGAATAATGCATTGGAGTCGATTCTCTTTGAGCCCCTTTTCACAGCAGATGGGCCTTCATTCCCCAATCTAAGAAATGCTTAATTATTTATCACAAAGAAAATCCTGTTCTGCAACATTTGGATGTATACCTGAGTGAAACACGCTGGTGAGAGCTTTTAAACAGTATGAAAAATTCAGATCCCACAAGCCATTTTCTGTATGAAGGCAATAAAGTTAAATATTGAAGAGAAAGCAAAGCTCTGTTGTAACATGTGCTGCTGGCATGTTTGGTTGTAACTGATTTCAATAATCAACAGCCAGGTGTGTTACAGAAAACAACAACCAGGAGGTGAATATCTACGGGAGGGAAAGAGACTGAAAGAGGAATAATTACTTTTTGATCACTGAAGTTATATTGTTACCCAACGTTGATTTGTTTTTATTGTAATTGTAGTTAACAGACTTGAACAAAGACTTCCTAGTATATTAACATTGCACTGAGTAGTCAAATGTTTTGCTCTTCTGATATTTTTACAGAGCAGCATCATGACTATTTTTTTTCCAATCTGGAAAAATTTCTAAGTTTTTTTTTGTCTCTTTTTTTTTATATAAGAAAAACAGAAAAGTGTAGTTGGCTTCCAAAGAAAACTCTCGTCACTGGCATCTCACTAAAAAAGACATTAAACTGCAGGAACAGCCTTTATCAGTGCCCTGGGCCGAGACTCCCTCTGATTTGTAAGACAATTAACCATCATTTCTTTATGTTTCCAAGGTGACCAAATTATCTTAACTGTTTTAAATGGTGGTGACCAACAGTATCCTCTGCACTAACTGCTCTAAGGGATGATTGTAAATAAATGTGTGCACAGTGCCACACATTTATTTATAATTAGCTCCAGAAGCAACTGGTAAACCCCAACCATTTTTCAAATAGCCAAGGAATATTCTGTTGACTAGGAACTAGACATTACATTTGTTATTAGTTTCCTCTTAATCATCACTTGCATATGTAAAAATCAACTCAAATTCAACAAGCTATTGTTAATAATATAGTAAGTCGCACTCATATGGAAAGCAGATAAAAAGACACTTGACTGAGACTCACAACCAAAATAAGGAAAAGCTCTTTGATGGGTCTATCTATTGGGTAGCATAAGGCAATGCTGAGTATGCAAGGAGAAAGGAGGAAAGGAGAAGCTCAAAATTGTTTATTAGTTATTTTCTATGTATCCTGTAAGAACATACTTCATATGGTTGTCATTTGTTTATGTAAGTTTAATCATTCTTCGTGTTTACTTTGGATTTCCAGTCGACTGCCATGTATAAAATTGCACAATAGTTTCAACAAGACATCAAATAAAAGTGTCTGATGAGTCAATTACAGTAAAAGAGCATTTAAGTTGTTTTATTTACAATAATAAGAGCACTTATAACAGCTTATGTACTCTGCACTGTTGAAAGGGAGTGATTCTTGGCAGAGGCATTTATTATGTTTTATTGATGAAGATGCTTGTATTGCAAAGGGAGGGATAGAAAAACTCGCACGCTCTGCTCGGGGGATGTGATCACTCAGTACATTAAAATGTATGATACAAGGGAGCTGGTGGGATGGTTATCTATGTGGAGAGAGCAAAGATGAATAAATATTGAAACATCTTTATGAAATATTAACACCAACACAAACAATGAAAGTAACTGAGGGATTTAGGAGTGGCCAAAAAGCCCACAGGGGATACATTTTCAATTGCAGCAAGCTGTGTACAGTCTTTCAGACATCTTTGACTGAGGGGGTAATAGAAGTAATTTTTTGAGGCATTTTAGATGAACTGCTTCACGCTTTGAAAAAAAACAACAATTCTTTAAGATCACACATTTCCCCTAAGAGAATCCTCTGTTTTTAATGCATGTTTTGGAGGCAGAGATGCCGGAAGCAACATTGTGCATAAAATATAAAGACTCTTGGGGATGTTTGATTTATGGTGGGTGTAACTTTTAATACTTTATTTAAAAGACTGCTTGTAATAAAGATGAGTATTTTACTCCCAGTGGGACATATGTTTCAATGTTGTTGTTAGTCTAATCAAGTTTTGGTGTTCATTAATTCTTTTTTAGCTGAAAAATTATGCAAGTGTTATCATCACAGCCACCAAGTGGGCGCATTTGGTATGATAGTTGCAGAGTCAATAATTACACGCACCTAAGTTACATGTGGTTTTCAGATCTGTGAAAAATGAACACTGAGAAAAGAGCGTTGAGGAATGGGTTTTATAGATGATCAGCTGCATCCATACCCTACACCACCAAGAGGAAATGGAAAGCATCAGATGCAAAGATTTAAGGTACATCATTAGGACTCTAGATCCATCCAGATGTGTTCTGAAAGGACAAAACATGCCTCTCTAGTCGCCAATCCAATTGTCAAAGATTCAGCCCTTACGTCTCTTCACTGTGTAAAACAAAATTTGGCACAGAGCGGATTTGTTTTTTAGTAGCTGACTGTTCTGGTGACAAACTCTTATCGCTTCAGCAAAGAAGGTCCATTAAAACATCGATGGATGAGTTTAATGGAAGAACATGAGTCCTGACCTCACCCAACACAACACCCTGGGGATAAATTTGAGAGGCGACTGTGATCCAGACCTTCTTGTCCCATACCAAAGTCTGATCTTTAAAATCTGCTTCTTGGAAAATTAGCAGAAATTTCCATAAACACCACAATAAACTAATCTATAGTTGTTGAGGCAGTCAGAGGTGTAAAATTTGAGCCAATATCCAAAAAAGTCCTGTGGATTAAGAATTGGTTGCCCCTCAAGCTCATATTTGTAGACAAGCAAATAGTTTAAAAAATATAGCATATTTCTGGTGAAGATTAAACAAACAGATTTTGATTGGCATTTAACATTCTGCCAGAATGGATTATTTTAAGTTGGATCAGGGATTGGGTAATGATCTGTTTTAAAAACTGAAACAAAGTTTATTTTTTGGACCCTCATATTTCTAAAACTTGGAAAGCATTAAACGTATAACACAGAGCATCAGTATTCGACTTAAACTGTTTCCACGCGTGACGACAAGAACTTCTACTACCACAGTATACCTATATACACCCCTTTTCCCATTTATGTTGCGAGCCTTAGGTGATCTGAGCAGTCGTGTTCCTATGCCTCATGCGTAGGAGTCTCCAGCTGCATGCCGTACGTCTGCCTTCCCTGTAGACATGCTGCCATTCATCGCCTCATTACCATGGAGGAGAAGAGTCAAAGACGGGCGAAGGTAGGCTGCACAGACTGCAATCAGCTCCCTGTTGCTGTTTTTCACGCACCACATATCACATCTTAGTTTCTCCACGCTCCAAGGCCCCCAGTAATAAAAGTTACCATAAGCTGACAAGTTAAATAAAATAAAAAATAAAAAAAAACCTTTTTCAGGACGGAAGTGTGAATCAAGAGTTTGAAACAAATGTTGAAATGCATACTGATGACTTAAAGTTAATATTGTAACTTTAAAGGCCCCTATGATGTCATTTCTTAGGCTATGTTCTATCCAACTATGCTAATATTTAGTTGGATAAATATTGAAAAAAGGCTCAGCAATAAACAGTAGCATGTTGTGTAATTACACTTCTGCAAATGGGTTTTAAAGCTTACCAGCTAAGCATATAATGCAACAACATAGATTTTCATATAGCCATACTGCCTGTTTCAGCACTATTTAAAGTTTGGCCATAAATTAAGATCTAATGCATTATTCATGACAACACTTTCAGTGTCTCCAGAGGGAGGGGCTTGGGTGTTACGCAAAGTGAGGATCACTCTCTTCTGCTCATTCTTTATCTATCCATCCTAGTCTCGTTGGCAGCTGTCTACATTATCTCACTAATGGTCTGAATCAATGTTGCTCTTTACCCTCACACGCGTCAAAGCCACAAAATCATACAGGTTGCTTATACAAAGTCATCAGCATATTAATGGATCAGGGGTTTCTGTAAAGCCAAATCCCATTTGATTATCCGTGTTATCTTTACTCCCGAACTAAAATAAAGAAACTAGAAAACAATGCTAAAATTTCCCTAATGGACTTTGGGTGGTTATAATGACATTAGTAACAACATAACACAAAATAAATAAATCTCCCAAAATCTAGAATGCTTTGCATGCAGAAGTTGTGCTTTATACTAGAGAGGTGCTACAGGTTAGTTTCACAAAACTTACTAGAAACCCAGTTTCCTTGGACAACTGGTTTTATGCAGTCAAGCTAACTAGTTGTGAGAGGTAAAATGAAAGACAGCATGTAGTAGAAAGACCGACAGAATGTGGAGAAAAACCGCAACAATTTTCTCACTGGAGATCTAAAGACTGCAAACCTGGCGATGTGAATGTTATTTGGTGTTCTCTCAGTGGGAGGTACTGGTTCAGAGTGGACAGAGCCAGACCGAATGCGAAATCCTGTCAGTGCTGAAAGGTGCGAGAAAGTGTTGACAGCAATTTCGCCAAAGGGTCTGAGCAAACACACAGAGCACCCCAGGCTGCTTGGCCTATACACAGGGCCTGATTGTCATGAATTGAGATGCTGTTTTAGAACACAAACAAACCTTACTGTGAGCCAGTGAGCTTAGATACTAAAACATGTCAAAGTGAACAACTGAGGGGCAAAAGAGGCTGTTGGTGTATATTATTATAGACATTATTTACAGAGAGATTACGACCAGGAATAATGTAACGTTCCATTAATAGTAGATAGTTTGATATCTTCTGATGGTGAATTCACACCGACCTACCAGTGAATTCTACTGTCCGATTTGAATGTGCAATCTGCTTGACATAAATCTCTACTTGCCCGTCTTAACGCCCTTCAGCACAGATTTCCATGACCATGCCAACTGTGTGCTCCAAAAGCAATAATAAACCTTTTAATCTGAAGATGGCACCAAGCACACAGCAGATAAGATAAAACAAAAGTCAAAGTAGAAGAACAACATGGATGCTTGTTTTGAAAACACTATTGTTGGGAGGAGATTTCCTGAGAGCCTGTCACATAAAATGCCAATAGATACATTAAGACCTGTGGTTAGTTGTAACCACATTCTCATGTTGATGAGAATATATCAGCAGGTTTATATTCTAATTTAGCACAGCCTGTATGTAGACTTTTACAGAACCAACATGTTGCCATGGTTACCTTACGTTCAGCAGCATAGCCCCAAAGAAAATATGCAAATGACTGACTAAATATTTTGTTTTTTAGAAACTGAACTGACCTCAGATCAAGAATTGTTTCTCAGTTCTGCTCCAAACTCATCTGCTCCAGTTGTCCTTCTCTGTTTAACTGTGTATTTATTTTGTGGTTTTGTGCCTTGTAGCCATTTTCTTACTTTTTAATGTTGTAAAGTGTCCTTGGCTGTTTTGAAAGGCCCTGTCAAATAAAATGCATTATTATTATTATTATTATACTTTTTCATTGCACATTAGGATTTTATCAACAAACGGTGATGTTGGTGCATTAGAACTGATCAATCTAAGCTGAGAGAACCATTTTTTTTTTGCAAACATATGCATTATATGTAATCACGGTTCAGATGCAGGAATAGGAAATGAGAGAACCAAAAGTGCTCCAGGTGTTTCCAGAGTGATTACAATTAAGGACCTGAACAGAAAATGCATTTTCATTTTACAGTCAAACACTGCCTGTTTTCATCAGTGAGAGCCTTTTTTTTCCCAAAGCCATGAACACTTAAAACTTATTACAGGAATCCATTGTATGAAAAAATGATGAAGCATGGCCCGTCTAATGGGCCGCGACATCACATCTGAGATTCCCGCACTCTATCTCGCAGTGCACTTACTTTCCAGAGAGAAAGTATTTTCCTTCCGTCTCATCCATCTCGCCTATGCAAATGACTGCCTTAATTTGGTTAGGGGCAGAGTCATATGGGAGATAGGAGAAAGTACAATCTTGTTTACCTTAATGCGCAATGTTTTCAGCCCGGTTAACCAATTCAAAGGCTCATTTAGTTGTACTACAGGCAGGACTGAAAAGACTAATAGAACGTGGATGTGAACATAGTAATAAGAACGTGTCTTGTGCTTTATGACTGGTGACCACAAATGGTGCTAAAACACTTAGAATTGTTTACGTTATTGACTTTCTATGTAGAAAGAGTCAATTAAAACTAAAGAAGTATATTTTATTAAACGGTGTCGTACAAAAAAAACCACTCGCTGCATAACGCGGTTTGTAGCGTCTGTGCAGCATAATCCGTCTTTTACGGCCCCACTCACATGCAAAGTAACATATAAGGTAATGCTACCCCGCTGTGACATAACCATTGAGATGTGAACAATTCCCCTGCAGAAAGCAACAATAATGATCGAAAGTGGCACTGAGAACAAAGGGCCGAGGTATAATAATTACAGCTGCCACTGACCCTTCTGTGATAGCTGAGCACAGTGAGAGGGCAAAGGAGAATAATTGTTGCCAGCCGAATCCAGTCATTTCACAGTGAACGTCCACTCACTGCGGTACACAGGTCTCCTTTCTTATTCCGTCTCACCCCTGTGAGCCTTTGTGGAAAAACAGAAGATTAATTGTTCCTTTATTCGGACTCTGACATTTCCTCTCCAGGCCAGTTGTCAGTGATTTCACCCTTTTAAAGTGGTAAAATATGTGCAAATACACATGTACAGTATGTCGTGGACTTTCTTATTTGAGGGGAAAATGCTGCTCTGTGTACTAACTTGAGTTTAAGGTCACAAATTCAAAGCTGGACCTTCTTCAAGATTCTGGATTATATAACAATAATGTTTGTGGTTATGAAATTGTTTGAAAACTTGATAAAGATTAAGATTAGTGAGATGGCCTTCCTAATATCTAATGTGAATGCATTTAAAATCTGCTACTGTAATAGAATGACATTCCCTTCCTGGCAATTCCAATCGATTCTCATCTCGCCACACAGTTCAGTCTGGGCTTTCTCCCTTTGAGTTGAATTTCTCCATTAGACTTTACTTACTAAAATCAGCTCTTTAATTACCTGGCCTCTTATCAAATAAATAAGATTTATTTGTTAATACTTCTTATTAACAACAAACATGTAGGACAGAGATTATGGGTCCCATGTGAAATTAGAGCAGTTATTATGCTTCAAAATAGTTTTTGAGATATAAAATATTCAGGATGATCCTCACTCTGGAGTGAAAGTGTCAGATGAAAAATAAATGCCATCGAACAATTTCGACAGTGTCAATGCTTCTGCATGTGCAACCCTTGACCTTTAACACCACCGTCACACCACTCTTCCTTCTCTTTCTCTCTCTGTGGCAGTTTCCCTCATCAGTTTAAGCCTGAGAGTCAAGTCACACCAGCACGCTCGACTGGGTCCTGCGAAAAGATGGTAGTGTGAAAGGCAGCCTGAGGGACACAGTGCGTACCTATTTGTGTGAGTGTGTCTCTGTGAGTGTGAGGGCAGGTAAGTGGTCATCCAGGTTATCGGCTTCTAGCAATGCCACTGCTTCATTACCTGTGCACCTCCATGGGTGTGACATTCAGCTCACGCAGCTCTCTGGTCATCCAGTCATTTTTTTTTTCTACACACATAAACCTGCAGGGCAGCATGAAAACTGTCACCTTGTCTGAATTTGGTTGGTCTCAGACAAATACAGACTCTTCTTACTGCAGTAGACAGAAGAAAAGTAAAAGTCAATTTACCAACACTGAGCAAAAAAAATAAATATAAGTGAGCATTTGGTTATGTGGCTCTTAAGCCTGCTGCCATAAAAACATTATTTTTTTCATTTTGCTTGGTCTTTACAATGTCTTCTTTTGATATGCATTAAATAAAAACATCTTTAAAAGCTTCAGAGATCTCTAAAAATAAGTATATTAAATATTAAACAAGAAACTGCATATAAAGATTGTAAGAGCTTGTGCCTCTCACCAAGACAAACACTAAATAAAAGCTCAATTAAATCAGAGGTATTTAGAGTTTTATACCATGTAAAATATTAATTATTATGACTTACAATGAATCCAAAAAAGAATTTGTTGCAATAAAAAAACATATATAATTAGATTTAATCTGATAAGTATTTGGAGGAAACGCAGAGATGGCCAAAACAAAGTGCACAATTTGTCAGTTCTTTAATATTATAAATGTATTTTCCATGTTCTAAAATTTTATTAGTCTTAAATGTAAGAAAAGCAGATCTATTCTGTCATTATTACGTTACAATGGTGGAAGAAAATCAAATTTTCCTTGATGGTACAAACATTAACCTGTCTTTATGTCGCATAAAAAAAAACTGTATTGTACTTCATTCAACCTTCCTTGTTTACCATCTACTGCCAGACCTCTTTGATACAAAAACACTAGTGGTTTTCTTCAGCACACTTTATTTTCATATTTTTGAAATTTTGTTAAAGATAATCAGAATTTTATCCTTCTCTTTAAAAATATTTCTTGCTAAAAGAAGAAAGGCATAATTGAAAACTGTCCAATTAAGATCAACAGCTGATTTCTTTTGACATGTCTTGTTTAGATAAAATTAAATAAGTAAAACAATATTTTTCTTTACTTTGTAACAAGCTTTTGACGAAGCAATTTCAGCACCTTAGTTGAGATCATTTTCATGAACTCTCCATTAACATGGACTTGCTGGTTTTTCACAGCTAAATCTTATGCCATCCCACGTTGTGCCACATAGCCTCAGCAGCGTCTCTGTGTGAGCGTCTGAACCATCTGGCAGCGTAAATGTGTCTTCAGAAGCTTTGCTGGTGAGATGGCGGGGAAGAGGCGCTCACCCCGAGGCACTTCCTCTGTCATCTATCCTCAATCCTGCTGTGCAGACCATGAACATTAGCTTCCCAAAGTACTCCAAGTAATCACGTTCTGCCTCGCAGTAGCCAAAACAAAGATTGCAGGGGGATTCACTGATGCCGCAGTTGGCACGGGGAGCGCAGCCTGACAGTGAGCGAACACTTCATTCACAAACGTTTCATACAAACAGCGAGTGTCGAACTGAGATGTGAAACAGGCTTAATTTGTAAAAAGATCAGCATGGAAGATCTTTTGTTAATGCTCATGCTAATGAATGCTTACTCTGAAACTATTCGGATCTCCAGTATGTATTTGCTTCCCTGCAGAGCACTGTTTGGCATCAAAATGTAATTTGTGGCAAATTGCTAAGTGAATATGGGGACGCTTTTGTCCTGCATCCTCAGATTTTCACCACCGAGACATCTGCTGCAAATCTGCGACAGGCAAGCTGATGTAGGAGGAAAACGACAGACAGCTGTTAGGAAGGTGAAGCACACACACGCACACACCCAAGTCCATCACTGTGATTCAGCAACACAGCCCGATATATTTTCTTCAAACTCCATCTGGACACAAGACAAATAGAGTCATATGCCGACCAGCGAGGTGACCATAATTTGTTTGCCTGTATGACTGCAATATTCAGTTTCTCTCCAGGTTAGAAGACAATTACTTCCTAGCAAACATGACTGGACTAAATGGGCCACAGCGCCCGGGCCTACCATCTGTTGCTCGCTAGCAGCCGGATGTGAGCGTGAATGGAAAAATGGTGTCCAATTAAATGTCACATGGGCAACACTCTCTGGCCTCATCTGGTCTATGCTTGTGCATTTGTGTCAGCAAACTTCCATGTGATGCTCACAAACATGGTTTCAAAATAAACACATATGGAAAACAGGAACCTATGCACAGGGAAGCAAAAAAAAAAAAGATGCGAAGAAAAGCTTTCACTGAGTCTGGATGTCTAAACTCTGCAATCTGGACCAGGTTAGCGCTATTCTCAGTGATAACTTTCTATAAATATTGAATGTCTTTTCCCAAACTCAGTTGGGGGCCCAATCACCTGAAAGTCTCTTCTACCGCTTCTACAAAACTTTGAACTTCAGCTAGAAAAAATAGCTTTTAAGGAAAGATTTTTACAAGCCCATGAAAAGCGGTCCATCATCCGAATGGCTCTGCTGCTGCTTGAAATTCATGTTGGATTCAAACGTTCATGGCCGTCCAACATACAGTTGCAAAAGTATTCATACCCCTTGAACTTTATTTGTTATCTTGTCACATTATAGCAGAAGACTATTTTATCGGAGGTTTATTTGTTTTATTTGATAGGCGAATACAAATGGACACCATACTGTTGTAGAAAAAACAAAGAAAATCTTTGTGATTTTTAAAGATGTTTTATGTGGGTTTTTTTTTCCATTTCAGTTATGCCATATTTTGTACCGACCTTCCCAATAGAAAGGTTGCCGTTCAAACAAAGAGTTAAGAGTTTCCCAGGAAAAATTTGCTTTTCAGTGATTCCACCAAAGCCAAAGAAGTAAAACAACTCCTTTGGATTTTAAGTTGAATTTCACAATCCTACAAGCTAACAACAATCACCACATTTAGCCCTTTGTTTGCACAAACTGTGGCAAGAAGTGGCCCCCCTTCTCATCTGAAGCTGCACCTTTCTTTGGTGCAACTCATGAGGAAATTAAATAAACACAATATGCAAAACCACGCCAAAGCTAATTAGCAGCAGGCCGCCTCACAGTGAATGAGAAATACAATTAATTTGCTTGTGTGCAGTGTGTGTGCGTATGTATGCAAGAGAGTGATTTACATGTGTGTTTTGTGATGCTTGCAGTTGAGCACCAATGTCTGTTCTCTTTGGCTTGATTTTACCAATCTGCTCCAGTTTTTTTTATTCTTTGCCTTCTAAAACATAGATGAGTTTACTCTAAATTCTGTTCATACACTTTTTATAATTATCATTAGGAAATGTTTGCCTTTTACTATTACATTCCCATCCTCTGGTAGCATTACACTGTGTTATCTGAGATAAGGGCTGCTTGTTTCATGTAGATTTTCAGCTCAGTTTACCAGCAGTGTTTCCCTGGTTGGACCCTTTCCAGAAACAACTCACAATGTAATGATGAGAGGCCATTAATATGTTGGAAGCAGCCTTGTCTGCTGCAATTTATTAAAGATGATTACACATTTTGGCAGCAGTTCCTGTGATGCTAATCACCACTGGAATAAAACTACCTACTGAAATTTTAAATCACTTAAGTGTTATAATCGATTGGGTTTTTTACCTGTTATTGTTCAATTAACTTTGCTGAATTAAAATGTACGATGGTGTTGTAATACTGTACCTTATTATGGAAACTCATTTCATTAATTCACGTCTTTAAAGAAAGTTGTTTAAAACTACAAATGTCAATTAAAAGTTTGATCCTTTTGTTGTATTCTGAATTTTAGTAGAGGATTTCGATGCAGGGAGACGTCTACACAACTTTCACATGTTATCTATGTGAAAAAGTGCTTAACCTATTGTAAATGTCTTTTTTTTGGCATTTTGTTCCCACAAGTCTATATGTTTTATGTCACATAAGACTAATATAAGGCATAAAATAAGTTGAATGAACACAAAAAGCAGTTTTCAAATGATCATTTTACTTATTTGAGGAAAAGCTATACAAACCAACCTGTAACCATAAGCTCAATCATCAGCAAGCATTTATGATGACTAACAGTGAGTTAGTTGGGTCAATACTTTTAAATTGGATTTTTGGCCCAGTATTCTTTATAGTTGACTGACATTGTGGCGTTTTGGAGCAGGATCAATGTGCTTAATGTCATCACATCTTTTCAGCCAGGTAAAAGTCTATCCTTTGACTAGACCACTGGTGGGTTGTTCAAATAAATTGCACTTCAACCATGTTCGTCTGTCTGTGTACTTTTAGATTTACATCAGAAGCAAAACTTCCAAAAAGTTCCAATTTTCTTTCATCAGTCCACAGAATATCTTCCCAAATCTCTTGGGGATCATAAAAGTGTTTTTTAGGCATAATTTCCATGTGACTTGGTGTTAATTTTGGTTAGAAGTGGTTTTGGCCTCAAAGATTTCTCATTTATGGCACTTCTGCCTCCTTGATTAGTCAATGATTTGGAGTAGTGATCAGTAATGTGACAACTTCCTGCTGGCCTAGGTTTTCTCCATTTGGTGTACTTTGTGAGAGTCCCAGCATCTTAGCAATGGTATTATTACTAATTAATTCTTTACCTTGCTTAAATGCTGGCATGTCAGCCACACTCTGACTGGTAGGACTATCTGAGGAGAAGATTTGCCTTCTTGATCCAGACCCAGAAGCAAATGCAAACTTCTGTTTCCAGAACAAAAACTACGGCAAATGTTCAGATGAAAGCCAAATTGTACTTTATGTACGGATGAAGTTTGACGCTGCAAAATATGGTTGTGGCATTATCAAGCCGTGGGGTCACTTTTCAAAGACCGATGGAAGAAGCTAAATACCAGACAATACAAGAAACAAATCTTAAAGAGGCTCCAAAAATCCTTCAAAATGGACTGGAAGTTCATCAACAACTGCAAAGAAATCACTATCCATTCGATAGTGGATGTGGACTGAATTGAAGCCTTCAGCAGTGACAGTAACAAAGAGAGCTTTATAGCCAGAACTAATATAACTGATACACACATCCCACCCAGCCCCACACATCAGAGACCAAAAAGACAGTGTACAGTTGAAATGCTGGACCTCATCTCACCTCTCAAAGAGCTTTGTGACCCCGCGGCTCCCAGCTGCATTCACGCTGCCTGACACAAGGTTCAAAGTAATTTCTCTCTGATGTGTGTGGGAGTGTGCTGTGTTTGTGTGGGGTGGAGAAAAGAGTAAATTATGGGGTTTGTTCAGACTGCTGTGTGGCCTTTTTGTGCGTGATCTTTTGTGTTGTGTCTGCGCCCTTGAAAGCACATTTTGAAATACATATGAGTCTATACTGTATGTCTCTTTGTGTTATGACAGCCACCGCTTAACTGAGCCAAACATCTGTCACAACAGCCTGCTCTCGGGTCAGTCTACTTCACGATTGACTTTAATAGAAAGAAAATAAACACATTCTCCTCTCTGAAGGCCTATAGCAGAAGAATGATTTAATTTTTTTTTACAGATATGATGCACGTACAAACAAAATCACCACTTCAATAAATGCTTCGTTTCGAGGATGGTTTCAAGTGTCACTGTCACAAGAAGCTTAAGATCATTTTAAAAGACAGAAGGAGGACATGGAAGTTGTGTCTTTTTAAGCAACTATAAATAAATCAATTTACAGAGCCGTAACACAAAGAGCTTTCCTCAGAGATGGCTGTTTTCACGTCAACAGTATAATGTGTATCTTCTAAGAGGACACAGAGAGAAGTGAGCGTGAACAGATGTAGGTTGATGCACCTCAAAGGACTCATCTTAACCCCATTCTCTCCCCACCATTTACTTCAGCACAAAGGCATTTTCTTCCGTCTACAAGACCCATTTAACACATGAGTGGCAGCAGGCTCGCGAGTGCGCCGAGGGTTCATAAAATTGATGTACCTCGACATCAGGCTGACCTCTGTCAGATACTTCTGTCTGCCTGCGCTTTCTCTGAAGAATGCGGCAGAAACCTTCCGCTCCATCTGATCCTGGGGTTTTATTCTTTTATCAAACGCCATCGCTAATGCAATTCTATTTAAGCCCCCGTTAAAAATATGCTGCACCAAGAAACTATTTTGTGTGTTCAAGACCTTACGGAGGGCAAATGATGCCGCAGCTGAGTGGAATAGGTTGAGGAAATTCATGTTTTTTTTTTTTTTAATGGATTTTACAATGTAGTGGGCATTAAAAAATAATAAACTAGGTATTGAAAAATATCTTCTTCGAAGGCTAGTGGTATTAAATAATTCTTCTCAGTACTAAGGAAAAGTCAAGGTGTATTATCAACACTTCCTTATTAAGAGCGTTTTGACAACCTCAGCTGAATTGACTTTCTTTAAGTTGCATTTAAATTCTACAATTCAAACAAATGATTACATTTTTTACGTTTTATAATTGTAGCAGCATTGTGTAAAGTATACTGTGCCTTACCACACACTAATCCCTCTACATCCTACATGAAATGTACTTATACGATAAATTCAGACTGATATGCAACACTGATACTTATTGAAACTTTAGTGTTAATATTAATTTAGTAATTTTTTAAAAATGTTGGGGTATATTAATTATCAGACTTGAAGAGAACAGAAGATATACAATCAGCTGAATCATGAGTATGACTACCGTCAAGCTACACTTAAAACACCAATTCAGCTACAATTTCAATTAAGTCGACCTTGGTTTAGGTTAGGTTCACTTCTGACTTACACTTTTAGATAATTGATTGATCTTAACTGAAGAAGAGCGTTTGTTTCCTAATGCATAACGTCCAGCTGCTTCTCCCAGCAATAGATAATCAAAGTTTGGAACCAGATGAGAGCAGCTCTATTCAAGTTTAGCTTTGATGGTGACAGAGTTTGGTGCCCTCTCACCTGAATGACAGATGCATTACTAGCTCTTCTATTCCTCCTATATTTTGAGCTACATTTTGATTCACCTTTTTACTTAAGCATTTGTCTAATAAGTCATGTTTACAGTCAAACTTGAAATAAGAAACTAAATCATTGAGCACTGCCATTAGGCATTTGGCTCCATAGTGCTTCCCCTGATTTCATCAACATTAATTACCTTTACAGAAGTGCATCAGTTTCATCAGTTTGCTTTTAGCTCATCTTTTATGAGTTGAAGTGAATAATGCAAAGAAAACGTTGACCACAGTTACAGTTCAATAGATGCTTTAATGAAAGGAAACAAAACTAAGCCAGTGAAGCAAATAAGAGCCATCAGCTATTGGCTTCTTTGGAGTTTTTTCAAATGCTGCAATAAAGCTTGGGACCTTCCATGTCATTGCCATGAAACTAAGGCTTTAATTTGTCATTGTATGTGATGCCAGGAACGCTTGCCAGCGAGGGGAATAAATAGGACACAAATGAGTTTCTCTAAAAAGAGCCGTGGCATATAGCACGGTAGAGGGGGGGATGAGTGAGCACAAGTAATTGACAAAATGCCCCTTAATGGGCTTTTCTCTGTGGATTTCTTGAAATGGGCGCAAAATCTCTGCTGCTGAGTCAATTAGTAAAACTTTTCTTTTCTTTTGCCCATCCTCTGCTCTGAAAAGACTCTGAGAAATTGCCACCACGCAGCACAAAGAGAAAAGCCCTTTCTTACGCTTGCCTTTCATATAGGTTGTTAGGGGGAAACAAAGGTTTTCTGTCTACAAGCTATTTAGGACCTGAAACAAAACAAAATACTTCAGTCCCTGCATGTTTGTGGAATGATCTGAATGAAGTTGCAATCGCATCAGTTGCATTTATTCTATATAGACCAATTTTTGATTGAGAGAAACGTCTAGTAGTTTTGTGAAAGTTATTTTGCATTAGAACTAAGTAGTGTGCCACTTCTTTAACTTAATATATTTTCTTTATTGTATGTTATTACTTTTTATGCAAGACCCAGAGGTGGTTTTTGGTGTGGTGAGTATAGGTAGGTGTCCATGGGGAAATGGAGGAGGGGGGGATGAATGAGCATCAGATTAAAAACAGTAAGTTAGTTGCTGTCTGGAAATGTTTTCTTTTGTCTTGACCGGTGATGGAATAGTTTTTTTTCTCAGTTCGTAGAATAGGAAGGCATGTTGTGCAGTGAATTGTGTGTTATGTCAGAATCTCAGATATTTGAAGGGTGTTGTAGAAGGAAATGAGTTTAAGGGTATATAAGCACCCTGAAAATGGGAACATGTTATTTTGTGAAAATGTCTTTATCACTTATAAAGAAATAAATGCTTTGAAGTTTGTAACATGCAAAAATCCCGATGTATTAATCCTTATGGTAGATTTTTAATTCAATAGCTTTGTTCTGGTTAATAGCAAAACTAGTTTCTGCCCCTGTGTATGTTGATCTGTATGTGTACATGAGTACTTCCACCCATATGTGTCCATATGGCTGACAAGCCAAAGAAGCCAAAGAGTGCTGATGGCATTAGACTGTACGAGGGCCAAAGACCCATCTGGCCACCAGCTCCCAGTGGCCACTGCAACCCCAGGACAGGCATGAAAGGGCCCCTCCGACCTCTGGGGAGTGCTTAGTGTCTTGTCGACCATTGTGGGTCTAATGGTCCCCCGCAGTCACACTCAGCATTCATGGCTGGCCATTATACTGGTGGCGAAACCAATCGCTTTGCCACGCCTGTTGAAGTAAAGAGGGGGGACGAAGACTCCTGTTGAGACTACAGCAGTGGTTAGATCTGAGTGTTCAGACTCAGGCTTGTCTGGTTAACTGTCATCTATTTTCTTTCATATTTCCAAGATTTTGTTTCCCCCTCTGTCCTTTTCTGTCTCGTCAGCTGCTGCACTGTATGGGGCTGACAGCACCCTCCAGCTACACCAGAAGTTGTCACCTGTCTGGTTTGTAGAAAATGAAGGGTCAGACAAAGGCACAGCGGACAGCCATAAGTCTGGAAGGCAGTATAAGACTCAGTGGCCTTTATAAACACATATATATATTTTTTTAGCAATTGGTCCCTGTATATTTATATTGTAACTGCCAATTTACAAGCCAGCAGAAGTGAAAAGTACTCACAGTACGGTATACAGTAAGAAATCTGACCCAACTATAATCAAACTCTGCAAAAATAAAAATGCTTCTCTATTTGCCTTTAGAATTTGATATAATAAAGAATTAATTCAGTGTTTTATTTTTCTGAAGACTAAGCATAATGCGAGTGAAAATCCGAAGGAGGATTTTATGAAATCTGTTACAGATATTAAAAAGTTCATGACTTTACTAACTGAAAGTACATGGAAGTAGCCACCCTGGAAAAAGCACAAATTTTTTAGCTTTGTAGATTTCTGCAGTTTTTGTCCCATAATTTTCAGAAATTATGGGAAGTTCCATTCATTTGAATGGGGCCTAATATGATCACAAAACGCTGAATATTTCTATAAGTCATAGCAGGTGTCAATATTAGTGTGACTGCGTAATTAAAATCTTCTGTCCTTTGTACATTGCAAATATGAGAACCCCTTAACTCTTGTTAAGTACATTTGAAATGACTTATTTCTATTTGTACTCAAATAGATCTGCACAGTCAATATTATTTTTTTGTTGTAATTGAGACCGTTTACTGTATTAGTACTCTTTCCAGCTATAGTACAGGTCCAAAGTTTATCTTTTAGAAAATGGCACAGAAAAACTTATTATTGTATGTTTTTACTTCCAATCAGAAATTAGGTTGTTTAAATGCTCTCATCAACATACCTGAGTACTTTCACCCTGCCAATAACATTCACGTTCTGTAGTTTTTTTAATGTACCCACAACAAACCTGTGGTCTCAAAGTCACCCCATCAAAGCTGTTGTCGATGAGACTGTGAAGCACTTTGATGTCTCAACTGTCTCTCAGGTGCACATGGGCCAATTAGTATGACTCTTCTTTGTATGGAGGCTGTACACCAGTGACCTGATGCTTGATGTCACGGCAAGTTCAAAGGATTGACACTGTCAAAGGAAATCCCAATGGAGGCCCGTATGAGTTAGAGTACAACGTCAGCTATGCAAAAGCCCTCCGCCCTGCCCCCCACCACCACATTCTTTTTCTCAGAGCCCCTGAGATCCAGGGAGTAGGAACAATATCAGGCTGAGCCTGCAAATTTCTAATTCAGAGTGGAGACTCGTGCACGCCCGCAAGAACTGCAGGATATAGTTGAACATTAAAGAACACACTCACATACATGCAGACTTGTGGAGAGGGCTTTTGAGATCAATTCAAGTTTATGTGCAGTTAGGCAAGTGAAGTGACGATAGAAAACTGGAGAGTGAAGAGAGATTTTGTCTTCAGGGAGAAATGAGAGAAGAGTCAGAAGTACAGTTTGAAAACTTGGATTTTTTTTTTTTACTTTTCTCTTTAGTGCATCTTGTATTACTGCAGTAAATGTCATTTAAAACAGGATATATCCTCAGTTTCATGGCAGGGCTTAATAAAACCACAGTAGTCATATCAGGGTGCTTAAATTTTATCATTGAAGGCCTATATTGTAAAATCTGATTTATATCAAGACATAATGAACACAGTTTCGTCGAGGACACACTAATGGTCCGAGTTATTCCATTTATTTTCAATAAAATAAAAGTGGGCAAAAAGATGTCCTTGTTCTAAATTTTGTATTGTAGGCATGCAGTTCTCTATATAATTTTGTGACAGTATGTTATCAAGTTGTAAAACAGCAGATAAGCTAAAGGAACCAAAGCATTTGACACTTTTATTGCAGTATTTAAATTCCAAATGAGAAACTCATATTTTGAGAGATTTTTTTAATCTGAATTCTGCTATTTGGACTTAGAAAACCCACAATATGAAGCTCCACTACAGGAC
This sequence comes from Phalloptychus januarius, assembly GCA_902982915.1. Lineage (NCBI taxonomy): Eukaryota > Metazoa > Chordata > Actinopteri > Cyprinodontiformes > Poeciliidae > Phalloptychus > Phalloptychus januarius. The sequence continues at coordinate 1,616,992 of CADWAE010000478.1, forward strand.
ATAGAAAAAGGGGCTTAGCCAGACTGCAGTTGAGGTTCATAGAGGAACCTCAACTGCATTAGATTATAACTATCTGTGACTGAATCCAATAAAAGAAGACATATTGGAAACACTTCAGGAACAGCTGTGGTGTCCATGGTGTTCAGTCAGTTGGTGTTTTTCTTGGAAATATCCTCCTAGAGTCTTGTTTATATGTTTCATGCACCAAAACAATTGCAGAAAGTGTAAGGATGTGTGTATTGTGCGCACTGTGCAGTTTATCAGTGCATTCTGTAAGGTGTGAGAAGCAAAGACAATAACTCAAGCTGGACATAAAAAAAAATAAAAATACAAACCCACACCTCAGTAGACACACACATAAGCATGCATACACACACTTTGTCCATGTTGCTTCTTAGTAGTCTACATGGGATGTTGCCCCCTGCAGCATTACCTGCAGCCATGTCAGAGGGCACCATTAAAATTCAACATGATATCACCAATTCCCCCTCCCTCCCATTGACCCAGGAAGTGTTTTAGCATTCAGCACACACATTAAACAGCAACGACCGACGGCGCTCACAATCCTTCCACATCCTTAAGAGTGCTCTCTGCACACAGCAATTTTTGAAATTACAGTGGTTTTGTATTTTTATAATAAAAAATAGGGATGTTTTCCAAACAATTTTATGGTGCAAAAACATCACTCTGCTTCTCTTTTCTTCTAAGGTTCAAGGACTTTACACTTTGTGGCAGTGCTGCCGTACAATGCTTCTGCAGTTTCTCTTCTATTATTAAGTATCCTGTTTAAAAACGCATCTTGCCTCATTCTGCAATAACATGAAAAATAAAAATATAAATGCGTGCAGAGGAATGAAAACCAAGGTTCAAAATAACCCGTATCACTCCTCAGAGTCTTGAAAGCAAAAAGGGATGGGTTTCAGGTATGGTGCTTTGCTGTGGTAAAAGAGTTAATCATGTAGGTGACCTGGTTTGTCCAAATAAACAAATACAAAAATTGGAACCAAGAACACTTATGATTTATTAGATTTTAAACCTTACAGTTGACATCTAATTTTGGAAAGTTAAAAGGAGCAAGAAATATGTCACTCCACAGTGGAAGAGGTTGGCAATTTCATCTCTACACTTTGCAGCAAAAAGTTTAAATATCTTTTTTTTTTTTTCTTTCTTTTTTCCAAAGATTGTGTGATCCGAAGTGAAACCATTAACACTAAGGAAGTCATCTGTGTTTTCCTCCCAACATAGGAAGTTTGATAAACCACATTAAGAACTGCAATAGCTCACTGATCAATTAAAGAGCAAAGCTGGGGATGGCTTTCCTTGTTTCAGCCCAACTAATTTCAATCAATGACTTATTAACAGGCGTTTGCTGAACTGCAATCAGTTGAATCAGGCACATTAAATCAGGAAACCTCTAAAACATGTAGGACAGTGAGCCTTGAGGACCAGGGTTGGGAAACACTGATGTAGATGACAATGGTAGCTTAGGTCTGCACTAACTTGAGCTTTGGGAATTGCAAAAATTAAGGTGGGATGTAACCAAGCCGTGTATAAGAAGGGCAGCACTTTGTGGTGTGAGCGATGGACAAAGATGATAAATACTCCCTCCATCAATCACTCTGTAGATGAGTCTGATACAGACCATCTACACTCACGTCAATATCATTCGATATTGACGTGAGAGTGGAATGATGGTGTGCTGTCAAGGATGACAAACAGATACTTAACCTGAGAGTATTGACACAGTAATCGTTTGTGAGGGAGAAACTGTCAACTTTGGCTAAAATGGATTTGAACACAATTCAAGAAAATTAGTTGAATACCCTACACAAAGATTAGCTGGATCTGACCTGGACTCCAGAAAGATCAACTTTCAAGGGAAGGTGACCCCATACTAAATTATTGCTGGCACATTTTAACCAGATAATGGAGGAGATGCGTAACAATGCCTCAGCAACTGATGACATATTAGAACAGAAAGCCTTTATAAACAACAGTATCACACTGTGATTTTATTGCTAAACATAGTTTCATTTAAAACATTTATATCAATGGTTATCTTCTCTTAAAAGCACATAGATGACCAAAGTGTTATTTTAAATCTCCCTTCATGCGTTTGAATTTGTTGCACCACAATAGAGCCGTTTTTATAGAGTTTCTTTCTGGATGTTTGTTTGGATGAAAACATGAAAGGATCGGTCTGACGTTTGTTGACATTTTTGCACACATTCTTCTCATCCACATACAGGCACCATGACATGTTTTCTATGCTATCAGTGCACACGTATGGAGGTTGGGGCTTAGGTGTATTTATTCCTGCTCATAGCAGTGAATTCATTTGAATCTTAAGGTACACACTCTCGCCTGAATCGGTGGGGTTATTTATCGAAAGTGCCAAGCTGATGCAGCCTTGCAAAGAATCTATTCTGTCTAGAAGGGGGGGAAAATGGGAGAAAAGCACTCATGAAGATTTCAGCAGACTCCAGTATCTTTGAAACAGTTCTTTTCAAAAGCACCACGCTGTGTATCCATACATATTTCATCTCTATTGCTCTGTGCATGCTCAAAGGGGCGTTGGGAATTATTTATGTGGTCAGAGAAGAGAAATAAGATAAAGGAAAAGAAAGACAAAGAGACTCAAAGAGGCAGAAAGACAGGTCTGGGGGAAAATGACTTAGAGCAGACGCCAAAGAGATATGTGCTCAACTAATTAAACATCTAAATTAAGTCATTAAGTCTGTGGCCTTTTTTTATCCCACTGCCTCTGGTTAAAAATAATTAAATCTCCCCTAAGTTTCGCTCAGATGCTCTCTTTCACTTTGCCTCTGCACCATTTTGCTGCCTTGTATCATAATAAAACTAAAGATATTGGCAAGGAGCCCTAAAACACACTTCATGCTGCTCTTCTGGCGCTGAGAGTTGCTTGAGCATAATGCTGGCATTCACATAAACTGTTGTGTTTGATGCTGGGTGGATACACTCATTGACTGAACACAGCATATCGATGAAAAATGCCTGTGCTGGGAGAGGTGGGATAGAGAAGAAAGTGAGTTATAACGCATCTGTTGGATTCATGCTCATATATGGAAATATGTGATGGACAAAAGCATCTGCAGAGTCAACGATGTGACTCTTCCGGCATTAATATATTAAGATAGTACATCATAACTGTGCTAATGTGGTCAGTACAAACATTGCATTTTATTAGGATTTTATGTCATAGACCAACACTAAGTGGTGAATAACCTAAGGATATTTCTGCAAATACAAATCTGAAAAAGGTGGGTGCGGATTTGTAGTCCGCCACCTGAAGTCAATACTTTGCAGAGGAGCAGCGTCCTCACATCATGATACTGCCACCATGATTTACAGTGGGGATTGTGTGTTCAGAGCGATATGTTGTTATAGTTTTTATGCCACTATAACGGAGCAATTTGTATGAAGACTCCGGCACAATTAGCATCAAACTCTTTAAATGGATGGCAGTGCCATGCGGTTGCAGTTGCATTGATCATTATACTGTTACCTTGCTTTAAAGTTGGTGATGTCATCCAGCATGGTTCATGGCTGTACTGGTGATGCATGCTCATCAATCATTTGAAGTTGCTTCATTTTTCACTCCCCCCTTGGAAACACACAAAAAAAGAATACTATTTAAAAACATGCCATAAAAATACGATGTATAGTCATATTATAATGAATGTTCTTTGAACTTTTTAACACCCTTTTGGCCCATTTCACACAATAAAATACTTAGACATCAAGTTGCAATAGCAGTGTGTAAAAAAACATTTTTGATGCGAGTTGATGATTTTGGGACCGCAGATGTAAATTTGCCTTCATGAAAAATTCTGGCAAATTTTGTAATGTACATCTTCCCTTAAAATAAATAAAGAATAGAAATGCTTAAAGTTTTGTTTGTTTAAAATGCATGCACAAGACTTAAAGGAATAAAACATAATGAGGGCAAATTTTATTTAATAAAAAACAACACAGCTACAGATATGCAACAAAAAAAATAATTACATTTGAAAAACAGAAATATAGCATAAGGTCCCAGGGGAATTATTGTTCTCCAGCATCCCCTTGTGACTTGCCCAGCTGTATCTATATAAAATTAAATTACACACAGAAGCTCTGTTCACAAATTATTTTAAATTCTGAAGGCAATTTTCACTGGATTTTACTCAAGTGTATCAAAAATGAATGAAACCCCCATTTAGATTTTTTATTGGTAAAAAATAATGACATTTATTTACACATTTTCTTCTTCTCCACAAATATGCAGTACTTTGAGTTGGTCTGTCACCTAAAATCCAAATAAAAGACATTACAGTTTGTGCCTCTTACAAAGCAACATTAGGAAAAGCTCATGAGGAATTAATACTTTTGCAAGGCCCTATACAACACATTCAAATAATTGTTCCAGGCTGAATTTGTCAACAAACACAAATGTCTCATTGTGCATCTCAGACAAGTGACGTTAACTTACTGAGAGGTGGAGAAAGAGACAAAAGAATAGGGATGTATACGCGAATTAGCAGGGGAAGACGACAGAGGAGAGGAGGTGGGGGGGCATATTTGTCAATTAGTATGCAAATGCATGCGAGTGCCTCCCTCAGATATCCAATCAGGCTGTCATCTCAGCAGGGGTCGTGATTATGAAGTCCCTATGAAGTGTGGCTCTTAAGACTGCTATGCAAAATAAGGGACAGGGCAGGCTGGGGACAGGATGGCTCTGTGTTAGCATGACAGCACCTCATTTCATGTTCCCGATGTACATGCATGTGTCATCATTACGCAGTGACTGATACGGCTTCTTTTGAACTCAACTAGCGCAAACATCTTCCGAGGACGTTGTGTCTTTTAGAAGATGCAAACTAAGGCCAAAAATATGTTGAAGAAAACAATTAGAAATATGACTGCAAGCATTATAGCAGCATATAACAGTAAAATTAAATGCAAAAGGATCTGTGTAGCTTGTTTATCTTTCTTCATTTTTTGGCATTTATACAGTTGACCACTTTGTCAAAATTAAATCGTACTCTTACCCTTGCACTTGGAGACTTTAGGACATATATCTTTATAATTTTAGGGAAATGTGTTGCGATATTAAAATTAATAAAGTTGTGCTCTTTGAAAAGTCAGCTGACACTGATACCTCGTGCAGATTAGATACATGTGTTTCAGTCTTGCACAGAGTTGAACATATTTTAGAGTCATAATTGTCATGTTTAATCTAAAATATTATATTTTTCCTGACACAAATTGGACCTGCATGGTCGGGCCGTCATGTGCAAATTGATTCTCATTGTGTGTCCTCTCGTTGCATGAGGGGATTTTTGCGTCAATTTTTTGTTAGCCTCATGTAATCTACCCCTTCTTGTCACAACCCCCTGGCAAAACTTTTGTACCCCTCTGCATACAAAACTATTGTGTGACTGGTGAGAATTTCATGGCTGCTTTTGATTTAGTAGAAAACGGCCCCAACTACTCAACTTCCAGAAGGCATTATTTCAGCCAGTCAGCAGGATGGATAGGTTGGAGGAGCAATTGTCTGAGTACTGTTGGATTAACCTTTGAACTCCCCCAGCTCGGTTCTGGTCCGATTCGGTGCAAGTTTCAGTCTACAAATTTCAGCTTTTATCTTTGTGCAACTAATATTTCAAAGGACATTAGTGGAAAAAATAAAATAAAATTTTAAAATGCTCAAAAAAATTTTTTATTACTAATCCAGAAGGTGTTTGTGCACTGTATCATGTCTTTACTGCTCCATCTTCTTCTTCATTTCTTCTTTTATCTCTCTGTGTCACTTTGCCTCGAATCATTCATGGACATACCTGAGTCAGACATACACTGCTCCTCCAGTGGGGGTGTGTGTGTGTGTCTCTGAGTGTGTGTGGGCTCCTTTCGCCTGTCGCAAGGGGAAATGGCTCGTGAGAGATTAAAGCTTTGTCTTGTCATAATGAAAGGTTGGAGCATCGGCGAGATCTGAATCCAATGAAATGTGAGGGACAGGAGAGACGTGGGAGAAAGAGATGTAGAAGGGCCGGGAAGGGAAGAAAAAAGGAAAAATAACTGGAGTGGTGGAAAAACGGAGATCAGAACCACTCAAGCAATGCCCTGGTGAAGTCGAACCATTTTTCTCCCCATGAAATCAATCAGGCGAGTGACAGACTGCCGCTGACAAATGTTACATTGGAGTTCTCTTTCAATTGTTAAACCCGCATATCAGGAGCTAAACACTGCCCTGTGATCACATCCACAAAGCGTCAAAGACACAAATCTGTTTAATAGTTTCAACCAGTGTTGTTACTTTAAAGAAAAATTATATAAACATCTTTAAGATTCTTGAAGTACATCTCACGTTGTAGCTCACAATACATGTTTTGTTTCAAGCTTTTTTCATGTGCTGCTATACAACTAGCTCTAAGGGTATACCACAGCTCCCCCTAGTGGGGAGGATAAATGCAATCAACCATGAAAGCGTTGGCTCCTCTCCTGTTTTCAGCAGCGACCTGGTGCACTGCTCCTGGCATTCTTGATTTTAGGGAGGCAAAATATGTCAGTTGATCTGTTTTTTCTTTTAATCAGCTGCAGCCATGAGTGCCTCTGTGTCACCAGCAGCGGTGCCGTTTGTTTCACAAATCTTCAGCAGGGTTGAGGAAGGGTAAAATGCCAAAGGGCACCTCTTCTGTGTAGCTCGCCCTGAGGGGTGACACCAAAGTGGCACTTGAGCCGAGCACATGGACATTTGGGATGAGCAGAAGAGCACTCGGGCTGATCAGAGGGATGCCTTGACAAAACAAGAGGGGCATAAGGGCTGAGCTGCCACACAGAGCTGAGTGTTCCTCTGATACTCAGCCTGCTCTAATGTCCCTGCATTGTAACTAAGAGCACCTATTGAAGGAGGTTAAATAAAAGTTTGAGAAGCAAGACAGACCACCTCTTTTCATATATATTTACTGATCATATTTTCCCATTTGAATCACCAAATGGGGCTAATGTGAATGAAAAAGAAATTTGTCTTTTGTTGCAGTAGAATACTCTGCAAATTGCAAGTTTACAAAAAACCTTTACTATATTTGTAGATTTTCTGTCATGCTGAAACAGACAGACTTCTAAACATTGATTAAGTTACAACAGTGCCTAAACCCAACCCATATGTAAGCGGAAAAATTATTTTGTGAGTTACCTCTATTTTTTATAAAGAGGAAGCAAATTGACCTAAAAATGTCATGGGTGGTTCACAATAATAAACCCCAAAGTAGGAACAGTTTTGATTAGATTCACATGTTATTAATATGTATATGTTTTTTGTTGCTGTTGTTCCACTAAAAACAAAAAAAATCGTATAAAATTCACGCAATGGGTTTTATAAAACAAAGCATGCATTCATTTTTATGCTTGTTATAGCCCTTCACCAAAAAATGGGTTGTCACAAAGATACTCCCTACTTTCCTTAGATCCAACACCTCTTATCTGAATGAAGGTCTATATGTAAACTTTTGACCTTTCATCTCAAGTGTCATCTGCATGCATCACTAAATGAAAAGTCCTCCTTTTATCCCTATCGGCCACAGAGGTAATTCCTATTCAAGTACAGTTGAAGGGCAGAGCAACATTCATTATCTTCTTTTAGTCTTCAGAAGATGATTTGTCCCCCCACTGCAATGTGTCACACATAAACACTTGCATATGAATGCATGATCTACAACAAGCTGTGTCGGAGATTAGGATAAAAGGAGGTGGTGAAGACATCAAGAACAGGACCCCACGTCCCAAAATGCCTCAGGACCTCTACAGGGAAGTGAGTTCTTCCAGACCTCCAACTGCATCCAGAAACCTGCTGCGTTTTTTGGGCACAAAGCCAATAAACTTCAGTATCTGTATTACATATCAGAGCCAAATCGCTTTTGTTTTTTTCTTCCCCTTTTAAACACAGCACAATTTGACTCGCATCATTTGGAATAAAAGAATGATTATGTAGTTTCAGTAAGTATATTTATCTGCCGTACAAAAGATCAGACAGCCAGTGTGATGATATGTTTACTTTGGCTGTGTATGCAGCTCACAGCTGTGTGCCCGTTTAAATCTCGTCTCTGCCGAGGTAAACTGTTTGTTTTGGGAAGAGAAAGATGCGTTCAGCTGCCTCTGTTGCTGCCATTACTGTACGTCTTCTTTCTGTCTCTCTGCTTGTGCTTTTCTCCATTTCCTTTCATGGTTAGCGCAAATTGGCCTTCCCAGAGTCATCTTCGTAACAGAGGAACCCAAACAAGCTTGTATATTGCATTGGCCACCGCTGGCAGCATAGCCAGCCTGAATGGCTAAAAACAGAGAAAAAGCCTGGCTGTTGTCTCTTCTGCTCAGCTCTACACTGGCATTACTATTTTACAAGCAAGCCGGCTCATTATGGAACCATATGCTTGGTAACGATGAAAGCTGTGGGTGCATCTCTTATATGAGCTGGGATGCTTAAATTATTAAATACACCACCGGGGCTTGATTCAGATGTGGCAGGCAGCCCAGTTCTCTCTTCCACGCGTGCACATACGCACAGTCAGAAATGGATAAAGGGATGTTGGGGGGGTAACTTTCTTGTGCATTTAGTGTAATGAACAATCCCTTAAATGAGATTGACTAATTACCCAATTTCAAGATAATTAATATGATCCTAATTAGCATATGTAAATGGGACGTTGCATAATTGAGAATCCCTGTTTTGATTTAGGCGCCTCTAAAGTGAACCCGCACGTGAAAAGGTACAAAGCAACGATTAAGAGTTCGACGCCGCATTACAACGAGGCCATCATTCAACCCTCACTGATGAAAACGCTCAGCCTCGCGCAGATGTTAAGAAACATTATGGAACGTTGTTGATTATTGTTAATATGTTTGTGGGACATGGCTAATTAGTAGTCATTACCTACTTATCACTTTTGTGCCACTACTTGAGCAGGAATGAAAACAATCTCAGCACTGGGAATGCTGCAGAAACCCCCCCCCCAAAAAACAGTTGGTGTGCACATTCAGTATTGGTTCGTCAGCAGAAAGCTTCTCTGCAGCCAAGGTTTTCCTCAACGAGATGGTATAGTAATTATAGTGAAGAATGCATATTCAGCTCATGGATCAATTAGTGCGATTGCTGCTTTTAATAAAAGTAATTCTTGTCAGTTTCCCACACCTGTAACAGACTGATAACAGGCCAGACTGTCCCAGCGATAACATTTTCATTTAAAACAAAAATGAGAGCATTTCTCCAGGAACAATGTTTCAAAAATGGTTTAAATATCGAAACAGAGGTGGATTTTTTGGGGAGAGAGGCAGAAGAACACATCCTTAACGGTGGCCAACACAGTGAAAACTGAGAAATTTAAATTAAGATTTCTAGTGGATGATTTTGGACGATGAGGAAAACACAGAATCATATGAATACGACAACATGAGGGTCACTGTGGCTCAGAGAACAGAGTAGTTGTTTTGCAAGGTTCTGGATTACATGTCAATGTAACTGGGACGTAGTCATAAAGTCCATGTCGACATACAAGCGCACCTGCGCACAAACAGACACTTATCGACAACTTACTTTTTGGTTTCAGCTCAAACTGGCGCAGTTCATGGTGGGTGCACACGCGGTGGTCCTGTCTCAGTCATCAATTCCATCCTAGTTTGTAATTTTCATTGTCAAACATTTTCCCGGTTCGAATTGTCAAACGAAGATTGGGAAGCGCCAGGTGGAAGTCACATGATGGGGAGTCACATGATGGCGTAATGACGTCATCAGGACTTATTGAGTGTTTTCTTTTAAATTGAGTGTTGTATTTTTTGTAACAGTTTTTTTTTTCTCAGTGTTGATTATTTTTGCATATTTTGATAAGAGTTTACTTGAGTTAGTAGTAATTTTTTTTTCTTCTTGTTTTGTCTTCCAATATACAATATACGCTATCTGAAGCGAACTCTGGCATTGGCCTATTTGTTTGTTCAAGTCATCCAGAGCCCTGCTTACTGTGGATAAGAAGCTTTCTTATCTTTCCCATTTTGAAGGGTGGCTAAAAGAAATTGACTTTTTTGTCATGTTTTATTGCAGTATTTTATCAGGATATAGAAATATCACTGTCTCGACACAGTCAACTTAAAAAAAAAGTATAAAAAAATTGCTTCAGTTACATTTACCTTTTTGGGAATGCTTATAAGGTGTTAAATGTACAGATTTATTTCAGGCTTTTTAGACAGTGTTCCATGTATGTATAAGTAATTTAATTTAAAATCAATTAAAAAAACTAAATCCCACCCAGCAGGGGAGGAATGTTGAATATTAATGGGGCACAGTCCCAAAACAGTTTGTACCTGATGCTGCCTAACAGCTTGGGTTGTCTGACCCCTCAGTGGTGGAATGACATGCTGTCCTCAGTCTGAGATAATATTGATCTGCTAGCAAGTGGCAGTTGACTGAGCAGGCCTGGGGGGCAGCAGTAATGGGAGGGCCAGAGGGCATAAGGGGGCAGCGGAGCACCTGCCTCACCCAGCTGGTCGCGAGTCTCCTTAGGCGTCCAGAGGATGCTTGCTGACACCCACGCTGGGCCACACATGCATACACACACATGCACACACCCTCACAGAGGCAGATAATACACAGAAATGCACATACTTTTCCCCCCTGTCTTTCTCTATCTGGTTCTCAAGTCACTCACATGGTCCAAGCCCTGTCCAGACTTGAGGCATCAGTGCTGTCAGAGCGCAGGCCTCCATGTTGGATCCAATCAGCAGCATTGTCAGTCAGTGACACACACGTCTACACACACACCAACAGGCGGCTGCAACTTTCCGCCTTGGCACAAGGGTAGCATGTTGCCCTTCCAGTGTGATTTCCTCCTCCTCTCCCCCCATGCCTGCCATCTCCGTTCCCTCTGCTCTGTCAGCTTTGCCCCTTCTTCTTGTCAGCAGCCATATGGCTACCCCACCACCCGTCTATGTCATTCCTGGACTCCTTTTCCCATGTCTCATCCTCCTGTTGGACTAACAGATTTAAATGCACCGCTCAGCCTCAGGATCAGAAGACTTGTAAATGCAAGAAATCTCAGAAAGATTAAGCTTTAATTCAGACATATTTTTCTTTAACAGGTGGGATTCAAATAATTTTTCTTTATGTCAGGCTGTAATGCCTTTTCAGACTCCAATTTCCAATATTTTAGAACTTTTTGACCCCCTTTTTTAAGTGAATCTACTGATGTTCGCAATGAATTTATTACAGATACTTAGACAGGGGACAGGCTTTAAGTATTGACTTTGCATTAAATGGATGGATGGAGAAATTAAGTTTGTTTTGTTTCTGTGCCTTAGCTCGATTAACTTCAATAAAAAAAATGTATTGCAGCACTCTTTCCGTTTTTGGATGATTGGATCAAACAATGCTTTACACAGCCTCTGTTTTGTGTTTTATATAAAAAAATCATAAAAATTTTAATTTGTGGTTGGATGTGACAATTGTATTAGTACTATGGATAAAATCAAATGTTTTGCAGATCATGTTGAGTCAGTCATGAGCTTCTGTGATTTTTGTGCTCACAAAGACATTACCAAAGAGAGAAAGAGGCAATGACACCAGAGAAAACTGCCAATGCAGCTACTGCCGACAGACACATCGGCTGTCAAAACCAAGGCTGGAACAAATGTGATGGCTAAAAGCTAATGTCAGATGTTATGTGACGCTGTCATCTGCTATTAAAAGGGAATATCGCCACTGTCTTGATTTAAGGAAGGACATAGGTTAAGAAAAGCATGTCAAGGAAATGTGTGTGTAAAGACAGCATTAAGAAATATTTCTTTGCTGGTCATAATTCAAAAACTTGAAGAGCAAAATAACTTTTTAATGGATTAAAAATTTGACATATTCAAAAGGTGAGGAAGCCTCATGCAGCCTAACTGGTGTTAGGCTGAAGACAGCAGCACAAAAAGTTTAAACTACACTGATCAACACTCAAGGCTGAAGGCAATGTGCTCTTAATAACTGTCATAGTATATCAGCATTAGACTGACTGATTGCCAGTAATAAGATCCTCGAGTCTTAATGGCCTCCCAACCAGACCCAGGACTCAGCAGCGAGCTTAATGCCCTGAAGCAAAGAAGGAATCAGGTTAGAGTAGATTCAACGAGAAAGAGCAGAAAAGCCACAAATTATTCTCAAAACTTTTTTCATGCTTGGAGAGATATGCCTAGATAGTGGTAGGCAATTAGTTCACTTCATTCCTAATTGACTTAAATACACCAAGAGTATAGATAAGCTGTAATTTAAACATTTGCAACATTGCTCAAACGCCTACTATAACATGCTACGATGCTCCTGTTTTGTATTTGTTTCTCATTTGATGTCATGCTTAATGACTCTTTCTAAACAGGTGATGAATTGGTGTTTTAATTTGTTTAGATTTTAAAGAGAAAGTCTCAAAATACATTTATAATTGCAACCCACCAGTTGCAGAACAAATTCTTACCTCCTCCGAACTTTTACCCATCATCCCAGACGAAAGAGGACTTTTTACCCAAATGTCCATGAATTGAATAAAAATGTGAAAACCATGCATCATTTTCATCTCAAAAATACGCAGTTCATTGTCTTTATCTATCTCATAAAACCCCTATGAAATATATGAACAACATAGTCAGCGGTTCTCATGTTTTAAACGTTTCCTTCCTACCTGACTTAAGTGAATGCTTCTGTAGTTCTTATTTTAAGTTGAATTTTTTATCTTTGTATATTTTATTTAAAACAAATTGTGATTTTTTTTATTATGGAATAAATCTAATTCATAACTTCATAAATGTTGGTGATCTGTAATCTGACTTGAATGGAAGATGATTAAATCTTGTTTCCAGTTCTATTAAACAAACTTCCAAGTATGTATATTTCTCTGTCCATCACCAGCTGTTTGTCCACCATTATCATGACCACATTCCAGTACCACCAAATGCATAAAAATGGCAGTAAATCTGCTAACGATCTGAGGCATGAGCTTCATAAAGTAAACAGGCAGCTTTATGTTTGCTTTGTAAATGGGGTTCTGAGGTTAAAGTGGCTTTAAATCTGAGAGTCGGCCGCAGCTCAGTGAAGGACAGGGCATCAATCACATCATTGTATGTAAATGACACACACGCACTCAGCCCTGAGGGGCACAAATCGAAAACCTGAAAGAAGAGCAGATTATTAATATTGGCAGATAGTTGCTTCAGCAGGACAATGAAGGCACAAACAGCACAGAGAGATACAAGTTGTAAACTGTCATGCATCAAATCACATTTGATTGTTATCCTCCGTTCCTCGATGCACACATGATGCTGGCATATACAACGTGGTGCAGGGACAGAAAGGAGCTCCAAGGCACTGCTGTTTATGCTGTGAAGGCTCCTGCCAAGACTGCCTCTGATGGCAATGTTAATGGGCCACATATGGGTGACAAATACACTCTGAAGTGACACAAAAAAACTGGTAAGACATAGCCACTCAAGATAATGTGAGTGTCATTGTAGGTGAGAGTTTAGGTGTTAATGGAAGCCTTTCACACAGTATTACACTTCAGTAACAGAAGAGCAAAACTTAAAACAAAGCATGAGAAAAGCACTTCTTCATTTTCAGTGTCTGCTTACTGCAATCTAGCCATTGAAAAAGGAAACATGGGGTTCGCACTCGGCTGGTCACCATTTCATTACAGGGCCAAACCACCGTGGGCAAACACACCCACAAAATCATTGTTTGAATCAGCAATTCAAAAGTCCACTTCAATCAAGATCCACATGTCAAATCAGTCCGCAACAAGTCTACACCATCATTTTTGAACATACTCGCCGAAGAACCATCTGGGAGACACTTGAGCACAGTGCATCTAATTTCAACGCCCAAAATAAAGTTAACCAAGCAGGAAAAACAAAAAAAATGTATACTAGTTTATGAAAGTGTCATAAAAATAAAAGAAAGAAGTGTCTTTCTTCTGCGTAGAGGCACTGCTCTATGCAGTAAGACATAGCCACTGCTCTCTGCAATGTCTCTATTTAAAATAAATAAACAATTAACAGTGTAACTGTGGTGTCCACCTGGATAAGTCTCAGAATATTACAATGTCGTTTCTTAACAGGGAAGAGCAGACATGAAAAAATAATGCTTCAGTCTGGTGCACGAGTCTGAATAATGTCTCTCATACAATGAACCATAAACAGTGGCAACCCCTAACAGAGCATTTGCATGATTTATGCAGTATTAGTCTGAATCTACTCTGCCTTCCACTGCTCTTTAGATGGCCCCTCCTTTGGGTTGCTGAATTATCTGGATATGCAGGGAAAGTGCTTACTTTACAGTGCATTGCAATGATCTTCACCAATCTTATTTAAAACACAGAATTTAACTCATGCATGTGTTTCAGTGGGACCTAGAAGATCAATGAGGACTTATTATTAATAAAATTTTAACGTGCTTTTCCACACCAAACAGCATTGTCATCAATTTGTAAAAATGTGCATGACTTTACAAACTCTGCTCCAGCACATTTGCATACAGCAAGCCTTGCTTTACAGCCTGCTAGTTTATAACTCCTGCATAATGCACTTTAAAGCTCATTAATAGAAACAATGGCAGTGCAACGTAAGTAGGTAAACGCTTTTTTTTCTGCTGAAGAAGAAAGTGCACCAAATGTTGAAGACATTAATGAAAACGAAGAGCTTGTCCACCGCTGGGCTGGTTGAGTTATTCAAGATATTTAAAGTGTATTCGAAGGGACATGTTTCAACTTATTTGGTTTTCATACAAGGTGAAGAAGGCTGCTACATATCTCTAATGCTCGGGGCACATAATAGATTTTTTTAATGCAGTCATCAGAAAAAGGTGTTTCAAGTTTTCACCAAACTTTTTCTGTCTAAGAAAACTTTTATGTGCAGAGCTCCATCAAAGGAGTACTTGGGAGGAAGGCCTTGGGCTTGCTTGTCTTTGCGTTTCATGAAGAGGCGATCTAAAGGGAGCATGCCATCACATCCCAATGGCTGTAATTATGCCTGACAATATCAATGATTCTGGTCCTCAGCTAGAACTTTTACTTTGTTGTAAAAAGTAATGAGAAGTTTAAAAGTGGGGATGAAGATGTTTACTCTGTGCAAATTTGTCACAGTATCAAAAATAATCTTGGTTCTGGAAAAACATCTTAAAAATATTCAAAACATAGAACCAACATCATGATTATTCATGAAAATAATTACAATTAGTAGTAGTTAATTTTTCCTCTTTTCACATTTGAATTCTATCATAGTTAATTAAAGTAATTAATTCTAACTGTTCTTTATTATATCAGCACAACATTCATCAGTTTGTCTCCTATGACATCACTTACCTTCTATTGTGAATATTTTTTCTCACTGTCAGCCAATTTTGAGTTTTCTACTTCTAAGCAGAGGTGTGACCAAGTCACTGTGTTGCAAGTCTCAAGTAAGTCTCAAGTCTTTGTCCTCAAGTCAAGTCAAGTCTCAAGTCAAGACAGGCAAAAGTCAAATCAAGTCTCAAGTCGGGACCTTGGCATTTCAAGTCCTTTCGAGTCGTTTTTTTTAGTTTTTTTTTTTAAACAATGTCCCAATTATGCTAAATGTAAATAATAGACCATGTGTTCCCTTTAAAATCAAACAAGCAAAGCAATCACTGCAAATAAAGCACAGTGATTTTGAATTTGGATGCGATAGTAAAATAAATGTCAGTCTTAAGTGGAGTTAAATCTACAGCCAATTTCACATCTCAGTATTGATAAAAACATGTTGCTTGAATCAAACTAGCCAGAATCACTAATCAAGACACAAAATAATGAGCTGCATTACCATCCACTCAGAACTTCCCACAGCTTTACGTTCAGGATCCTTACTATTGTAAATATTTTTACTTTTACAACAATTTCTGAAGGATAGCAAATTTACTGGATTTTGATTTGTTTTTCTAGCAAAATTAGCCCACTTGGAGATGGTATTTCAACGACCATCATGCAGCCATTTAGAGATTTATAACTGAAACAACAGTAGACTTAATGCACTAATTGCAGTAAACAGTCTATTTATTGTCAATATCATTTCCCAACATAGATGTCTTCAAATACACCCATACCTGTCTGTGGGGGCAGGGGAGGGAATATTTATGGGAAAATACTAATACAGGAGCAAAACTGTAGTTTCCCTTATGAATCCACCATCCATCCCTGATGGATCTGGACCCAGTTCATCATTATGATCGGACAGAGAGAAACTCTGTTCCCCGAGTTCAGGTCCAGAACTTGCTTTCTGACCCGTTCACTGTCAACAGGTGTTCTGAAGATCCGTCCTACCTGTGGAGGTTTTGTTGCATGTGTTTTATTTCATGCCAGATTACGGTAAATTTTATTTTATTTATTTTATACCTGGCTTTCATTAATTAAGCTGTTGTATTGCTTCATGATTTGAATTTACTTTGCCGTCTGCAATGTCGTTACAAGTTATTGTTTGGCAGTTAATCAGGACAAAATACGTTGTTTTGAGGATTTTTTGTCCCTATCCGTTAAAATATTTTAGTTTAATAACTCTTTATGATTATTAAACCTTGATAAATAGATGTTGGTAGCAGTACTACGTGGGATTGAAGCTGTATAATAGCGGTCTAATATTAATCATATATCTTTTCAGTGACCTGCGCAATTCAGTGACACATTGCGGCTGCGCTGCATTTAATAAATTCTGTCATACAACGTATTAATGCGCAAAAAAGAGTTGCGGTGATCTGAATTTGTTTAATTTAATTCCAATAAAAACCTGTTTCCCTTATCTGATACTGTTTTATTCTTATAAACGCCTCTGTATTTAAAATATTTATAACAGGTATGATATTCTAATAAGAGGATTAGTGCTGCAAATCTACAGCTTTTCATTTAAACTGGTAGGATATTCAGATGAAGGATCTCCTTGTGGTTTCCTCTATAAATTGTTCCAATGCTAAGCTAAGCATAACTCCTAGCTTCCACTACTGTCCCGTCACTAAAATAATGTTATCAGATGATATTTAACAATAACAACCCGCTATAGTTTTCTGTTTGGAAACATGACGGTAGGAGTTTTGGACGAGTAGCACCGACAAATATACTGAGCTATCGATCCGCGCTAATAAAATCTGACCAGGTAGCACAGATAGTCAGAACCGGACCGGCTCACGATCCACCGGCTTCCTGAGCAACACGGTGCGCATTATTTATGGACACGTTTGAACCACCGGATTTATACAGCATGACTAAATATAGCACACAAGTGGAAGATAAGCGGCATCACCACCGTAACCCAGAGCTGCTAACACCACGTTAGCTAAAGTTAGCTGGTAGCTCACAGTAAAAGTTCCGCTTACCTTCTTTGTGAAACTTTAAATGCCGAACAGCTGGAAGCTGAATCTGACATCCGTTTTTTCCCCGTTATTTTTAAATCCTGTTGATCTGATTGGTTGCACTGCAGCTACGCACACAAACATCCGGAGTGGAGAAACAGAGGGACGGTCTGCGCATGTCAATACTAATGAGTGAAATGAATCAATGGAGCCACTTTATAAATAATGTCTTTTATATTTTAAGGCTTTGAGTAAAATATCAAGTCTTTTCAAGTAAACAGCTTCAAGTCGAGTCAAGTCCCAAGTCAATGGCGTGAAAGTCAAAGTCAAGTCCGAGTCTTTGAGCATTTTTTCAAGTCAAGTCTCAAGTCGTGATTTTAGTGACTCGAGTCTGACTCGAGTCCAAGTCATGTGACTCGAGTCCCCACCTCTGCTGCCAGGTCTAATATTATTCATATCACTGGCAACAAAATGTTTCTTCTGACTGCAAGTAACATTGTTGCTTTGCAGGGGCCAAGCAAGAATCAACTTGAATCTGATAGAGAACAGAGAACCTGAGCTAAAGATTATGGTAATGGAAAGGAGTCCATCCAACCTCAGAAATTTGTAACTCAGAAAAACAAAAACTCAAAATACGAGTATGAACTGTTTTTCAGAATCATTACTCTTTTTGTTGCATTGTTTTTTTATGTCTTTGTTATCTATAGCAACAGTGTTTTGGTTATATCTATAAAACAATAAATATTAAGTATCTTAATTGATTAAAAATGATATAATGTCATGCTTTCAGTCTCAGTGGTGACAGTCAGGGGGAGGGAACCTTTCTTATAACTGGAAGAAATACACAGAGAAACAAACATCATGATTGAAATGAAGCCAAAACATGAAAACTAGTGAGCAAAAAATAATAACAGATGTGTTAATAAAACAGTAACACAGACTCAGAGATCTCTCAACTTAAATAGTGCCAAAACTACACATATAAAACGAAAGAACAATTGGAGGACTACTTTGTCAAATTACTTCTCAATTTTCTCCAGCAATTTAATATATACATTTTAAATTAAATCTCATAAGGAGAAATTCCCTTTTATTTGTCTTACAGTGTTTCTTTGCTGTCTGGTAGCATTGACCCGAGCTACTATCTGTCATGGATTGACTGGTATGTTTGTAAACGGATATAATCCCTTAATTTAATTTAATTGTTTAATATGATTGGCAATAATTTGTAACTACCCTTGTTTAATAAGTAATGTATTTATTTAAAGCAGGTTTATTATTATCTTTTTACTTTTAGTCAGTGAACTTGAAGCACATTATGTGTTTATATATTTTCATCTTATTCACCTTTCTCTAGATTCTACGACACATGACTGCTTTACCTGCAGGGACAAAAGCAGATGCCCAAACATAGTGAGGATTTTTGGACCTCATGACTCCCTTCTCTTTGTAAAAGAACCTAAAGAAAACTTTCCAAATTGTTCTGGATTTCGTCCAGTAGGAAAGAACTGCTCGGTGTGCCATTCCAACTCCAGCATCAAAATCTACTGTCCAAAAAACATCCAGAAATTTGAGGCAGAGATGAACGGACTGCAAATTACCAACATATCTAAAGGGTGTAAGTAAGGCATTGCAAAACATTAATCTTTGATGATGTTAAGTGACTGTTTTACCACTGAAAAGACATTGTTTCATGACAAATCTGTTTTCTACTGTAAATTGAGAAAACACAAACTGCTTTTTCAGGTGGCAAGACGAGTGAGTTAGATTTTCAGAAGTACTGATTAAACCACAAAACTGTGACTAAACATAATAATTATATATCTATATATATACATATATATAGATAGATATCTATATATATATATATATATATATATATTATATATATAAATATTTATATATAAAAATATATTTTATATATACAGACATATATATATATATATATATATATGACCAAAGATGTTTCGCAGCATTTTTTTTTACGTAGCGCTGCATTTCTTAAATTCTGTGACAAAACTTTACTGTATAAAACAGACCACTTTGTTTCCTGCCTTGTGGAAAACATCGTTACTGATGAGTGTGGGGATGCAGTACGGAGCCCCTAAGGGAACATGGAGAACAAAAAAAAAAAAGAGAAATCCCGACTTATTTTCCGAGATCCCGACTTTTCTTTCATTTCGCGGGATCTCAAGAAACTAAGTAAGAATCTCGAGAAACTAAGTCAGAATCTCGAAAACAAAAGTCGGGATCTCGACTTAGTTTCTCAGCATCTCGAGTCGGGATTTCTTTTTTTTTTTTTTCTCCATGTCCCCTTTGGGGCTCCGTATAAACTATATTAACAACCATTGTTAAAATACTTTCACTCTATGGAGATACATAACAGTATTACTTTTCAAGTATTACTCTAATTAATATCCAGTAGTGTAGCATGACAAGCTACTGTATTGTAACTACAGCAGTCTGACAGAAGCAAATCTGCAGCTTTGTGCCATTGGCCTTTCTGACCAACAATTAGTAGACAAAGTGGGAAAAGTTTCTTGTCCTTGGACACTATTTTGAAAACTATATTAACTCTTTTTACACAAACACTGCAAACCTTAGGGGGAATTTTACACTCACTGTTTTTGAATTGACTCTTAAATGTTCTGAACCAGTCACTTGACACTTTTATATTTATATTAGACTCCTATTATATTTGCTTACCTATGATTGAACATTTTCTCATCTTTGGTCAGTTTTGTATAAACCACAGATATCTGTTAAAATCCCAGAAGATCAGTAGCTTTAATACTCACATCATTTAGAGGCATTTAAATCCCCTTTTCCTCCACATCCAGATTCTCAGTTTGAACTTCAGTAAGTTCAAAGTTCAAGCAGCAAGTCATCTTCATCTTGTCTACATGCCTGAGAACTTTGTTGCTGACAGATAGCTGGCTGATTTACCATATCTGTTAAAAATACCATTTAATGTGTATATCTAATAAAGTGCTCAGTGAGTATTTAAAATAGATTAAATGCTTTAATTTGATCTGGTATCACTCTGCAGTAATTACAGAATGATCCTAGTATGCATCTTATTTGCATGACTAAAAAACCAATACTTTTATAAAGAAGATTCACTTTTAAATTGAACATATTTTAAATATATAACTAAATTAACTCTAATAACACTTGATTTCTGTATCCCAATAAAGGCCAGATTTCTGCACACACTGGATTAATCTTTGTTGGTATGTATTACTGTGTATGCACTGCATCTATAATAATATAAAGTTGTACTTTCTGAAAGTAGGTTACTGCTGCTTTGTCTCAGTGTGCAACCGAAATGTGTTTCTATATTACAGGTCTTCTTTTCATCAAGCTTGGACGATCGTACACAATCGTTTCAAAATATCCACGCCGGCACCCAGTACTTGAGTGTTCCGGACTTGTACATGTCTACAAATATATAGCCAACTTTTTTGAGCATTGTTTGTGCTTTGCTCTTTTCCAGGCTGTCTTTGCTTTGACGGACAAGTCCGTCAGTGTTTGTCGATGCATCCTTCTTCAGTTTATTTGCTGCATCATGTATTTGTTTATGGTTCTTCCCCTCCTTCTCAAGCTGAGTAATCGTTTCTTCCATATTAGAATATTCAATTTTTAAAACGGAGAGCTCTTGACAGATTGTTACATTTTCTGATTTCATTCTTTCTAGTTCTTCGGACTTGTTCCTGAAAGTCTCCTCTGCTTCTTCCATATTTATTTGATATTTCTGTTTCAGGAGCATGTATGTCTTTTCCAGTTCTCTATATTTTGCGACCCACTCTTCTACTCCCGCTCTGGTTTCCAACAAGTCCTTTTGAAGAAACATTGCAAGGCTTTTAAGATGATTATTCTCATCAGTGATCATTTCGTTTTCCTCCTGCCAATTTCTTGTCTTGTTCTTGGGACCAATGAGTTGCTCAATTTTGGTCCTGAGGAACTGCACTGTTTCTCGAAGCTGCTTGTTCTCAGTAGTCAGCTTCCTGCAGTTGTTTTCTAGTTCTTCCATCTTTTGTGAATACAAATCTACATCTGCCATTGAACTACCGGTTTTGTCAAATTTGAATCTGCAAATGAATTTCTCTTTAGAATGTGGAAATACAGAGACAGTCACCAGTGATGTCACAGACAGGATGAGTGACATCACAGTTCACATCAAAGTCATAAAAGTAGAGCCAAAACATGCTTCATCTAATTTTAGGGCTGATTCAAGCCACACTTATTGTGATGAATGACATGATTAACTAAATTTGACAGTGAGGAGAAAATACTGGCCCTGTAAATACAACCAAAATGGATTCTCTATCCAGTCACAATCCTGTCGACTTTGCTTGACAGCAACTTCTTAACATTTACATTATTTTTAATCAATTGTTTTCTGTCATTTCCACAAATGCTCATTGACAGGGAGAGAAAAGAAATGTGTCAACACATTTCAAAAATGTTTAATTGATTATGGTTGTAACAAATAGTAACTGAAGTTCTGTTTACTGTTCTGTTTTTACTTCCAGTTTTAAATTAATCCTAAACAAATTAAATTTGAGTTCATTTTAGAAAAAATAACCAGTTAAGTTTTTATTTTATATATTGCCAAGCATCTCTAATATATTTTACATCATCCATACATCCATTTTATAACACCCTTCTCTCTTAGTGGGGTCGGGAGGTGCTGTTGCCGATCTCCAGCTAACGTTCCTGGTGAGAGGCGGGGTCACCCTGGACAGGTCGCCAGTATGTCGCATATTTTACATCATATATAAGTCTAAATCTTCCACATGCACATTTGATCAAATCCCAACAGCCCCGGTCAAATCTTGCCTTCAGGCTCTTCTGCCCTTCATTATTGCCATTCTTCACTTTTTACTTAACTTTGGAACTCTTAATAACTTTGGAACTCTTTTCAAAACTACTATTATTACTCTACTATATGAGTATAAGCCTGGCTCAGATCACAACAATTACAAAAATGTTTCCTCCATCTCTAATTTACCTTTTATCTCCAAATTACTAAAAAAAAAACTTCTCATCTCTTTAACTTATAGTAATCTTTATGAACAATCCCAGCCTATTTTCGATCCATGCAATACTGAAACCAGCTGCATAAAAAAATCACCAGCGATCTTCAGGTGGCTCTGGTCTACTTCACATTCTCTTTCTCTTGATCTGACTGTGGTCTTCTATACAATTTCTCACTCCATCCTTCTCCGCAGATTATCGTTAATTGGTGTCACTCATAGTCCCCTCTACCGGTTTCATTACTGCCTTTCTGGCCACAATCACTTTGTTTTTCTAAGTCCTTTAGTCCCCATCCATCCCATGTTAAACCTGGCATACCCCAGAGTTCTATCCTGGGACTCCTACTTTCTACAATGTTGACCAGAAATTTAACATTTTCTTTCACTGTTACATGGATGATACTCAGCTCTAGCTTTACTTTACTTTACCTTCACTCATTTTACCAGATGTTCATATGTGACACCGCATATATGTGAAAATTAAACACCCTGATTTTTTATTTATTGCCAATTTCATTTTAAAATGAAAATGTTAGCCATAATTTTTTCTCAAAGTCACCAATAGAACGAGAACGGACTGCATCTTTGATTCAGTCTTTCGTCTTTTGTCATTGACCAGGAACAAGAAAGCGCTTTTCCCCACAGGCAGCTGATACTGACCTTGTACATGGAAAGCAGATCTGGAAGAGAAAGAATACAAAGAGAGCAGGTGAAAGCCAGAGATGCAATGACAGAGGGAAGGAATAAATGTGTGTTTTTGTGTGTCTGCAGATGCGTACAGTACATGTCTCTGCCTGTTTTCCTGTCTTGTCTGTGACAAACGTCTGGCATGGTTGCATCAAGGCGTGTACTCACTCCTGCGTGTCTGTGAACGTGTGCGAGCGAGGCAGAAATGAAAGGCAGGAGTCCCATCTGTTGTGGTGTAATGACTGTGCTATTTGGAGGCAGGAAAGGTTCGGCGCGGGAGCAGCTGGTACCTCGCCCGGTGACCTTTTAGCATTCCTCCTCTCACCATCTGACAGATGTGTCAACTCGATTATTTCAAAAGGGCCTGAATAAATACACAATTGTGAGAGGGAGAGAGCACGGCACCCGCCGAGCCAAGGAGTGTACGTAACGCTTCCACAGTCATTCGTATAGGTGACAATGGATCCAACATAAAATTTGCCTTGAAGCGCATAAGCGCTCTCTAAATGCTGGCAAATGCAAGGACTGACAATAGCACATGCACAGAGAATAACACAATCGAATTTGCTTCGAGGGAGCAAAGTAAATCATCACAGAGGTGAGCAGACGCTTCACCCCTGTTGTCGGCTTGCTGATTTCCTACTTCACTCACTTTCCCCGCAATCCTACTTTTCCTATCATGTGTTAAATAGCTGTTGAGCTGCCGGTATGAGGCTTGGTAAAAGGGGTACAATGGGGTGAATTGAATGCCATTGTGGCTCGGGTGCCCTTGGAGCAGCACTATTAGCTGAGTGTAAGTGGAGTAGGAGGGTAGGAAGATGCGGAGGGTGGGTGGGGGACCTCAGATGTTGCTGGGAGGTCGCCAATGGACTCTCATTCCCTGGTGGAACCCACAGCGGACAGAGGGGGATTAGAGCCAGTTGTGCATGCTGCCTGTGTGTACGTGAGTGTGTCTGAGCGAGCTTGTATGCAGGGGTGGGGGGCTAATTGACTCACTGAGTGATTGGGGGACTGTGAAGAGGCGACCGCAATCAGACCTGCCCTGATAGAGTTTGATGCCTCCCTAAATAGTTTTCAAATGGAGGAGCAGGTGCTGTTTTTCCAAAGCAATCCCCACTGCCCGGGTGTATGAGAAAGGAAAGTGCATAGGGTTGTGTGTGACAGTGTTGGTACATGCACAAATAAGAATAAATTCAGGTAGTTGTGTTGGTTTTGTGTCATCATACGACTGTTTTTATTGGTATAATCAGAGATAGAGAGTGGGTTGCAACATGCATGCATTGTTTTTACATATTTGTATATTACCATTTTCAATCTCAAATTTAATGTTAAACTATCAAAACGTTGAATGCCCAGGCTCATCCGCACATAGAAAAACAATGGTAAACATAAACCAAAATAAAATCAGGATATTGAGAATCAATTTCAAAAATCTGTAAACTTTTGACTTACCGATTTTAATCCTTTCCAATTTCTTTAATTTTGAAAGAAATAAGAACAGCATTGTTATAATTTTTTTTTATCTTTCTTACCTGTTGTGAACAATTATTAAGTACTTATATTGAAAGAAGAGGTGACACCATTCTGTTGTTTAACAGCAACAGAATGTTGCTGTTAAACATTCTTAAACACTGTTTTAAAATAAAGACATTTAATACGTCTTTAGGATATGTTGGAGATTGGAGTCAATTGAGAACTTCACACAAATGTCTTTCCACTTTATAATTATGCAATATTTAAAGCGGCAATGTAAACCACTTAAGCAGAGTGCAGGAGGAGGTTTTTAGCGCTGTTAATCATGGTTGTGTATGCGCTGCTCAGATCCTCCTCTACAGTTAGATCCACATAACGGAGTTTGCCCTGAAGGCTCAGGCGAGTTAGCATAGCCATTAATGAAAGAGAAGAAAAATTGTTCCTCTGCCATGAGCACATTGAGTACTATGAACACGATCATGATTAGCAGTGCTAAAGCCCACCCCCTGGCTCTGATTGGTTGTTTCCAATAAGGAATTGTACATTTCTGTTGACAGTAACAGGAACACTGGGAGGAGACAAAGGAGCTTGATAATTTTCACAGATTTTCTGTCTATACAATACTGACATAACAAGAGAAAATTTTTAAAAATATAACAAAATATTTCTTACAACATGCCAGTTGTGGAGCCAAAGCTGCAAGATGTGTAACTTTGTAGTATTGACATGAGAAGATCCATAAAATGTGTCAGACATTTTGTCTATATTCAAAATTATCTTTGTATCTGTGTTGCAATCCTTATTCTGGGGTACCAAAACTATCCAATGCTTCAAATACAAGGAAAGTTTCAGTTCAGCTGATCAACATATTTTCTAGGTAAGATGGTCATTAGAGGATCATCCAGTGGCACTCTTCTTTTTCCAAATTGCACTGGTTCAGCAGCTGAAGCGATACTGGCTTTCAGGAATCACACGGTGAATCCAAGACATGAGATGGATGAGTCAACTTCAGTCCCTGAGTGTGTGTTGTGCCCTTTCTGCTGATTATGAGGTGTAGATCACAGACTAAACATTTGAACTGCAATGTTTTATGGCAGTTGTTGTAAAATCTTTCACACAAACGTAAAAATATTTTTTACGTCCAAACCTGTGTCAGCACTGGGCCCATCTGAAGCCATATAACATCAAGATTTTCACCCGCTGAGTCAGGACTATGCACCATAACTGTGTCCGTGTGCAGACTCGCATCTGAGTGCTTCTGTCAGACAAGGAACTAATCTTCATATATC
Source organism: Phalloptychus januarius (assembly GCA_902982915.1). NCBI lineage: Eukaryota > Metazoa > Chordata > Actinopteri > Cyprinodontiformes > Poeciliidae > Phalloptychus > Phalloptychus januarius. The sequence continues at coordinate 1,642,839 of CADWAE010000478.1, forward strand.
ATTTTCATTGATCTACACTAATGACAGATGGTTGTTACTGTGGGGGAAACACATTACCTTTAGCACAGCATGACATCTCAGATAGGATCAGACTGTGTGTTTCGATGTGTTCTATGGGAGAAATGAAATAGCAGTTGTCCTTTTTCGAAATTGAAAGAAATTGTCAAAGTTTTGAATATTCAAAACAAACCAGACTACAAATAAAAACAAGTGAACATATTGATGAATGCAGCTGATATTTCATCCATATAAGTGTCTTGCTGGCTTGGTGTTTATGGAATGATCAAAGAGAAACATCTGTCACCGAAACAACAACAAAAAAAGACATATTTTAGGCACCTAAAATCCCATTAGAGAATCTGGGTCACTCACCCATTCACTCGTGTAATGTGCCCAGACACCAGCCAGATGTGTAGCATGTGGAGCAAGGTGAGGAAGCTCACTTTCCTCTTTAACATTTATTTGGATTGTTACATTTTGTATGGGGTACTTTGCAGAAAGAAAATGGACCGATGAGGAAGTCATGCATGCAACTCTGCAGCTGTTTGATGTGCAGTGATGCTTGATGTTTTTTTTAGTATTCATCCGTTCCTACATGCACTGGCTCCCATACAACTGCTTTAATTTGTTGGATGCATTTACAAGTCTTGAAATAGAGGAAAGTTAAATGTTCAGTTTGTCAGAGACTGCAGCAAAACTATACCTTTTACACAGAGTTCCAACAGACTAAAGGTCTTTACCTTTTGTTGATTGTCCAATTCAGATGCTTAATACCTATCTAGTTCACTGTGTAATAATCTCCCTTGGTAAGTTTCTGCATTAGATGTATCATTGCATAATGATATCTGGTCTTCAGCGAGCTTTGTCTCAGTTAGTCCAGTCTTATTGAGTTTAGACCTTAAGGTTCCATCCATCCATTTTCCTAAACCCTTGTCCCTAACTGGGGTTGGGAGGGTTGCTGGTGCCTATCTCCAGCTATCGTTTCAGGCGAGAGGCGGGGTCACCCTGGACAGGTCGCCAGTCTGTCGCAGGGCAACACATGTCCTGCATGTTTGACAGACAGGACAAACAAACATGTACACACACACTCACACCTAGGAACAATTTAGAGAGGCCAATTAACCTGACAGTCATGTTTTTAGACTGTGGGAGGAAGACGGAGTACCCGGAGAGAACCCACGCATGCAAACTCCATGCAGAAAGACCGGGGCCGGGAATCGAACCCAGAACCATGAAGGTTCTGGGTTCGAGGCAACAGCTCTACCAGCTGCGCCACTGGGCAGCCTATAACATACTTGTATATCTAAAAATGTCCTCACTGAAAACAATCATAAAAATTGCCTCTATATAATGTTTGACTTTAGTTGAGAGCCCCAGTGGCAGAACAGTAGTTCTGAAAGCACAAATGTAAGATGATATTTAACCATTTCAGATTCCTGTTTCATATCAGTTTCTTGATAGTTAAAAAAATCATATTGACCTTGTTAGAAATGTGTGAGAATAAAACATTTGAAATGTTTTCAGCTGTAATAGTGTGTTGTGCTGGCTCCTTTTCCCAGCTCCACTTCAACTCTCTAGCTACCAGAGACTTTTCACATTTCAGACCTAATTTGCCTAATCTACACTTTACCTAAGGCCTCTCTGTCTTCCTTGTTGTTTTAGTTCGTAACACACTGTTGACTCTGTCAGACCCTATCAGTGCTTTTTGTCCTCTGGGCTATCAGTGAATAACATCAGTCTGACGGGTTTGTATTTTGGGGAGTAAACTCTGTAACTTAACTAGCAGTTGTTGCAACAAATTAAAAACTAGTTAGAAAGATAGCAGCCACCTGTCAGTCAAGACAAGAAGAATCAGTATTTAGGATGCTAGAAGAGCTCTCAGGTTCTTTATTAATTTTGGATTCAGTGCATTTTATGAAACAGTTCAATAATGGAAATGCTTTGCTGGATGTGCAATTTTTAGATCAGTTTGTGCAGTAAGCAGACTGTATGAAGACTTGCAAAAAGTTAAGATAGTGATTTGAAATAATAATATTTGAACTATATTTGAAATACTTTGTATTAATTCTCAAGTTAGCCTTTGTCCAGAAATAGAAAATATGTGCACAAAACCTAACACAAAGTACTCAAAGTTTAAATCTAGTGTAAATGCAGCAGTAAATCTTTTTCATTAAAAATAGTACTAAATGTTATAGTTGCACATTATTTGAGAGAAACAATGAGTTCTTAGTTGTACCATGCCATTTGGGGTTATTATTCTAGATTATTGTTACTGTCTGTTGAAACAGACACAGTCAGACCAACAATTTGCTTTTAAGGTTTCCATTGTTTGCCTTAAAGCATTTTTATGCTCACAAGCCTCCAAAGAAATGATATAATTTTCTTTTTCAGACTATATAGAAGCAGATGACCCTCTTTTGTTTATTAACTTCAAACCCTTAAACTAGCTTTGTGTGATTTATTCATAAGAGTATGGATCTGCATAGAGCAATGTAAATGCAGTAGACTAGCCTGCACCGGTCAATAACCAGTCGATGAGTGATATGCTTAAGAGGGAATTATTCATCATTTCTTTTTAATGTTGGGCCGCCATTATGTCAGCAGATGCCAATATTAAATTGACGTTACCACTCTTGATAGAGAGCAGGAAGAAGATGAGATGTCATTATGTTGAAGCTATTTGATAAATTACCAGGGTTTTCTTAAGGCCAAGAGGGTTTGCTTGATCAATGACTTTATCCTGAGGGAACAGGCACTGAACTGTCTGTGCAAAAACAGCAACATTCATATATGTGAACAAATATCAATAGAAATTAAATTTAATCCTCCACACTTCAATGATTTAGGTTCCAATGTGTTACACTCTGGGGTTTATATTGACACAAATGCAATTAACCATTCATGATTGTTCTTTTGCTATGGATTTCTACAACAGTAAGCAGTGCTTTTATCTATGAAAATTAATTTTGACATTTATATTAAACTTCTTCCATAAGATTTAATCTATAAACATTGGGCAAAAAAGTAAAACATAAATAAAAAAAAATAAAATATATAATGCTCATTCATAGAAATAATTTAGGATTAATTAAATCCTTAATTAATCCTAAATTAATTAAGTTCTTAATTAATTTAGGATTTGTTTTGTTTATTAAAGAAAGAAAGAAAATTTGTGTTGCAGGTCATTTGTCCTAAATTATCTTCATGTTCAAAAATTATTTTATCATATTAGTACAGAGAAGCAAACAAAATGTTAGAGTTCAGTAGAAGAAAGCTACTTTAGAATAATCATAGATATGCATAAAAACAGTGCATAGATTGTCCTCTGTCTGTAAGAACAAGGTCAGCAATTTTCACAATTATTAAATTTAAGTTTCCCCATTCAGACCTCAGTTTAAAACATTTAGCCTCTCGTCATTCAGCCTTCACTCATTTTACAGAGGTTCTGATTAATTATATGATTTTGGGGTCTTTTTTTGTTGCTGTTTTTCTGCAGCTACGCTTCTAAGAGTTAACTTATTTGTAAAAGGACATAAATGACTAACTTATGTTTGTCTTTTAGTTGACAGTGAAACCAAATGGAAGTAATATTCAGGAGAGAATATTACTCCTGAATAATATTCAGTAATATTATTACTGAATAATATTACTGAATATTAATATTCAGTAATATTAATATTCAGGAGAGAGAAAACTGACTTTTCAAAGTCAACTGCCTCTCTACAACTTGCACAGTTGAAGTAAAATTCAGACTTCCTTTTAGTGGAGCTAAATTTGTTAACCTTGTTCTTGAATCTAACACTGAAAACATCTATAATGCAAAACAATTATTACTTAAGTTATTAGGGGTGTTAAAGTCACAGTTGTTCAATTGTTCCAATAGCAGAAGTGAAAAGCCCAGCCCCATTTACTCCTACAGGGCTCCAGCAGCCAATAGGACCACTTGGAACCAGCACCAGCACCATGATTTAAATGTGACCATAAAATTCTAGTGCAGATGGGAGGCCACTTGCTTAATTGACCTTTATTGGGATTTCTGCTTCATTTGAAGACTGGATATTAAATTAAAATGATAATTCAGACCCAGCATGTAAATGCCACCATTCAGCCCCCTCTGCTGCCTTGGCCCTCTACATTTTAATATCACCCTGTAACTTTTATGGCTTCCATTGATTTAACACTGCTTTTTATTAACTGCCTTTAATTTTCCATATTGGCACACACTTACACAAAGAAGGTTTTCTTCCAATTGAGCAGTGCCACTGTTCTGGGATTGAGGGTTTATGAGGCCGTTTGAAATAAAATCCTCCCCTATTCTCACTGTGACATATACAGGTTGTAACCTGGAGATGAGATCTTATACGTATAGAAGAGGCCTGGGATTGTTTATTGGACCAGCAGCAGCACCAAACTGGGTTTATAAAGGGATAGTTTTACTTTATTTTGAAAGCTAAACATTTTATACAAAAACTGTCAGGAATTTTTTACACAGTAAAATAATTTGATTCAAAATTATGCATTTCATAATTATATTAAAAACATGTTATACAGTACAGTCCTTGCAAAGTATTTCAAAGCTCTGTGTAGTATTTAGCCTCTCTAATAAAAATGTGTACAGAACTTTTAAATAAAATAATTTTATTGCAAAAACAATAAGCTCACATAAATGTCACACTCAGTTCTCTAACATCAACCTATGTCTCTTTTTTTATTTCGGCGAGTGTCTATTTCTTCTTTGTTAATAGAATGAATAATATCAATAGAAATCAAATAACCAAACAGGGAGAACAAACAAACAAAAACTAATAAACAAACATGTAGGTATACATCCAAAAGGGTGCATTCAAAACAAAACACAGAACATAGTCAATTGGTGTCACAACAGAAATGAAACTAATTAATATGTGAATTAGGATATGCTTTTTTTCTTTTGATCTTGGCAGTTACTTTCTAATTTGAATTGATTTTCTATTCTCTAATTAGCATCAAGGATATTTTGGAAAAAAAGAGAGGTAGACAAACAAAGAATAAATAAATAAAAGTATATGCCAGATTAAATAATAAATAAAAAGTATAAAGATGAAACATTATAAGTCCTATTATTTGGCTCTCTCAATTCCGTCCTCTCTCCTGGTCCTTGCCTCTGCCACGGCATTAACTCACTGGCAATGAAATGTCATGTAAAAATGTGGGATATATTTTATTGAAATATTCAAGTTGGTTTTTCATGTATTGCCGACCGTTGCTCCATTGTTATCGCTTGTGAAAGAAGATCTAGTCATTGTGAGGGACTGATTTTTTTTCCTATTTTTCCAGTTAAGCAGTATTGTTTTGTGGGTCTGTTTGGAGTTTATGTTCAGTTCATCTAGATTACCAAGTAAGCAGACGGACGGGGATAGTGGGATGTTATTGCCAGAGATTTGAGACAGTTTGGTGAAGTTATAGTTATATTTTCCTAGATGCATTAATTGGATTTTCAAGAGCAGCACTCACGAATGTTCATTTTGTGGAATGCCAAACATACATTTATAATTTTGTAAAAGCAGTTGTTCATAACCTGAGTAACAAACTCAGATCGTACTTATTCTAAATTGTCCCACAATGATCTACACAGACTGTGAAATGATGTTAAATAACCGCCTTCATCTTTTTGTTCTTGTGTTCTTTAAATAATGGAAGTAATTAAAAAATTCACTACATAGCAACACCAACATAAGGAGAGTTGCACGCTCCTTCTTTTTGTCTGGGTGTGTGTATGATTAGCATATATATACCTCTATAGCTGAAGCTGTAGAGTCATCCAAGGTGAAAGGAGAAATGTGATCTGACAAAAAAGAAATGTTGAGGGAGCGCTACTGTCCCCATGTGTTTGCAAAGTGAATTTCTCAAAAGTAATGACTGAATGCCAACATCTGGAGGCAGTGAAGGGAGGATAATTGTTAATTTGAAGGACAGTCGACTGACAAAAGAAAGATTGGTGAATGATTTAGTCGTTGCTGTGTATGTGGTAAAATTGTCTCAGCCTCAGTTACATTCAGACAACTCCTGCATGTCTTTACCATTGTGCATTCATATTACATATTACATCTAACCACATATTTCTGAAGCCGCTTATGAGTTTAATAACATAATCTAACAATATGCAAAGTAAAAGTGCTACCAACACAGAACTGGTAAAGAGTTCATACTTTAATTTAGCTGATGCATTTTCAGAGAAAAGAAATTTAAATTCAATTAATAGTTTCGAAATTTTGAAGAACTTGCGTAAGACTGTTAAAAGGTCTTACGCAAATACTGTACTATACTCTCTTTTCCTGTCTTTATGTAGTAAGAAATGCAGATATGTTCTTTGCCAAGGCTCCTTCTACATGAAGATGCCTAAAGAGCATTCTACTGTAGTTAAGATATTAGCTTAGATATTAGATTATTTTAAAAGTTTTTATATATTCCTTCAACTGTAAAGAAATGTGTTTTAATGCTACTAATTTTTGCTGTGATGTATTAATTGTACTAATCTTTAATACATCACAGTGGTATTATTATTAAACTGTATTATTCAGACCATTTTTACCAGCAAATATGACTGTATTTAAATGTACTGCATCTCTGTGTTATTTTTTAATCTTGAGTTTTGCTGATTTTTGTTTCTTTGTTTTTTAATAATATGAGATTTGCATTATTTTTGCGTTCATACTGTAGTTTCCTCCATGCGTGCATCACAAAGATTGCTGCAAAGGAGCTTAATAAATGGGACACACCAAAGAGCCACACAAAACACTAAATAACCCAGCAGCATATTAGAGGTGAATTGTTCTCTGGATGCAGTCTCTTTCTGCCCCCCACCTCCCCTAAGTGGATGCATTATCATTTTGTATGTCGCAAAAGAAGAGGCGCCCAAGAATATGAATATGCGTTTACATCTGTCTTCGATTAATATGCATGCCTAAATCCACATCTCAACACAAAGCTAATTTTCTGGCCATCTGTGGAATGGCTGGTGGAGGTAATGAATATTCTTTATGAATATGTTTTATTTTTCGAGGTGGCGATACATCACAGGCACGCTGTTATCCTTCTCTCCTCGAACTCCTTCTCTTCCTCTCCGAGGTGCTGCAAGCCGTCACTGCACAACCTGATGAGTTTAATTAGACTGAAAAGAGAGGGGGGAGGATGGTTAGAAGGAAGGACAGATGGAGGGAAGTCTGGGTGCTAAGAATGAAAAAAATATATTTTATTGCACATTTCTGCCTCTTACTCTAATAGGAGCCTTAATGGGTTGCACACCTGCTCTGAGTGATGATGCAGGAGAGAAATACGGTTGAAGCTAATAGCTATCATGACTTCTGCAGTAACTAGTTAAAATGGTGAGGTATTCACTGAAGCTATGACTACAGGGCATCTCTTAGATAACCCTCTTGGTTTATCAGGATTACAATATGCTGCGCTTGGTGGTATACTAACACTGCAGATCACCTTGGACAATTCTAAAATCATGCTCACTGTAAGAACTGACAGACCGACAGAGCTTAAATTAACTTATCTTTGCTTAACCTGTAGTTGTAATTAGTTCTGACTATTTTTAAGCTTGTCAGCACTGATTGAACCCATGTCTGGAAGTTGACTTTACTCATATTTTTAAGGCAGCTTTGGAACTTTCGTTTCTGAGTCAAATGACTCAAAATTTATTACAGTACAAGAAGCCAAACTCTGGTCAGAGTTAGACTCTTAGACTGCAGGAAAAGACAAGAGAGTCCAAAGGGAAAGCTTTCTCTTCAAGTAGGATAGCAAAAATGAGCTTAAAGCCAGAGTTACTGTGAAATGGCTCAGATCAAAACGTATCCATGTGTTGTAATGGTAAAGTCCAACACCAGACCTCAATCAAATTGAGTGTATATGGATTATAAAAAGATTGTTTCTCACAATCACCCGATCTATATTGAGCTTGAGCTACATAGAAAATATTAATGAGCGTCATTGGCAGGAAAAACATGCAAAATAAGCAGAAATAGGCATAAATGTGGTTCTATTAAGTTCAGCAGGGCTCCACGTAACAGCATTTTACAACATTGTGGCACTTCGCAGCCATTCACTTAGCGGTGATTTATCACATAAAATCCAATATTCTTAAATTTGTTATTGGAACAAATGATGAACTTGAAAAAAAATTTAGGACTATCAGCACATTTGCTGGACACTGTCAAGCAACTACTTCATAATTCTTTAGAATATGCTTAAAGTTCATTTACCTAATTGTCTAAAGCCTTCATTTTACTGTAGCCTAACAAATATGGAGGTGGATTGTAGGATATCACAGCCCTTCGGCAACTTTATATGTCACATTGATGATTTAGATGTCAGTGACAGTATTACTCTTCCTTCTGTGTCTCTGGGGCCTTGGCACAGTCCATTGGCAAGTCGTGTCCTTTAATGATTTATGATTGAAGTTAGCTTGTGAAGTCCCCAGAGGACTCACCCCTCCTCCAGAGTGAGAGGCACGGGGAGTGACCAGTTTTATGGCGGTACTGGGAATCAATTATGCTAATGGTGGCTAATGAATGCACTTGAGGGAGCTGCTCCCCTCACTCGAGGGCCATTTTTCCCATTTGCATATTGATGGCAGAAGGACAGTGGCCACTTTCACCCGGCAGTGGAGAAGCTCTGTGGAAAGGTACTTCTGTGTTTTTTTTCTCTTGCTGTAGATGACTTGGTTCATTTTGTTGCCTTTTGTTTATCTGCAAAGTGTAAGATAAAGCAAAAGATGCAATGTGCAACATAGTGTGTAACTTTCTTTCTTTCTTCGAAAGAGTTCACTGATAATCAGATTAAAGGGTCGGTATAAATGATATTGCACACTTTAACAAGAAGGTTGTTAGGGTTCAGTTTCTGCATGACTGCAGGGCATCCGGAAGGTTTTCAAAGGCTAACCAATCCTTTTACAACAAAAGCTGTGTCAGCATTCTCAGCTCAAAGTTTAACTTGTTTCCAGTGCTTTTCAGACTTCATCAGGTCTGCCCATTGTGTCCGATCCTGTTTGTAGTGGTCATTGGCAGGATCTTAAGTCGACAGTTGTGGAGAAGAGGCTGTCTGGTTGGAGAACATGTGTGTCTCGTCTTTGCTTCTTTCAGAAGTTGTGGTTCTGTTGCTGTTTTCAGGCCGTGTCCCACAGTGTGCACTTTTGCGGTTCAGAGGGGAGTATGAAGTGGCCAGGAAGAGGCCTGCTTCTCTGCAACTGAGGCCTGGTCTGAGATCAGTCTTTGCCTCCAGCACAGAACTTGAAATATTTTGCTGATTTGTTCACCAGTGATGGTAGGATGGTGATGAATAGATGAATCAGGGCCTTGTCTGCTGTAATGAAGGAGATTTCACCTGTCTGTTGAGCCAAACAACAAAGTTCACAATTTAGTCTAGATTCCAACTCTTACCTGCAACTGTGAGTCATGGAACAAGACTGAAAAAACTCTAACTTGAAAATAATTACTAAAATGTGCTTGGGTGGCTGGACTGAGTCTTAGAGATAGATACTGTGATGAACTCTGTCATGTGTGCAGAGGAGTTCAAAGCAGGATCTTGTACTCCACATAAAAGGAGTTCTGGCTTTATCTGTCTTGATTCCTATGGACACCTCTCTTTGGGCATTTTCGGGGTACGTTTCAGTAGTGAGAGACCCTGAGGCGATAAATCCAGATTTCGCTGAAGGAAGTGTATACTCTTTCTTCTCCAGTAACGTCTTTGGATCCACTAGAAAAAGCTGCAAACTGTATCTTTGGAGACACCTTTTAGGTTTGCCCTCCTGAACCTCTTCGCTCTGCAACCTAATGGCCATGGATGGATGGATGGATCTACACTGACAGACATCCTCTAGCTCAGAAATATGCATTGTGATAGATACTTTTTGACTACATCCAAACTATTATTTAGCACATCAATAATTTAAAAAACATCTAAACTTTGATCATTTTCTCATTAAAAAGGTCACACAAACTGTATGTGTGAACTGTATTTTTCTTTCAGTAAGCCTCTTCCTCTTTTACCCCAGTCTGAGGTCATTTTCAATTAAGGCCTTTTTGTGGTCAGTGACTCAGAAGTCCTGGAAGTGCTTGAGTCTTCCCCCAACGGACAGACACTGTGTAGATTAAGGCGAGACCTTTTTATTGCCGCTAAAGTTAACATGCATTTAAGCCATCTGTTTGCAAAGATAGATGTCTGGCTGTGTTCTCCCTCACCCCACTAAAATGCATTAAGGCGGAGAACGCCAGACCAAGAGAGAAGTCGTTATGTCTGATGTGTTTCAGTCAAGTAAAGGCTATGAATAAGAACACTGCTATGAATAAGTTGGTGATGGTGATAAAGGAAAATGGACTAAGTTTTATACATATATATGTAAATATACAGTGACCTCTACACTTTCCAGTTCCAATGAAGGATAAATGTAAATAGCCTGAAAATGAATAAATAAAAAAAAAATGTTTTCAAGAGGTTAAGCCCCAAATTATTCATAATTCTGGCAAATCCAGGTTTAAATTAATGTTTTGTTTTTACATGCTACTTATGAGTGGAAGTAATATTAACATTTTGGAGTGGCTATAATAAATAATCTATGTAGGAATGATGACCTTCCAACTGACATGAACAGTTCACTGAGAGATTTAATTTTTTATTTTTCCTCGCGCCCTCCTTGCAATGGCACTGTGGCCCCCCTAGGGGGCGCGCCCCACACTTTTGGAGCCACTGCATTAAGGTAAAGGTTTGCTTCCAATAGAAAATCTGAGGCAAGGTTTGAAAACTGATGTTCTCGCCATATCTTATCTGATTGAAACTTAGCTACTTTGCAAAGGTGGAACAAAATAAATATTCTTTGTGAACGTTGATCAACCATACAAATGCATTGGACCTGCAAGTGTCATCTAACTTGTGGCAAGTAGTAGAATATGAACATTTTTATGTTTTGGACTTGTACTTTCAGCTGACCTTGTATCTTACAAGTGTTTTTGCTAAACCAAAGCAGTGAACCAGCAATATATGTTTTAACGCCTTAAAACTGAATTCCTACCAGGGTTAGAGTCTCACACCTGAGTGAGGCAAAGTTTTGACACACATAAAGTTCTTGAAACTTCCGTTCGTGATGCCATCACTCTGTGGAATAAACAGAGGGAGACAGGCAGTGTTGGAGGCTCCCACTAATTTGCTCTGGTGACATTTTCTTCTCCGTCTCCTTGGGGGGAAAAGAGCAGCAGAGACAGACTGAGGGAGTCTAGAAAAAAAAAATGAGGTGTTTGGAAAAAGAGATAGAAAGAGCAGGGAGAGAGAAAGAGGAATGGTGAGGCAGACACTAATGAACGCAGACAACAAAGACCCTAACCTGAGCTTCTAAGCCCCTGGAGACAGAGAGGTTTTTCAGTGGGTCAATAAAAGCACTGGACCGTGTCTGCGTCGGCTTGCCCTTCAAGCACCCGCTTAACTATAGAGAGAGGACTTTTGTTCAAGGTTGCTGGAGTTAAAGGGGAATAACATAGAATTTAATCTGAAATCCAGCCTGAGTTTTATGGCTTTATGTGCACAGGAGGAAAAATAATCAAATTAGCAAAACTCATATTCATCTGAGTAATAATGCATCAGGAGAAATTGCAAATGTAGATGCTTTGCATAAATTCATCCTGGGCATAAATATTATTGGTTTTGAGAATTTGAGTTTTCAATTTATTGTGGAATATCTCTAATTCACACTAAGTCTAAATGATACATACAGCCTCAAATATACAGTATGACCTAGGGATATCAGCGTAATTCCTCTTTGCAATATGTAAAGAAAGCATGTTTTTTGTAGCCATGAGCAAGCTCCAGGCATAATTCTGACTGCATATTTGGCCTTATTTGTCAAGTTGGTCATTTTTAAATAGTAATTTTATATTGGCTGGTTTCTTTGCACAGACATGTTTTTTTCACGTAAATCATCCACATGCTCAAACACAACTCTGAAACCTCCAAGGCTTGTAGGAAGAAAGATGCTGGAACATTACAAAAATGTTTCCATTAACAATAAGATGGACTGAGAGGATGCCAAGGAAGAAAGAACCTCTGCTCCAAAACTGAACTAAATGCCCTCTGGGGAACATTTTTATAGCCAAATTGGACAAAGATTATCTTGGTTGGCCACAATGACAAGACAAATGCTGAAAATAATTAGGAGAAGGGGGTTTTCTTTCAAACCCAAAAACAAGCATGGTGGTGCTAACATGCTTAGGCACTGTTTAGTTTTTTTAATTAATCTCAAATCAAAAGCTAGATAGTGTGCAATCTAATGATGAAAACTAAAATTAAATTTTTGGAAATCCCTTGAACTCAATTTAATTCAATAAGTGTTTAAAAGCAGGTCTTGTCCAATCCAACCAATTTAAATGATCTCTACTAAGAAGAGCTTTGCTCTAAATAGCAAGACAATTTTACCAAAGATTTGTGGAGGTGTATGTATATATTTGAGCCTCTAGTTCTAATTTTGACTTTTATTGTTCATATAGGCCTTCTGGGAAGCTGGAATTGCTTCCCAGACTTTCTTATATTTTTTTATTTTCATCTTTTGGGTAAAAAAAACCCCAAAAAACTGAACTGTAGCCAAATCAGATCAGATTGATCTGGGAATTGTGCTTTGTTTTGACATGCTCCGTGAGAGCATTTATTGAGTTTGAGAACAAATCGATTCTTAATTTAAGGACTTTGTAAGAGTTAGAACAACAATAACTGAGTCTGGAGTATGGAGAAAGGACAGATATATTTCCCCCCGGAGTTTATTTCTCCATGTGTTGTCAAATCAGAGGAATTTAGAGTTTGAGAAAAGTTAACAAAAATCAGCATGATGAGATATTGACTTTCAGCCTGTAACTTCATTTTATGCATCAAGTGGCAAACAAGATATCATGCCGCTCATAATCCTCTGCCTCCCTGAACACACACAGGCCTCCCACAGACTCCATCTTGATATTGACGGGGAAGAAATGTCTCACATCTGGGGTCCACACACAACAACACGCACCTGAAATGGGGAGGGCTCAGCACACAATCATGCTGAGAGACACACACCTACCAAGTTCCTCAACGTCTGACATATGTCATTCCCAATCTGTTCAACAGGCCACGCAGCTCTGCCGCTGCAGCACAGAGGGTGGCAGAGGATTGAAGAAGAGGGCACAGAGGGACAGACACAGCCAGGAGTTTATGAAACCAGCAGAGAGAGCTGCTGCCGCTGGCTGCAGTGTTTTCCATATTAACTGGTGGTTTGGAACAAACACCATCTGCTCCTCAACAAAGTTAAACCCACAGTGAAAGCAGATGTCACAACCCCTGTATACATTTACCAGCAGCCAAGTTAAATGATTTAAGAGCCATAAGCTTCTTGCAGCACAAACTTACAGCCAAAGCCGAACTGACAGGCAGCTGCTGTTTGTACTGTAGGGTTTGGGAGTTTAAAACTTATCCAGGGCTCAGCAGTGTAAATAATGTAAATATATGATAATGAACTGAACAGACATTGTGAGTCAAGATTCTTTTCCACAGATTGAGAGGGAGAAGTAATGATTGAAGTTCCACCTGTAACTTTGTAAAGGTTTATGAAAGGGATAAACGGAACTGGATTGCCCTCATGTGGCTGGATGATGTAATCACACTAAAAACTTTTCTTTTTCCAGTAAACGGCTGCACTGACTGCATGGCAAATATGAGAAAAAACTCCTCCAGTGTGTCTTAAGCCAATATCTAATAGGTAATTTTAACAAATAATTAATCAATAAATGTGCCTTTCACCAGTAATAGATACAGTTTTCATAATTTCACGTTTAATAATTTTTTTGTATATAAATAATGATTTGACAAATTTGACATGTGTGTTCAAATGTGAGCTCTGTATTTGTTTTGTAAGCCAGATCTTTTTGTTTTATTAGTAATACAATTGACAAAATTAATTCATAAGTACATACATCATTTGGAATTCAAACTTTAACCCTTTTCTGCAAAAATTATGATCATTTGTGTCCTTTGTCATTTTTTTCCTTTTTTTTCATTTTCTTAAGCTATAAAAACAAAGTAGGAAAAATATTTTGTAAAAAAAAATACATATATATATATATTTTCTTTTTTTAGGTGATTAATTGTAATTTTCTCCAAATACAAAGTTGTTACTTGAAAAATACATCAGTAGTATTATTCTTTAGAGGTTATCTGATGTCACAGTATTTTTTTTACCTGCAAGAGTCGTCTACATTAGAAGGAGGGACCAAGTCGGTTGGCATGCTTTTTTTGTCTGTTGGCTATATTGGATTTGACCAAAATAATTTCTTGCATTTTCTTGCATTCAGTAGTTGATATGCATAGATGATGCATTAGTGTCCACTTTAGTGGTCTGTGTGCATTTATAACATAAAAATTCACAAGAAGCACAAGAAAATTGATTTTAGATAGATGTCCACTGTAGTGACCACTATGCATGAAAGGCTTAATAACTGATTAGGGTCATATCATAAAAGCTTATAAAGAAAAGTTCTCTATAATACTGTCAGCCATATCTGAAAGTATAAGCTGAGCTCCTTTTGGGATTTCAGGCACACACCTCAATGCAGTCGCCTTGTTTTACATCTCCAATCTGTTACAGTGGAAACTCCCCTGCTTCAATCCCACGGATGATTAACCACGATAATTAAGGTTTTTGGACGTTTTCCACAGAGGAGCAGATGTAGCAGCTGGTGACATTCATGCATTCCCAAACACGGAGGAGGGAATTACAATGATGCTCCCATTTATTTCAGCGATCACAATATCTGGTCTTGGCATTAAGACAGTCTAAAATAGATCATTTCTAGGCTTCTGTAATGCAATCAATCACAATTTTGCGTGGGGTGATTTAAACATGATCTGAATATTCAGAAATCACACATGTTTTGTTACTCATTCATAGTTTTATGAAAGAGAAACAGTGATGAAATAGCTGCAAATTTTGTCATAGCACCAAACTAAAATGAAATAGTTGCCTAAAATTTTCTTTAACCCACAGATGTGGTTGTCTTCATCAACAAACAAAAAAACAACAACAAAAAAACATTTGTATGTAAAATGTATGTTTAATGCAAAAACAACAGATTACACTACACCACCAGGCACGCTTGTTTTTTTCTTTTCTTTTTTTTTTACTGATGAAACTATAGTCTTAATTCCTTAATCCAGTTAAAGGAAATTAGAATCAGTTCCAAATTCAAGTCTTTGTTGGGAAGATGAAGATTGCACCATAATAAAATTAAAGCTTAAGGTTTAAGGGTAAGGCTGTTTATAGTAAGGAAACCTTATTTGTAGTTTTTCCATTCAAATATTTCAGTTTGCTTTTTAATTGAGTTGTACAAGATATATGTCATAGTAAAAGAAGGAAACGTTAAGTGATTTATCTCTCTCTGTCCCATTTTTATAACACTCAAAGCAGACATTTTCGCACATGTATTGAAGGAAATGTCAAAATTTCCCTTTAAATTAAATTAAATGTCATTTGAATGTTAAGCACATGAAGAATGAAATAAACAAATCCTGATGAGTCATCTTATTTTAAAACAAATAAAGTGATGACCGATTTTTTATCTAAATAAGAAAAAACAAGTAATTTATTCCAAAGACGTGGTAAACGTAATGAAATCTCAAAGGGAGTCAAAAACCTCATTTCCCAGAATGCAACCTTGAAGCGGAAATGGACTAGTGACTCCATGGAAACCACCGATTGGCGTTCAACCTAGCTAGTTGCTAGTTAGCTAGCAAGGACCGAGTGGACAATCCTGTAAACCGTTTGCATTTCATGTCTGCGGAGATGAGTCGCACGCCGGATGCGAGAGCCAGGTAAAACTCATTTATTAGGATATTTTGAATAAATGAAAGTTAATCGAACAAAATCAAGCTCAAAACCAGCAGTGATATAGCTCAGTAGTTAAGATAGCTTTAGTTATTTTGGTTTTTCTCGAACGTTTTTCTACTGACTTCTCGCTGAATTGTATTGTTAAATATCTCTATCTGCTGTCTACCTGTCTTAGTGAGTTTATTGGGTTTTTTTCTCTAAGAATCTGGAAATCCATAACGTTATATTCTCAATGTGTTTGATGCAGGGAGCTCATTTGTAGTTGTTATACATTTTCTGAACTTAAAATCTATTCTATGGCTACGGCATCCATTCTATGATATCTGTGGACCGTTAACGTTTTTCACATTTTTGTGAAATTACAAACGTAAGCCTCTATGTAGTCCATATTTTTTCACGAAGCTGAAGGAAAATTATGTTTCATGTATGTGAAAATTAACTTTATAAAGATATCTGTCACTGCAATGATTTGGGTTATTTCTCCACTATCTCTGCACATCGAAAAACCATCCTACAGATTCCTGCAGATTCTCAATTAAATACGTCTGGCCTTTGACTGGGCCATTCTAACACATGAATGCAAAGGCCAGATTTGTGGGGGCATGAACCTCTTGTCTGCTTCATTATTTAATGTTATTCTTGCCTCGACTATTTAATTGGTTTGCTTTAGCAGCTTTGAAGCCATTCCATACTTTACATGTGTAGATGATGTACTGAACAGTTTTCTACATGATGTTCAAAAGTTGGTCTATTGTTTTATAACCTGACTCTGCTCTAAAACTTCACCACCTGGGGGCTCTTTTGTTTTTATAATTTTGTTTATTAACCAATGTTCTCTAACAAAATAAAAATGTCACAAATGTGTTTGTGTGAGCTATGTTTTCATTAATTGGGCCTAACACATTCTGACTTTCAAGAGATAACCAGACGAGGAAGATCCAGGAGAACATAACCAAAGTGGAGAAACACTTTGGAGATATGTGCCAACTGTTTGCTGCCTACGCCCGCAAAACAGCCAGGCTGCGAGACAAAGCAGACCTTCTTGTCCGGGAAATTGGCGTGTACGCCGACACGGAGACGCCAGACCTAAAGAGGGGGATGAAGCAGTTTGCAGAGCACCTTGCCAAGATTCAAGACTACCGCCAAGCTGAGGTGGATTTTCAGTTACATTTCATGACATTTAAGTCACACTTAAATGACGTGTTTGACCAAATCTAACATGTAAATCACGTTATAGGTGGAAAGACTTGAGGCCAGAGTCATAGAGCCATTAAAAAGCTATGGAGCTGTGGTGAAACGTAAAAGGGTAAGGGTCATCGAGAACCCGGCTTGGGTTGATAAACACTGATGAAAGTTGAACTAAACAACATAGCTGCACAATTAAAATGTGTGAATATATTTTTAAAAAGGCCCTTGGAGGCTGCTGTACAGACAACTATAGTCCCTTTCAATGGCCTTGCATGGCTGCAAGAGGGCAGTATTGTTTCAGTGATAATGTGATGCAAACTCATTATGTACCCTCGATAGTCAGCGCCTTTCCTGTTCAATACTGAAAATTGAAAGTAAGGCTTATTGTTTGTTTGTAGCATTTAGAGTGCTTTTTTATTAGTTATTGAATGAAATTGAAACTTTCCAAAGATGCCTACCTTGTTTTAGATATTTGATGTTTCAAATATATTGATGCATATATTTAGGTAAAATAATTAGGAATCTATCACGCTTTTCACCCAATAACATCTGGAGTTTAGCACCAGCCTCCATTCGGCTCAGCCCCGTATAAGGATAGACGAAAGATCTGTGACTGGAAGAGACAAGTAAAACAAGTAAAAGCCTGTTTTACTTGTATGGTACAAGAATGAATCAATTATTACAAGCTATATTTATGACTCATGTGTGGCAGTTTAAGCACATTTTCTGGCATTGTATAAAAATAACGCTTAAACCGTGGTAATGTATGACCTTTTAAGTCTTGTTAGACCTTGATACCTGCCCATGTCTGGGGCAATCTTAGGTTAACTGACATTATGTGAGTTGCAAATGTTGCACATTTTCTGTGGCTCCCCTCATCATCAGTTTAAAGTTTTATCTGATTGAAATCATGAAATGTCTCGTGTCTATGCAGGAGGATCTGAAGGCAACACAGAGCGCCCGAGACAGAGAAGCCAAACAGATGGCTCAGCTTGAGAAGACCAGACTTAGAAACCCGTCAGACAGACAAATCATTGTATCCTTTGGTTTCTCTTTAGTTCTTGATCAAAAACACAAAGAAACATTCATGCAATAGCAGCTAATAATTATCTCAAATTCTAAGTGCTTCATCTATGAAGCACATTTTTCTTGTTTAGCATTCACCTAATAAAGTAAAATTAAAATTTTTTGTGTTTCCTTAATTAAACTTTCAGTCTCAGGTATGCTCCATGAGATCTGTCCACTTCATTACTCTCCACTGTTTCTTACAAAGTTCATTCTTTGTTCCACTTCAGTGGAAGAACATCTAAAATGCTAATTCCTTGAGAGTTTCATAGGTGTTTATTGTATTTTAGTCCTTATTATGTGGATTTTCTTGTACTCAGGCTGAAACTGAGCTTCAAAGAGCAACCATGGATGCCACACGAACCACCAAGCAGCTGGAGGAAACTATAGATGAGTTTGAGCGACAGAAGATCCAGGACATAAAGGTCCTCTATTTCATTGGTTCTTCAGGTTATTTTATTTCTATGAAGCAGTGGGGAACAGTAAACTGAATCCAGACAGTAATGACCAGTATAGTCTCCAGAGTCTGCCCACACACAGGCTCATCTTTAGCTGCCTGAAAACTATTCCTGTTTTACTACAAGCTTCCCTGCCCTGTTTCCTGTCAGTCAACACACCACTCTAATTCACTCTCACTTTTTCTGTTGATCTTCTCTGTGCCTTCCTCTCTTATAGAAAGTCTTTGGTGAATTTGTGACAGTGGAAATGTCCTTCCATGCCAAGGCTCTGGAGATCTACACTGTGGCATTCCAAAGTATCCAAAGTGTGGATGAGGAAGCAGACCTGGAGGTATGGAGATGTGCCCGTCAAACGTTAGCATACACTCATTGGCTTTTCAAGACACATTTGAGGTATTCTTTTTTTACGGTGGCATGATTGCACAATAAGCAAGCAAAACTATAGCTTGTTTTTTTCTAAGAGAAACAAAATCATCCATACAGTCTCATAAATATACATTCATTTCCACTAATCTGCTTGAATGCTACTTAGCAAGGTGCAGAGAGATGTCTGACATTTTGTAGACACCAACCAGTATTTAACTACTCTTATTATGAAAAATGATAGATTATTTTATTTGATTTCTTGCAACAGGGTCACACCACTTAAACACAGTTCATTGTTTTTAGTTTAGTGCCAATCCAGAAGCTTTATGATAGACTGATTTATTCATTCCAAAACCAGACTGAATGTGTTTGGGATCGTTGTCTATTCAAAACACACATTTTTGTCCATGTTATAATCATTTAACTGTTGGGGGGATAGAAAGAAGCCTCATGTGGTCCTTTTTTGTTATTTCATCCGCCACTGCACTGCTACCACCAGCAGCAAAACTGCAGCTCGGCATGATGCTATTACCGGCATGCTTATTATTTAGCACAGTGTTTGTAGGTTTCATAGCCTCATCTTGACTTCTCTAAAATTTCTTCACATCATTGAGGCCAACACGCTCAGTCTTTATCTCCTCGGATCATAAAACGTTTCTTAGAACATAGATGGATTGGCTGTGTGGGTAACTGCTGACTTAAGTCAATCTTAAAGGGTTTTATTGTGGAGCACAAGCTTCCCTCTTTGTTGACACCCTTTTAGTTTTCATTGAAATGAAACTCAGTGTTCTCAGTTTACGATCAGCTCAAGTTTTCGTGGTTGCTGAGTTGTTGTGGGTCATTCTAAACAATTTCATTTATCTAACCGTTTTAGTTGGTTAAGAAAAACTTTAACAAGAGCAGGTGTTGCAACCAAAAAATATCCCAATTACTTTTGCAATAAATAAAGCAACTTAACATCAAGCTTCTGCAATAGCAACTTTTATATAAGTTCTTATGGGAAAAGCTGATGAAAACATTAATTGGTTAAAAAAGTGGCTTCTTTGCAACATATAAGAAAAGCAAGCATATAAGGCTGAGCTAATGATTACACAACATTTAGAATTTCAATATACTGTCCAACTAATAAAAACATGTTTAGCATGGAAATGTGAATTTACTGCAATGTGTTTATCTTTTTTTAAGATCAATAAATCTTAATAAAGTTATTAAGATAAAAGCTACATTTAATCTAAAACAATTAGATATATTTTCTAATTTATTGAAAAACTTTATTTGAGTCTGAATATTGGAAAATTCTTGATAAATTCAAACTTGAGGATTTAGTTCTGGTTTTGAAATATCATCAACATTGAATTTGTTTTTAGAATCTCAAAAAAATTTTTCAAGTCCCTCATAACTCACTATAAATGATGTTTTCAGATAAAAATGGAGACTTTTTTACCTGACACTTACTGATCCAATCCATCGCTGTGGAAACAGTTGTGCCCACAATCAGCACTAAAATGCATCCTCATGTTCATCTCCTGTGAGATGGTTGTGGTCAGATCTCAAACAAAGAGGAACTGCGAATAATTGATTGCACAGCTCATCACTCAGTCACATGGCCACTTTTACAGACTACAGTTGTACATAATGAGGCTATTAAGCTGTCCACAGTTTTAATTGTTAATCAATATCTGATAAAGGACTGCAACAAACCAGCTTAGTAGCTCTTGGAAAATAATCCTGGGTGATGAGGTTTCTATAAACCGAAACAAACATTTCTCACTTCTATGCTATTTTAACGGACCATGGAGGTAAAAGATGTCTATGGGTGTTGACATGTTTAATGAGACTTTGGCATTCCTGCATTCACACTGATTTTTTATTACATCTGAATTTAAGCTGAAAAATTTGGTTAACATGTCTCCCTGTTGAATTCACTTTATTTTCTACAGTTATCCTCTGTATTTCATTATTAGATTGTACTTTTCACCGAATCCTAATCCAGTTTCAAATACACCCTCTGGTCTTTGTTTGATAAACCTGAAGGTTTTGTTTAATATTCCGACATATCATAGTCCACACCCTGTGGCTTAACTTTGAAGTCATCTGTGGTAAATACTGCACAATTCGATCACTCATCTCGGCCTTTCCTCCTTTGTTTATCATCTGCTGAGTGGTTCTCTCAGCTATTTTAAGAGAGAAAGGAAAAACAAAGGATCAATGATTCTCAGTGAGCAAAGTTCCTCCTACAGATGCCCTTGTGTTGTTTCCCTCCACCCGTCGCCGTCTAATCTGTGTGTTTTTGCACTGAATCATCTGCCTTCCATTCATACTGAAACAAAACTCTTTGCTGAGATGGGGCTGGTTTACAGTGATTCATTCTGCAAAACATGGGAGATTGAATCATCTGAAACATGCACAATGACAGGCATGAAGTTATTCCTGATCCAGAGTCCTGAAAACATTGGTGTGGTTAAAATCACAGCTTACTGTCAAACTGATAACCTCTGAGCTGCTTTCATTTTTTCTACTTGTCATATTGTTCAGTTGATGTTTAGGTATGCAGGCTTTTGCTTTAACAATCCCTCAGTAGTTTCTCACTGTTTTGACACAACGCCCCCTTCTGGTTTTGGCAGGTGTTCAGGAATAGTCTGCACCCCCCTGATTTCCAGTCCCGCTTAGACATAGTGCGAGCCAATTCCAAGACGTCCCTTGATCACACTGGGTCTTTTCTGAGTACGTCATTAACCTTACAGGTAAGATGAAACGTCTAAGCAAGAATTTCCCTGAAAGTCCCCTCTGTCATGGCTTGCTTGTAATCGTTTTATCTTTCATGTTTGCAATTGCGTAAGTTTTATTGTTGTGATAAAAAAAAAGAAAACCTCACCACTGTTTTAAAGAAAAAAAAACAGTGGCTTCCTCATGCCAGCATGGGCTGGTGCTTGATAAGTGAGTTGTCAGAGAAGAAGCACGGCATTTCCCCATCCATCATTCTCTTTAATTTGCACATGTCACTGCACGCTCCATATATTATCCATTTTCTCCAACATTAACAGTTTACCCAGCTCTGCTCATTTTTGTGAGTGGCTAATTCTAGATTTACTGTAGTCTCTTGCAAAACTATCCACCAATATGCTTTTTAATAAAAGCATACTCAGTGACTTTTATTGACATTTTATGTGATGAGAGCAACAGAAAGTAGTCCATAATTATGAAGTGGAAGAGAAACGGTAACCAGATTTATATTTTTTACATAGCAAATAGGAATCCACCTTTATTTGATACCCCTACAATAAAATTTATTCCAAACAATGGCTTTGAAAACATCTGTCCGTCAGTTTAGTCCTAATAAAAGGAAGTTTACAGACTTTACAGAACCTTGTAAACAAAAAGGATCACAAATAAAGCAAGAAGGTTGTGGGGAAGTTTAATCCAGGGTGGTTATAAAACAAGGTTTGAACATCTGACAGCGTACTGTTCATCTAAAAACATTTGCAAATACCAAGGTATGACTACATAACTAAACTGACAGGAGAGACATAATGAGAGAAGCAACTTGGTGGTGCAGTGTAACTGGGGGAGCTGCAGACATTCACGTCTCAGGTGGGAGAATCTGTTAACACGACAGTTATTAGTCATGCATTCCACAAGTGTATCTTTTATGGAAGAGCGGCAAGAAGAAAGTGATTACTACAAGAAAGTCATAAACGGACCAAGTTGCACTTTCCCAAATTGATGTTTAAAGATGCTCTCTACCCAGTCTCCACTCTGACTGGGCTGGAGAGATTTTTCAAAGAAAAGTAGAAACCTCTGCAAAAGCTGCAGAGAAAATACTTGCAGGTGTAATTGCTGCAAATGGTTCTGTAAAGTATTGGCTCAGAGGGAGATGAATCTTCACATTTTTATTTGTAAGAAAGAGAAAAAACCCAATGTTTTATTTTTCTCCCACCTCACAATTATGAAGAATTTGGATTTGGTCCTAATCCACAAAATCCCAATAATATATGTTAAGGCTATAATGTAAAAACCTTAGCATCAACTCCGGTGCGAGGCAGCGTGTCTGAGGGTTGGTGTTTGGAATGCTTCAGAAGCTGAATGTACGTTCAGATATTTTATCTGTCCAGAGATGATCAGATTAAAGGTTTCTGAGACACATTGCAACACACTGCTGTCACACCAGCATGCCTCAGACTTGTCATACCCCCTTCCTGTGATTAGAGTTGAATTTATCCGGGAGCAATCACTACCGCTTAGAGAGATACAGACTGATGGTGAGAAACTTGTGCTGCACAACCTGTTTTACATGATGTGTGAAACTAGAAGCAGAAGACTGGAAGTAAAATGAGATCTAATTTTGATTGTGCGGACTTTGGTGATTAGACAAGGTGATGGAACAAAAGTATTCTGGATTCAACCAAAGCACAAAGTGTGCCTGGTAAAAATCTGCAAAGTGTTTTAGTTGCGCAGTGACTTAATTTGTTGTCACAGCAACAAAGAGCTTCCAGCCGCCAGACGAGAAGAGGGGAGGAGGATGAAGAAGAGGACGAGGATGAATCTGAGGAGGACGTTGATGAGGATGAAGACGAGGACTCAGACGACGAACACTAACCTCATTACACCCTTTGTGCTTGTCAGTGGAGGAAAAAAAAGAATAACAAAATACAGATTAATTGTTTTAAAAGCAAAGTTGAGTTTCTTCCAGATGAACTTGCCCAGGCGGAAAAACATTTTCATTGTCATGTTTTGTAGAAGACATCTTTATGTTGTGCTGTTTGTTTTTCAGCAAGTCATTCTTTTGAGCTATGTTTTTTTGTATATCTCCCATTCTCTAAATGTCTATGATTGGTCCTGTTCCAATGAAGTAGTACTCTGTCTAATAAAAGCACCCCACATGCTCTCACCCAGGTTTTTGATTTCGAAAAACCCAGCAGAGCTTGATTTGTTATTTTAGAAACTGTCGGGAGTGTGAATCAGTCCAAGTGACAGTAGTTATGTGATGACAGCAGTTAAAAGTGACTCATCTCTACCACAGACATGCAAAACTGGAACAAATGGGAGTCGGAAACTTTTCACTGTTTGCTTTCGTGTGGATGAATACGGACGTATGCGTGGCATAAATCGAGCCCCTGTCCATGCATGTTGCACTTGACAAAAACCCCTCGTGTGTTCAGGATGCTGTGTGTTGAGTGTCACGGCAGAGGCTGCAACCACAGTGTCCGCTGATGGCTCCTGTCTGTCTTGGATGAGTCACTCTACACAATTTATAGTTCGCAGCTGGCCGTGTCATTCTCTTCTGCCTCCGGCGCTCTATGGCACACATGCATGTCTGTTAAAGGAATGCTAAATATATGCAAATTTGCAATCTTTAAACCCAAATTTTACCCGTACGCAATAAACACGAGGGACAGCATAACCTCGCCTAGAGCGACATTAATTATCTCACTGGCTTTGACTTAAAGGTGCGTAGGTGGTGTGTCATGAAACTTCTCTGCAACAGCACCCTAATGCATATAAAGGTTAATGTGTATGCAAACATAGTCGCACAAGCACGCACTCACGTAGCCGTTTGTCTTTACTGTGCCTATTGGTTGCAGTGAGTCATCACCTGCAGTTTGTGTGATGAGGTGAGTCAGAGAAGTTTTCCAATCGCAGATAAACCTTCCACTCCCTTATCGCGGCGAAAGAGTGACTTTTGAGAGAAACTGGGTCTGACAGGAGCGAAGAGAAAGACTTGCACGATTGGAGTGGTAAAAATAAAAAAAGAAAGAAAGAAAAGCTCTAGCCTCCTGCCTTAGCCAAGAAACTCAGAGGTGCCAGAGGAGGCAAGAGTTGGTTTATGAGTCAGAGAGTAAAAAACAAACAAGATGCAAAGGCATAGGAGGAGGAGACGAGGGTTGCAGGGACAACTTGGAGAGGTCAGTCAAAGCTCCAGGTTCTTACACTTGAGTCATAGGCCGGCAGCGTCACACCACTCCTATCAAACCCAACCCCTGCGGCACAAGTCAGCCGCTTCATGCAGAGGCCTTCATGTGCTGTGTTTTTCCCTTGAGGTCACTGGCACTGATCTTACTTTGCCAACAGCTTTTTTTTCTTTTCTGAACACCGATTTAAATGAGTACAAATTGTTCAGAACTTGTTTAAAGAGATTGCCTTGGTAAACGTTTCAAATGACATGTTTTAACCGCATTGCTGCCAAAACATCTGTTGTAGGCATTACTGATTCACATTAATTGGTTGACAGGAAAAGTGAGTGACATTGTCTGATACATATTTTTGTTTACTTTGTGTGTTTTTTCCTATTACAAATTTGAGTAAAGATCTCATGGGGTTCATCAAAAATCTAAATTTGCGTCAAATGTTCTCACTGAGAAGAGGATGCATCTATATATATATATATATATATGTTTTAAATGAGCATTTTAATTCTTTCTTTTTTCTTAGTCTTCAATTTTTTATATCTTTTAGTTTATCTTTTAGCTGAAATGTTTTTTAAGTTAATCTTCTGAAAGTATTTTTTGCTGTAAAGCCCTTTGAATTACCTTGTTGATTAATACTACTATAACCTGCCTTGTCTTATTTGCTTTGCGTGCTGTTGTGATCTTGATCTTGACATCAAACTCTTACAATTCTCACAAATGAACGTCTCAAGTGATGTTTTCTTATAGAAGCGCCTCTCTTGCTGGCGCCACCAGAGGGCGATGTTTCAGCGTTTTCCCATCCGTGGCTGCTCAGTCTGTCAGACAGAAACAAGGAGACATCGTGTTCTTTTCTCCCCACGGGCAGCAGCAGTACGCGAGATTCACCTCAAACCGACCTGTTTTTGAAGTCTGGCTTTTAATCAGCATGCAAAATTTTCAAGATGTGGTTTGTTTTTATGCGAGAAAATAAAACTACTTCATGCCTCAAATGTTTTAAGTGCAAAATTGTTTTGCATTTAAAGAGAAAAAGAGGTTACATTTTGATCAGTTCTTGACATCAGCTGCTTATCTGCTAGTCTAACTGAAACAGATGATTCATTCTTTACAGCTGACATAGATGGATGATTTTAGCACAACCCTCTTCATATTTCTCTTATCCTTCCACATTCCCAAATCAGTTCGTATAGAAGCCTAATTCAGAAGTTAGTTTTGGTATCTAAGGGATACAACTCATACTGGCCCCCATCCTATAGATCTGGCAAACAAAAAGGAAAGGATTCCCTTTGCTCATTTTCTGACTCATCTGCAATCACCCACATTACTGGCTGTGCAACTTTATGAAAGAAGGAAATCTTTTTTCACTTAGAAAAAAGATTTCCTTCTTTTTTTGATATATTTGACATTATACATATTTTGATATTATTTGACATTATACATATTTATGTATATACGTATATATTTACGTGTGTGTATGTGTGAATGAGTGCCACAAAGTACAGTTGTTTGCAATATTAAACAGTGTTGTGCCGCCAGCTCTTATAAAATCGACCAGCAGCATAGCTGGAGTGTGATTCACACACTGACTCACTGGCAACGCTGCTATAGCGTGTGTATATGTGTGTGAGAGAGAGAGAGAGAGAGAGTGTGTCACAAGCTACACACAGTCTCTGTCAGACCTGTCTTGTTCTGGTGGTGTTCTAGGAACCTCTAACCGCACCACATTCCCTGGAGTTTGCACCCGCAGACAAGGTTAGGAGCTTACAGGAGCAAGAGTATATCCTTCTTTACCTGTGGACATCAAACCTTGTAATCCAGTGAGCAATTTATCCCTTTCTCCTGCTGCATGAAATTCTCCCTAAAGCTATAAAACCCGTTTACAACTTGGGATATAAATTCAACTTGTCAAGTTTTGGACATGTTTAATATATTTAATTTTCTGTTTTATTGAAAAATAAAATATTCAGAATGATCAATTTTCTTGTTTTAGTTTTACACTGAGAAAAAAAGAAGAAGATAGGGGCCATTTTCCACTTTTAGATTTAAAAGTGGAAAATGATGGGGTAAACAGCTACTAATCCAAAAATAAAGCACATAATTTGCAGCCTAATTAGATAAAAATGTTTTGAAAAGGCACTGAAGACATTTAAAAAATTAGTGCAATTTTTATAATCTATTCTCCCCCAATTTTAGCCAAAGCATCAAGCTGCTGCTTAGTGTCTTAGTGATATGTTTATAGCTGCAGCCTGTTCTCCTTTTCTTTGATTTATGGACCAACATGAATATGGTGTACCTGTTGTCAAGGGCAGTAAGTCAAAACAGTTATTGTAAAGTATCTTTGGTGAATTCCAGGATCAATGGAACAAGAGTAAATCATGAGACGCATGTGCTTTAAACAAGGGTGCTGTATTGTAAATCTGTCCCAGTATGTCAACTATATGCACTGCAACTATATATCATTTGATGTAGATATGGGAGAGAGTGACTTATTTACTTCCACATACCTAATAGCCATGTCTGTCCCTGTTCAGCATAAATCACAATTTGCAAAAGGCAATTGAAAATCACCATGTATCTGCATGGGAACATTTACTTACATTTTGGTTTGCTAAACCCATTTCTATTAACTTTGCATAATCCACTATATAGAAAAGTAACTTAAAAAAAGGTTCACAGTTCTCATTCTAAATTTGATGCCAGGAGTGCATTTTAGCCTGAAAGTGATATAATGCTAAAACCCTTCCACATTAACTGCATCTTCCAAGTCAGTGGTTTAACTGAGAACATCAGTGATGTGCCTGGGGATGAAAACAGCATCCATGAGTCATCTTACAGGAGTGAGGATGAAGAGGATTTAACCGCTCTGTTAAACAATGTATTGGGTAATAATTCTAAAGCTCTTCTGAGGTCACTTTCTCATACAAGTTTGACCAACTCCTGTGAGTCTGACGGATGTTAAAAATACGTGATTTTTTAGGTAAAATGTCTCAAATGTCATTACTGCTTCACTAGATTGTCTTGACCAAGAGTATTGGTTAATGGTACTTCCATGCTGCTGACAGGACAGTCCACAGAAAAGCCTTAAGAACTTTATATCATTGGTTTTGCTTCAATCTTATACGATTTTTGTGCCATTATTGAAAGAACATTGTTTCTGAGCATCTTTTGCTTTCACTTGTGAAAGAACTTTATGGATGTTCATTTGGAATAATGTTTATAAAGTTTATCAAGTGAATAGCTACTGATATTTACACACACTAGGGACAAGGGTGTACAGAAAATGGATGGATGATATTTGCACAAATCATGTTCCTTTGCTAAAACTATTTCATTTTATGTCACATTCAGTTGATAAGAAAAACTGTGGAAATGAGATAACTCCATAATACACAATCAACTCCCTGTTACCAAGACTTTTGAATTTTTATTTATAAGAGATCCCCTTTTCACCACAAAGTGAATTCAGTAATTTTCTAACTTGCTTGGTGCTTCAGTTTCCTTTGATTTAGTTAAACCTGAACTCCAACTGTTTCTAGGTTTCAAGCAGAGTTACAACCACATAACATATGTAGGGCACCTTTAGTTAGGCTGGGTGTTAAATGCAAAAGTTAATTACTTGAATAAAAAAAAAATCAGTTTTATTAATACAGAGTGATACCGTGATATTAGGAGTGGAGATAACATAGCCAAAACTAAAATTAACTACTAATGAAAATTGTTAGACTAAGTTGCAGCTGGTGACTCTCTAATGCCCTGGTATGCAGCAATATGGGCAACATGGTATTTGTTTTTAAATGTATTGTATACATCTCAGTATTTTTAATGCTGAGCCTGATCAATGCAGGTCTAAACCAGGTGGAAAAATAGAGAAAGAAATTAGTTTTGGCTGCAGACACACTAACTTCACAACCACAAACTCCAAATAACTGTGTTTCTATGCAGCTGTGCCGCACTCTCAGTTTCTTGGGTATGTAACCCTTAATGAGGATGTGCAACTCAGTTGAATGTGAATGCAAAGTCATGATGTGGAAAAAAACTTCAGCCCTTGCTCTTGCACAAGAATGACACCATCCACCTTTCACATTTTAACAACTTCAAAACTGTGTTTCCTGTTAATGCTGTTGCCACACACTGTGACTGTCATCTTCACCGGGATGAAAAAGATATCAGGCTGAGCTGAAGACAAGATGTCACATGAAAACTTGCTGAAAGAATCTTGGGTCAATATCTGAATTTGAACAAATTAAAGAACATCTCAAAAAACTACTTCGTTCATTATTCTGGCTCTTCGCAAGTGGAAAAGAAATGTGTGCTACAAATTGATCTAAACATCAATGTAATATGACATCAGGCACTGTAAAAAGAAGGCTAAATACCTCTTAATTCAGTGTATGTTTATGTAATTTCAGCTGTATGCAGGAGTTTATTGTCGTAATTCAGCGAAACTGTCCAAGTGCGTGGAAAATTTTGCAAGGTACTGTATCCACAACTTCTTCATGGCTGGGATGAACCTGACAAACTATTTTCTGAGGTGATTCATCTTGTAGACTCAACGGATCTGTCTGAAGTCTTTTACCGATTAACATGAAACATATCAAAACACTGAAAGGGAGGCAGCTACCGCAGCTTGCCATTTTTTTAAACCACAAACCCTTAAACTGACACAGCTTTTAAATGAAAGTGTTGCGCAAACACCCCAGAGAGAACATTCACCAAAGGTTTTGAGAACATGTGCTTTCACCTCGACACACACACACACACACACACAGAGCGTAGAACTGGCCGTGGGACAGCCTGGGAACAACTAGTCCACTAATGATGTCTATCCCGTGAGGATTTAGCACTGCACTGAGGAATGCAGGCCCTCTCCTCTCATGAGTGATCTGCCCTGTCACACACAGAGACACAAACATGCATGGAGCCACTTCACCATCTCAGACCTACACTCTTACAGACGAATGATAGGAGGCATCTGAGAATAGGGAGCTCGTAATGTAGCAGGCATTGCATTTGAAGCAAACATAACAAGCGCACTGAGGAATTTGGCACTAATCTGAGATGAGAATGAATATGGGCAGGAAGATGAGGGGGGGATTGGCCAAAAAAAGAAAAACAGGACCAGAAGGAATAAATAAACAAGGGGACTGAGGAGTCAGGGTAAGAAGGAGGGACTGAAACGCTGCGGTGAGGATATTTATGTCAGAGTATTATTTGCACGTAAAGTTTGTTCGTGTGATCTGAATGTGAGAGGCATCTTGAAGGGGTGCAGCAGCACAGATCTGGTGTCTGAAGCAGCCAGACCACCATCACTGCCTCCTGCTAACTGCTAGACGTCGTGACTGTCCAACTCTGGCAGAACAGTCACTGAGCAAAAAGCACTCTGATTTTGACTTGACTCTGGCTCAAAACAGATCTGCAACGTTTTTCTTAAAGTCTGGTAAAACTCTTGATGCGTTTCATGTCTTCTGGGTGCCAACAATCAGTATTTCTATCATTTTTTTATCATTTATTTCCCTGGGTTTCCTAAAAGTCTCTTCTTCAGAGATTTTTGGACCAATTTCACTAATCAGCAAACGTGAAACTCAATTAGTAGTTCCGTGATTCATTCTAAGCTGCAATTTTCTCATCAATTATTGGGTTTGAATGTATAAAATATATTTTAATATGGTCAATATTGCAGTTTGCATCATATTAGAGTGAGAATATTTCAAAAGCACAAATGCTTGTAAGCATTTGCTACAAGTTATCCAAAATGTGTGGCTGATAACTATTGATCTCAATAGCAGCTCATTTCCAAAAGATTAGTGAAGATTTAATGAATTCTGGCCAGTCGAGTCCTGGGCTGCTTTCATTGCTTTTGTTGCTGCTAATGTCTCCAAAAATGAGTGCAGTGTTCTCAGATGTTGTTCAACCATATTGGGACGGGAGTACAGAACACAGATAAACACGTTTTTAATCATCAGGAAGTTTAAAACTTTTAAAATAATAATAATTATAATTACAAAGTAACTCGCTCAAAGAAACTCAAAACATTTGAGTTTCTTTGAGCGAAACTCAAAGAAACTGTCAGCAGACCCATGAGCTTATACATGTTTGCATTCTCTTGTTGGATGAATTTTGTTTCAACCTTTACAACCAGATAACAAAACTAATGATTTTTTTTCTTTGTTAAACTGGGCTAACAGCTACAAATTAAAGTTAAGATGCTTTAAATCCTTTAGTCTAGAGGTAAGAAACCTAAATAATTCAAACAAACACTCTGTGATACTTTAAAAAAATAAAAAAAAATACGTCTTGAGCTGCAAAAGTGCATACCCTTTAAAAATGCATACTCAGTAAAGATAACTAAAAAGTATTTCTGTTTCAGTTTTGAAAAAATTAATCTTACAAAGGACAAGAAAACCTCTGTTGTTTATAGAATGAAGCTGAGTAAAATGTGGATAGATAAGTACCCACTAAAAATATGAAGCACACAGTCTAAAACAATCTTAAATTGCTCCTAAACACCTGTCCTTCTCCTTACACTTATTGTATAAAATCATACAGAAAAAATGCAAAAACAATAGTTTTTTATTACTTGATAATAAAGATTTTGAACTGATTTTGTAGGTGCAAAGAGCCACATGAGGCTGTTTACGACAGGTCACACACCTCTGTGTCAGAGTCATCAAACCAATGCATCTTAAATCAAGTTTATAGTTTGTTCTGTCCGTAGCAGAGCTTTTGTTGGTGTTAATTGTTACAAGCATTATGTAATATGATCTGCTTGCCAACATTCCCTTTTAAGATGACAACATGTCACTACAGAGGGGCCGTCTTCTGAAATAAACACTGGGCCTCTGGTAATCGTCCCAAAGCCGGCCATGTGCAGTACCGTGTCGCAGCCGTCATGCATGCCGAATGCCTTCCGCTTCTTTGTTTTGGAAAATGTGGCAGGGGTTGCCATGGAGCTTGTGTTTGATCTTCTGTAATTAAACAATCTCGCTGATTGCACAACGTTTCTCCCTGGTTCATCTCCGTCAGCCTGCAGCCGTGGACATCTCATCAAACGGCACATTAATCAGCCTCCATCCAGTCGCCTCCCTGCCATGATTTGTCCTTACATGGCCTAAGGTGAGTGAGAGGGTGAAGGAAAGCAGAGGGGAGGCAGAGAGATAAGGATCATCTCATGATTCAATAAAGCTTATGTTTGCTAAGTGAGTTGGATTTACTTTTTAAAGCTCAATGGAACTGACAAGTTTAAAACCCCAAGTTGTTGGTCTTGACTAAGAGGAAATACATTTGGTTCAACACCAAATTCTATGTGATTCTATGTAGTATTCTTTGAAAAACATTTTATATTCAGATCTATTTTTTTTTCATGCACCTTATTTAATAAAAATTGACCGTCAGTCCCGGTTTTGCCTCAAATCATCTTTTCCAATAATGCACTTTAACTTGCAATGCAGCACATCTAAACTGCTTGAAGCATATTAGCTCAGTTTATTTTGTCTATTACATTTGTTTGACAGTGACTTATGTACGAGAGCATAAATAGAGAAGTACGAAAAGATGCACCAGACTTTAGTTCATAGAGCTAAATTACATCTGCAGTCCCTCCCACACACAACCTGTAACTGAAACATAAAATCACCAGGCACTAAAGGGATTCTTGGGACAGAGGAGAGAATAACTCCTAGAATCAAAGTGGGCGCAGTATGAGAAAAATATAAAGAAAAACTGTAATAATGTGGGGAGCTGAACAATGTAGATAATTGTTTTGATCTAAAATGTTGCAGGTGGGGCTGCCCAGTGGCGCAGTTGGTAGAGCTGTTGCCTTGCAGCAAGAAGGTTCTCGGTTCGATTCCCAGCTCCGGTCTTTCTGCATGGAGTTTGCATGTTCTCCCTGTGCATGCGTGGGTTCTCTCCAGGTACTTCAGCTTCTTCCCACAGTCCAAAAACATGACTATCAGGTTAATTGGCTTCTCTAAATTGTCCCTAGGTGTGGGTGTGTGTGTGTGCATGGTTGTTTCTCTTGTGTGTCTCTGTGTTGCCCTGCGACAAACTGGTGACAGACTGGCTGTACCCCGCCTCTCGCCCGAAACGATAGCTAGAGATAGCCACCAGCAACCCTCCCGACCACAGTAAGGGACAAGGGTGTAGGAAAATGGATGGATGGATGTTGCGGGTGCTTTGAGATCATCTGGAGCATAAAAATATTCAGTGTATTTACTTTCAATGATTTGCTATCTTTGCATTCAGGTAACACAATAGGTAACTGCATAATAACCAATATATGGCAGAAAAAGTCAGGATAATTTATCAAGTTAATAATGAATAACTTATTAAATAACAATTGAATTACTTCACTTCTGCAAAATGTGCCATAGTTAAATTCACCTCAAGTATTTATCCTTATGTTGCAACTCTTAAAAATATTGTATCATCAACTTCTTTTAAAGATGATCCTGTATGCAAATCTTCAGAAGTATTCACATACACTAACTGCACGAACTTCACTAACTGCACTGTCACTGACCCTTAATGTGATGCAAAAAAACTGGGATACTTAGAGTAGACCTTACAGATTCATTTAATCAATAACTTGTTGGGTGGCCTATTTCTCTCACAGGATTTGGCAACACCTCACCCCATCTCTGAAGCCAACCTACAAAATAAAGTCATTTCAACAGCTGGCATCCAGGATGTTCATTTATTAGATATTTGATTGTTTTTGCCTCAACAAATGTGAATAATTCCCTTTGTGTGAAAGGATTCCTTCTGCATTCAGAATTTCTGCCTGAAGATGTTACTCTAATTTCACTTACTTTATAGTGGCCTTACCACTCTACATATTTGACCTCTGACCCTAACTTTTTCAGCCATTGTGTCTCAGATCCTGGGATAATGTTAATTTGCTCAGGTTTACAACCAACAAGGTGACAACGATGGGCTCAGCCTACCCACGTAATTTATCCTAAAGATAATAAACATCATTCATGGCCGCAAGGTGAAGTTCTGAAATCAAAAGAACAAGTCCGGAGTCCAAAGAAACACCAGAGCTCAAAAAGCAAGTTTTGTCAGGTGGTGTAATTTTGAACAAATAAATAAAGCACAGATCAGTTGCCAAATGCCTTTTCAGACGTCACCCAAAACCATGTGCACATGGAAGTTCGCTTCGTTACCAAACATGTTGCTCCGTGTGTGAGATGCTGCCTAAAAGGAAGCATCAGTGAGGTTTGTGCAGAACATTGCTGAAAAACCTCTGGCAAAATGTGAATTGTTATATTATTTTCCACTTTGTTGAACCTTAAAATAAGTAAAAGTAAAGGTAGGTGGCAAATAAAAACCCTGCTCCTGGGTTGTGGAATGATCTCTATCTGTTTCGCTTTCTCTATATCTGCCTTTATTCTCCAGTGAGTGTGAACTATGAACCGGATCAGACTATTACAACCCGGGGCTTTCCACTGAAGGTATTCCCACAACTTTTGGACTTATTTTTTTTTTCAACTTGGTGATGCAATAGCCCAACGGTTAGATTTGTATCCAAACAAAAATGAATAACATTACATGCAATCTAGCTGCTGAACTTCAAGGTTCTTTCCCCCCATTTGTTGCTTATAAATCACATTTACATCATCTGAAGCTGCAAGGCAGATTAGACCACCCCTGATAACGATATTTACAGATTTATACAAGTTAGGCAATTTCACAACATTTTTACAGGCCAGTAAGCAGAGATTTCCTATAAATCTGAGATTTCTTTTGTTTTATGGATTAATAAAATGATTGGAAACAGTGTGTGAGAAAGCTGATGTAAAACTAATTTGAAGGGCTGTTAAACTGTACAGAGTGGAAAACAAAACAACAACTCAGTGCAGAAGATCATCTCTGCTTGCATTTTGAAACTGTGCTCGCTGCAGTTTGTCGTGAGTCTAGAAGCAGCTGTGTGAAGTTGTGAAGAGCTGGAAAGTTGTGCAACTGTGACCCATTTGCCCAAAGCAAATAGCAACATTCTAAAAAAAGGTCTTCATACAGTTTTTCCCCTCTCACTGTTTTCTGCCAGGCTTATTTGACGTTAATAAACAGGGTGTGCTGGATTTTTCTCTTCCGTTTGAGGCTCTGCTGCCACACATTGTAAGGAGTTACTTCTTTACAACCACCTCCCCGAAAAAGGGCATGCATATGAATCATGTGCTTTTTTAGTGGTGTTTTAATCATAGTCTACAATGACAAGCAACTCATAGTTCTTTTAATATTTGAAAGGTCATCTGGTTTCCAAAAAATGCCTTGGAAATAGGAGCTGACTTATCCTGTGAGAGCCTGTAAGCATTCCTGCATAAACACAACCTCTGGAACCTGTGGGTGGTTTTTCAGATGCTAAACTGCAAGCAGCTTAAAAGGCAATTTTATGAAATATTTAATGTCTAAAGATGTACGTAGCTACATATTTAATAAATTATAACATGCTCCGATGAGCAAGTAATTTATTAAAAGTCATTTTTAGATTAAAAGTAATTTTTAATATAATTACCTTTAAGCAGTTATCAAACATGCTTTTCATTAAGCCCACATTTCTGTATTAAAAATGTTTTTATTGGTCTGATGCAAAATTCTAGCTTTAAATGTCACGTTTTCATAAGCTGCAAGTGAATGCTTAAAAACTGCAAGTAATCTGTCATGTGTTTCACTTGGTGAATTGTGTTTTTACTGAAATAAGCACACTTTCTAATAACATTAATTGTATTGAATGCGTCTTTAGAAAGTGAACAAAGAGACTTTAAAAATGAAAAGCTGAAAGGTGTGGCATGAATTTGTATTTACCCCCTCATCCCCTCCAGGTCAGATACTTTGTAGAATTACAGCTGTAAGTCTCTTATGTCTCTACCAGCTTTGTAAACCTGGAAACAGGAATTTAGACCCATTCTTCTTTACATAAAAGCTCAAACTCACTCTGATTGGACAAAATTGGACCCATTGCCCTGATTCAACTCATTTGCACCTTCCTGTTATATTTGAACCACTTCCCCATCCCTGTTAAAGTACAACACCTCTGTGATCCCGTTAACGGACACACCATCTTTGCAGTATTATTTCATTTTGTAAACACTTCTGCAAGAAAATCACCAAATATACAAGTCGAGCATTTGTTTATTTTAACCTGCAGTAAAACTTGACTGATCTCTGCACACAGGAAAAGGGAACACCTGTGGTGCAAGATAAATATGACGGGTTGATGAAACAGATGTTTCAGTCACAAGGTAACCCTGTCAGCAATGAGCTATGCAGCACTGTTTGTGAACACAAGCCTGTGAGATCATGAGGGGTAATATCCTCTGTGCCTTCCTGGTAAATCTCTGTTTACTGACAGGACATTAGCCTGAGGGGTTTTAACAGACAGCTCAGGCCAGTCGAGTTGTGTGTGGGGGGGTGTGTGTGTGTGTGTGTATGCGAGGCCAGGGGAACGCCAACCGAGTTTTGATTTTAGATCACTTTATTTCCTCTTACTCTGTGAGAATGAGGTCACTAAAGACCAGTTTCTTTGTAAGCATGTACCTACTTCCTGTTGCGATGTGTACTACCCTCTAAGTCAGTGATCACTACAAAGATTGCTTTGGGTCATGTTAAGATTTTCTCCATAATGACAGTTAATATATATATATGAGATAAATATTACAAATTAGAATGAGAATTATAGAAGCTGCGTAATGTAAAATCAATGAAAGATTGTCTTTGGCCCTGGTTTTCATGCAATAAGTCTTTCAAATTCATTTTTAATTTTTACCCAGGATGCTGAAGAATAACAAAGAGCATTTTGCTCTAAAGCATTTTGATCTTAATTAGTGAACTGAAGGAGTCTCCAATTTTCAAAATCTATGGTGTACTTCAATATCTTTTTAGGTCAGCAGTTCTCTGCATTGTTTTATATGCGACTAATGTTGTTTGCAGCACAAGCACACCAACTTGTTTGTATTGCACTTTCCTGCATGCACCTTGTGTAAGGAAACAAAATAATCATCTCTTCGGTGGTTCTTGCTTGCCTGGTCAAATATTGTTTATTTTTCAAATGTCCTTTAACCACCACACTTTCACCTATTTGTCCAAGAGTATTTTTTACAATATAGTACTTAATGTTTTAAATTAATCTTACAATGGAGACCCCATAGTTTAAGGAGCTCAAGCTGTCTTTTTGAAATATTCATGTGGATTAGAGAACATTATTTCCACCTCAGCCATTCCAATGCTGACCTGTTTGCTCTCATAAGCCACCTGTCCATACAAAATTAAAATTAAGTGTGTAGTGTCTCTTGGTTTGGCTTTCTTAATGATGTTTTTTTTCTCTTGTTTGATTGCAGTGACATTTTCTGGGGAAATGTATCCAGGGTTCGTTCTCATTTGCACTGAAGTTGGGAACTTTCCAGAAAGTCAATGTCAGTCAGATTTATCAATTCCTAAGCTAATTTTTACACATGCCTGTGATCAGTGTCCTCTCTGAATACCTAGTATTGCTTTTAACATGCCACTGAGGTGAAGTTGATTCTTTTTGAAGTAGTCCTCTGTTCCACCATTTGTAGTTCATCACCCCACTGCTGTTATCATGTTTGGCATTTGGTTGCGCTCTTAGTTTTACCCTGACTCCTTGAAGTAAACTTTATTTTAAAAAAACTAATGGTCATACAGCAAAGTGTAGCTTTTCTGCTTTACAGAAGGACAGAAATAAAAGCGCTGGACACACAAACCAAAAACAACAGAGGATTAAAAGTGAGGGATACGTCAATCAATGGGAGGAGAAGGAGCTCAATCTATGCACATACGATCTGTTTCATATTATACTGTCACGACATGTTGCAACAAATATGTAAAAAACATATTTTGCAAAAGTTACATACTGCAGCTTTAATGGGTCAGATGGTTGGAACGTCACAATTTGATCCTCCAACATGACAAGAATCCCCGACATATTTCAAAGCTTTATTTTGGAATCATAAAGCAAGCTGGTATTAATCTTAATTAATTATAAAATATAATTAAATGTATGATTTTGATATCCATACTGTAAATCTTTACCTTTTTGGGATGTTTACTTTGTACATCTCCATCTGTTCTGCTTGAATGCCAGTTTAATTAAATTAGAGTTCAATTTCTCCTCATTTCTTTGAAGGAAGCTACTATTTATTGACTAATTTAAGTTCTAAGGTTTGGTTCTGGTGGAAAAAGTATGTGTACATTTAGAATTTGACCTTAATCTAATTCTGTGAAATCTTTGTGTGTCTTTATGGTTGTTTACAAGGGGCCTATTTCTTGGCTCTGTGAAATGATAATTACAAGTTGCTTGTCTAAGCTCAGGGTTGCGCGCCACATTTTCAATTATTCAACGCATGATGCAAAATGTCTTGTATATAACCCGCTCCAGCAGTGAATCCCGAGGTCACATTATAATTGGCTGAAGCAACAGCTCCAATACTCTCATATTCCCAATAATGATGGGTTTCCGAGCAAAGCGAATTCCTAAACCACCCGTTTGTCACTTGACTCATCGTGCCCTGTTCAGTCCTTTGTCTGTTGGCCCCATGCAAGGCAGAACCAACACACAGTGGAGCCTTTGAAATGAACAAAATTGAAATGTAAAAATGTTCTCTTTTTTGTCTTTTTGATTAATGCCCCAGACCACACAGAGTGTGGAGGAGTGTTGGCATTTTCTTTTTTTTTCCAATAATAAGCATGTTTCAGGTTGAAACAGGCCATTTTTCATACATATTCATGTCAGAGTGTCTGTGAAAACACAGGCATGTCTGAATCATCATAGCACTCTTCACAAAGTAGCTGTGTACAGACGTCGCTTAAAGGGTACACTGTTTACCTCTGAACATGAAAACAAAATTACTGAAAATTTTATTCATCATTGGCTTTTCTTTTTCCAAGGCTTCATTGCACAGCAGTGCAAATTTCTTTGAGTTTTACAAGTAGCAAATAAATTTATTAGAAAAGTTGCAAAGAATGAAGCTGGTAGTGATTCCAAAAGACATGAGAGTGGAGTGGAGGTTCACCTTACATCAGGAAAGTTACCTTAACTTTACAATGAAAATGTTTAAATCAAAGCATATCTCTGTGTGGGAATGGCCCAGTCAAAGTCCAGATCTAAATCAAGTCGAGAATGTATGAAAGATCTGACTAAGGTAGCTTCAACAGAAAATTCAGTCTGATTTTACAAAGCTGGATGAGGAATATCCTCAAAGATGCCTAGACAAAGTATTGACTCAGAGGTCTGAATACAAATGGATTATTTTTCAAATATTTATAAAAAAAACTTTGCTTTTATTTCACATTTATTTATTACTCTATGTTTGTTTGTCACCTAAAATTCCTAGAGAATACATTAAAGTTTGTGGATTTTGTGTTTAGTTTAGTAACATGTAAACCTTTTTGGGCAACTCAAGCCTGCATTTGGTGTGGAATGCTGTCCTGTATACAAGAGAAGCCGTGGACAGAGACAAGCATATTAAATAAACACTGCATCACAATAACAAGAGATAATTTGAGCTCCCCCAAGCTGAATTTCAGCTCCTCAGCTCCTGAGAGAGTTAGCCATCAAATCTGAAGAAGTAGAAACTGTTATTTAACTTTCACAAAACACAAAAAAAAACTTTCATTTTGTAATTTGGGAGAAAGCAATGAGGTATGCAAAGAAGATGGAAATCTGTTGTTTCTAAGACAATTTTAAACCAAAACTATTGTTAATAATGTGATTGAGTACTTAGGAATGGGGCTACTTTATAATCCTTCACCAAATACCCTGCCAGTTTCTTATGCATGTAACGAAAGCTTAAAAACAAGACATTTTTGCTTTAATAACAGAACATCAGGTTTAGCTCTGGGACATATTTTAAATTCAAATAGAGTTAGTGGAGAAAGAGAGATAAACCCAGTAGAGTTTGTATTTGTAGGTGGTTTGTCTTCATTACAGCCCCCAAAAATGTGATATATGGACTCTATTAGTCTTAGGCTACATGCACATAAGAGTTGGTTTCACTCTTTGTGTGGGGCAAGATAACAGTATTGTTATTGTGCAAACTAAAATAAGAAAACACTGAAAATCATATGTAGCTTTTATTTAATCATTGTTAAAATGTTGTGATTATTTATAGGATTATGTTTGTGTCAGTCAAAGTACATAGTTCACATGTTGGGGAAGTTTGAATAATCCACAGAAATTACAGCATGTTTTGACGGTTCCTTCCTAACCACAGAGGAGGAACTACAACCAGTGAAAATGTGTTGGACCAGTTGAGGTAGAAGCAGCTGAAATACCAGCATTTTCCACAATATGGTGGAAACTGAAATAAAATACCTGCGACAGACTGGCGACCTGTCCAGGTGACCCCGCCTCTCACCTGAAACGTTCCCTGGAAATTGGCAACATCAACCTTCCCAATCCCACTAAGGGACAAGGGTGTTAGAAAATGGATGGATGGATGGATGGATGGATGGATGGATGGATGGATGGATGGATGGATGGATGGATGGATGGATGGATGGATGGATGGATGGATGGATGGATGGATGAAATAAAATACATTTATTTTGAGTTTGAAGACCTATTGATTGGTGAAGGGAAACTGGAAAGAAAATATTTGCTTGTTCCTTGTGATTGTAAAAGGCTAATCTGCTACTTTTATAATATATGAGGTATTTCAGGTTAGACATTGTTGTCATATTGATTTTAACAATGGTCTCGCCTCACCACAAGAAAGTCCCATGCTTTCTTTCCTGCCCTTCCTGTGTGAAATTTCTTTTGTCACATTCAATCTTCTACGGTTGGCTGCATTTTTTTCTTGTCAATCTCACAAACAAATACTGGGTTACATCAAGTCTGATGTTGGTTTCTTTGACTCACAACATACAATTAAAACTGGGATTCCTCCCTAAAGATAGGATGTGCTGGATGCAGCGTCTCCTGCATTTATTGGCATCGCTCAAAATAATTTTATTATTTTAGAAGCATGTAAAAAGTCCAAACATGAAGAAATTCACAAAATGGTTGAGCTGTTAAAAAATATTTATGTGATAATTAAATTAAACTTGAAAATCTGTATAAGGAAATATGATGTTGTTAATTAAATTCAATAAATAGATAATACATGTAAAAATATAATTTACGATGTCAAATTGTCCAAATATGTTAAATTAATGTAAACCAATTTCATAATTATTTGAATATTTCTTATTAATAGCCTTGAACTATGGCAGTGATATCAAAATATAATCTATCCCTCTACAAAAAGAAAACATACTATATATGTACTGTGTTTAGATCTTTTTAAGTCATAAAATGATTGAAGGAGGATCAGCTGATCTCGTAAACCTTTCTATATAGTTAGAACAATATTGGAAAAGGTGACAAAAAATTCTGGATAATGACTCCATTTTATCTTTCCACTATATACAGTCAGCAGGATGGGACTTTAGCTTCAGGCTATCATTAGATCTTTTCAAGATTTAACTTACTTCAGGCATCACCTAATTCTGGTTTGTGTGGGTTTCCAAATAATCTAATTCTTCTAAACGTACGAGTGTGATTTGACGTATTACTTCTTAGATGCGATATTAACAGTTAGTCATTTTCCTTGCATCCGATCAATCATTAACTGATGTAAACACCCTGTGAGAATAACACTTTTCCAAGGGGAAGAGAGCAGACAGATGAGAACCAGAAGGGAGCGGAGAGACAGATGGAGTGAGGAAGAAGGAGAGTCAGGACAGAATATCCTGACGGAGGAGTGTGCAGGGATTTGATGAGTATCCTGCTCCCTGTGTCAGAGGATTTGTTTGGGCTGGACAGGATACAATGAACTACATCTGGACAGAGTCTCTCCTGTTAGAATTTTGAAGGCTTTCTACGTGGCAAATTATTTTGTAAAACCTCAATATGCTAAGGCAAGTTTTTAAATTGTTGGAATTTAAAGTTTATAATGAATGTTAACACTTTGGACAGACTCCTCATCTTTAAACAGACAAAGACTAGGACTATGAGCATGACTCAAGTATTCACACTCATTCCAGTCATGCTGCAGTGACAATTTTTCTATTACCAAGCTATTAAAAATAAAGATGCAGTTTTTAATACTCACAGTTTAATGATAAACTGATAAAACCAAGAAGAACAAATGTTAGTCAGGGCTGGTAGTAAATTAGTCAATTTCTTAGTAATGGCAGCAGATGTGTGACACATGTCACATGTCAGGAATGTTACATGTCTAGCAGACGGTGTTTGTGTTTTCTTCTGTTTCTCCTCAAGTTCAGAAAGCAGGCTGGTGCCAATGTGAAGCTCTGATTGGATGGGTAACTTGAAACGACCAACCAGGACTCAGGACCGCCTTGTAGAGGAAACTGGCCTGAGAAAACTTTCCAACATGGTCAGAATTGTAAGTGTTTCTGCCCAGAGCGCAGAATAATTTATCGGTCTGTCAAGGGTTGTGTTTTGGCATTTGAGTTGAGCAAAGTATGAGGTGTCAAGTAGTTTTTGAGTTATATTTTAACTTAATACATAATTGTTTCTTTGGCTGAATGGGAAATAGTTTTTGGACTTTTTAGATGTGCAAAACATTTTTCAGAAGTAATGGTTTGTTTGCCAATACATTTGAAAGGTCAATCAGTTCACTTCAGTTTACGAATAAGGTGAACAGGGAAGTCAGAATCAAGTTTCAGGTTAAAACATTTAGGTTGCCTATATATGGTTAGATGTAATTTTTTTGTGTGAGCGGTGTTATGATGCCTAGAAGTGAAATCAGTCTCGCCTTAACTTGTTTTTTTTATCTAAATCAGTAAACATACCTTGTCTTGATGGATCATTTTAAAGTCACAAAACATTGTTTTCCTTGTCTTTTTCCTTTTGTTTTTGTGGGACTTAACTTAAAGGTCTTCAGAAACTATTTTATCATTCATATTATACTGAGTTGCTCTCTCTCTGTTTCTCTCTCTTAGTTTTGTATCAGGACATGTTTTCAGAAGTACAACACCACATACCAGGTTTCAGTTTTGTGACCGTAACACCTGCCATGTAATGTTCATTACCTCTTTGTCAGTATTTATAGTTTTCAGATTATCCTGGTGACATTCTGTGTTCCTCATGTTACTTTTACTTTCATCCTTGTCAACTTTAGCTGCTTTAACATGAACTTATGAATATCATTAAAGGTTTCTCTGTATTTTGTGGGGATTTTGATGGTAGTGATAGAAAAAGCATTCCACAATTGCAAAGTGTAAAGAAAATAACCCTTTAACTTTGATAACTCTAAATAAAACCCATTGATTTTAACATTTGCAGAACTGGTGTTGAACAGGGTGCACCTGCGTGAAACTTAATCTTAGTATAAACATAAATGATCTCTAAAGGCCTCAGAGGTTTGTTGGACGACTTGAGCAAACAAGAAAAGTCAAGAACAAGGAACACAGTGAAGGACTTGGGGATAGGAAGAAGGAAGTTCTTGTGAAGGCATTTAAAGCAAAGTGAGGTTATGAGGCAATATCCCAAACTTTAGAAAACTCGCAGAACACTCTTCAGTTGATCATCTGAAAATGGAAAGTGTGTGGTAGAACTGCAGATATACTAAAACATGGCCATCCATCGACACTAACAAACAAGGCTAGAAGATCAATGAGCAGAGAAGCACCAAAGTGGTTCATGGTAACTCTGGATAAGTCCTGTTGAAAACGAGGCACATTGGGGATGCAGCATGTGGCACTCTGGTCAGATAAGGCGAAAACTGAATTTGTTGGTCAATAGACAAAATATTATGCGTACATTGCACATCGACCCCAATACAACATCCCCGCTATAAAGTATAAAACATAGTGGTGACAGCAGCCTGTGTGGAAGGATTTCTCCAGAGTTAATCAAAGTTGATAAGATGATGAATGGAGCAAAATACAAGGTAATCCTTGGAAACCCTGTTGGATGTTCAAGAAACTTATGACTGGGAGGAGGTTTACCTTCCAGCAGGACTACAACCAAAAACATACAGCCACAGTGAAATAGTTTAAATCAAATGGTATTTATGTGTTGGACTAAGAAAGAGCTGAGACTCTTTGGCGGGACTTGAAACTGGATGTTGATGGATACTCTTCATCAAATCAACTGAGTTGAGTTATCTTTCAAAGATGAATTGCTTCTACATGCGCAAAGTTGGCAAGAACATTTTGTGTTGATCAATCATAGGAGATCCTCATAAAACAAGTTTTATTTTCTACCTCTACAGAAGCTAGCTCGCTTTTTAGTTCTGAACTAAATACAAGTGTTAGAAAATAATACCTTGCTCCAAGCTCCAATCACTTGCACAGGATCAGACGTGTTTGAATGCTTGTAAAACTTGGGGAGGAAATCAGGTGAGTGTTACATCAAGCCTGTGGAAGGGAATTTTAGCAATCATGGTGGTCTCATTTTATTTTTAGCCTCATTCTTTTGTCATGAGTATTGAGTAGAAGTCTTATATTTCTCTTCTTGGAATTTTGTCTGCGAAGCACCTAAATAAAGAGAGTAATTTCCGTACTGGTGTTTTGTTCCTGCTCCGTGCAACTGGTTCCAGTTACCTTTCAACCGGTGGATAATATTTACTCCTGGAAATGAAGAGGATAACTTTCCATC
The DNA here is from genome assembly GCA_902982915.1 of Phalloptychus januarius. Lineage (NCBI taxonomy): Eukaryota > Metazoa > Chordata > Actinopteri > Cyprinodontiformes > Poeciliidae > Phalloptychus > Phalloptychus januarius. The sequence goes on from CADWAE010000478.1 coordinate 1,687,317, forward strand.
TGCTACAGTGTTCCAGGAGCATCTGGCTCTTGTTAAAGAAACTAAGGTGTGTGCGTGCATGTGTGTGTGTTTAAGCATTTCTCACCTTGTAAGGCCCATTTTTCCAACCAATACTTACGTTGTGGAGACCTACTGATCCTTATTGGGCCCAAAGACTGGACCCCATGAGAATAAGTGTTCAGGAGTTCAGGTAAGGTAATGGTAATCTACTGGTAACAGTTAGGTTGAGGGTAAGGCTCAGGGCCAAACTAAAGAAATAGGTGGAAGTCAATGCAAAGTCCTGATGAAGATAGAGAGACAGACTGCGTGTGGGTGTGTATGTGTGTGTGTTCTCCCAAAGGGGAAGTCAGCTGTGGTGAGTTGCACATGGACACAAGCCGCAAACTATCCCAACAATTAAAGAAACACACTCACAGAAACAATGGGCCTTCCCACTTTGTGTACAGTGTGTAGGAGGAGATCTTTTTTGAACTTCCTACTTTTTCATGCGCGCTCTACCACCATGACACCTTTTATTATTACATGCAGTACACTATTAACCTCAATGTTCATGCGTGCTGTAGTTCCTGAATTAGCCTTGATCCCCTCCTTGTCATCCTGGTGAGTCTTTTGTAAGCTGAAACCAACCTTCAGACTATGAGTCACCTTACAGGATCAACCGCACGGTTGAGCAAGACATGTTATTCACAGCGTTCAAATAAACAGAGTTTACTGCTGTCAGTGACCTAATCATTATCTAGATTCAAATCATCTCCTAGCCACTTTCTTTTGTGATTTCCCACACCACAGTGAAGTTTTGGTTCCTGATTACAAACCTTGTAAAACTTTACAACTAAAGGTGGAAATAGTCTTTTATGGTAGTTATGAGTGGATTCAAATCATTTTACAAAGGCCATCAAGCGTCACTGTCACCTGGCACACAAGTAATAAAAATATGTTTCTTTCTTTAAGGAAATCTTTCACAACCAAAAGCCAAGAAATCCTCATGTGAATACCAGCTGGATTTTCTACTTAGCTTTAAAGGGGAAAGAGTTTTTTGAGTCCTACCTACTGAATACCATCTATGTTTTGCTAATTTAGTCTTGGGTTGTTCAAAACAGTTCAAAATTGAAATGATGATGAAGCTCCTAAAAGGTCTAACCCAGTAAAACTGGGTCATAAATTGTGGCCCAGTGTTCAGTAAGACCAGCCTGACTTCTCTCCCAACCACATAAAACCTCTATATGAGTTCAAATAACTCTCCTGGTACACCTTGACTACTTCACCAGTCCATCACAGGACAGTGAAGCCATGCCTGCACACATGAGCTCAGACATAATGCCAGTTTGTACAGTGAAGCTAAGATGCTTGTTTTTCAACTATAAGAGAAAGATAAAGAAAGATGTTGTTGATGTTTGGTTTCTTTAAAGATAGAGAACTGAGAGAAAATGCAAAGTTCACAAAAACACCAAAGCTAAGACTTGAACCCAAGACCTTTTTCCTGTAAGGCAACACTACTAAAACAACTCCACCACGCACTGCAAGCATCCATTAAAATTGATCCGAATGCCAAAAAGAAAAATTACAATTATGAATCAAGCCTTCTTTTATTTAGTCTTATCAGCCTTGTTCATTTGTCCAGTCATTCCTGTGATTTCTGTCGCACATTCAACCCTGATACACATGAACTTTGCGTTCATGTGTCTCTGATACACACAAATTCCTTAGAAATGTCTGTTAATGTGAATGTCAATTCTTTCTTGAAAACACCATATTCTTCTGTCAGGATTTGGAGTATAGGTGATATTTAATTTAACTTAAGTAAGGAGACAAAAACATGAAAATAAATCTTGAACCTAAAAGGCCAAGAAAGTGGGCAAAAGGGACAGTGATTGATGAAAACATATTGTCAGATTATGCGCCTGTATGACAATGTTAGAAAATGACGAGGAATGCAGGAAAACCACAAGTATTTATACTGGGGAAAGTGATTAGTTGATGGTGAACAGGTGTGCTAATTAACTAATGAGTAACAGCCGTGAGAGAAGCAGAAAAATGGAGGAACTGAGGAAACTGATGGGAGGAGAAGAAAACCTGAAAACACCACCTGAGCTAAGATGGAAAAACCTCTGATTCTTTTTAAGATGTTCAGAAGCGTTTCTTGGCATTCCTTTGTAGGAGGTATGAGTTAGTGAAGCCAGTTACTCTTCTATGACGTTACTGAAAGTGCAGATAAGTCCTTTAAGAATGCAGAGCAACACATGTTGCCTGCAAATGTTGCTTCATTTTGTATTACAAAGAAACTAACCAAAAATTTGAATTCAAAGGCATCAATAGAGCATGAAGGTTAATATGTTGGGTCAGATTTAACTCTGCTCTTCCAGCTGCTCGTTTCTTTTCCTAATAGAAAACCCATAAAGAATATTTCCACAAATGTTGTTTCAGGAAAATGGTCCAAGATAAAACCTGAAACAGTTCATTATTTGGTATCTTCAAAACCCACATGCTCACTTTAGTCTTGTCAAAATGAAAAGGAATAATTGTTTTGATGTATGTCTGAAATGACTGATAGGTTGATATGCAAACTATGAACCTGTCCAAGTTCTACAGGTGAAAATTAAAATCTTTAGCTACAACTTGGTACCATGCATCTTTCTTTTGAAAAGGTTAATGAAATCTTTAACTTTGTCTTTGTATAAAATAAAGAAAGGACTAAAGATGTCCTCAACTTGCATTTGATTTGGGATTCCCCACAACAATTCATAATCACTGTGTTCAGTTTCATAATAGTTTCTGAAACTGCCACCAAGCTGTTTCGACTGGATAGTTGTCCAGTAATGAGGAACCAGCTAGTTTTGATTTCTATTTTAATTTAATGTTGGGTTACAAGTCATTGTTTTTTTCCCCCACAACATCTGTATTTATTTAGTTTTGCTGTAATTTTATGCTGTCAGTTTCAGTGATCTGGTTCCACTAATTGAAAACAGCATTTTTTTAAATATCATAATAATTACCTTTTAAGTTACAGTAATTCTCATATAAGGATTTCACATAAGTGGAAAAAAAACTGCAAACCAGCCTGCTAGCATGTGAGAAAGTAACCAGATGAAAAACAAACTCATTGACATCTGTCAGTCTGGAAATAATTAGAGAGAAACTTCCAAAACTTTGGGATTCCAGTGAAGCACAATGAGTCATCACCCATATGAAAACATAGGATGCTGATGAACCTCAGAGATCCTTTGACCAATTACTTCAGCAGCTCATTTGGTAGGTTTCTTCCAGCTTTGTGCATCTACAGACTAAAAACTGAGCCAAGGTTTGGCTTGGGTCAGAGACTTGAGTCCAAACTTTTTATTTAAAACCATTTAGTTTTTGCTGTGGTTGTTTAGTTTAAGGCTGTTGAAAGATGAGCATTCACTCCAGTTTACAGAGAAGTTTCTAACAGGTTTTTCCTTCAGGATTACAAAGTATTTAGCTCCATCCTGCCTACTATCAAACATCTCCAGAGCCTGTTGCCACCACCTGTATGTGTCACGATGGGATGTTAATGGTAAAATGAAGTGCTAATTGTGAGATTCTTAAAGCTTGTGTGGTTCTTTAGCTGAGTTTCAAAAATACATTCCAGTTTGTGTTTGTAACTTGTTAAAACTTACAAAAGGTCAAGGTATCGTCTCTAATTTAATGGAAAGAACATGTTTACTTGTAAAGTAACTAAAAGTTTAACATTTGAACTGCATATGACAATAACAGAGTAACATAAGTTTTAAAATTGGTTGACTAAATTAAAAATTATGGCAATGCAATAAAACCCCACTACTATCACTTAAGGATGCACAAGAACAAAATCTAGTTTCTGAACTTTTGGTCAGTCTAACATCTGTTCTCTTCTAACAGTAGGCACTAATTGTTTGTTACAACACATTCAAATTTATTTCTTTTTTGTCTTGTTTGAAAAATGATTCACCATTCCTCCTACTGCTCTCGAAAGAATGCATATTAGACATTTTTTGGGGGAAAATTATTTGTAAGAATATTCTACAGGAATTTGGACAATTCAGATGAAATAAAAGAATCAGAATTGTCCTTCTCTCCGTCTTCCTCCTCTTTGATGTTATAAAACTTCACCTCTTATTTCCAGGCAAACTTCCATTTGGGCTTTAGCTGTTCTCTAAGATTTACTGCCAGGCGAGGTGAAGAATAACAATATTTCAAAGAGGCTCACTAAAGCCACAGACGGCAGAAAACGGAACATGCCTGTATAGGATGGAAAAATACTGAAATTTGTGCTGAATTTATTGAGTGCTAAAATTCCTGCCCATAGTTTGGGAACTGACAAGCAACCAGCACAAGGCTGAAAGGGTGGAGTTTATATGTTCTCCCCAGAGGTATTTGGACTTTTACCGCATATTAAAATGTCTTTTCTTAGTTCAACACCTTGCAGGAGTGTTTGTGCATGTTGTTGTTGTTGTTGTTGTTGTTGTTTGGTCTCTTCACTTACACACAGATACAAGTGGGATAAATTGGGTTTGTTGGGTTATAATATACAGTTTTATCTGTCCAGAAAGAAGTTATTTTATCTTTGGCACAAAGGGTTATTATATTAATAGTGAATATAATGAAAGTAGTCTACACAATAAGAAAGAAGATGTGTGACAAGATCATGTTAGGCTTTCAAAATAAAGCTCACACATATTCTTCAAAATAAAAGCATTAATCTTTAGGTTTTATTTTTTCCTTCTGTGTCACAATTAGGCAATGCTTTTTGTTTGTCTACCACATCTAATATTTTTAAAACATATTGAAATTTGTGGGTTTAGCAAGACAAGACAAGGCACTGCATGTGGTGAAATATCTTTCAGATATAAGTGCAAGCAGTTCCTATTTACATGGAAGTTAATGAAAGCTTCTCAGCAAATGTTTGTCTGCTTTGTGAAGAGTGAAGTGAACTTTTGCTTCCCAAAAAGCTTGTTTACTCTGTTTAGCCAGTGTTTAACCTGCATTTAAAACGACCAGGTCAGCCTAATCTCCTTAGTATTCACCCTAAGGGGAAATGACATAACTCTAAACACGAAGCTGTAATCAGCACAAAACATTGAGTCATAACCCGGTAACTTGCCTAACACCCAAGCTTTGTCTCAACACTCAACACAAAATAGCAAGTCTCCTCTTCGGCTGGCTGAGCCACAAATAGAACTTTTTTTGTCCTAATATGCGAAACGATCTTGTCACGACTGCACTCACAGAGTGTACTGTACATCAAGTTTTATTGTGCCTTGAGTCTCACAGTCTGTAACAGAAACACCAACTGAACAAGCTCAGGGACATCACAGATTTTACTTTAAAAGAAACACAGAAGAATAAATCAATCAAGGACGCACTGGTTAAAAGCAAACCTCATTCACAACAAAAAATATAATGAGATGTGTGTCTGTTAAAGAAACACACACATACTCCAGCACCGTTAACATAGTTGGGCATGATGGATCATGCTGCCTCTCCATCATTACGTTGCGTTTCAATAAATAATGCATGTTTCCTGACACGTTAATTACCTCCGCCCACACCCTTACACACACAAAGATGCGCACACAAGCCTTAAGTCATCAGTAGTTTTATCATGTCAATATCCTCGCTCATTCAGTGCTGAGTGAAGGCATAGACAGCACCCACAGCACAGCTTTCAGGTAGCTGAAGCAACAGTAGCTGTCTGTCCCTGAGCTCACACACTAATCGACACACACACACACACACACACTGCAGTTCCCCCCGTCACACATCCACAGAGACTCTGGAGCACTGGCTAACAGCTGAGTAAAATGTACAGCAGTGGATGTGAATCCTGTAGGTCTGACTGGCTTGTGTATGTTTGGTGCAATGAATCATCATTCAGCAGAATCCTGCAGGACAAATATCTCAATGGGAACATTTGACACTGAGCTGGAGATCTGTGAAAATAAATGCACTGAAACAGCAAAAGTGTTCATATCTGAGCTGAACTTTGTAGCATTTTGTTACATTGCAACAACAAAATGTTGGTGTTTTACAGTGTTTTTTTGTGATGAATCAACACAAAGTGGAGCATATCACTGAAACAAAAGAAAAGAAAACATAGTCTTCAAAATTGAAAAACATAAATGCATCTTGAAATGAAAATTACATTCAGGTTTGGACTTTGACTGGGCCATTCCAACAGATGCATATATAAACCCAAATTTGAAGCCAAGGTCTTGCTCAAGAGTGAGCATATTGAGGGATATAACCACACAGTCTGTCATCTTCTGTGGCTCTCTTATTAGGTTTGTAGTGACACTGAAGTTTTTGTTGACATAACATGAAAGAATTTATAGTAAGTTAACACTTTTGCAAAGAAGCAGGTAAAGAGTTTTAATTAAAAAGTATCAACTTTATGCACAAATCAACAAATAATTTTGTGTGTGGGTGTATGTGGGATGGCCTTTTTATCATGCTTTGCTTAGAGTGCAAGTTTTAATAAGGTTGTTTTTGGCACTGTCTGCATGGTAGATTTTCTTTTTGTGCAACTTCTCTTTGTACTTCTTTGAAGTAATCTCACTCGGGTGCCACAATTCTGAATAGTCTGCCTTTCTGGACTCTTTGTTAAATGCAGACTGATTGATATATCAACCCTGAATGCAGCTGAATACAATTCTTTCTAATCCCATGTCATAACTGATGTTTCACATCACAGCAAATGCATAAGAGAGGGATGTGGCTGCAAAAACATGTTTGGTTTTTATGCATTCAGCATTCTGGAAGCGCCAGTAATGTAAAGGTAGACATGCTCATGTCTGCTTCTGATTGGAAATATTTAACAAACAGTGGTACATAAAAACAGGAAGTACAATGATTTTAATTTGTGCTTTGATTAATTTTCATCTGATAGCCAATGTTTAAAGCAACAACTTCCTGTTTTGGTCTCTGGCTTTGGGTTTATTTTTGAGACAAAGTTTTTATTTTTCATTCTGTCCTTTGGGAAGCTGAGGAGAGTCATTATTTTTTGCAACAATTTTGTGAGTCAACTCATATGCCATAGAAGAAAAATGTTTATGTTTTGTAATTATTCATTTATTATGGATGAACAGCCATTGAAAAGGCTCAAATTTTATATATATCTTACATTTAATGTCATATTATTTCCAAAGATTTGATGTTAAACCCTGTTACTATGGATTTCAAATCAGTTTCAGTTTCTCAGTGATAAACTGATGACCTGTCCTCTCGCCCAATGACAGCTGGAGACGACCAGCAGATATATTTGAATATATCCTTAAACATAAATTATACTTTATGTTCTACAATTCCGTCTGAATATTTTCCTTGTAATTACCATTACGGCTCTCCAGAGATACGGTCCCATGACTTCATTCCTTTGAAATATGTCGGTGCCTGTTTCAATAACATCATGTGTACTCCTCTATGATGACACCCGGCTGTTGAAACTCAAACACAAACTTCAATACTGTTAACCCCCATTTTCAACATCCTTCAAAACTGATGAAATGCCCAGAAACTCGAGGCCTAATTTTCCGCAGCCACGCCGTCTGCCGTTAATGGAGCACTGCTCAGCTTTCATCTGTCTCCCCATGAGTTGTCGTGCAATCACACCATTAAAGGCCTCGCATTAGGTAATTTGTGGAGTGACAGCTTGTCGCTGCTTTCAGAGCAGCTAGTGCGTATGTGCACACACAAACATTTCTCTCTTTTTCTTTTTTTTTTGTCTTTTCTTCTTGTTGAACGCTTCCGCTCTGTCTGTGTCTCTCGCTCTCCCTCTCTCTGCCACAGGCCTTGCCCTGGCTCATACAGTGTGTTCAAATGCTTGGGAAATAATTGGCCATCCCTTTCATCACAGGATTATGAGAATAAATCTCCTTTTGGAGGAGAGCAGCGCCAACAGTCATTGAAATCCTGTTACATGGGGTATTATCCTGCAACTAATTACTTTTTTTCCCAAAAGCTAAGCTCCTCTCCCACTCGTGTTAACGCACTTTGATGAATTCATAACTGGTCCACTTCATGTGGAAGGAGTTCGAGGGAAGATGGGATTTGTGGAGAAGATTACCAACAAATGGTGTTTATTTATAATTTTTTTATTACTATGTCTTTTGGCAGAGGCCATCTACTAGCTCATAAATATAATTAAGTGCAGAAATGTTTGAAGCAGGCTGCCCTGTTGGACAGCAGCTGTACATCATCTTTCATCAAGCAGCATCAAGGAGATTAATGCTGGATGACAGTTTCTTGTGCAATGCTCCAAGAAAGGTTTCTAAAGAAATATTTTCAGCATAAAAAATGAAATAAATCAAAGTAAAGGGCACTTAAGGGGAAGATGGATGGGGAGAAAATTGAGAACAAAACAAATGCACAATAATAATAATAATAGTTATTTTTTGCCATGTCTTCTGGCCTGTCCATCGGTTGGCCCAGTTCTTTTTCAGTCTGAAGAAGATTACTATGATCTTTAAAATCTTGCAAATTAAAAATATTTACAGAACATGAGGTTGAGGTTTAGTGATTGACATAAACATTTATTGATCCCTGGAGGCTCTTCCAGCAGCAGCTCATGATTAATAACTACATTTATTTTTATTACAGTTTTGGCTACTTTTCAATGTCATTGTCATGTGAATTTAAGAATAAATCTACTTTCTAAAAGGTGTTTTGAAAGATTTAGAGAACAATGTTGGTAAACAAAGTAAACAATGCATTGTTTACTAATGATCTGCAATGCAAATCAATGTGTCTTGATTTGCAATGCAGTGATACTGCTGGTATGAGAGCTGGTATTGCTTTCTTACAACAATTTGTGTACTTTTATCTTTGAAATTAAATGTCTTTGCCTCTATCTAAAACAATTAGTTAAAAAGCAAGTTGGTTTGCAAGGCTTCATGGAAATCTGACCTCAGAAAACTTCTGCAAAATAATTGCTTTGCTTAAATGAGTGACTTTATGCTAACAATTAACACTCTGAGGTCTGGCTGCTGACTCTGCTCGGTGAAAGATAAGTTTTGCATTCTCACTCCTAAACTTTTGAATTTTTATGTTATCATAATGCCAAGATTCCAAATGTTTCTTATCAATGGGGTAAAAAATGTTTCGAACAGATGGACTAGTTTACTTTCACAGATATCACTTTTTCTGCTCAGAAGATCTCTAAGGGAAGTAGAAATACTTCCTCTATCCTATTCTGTGCAGTTAAAAAGTCTGCACATTCATTCAACAAACGCCGTTTAGAAAAGGGTTTGTCATGACAATTCATTTCTGTTTGAATATCGAATGAACAAATGTTTGTACCATGAAGCTACAACGGATGATGGCTTTCAGAATAACCATTTTAGGCCACGAATTACAGATTATTATCAAGAAAACAAAGCACAGAGACTCAATGAAAGTTTTACAGTCTGAACATGTAATAAGGGCAGAAAATGGAAATCCAAGTTTTTGGGTTTACCACAAAAATGGCGTATCATTATAGAATGAAAACTTGCTTTTTAAAAAGATTATTGGTTTTGGATTGTGCTCTTAATATAAAACGTTTCAAACTGCTACATTAGCATTCTCTAAATTATGGCAGCACAGGGAACTTACAAATCCTGTCTCCTTAACCAACAATCCCATATTTTTTGGAGCTAAGCAGGAGTCAAACCTGTGGTAATCCATCAGAGCAACTAAACAAAATTCACAGTGTTTCAAAAACTTTCTTTCCCACATCGCAACCATGAAAAAAATATGTAATTTCCCCACTTTCCTCAGACAATAAAACCGCAGTCGATTCCAGTTTCCTTTTATGCATGTTATTAATTCCACTGTGACATCATGGAGTCCTCTCATCCATGCAGCTGGTTGAGTAACGGCAGTGATTGGTCAAAAACTGTCCAAGCGGGGCGTGACGTGTGCACACGGTGGAAACACCATTTCCAAACACACATGCATGCACAATCGCTATCCACTTCCTGTCAGCAACAGGAAACCCCTTGAGTCATCATGGAGCGGCGCTCTGAGAGTAAGGCAAACAATTTCAATGAAATCATGTGGTGGCGGGTGAATGACAGAAAGGAATTAAGAAATGACGTTCCAGGGACGTGAAGGGAAGTGAGCTAAGCTTTTCGAGTGAAATTCTGCTGGTGAGAAACAAATTTCCAATTAAGTGGGTTTCACAAAAAGGAAAGCAGCACTTTTTCACACGAGTTTGATGGGTCAAAATGATTCCTGGAATTTCTCGATTTTCTAAATTGGTTTTAATGGTTTGTTGTGTCTGACCTAAACTGGAGTTTTTGTTTTATGTTTTTGTAACCAGTTTCATGTAAATTTTTTATTGATAAAATCCTAGAAATCCAAAGGTATCTTTTTATAGAAATCAAAGGTAGACATTGAACATGTTGAAACTATTTAAATTTTTCCTACAAATGGATATTAAACCTTTTCTTTGGTTAGCCCATTTATTTGTCTTTCTTTTTGCAGCATTTGGACATCAATAATCATCTTTGGTCATTTCCTCAGATTATTTGGATGGAACAACATTTTCTTTCCTATTACTTTGTTCCTGGAGGGAAAGCTAGGCTTAAATTGTAATAGAATTTTAATCTGAAGTATGTTCATCCTTTGTCTTCCATTTATCCAGGGTCAGATCCCAGAGGTAAGCGGTCTAAAAGAGGAGCTCAGACGTCCTGCACCCTGGAAACATTCTAACGTTCTCCAGCTCATTCCAGAAGGTTCCAGGGTCATGGAGCAGGAGGAGGCATATTTCTGTTTGCAAAGCAACAAAGCTCTGCTGACAGGCTCCCCCAAGGCAAGGGTGTCCAAGCTGCAGCCAGTTGCAAAACAATACAGTTTCTTTTCTCATTAGTTTTGGAGCAAAAAGTGTTTCTTGGTGTCCCCAAGACATTTCTCAGTGATCGTTGTGGTGCGTCGTTGTGTGATGCTGTATAAATGCTATAAACACACCGAGAGGTGATTTCGCAACAATGAAAGGAAGACGTAAAGATTTGAGGTTGGATGCCCTGCTGTTAAAGTCAAAGTGATTCATAGGGAAAATGCAGAGACCTGATGTTTCAGCCAAAACGTTGAACTGAACTTGAGCTGATTTGTTATTTTTTATTCTCAAATTAACCTTAAGTTTTAGAAATTTAATATTTTGTTTAACTTTGAACCTTTGGTTCTTTGTTTTGAGGAAAAATTTTAATAAACTTAAGCAAGGACAAAGGGAGTATTAAAAACTAGTTTATATTAGCAGAGCTTAAACAAAACAAATATTGGAATATCAAAAGGTTGTTTTCTTAGCTAAAAGAACATTTTAGTCTTGTTGTCTTCGTGTTCTTGTTTGGATAGTATTCTATTTTTACTTATTGTTTTAACTAACCTTTTCTACACAGGTATGAAGACATGAGGTCTTGTTTGTTATCTTGATTTTGCATTTTGTTTAGTGTCTTTGAGTGCTGAGGAAGGTGCCTCCAAACAAAATGTTTATGTGCAACAATTACTTTTATTATTAAGAAATAAAATCACAAATAATGCAATACAACAAACTGCATAATACCTGAAGTAGTCCAATATAAAAGTGAATAAATACCTATAACCATTGAATCGCAACATGGTTGTAATAAACATTACTGTATAAGTAATTAATAGGAAATATTGGGTTTTATATTCTAATTGGATTCAACTAAATTAACTTTACTGATAGTTTAGTTTCATTCAGTTTTTGGTTTTTACAAATAAAAGCTGATGTTTAAGTGGTTTATTCTGATTGCTTAATGAAGCTTAATGAAGGAGTGGGAATATTTTATTCCTCCAAAGGGGAGAATCCTGAGAAGTTTGAACATATTAGGTTTTGATTTCAATTGTGAAGGGATGTCAAAATTCAAGTAAACAATTACCGGAACAATGAGATAATAGAGGGGAGAGTCTTTCGTTTGCTCAGGGTCTGGTCACAGAGTTAACGGGTCTGAGAGACGAGCCAGGACATCCGTCTTTTATTCCAGCTCATGCAGTCATCTCATGATCTCCCTCAGAGGTTTCTTACAGTGGGATGTGTTTGAAAAACCTCCAAAAAAAAGACTGTGTCCAGGTGGCGAATTGATTAGATGCAAAAAACATCTCAGTTGATTCCTTTTGATGTGAAGGCCGGTGGCATCTACTCTGAGCTCAACACAGAAGGCGAAGCTCCTTGATCTCACTTTATTTCTGAAGGTGATTCCAACCACAAGAAGGAGGAAGATCATTTCATTTATCTATAGCATTCACATATTGTTTATTCGCTTTTGCCTTCAAGTCTCTCTTTTTCTATCACTGTGTTCAGATTATTTATCCTTATCAAGTGCAGTTCTTCAGAAGCGCTCAATGTAGAGAGGGTTGAAGGAGAGCCTGTCTAAGGATATAGATCTCTTTTGAAATTTCAAAACTTTTCCATTTGTTCCAAGACTTTGTTAAAAATTGTCTCTCTCAGATTGTGTGAACATGAAAAAAGAAGTTAAATAAACCTCCAATAAGGCCATCCAGAGAGTGAAGGACATGCTGCTGCAGAAGGCATGAAAGAAAAGCAAGTCGTGCTGCTGTTGATCGTGATTTCCTGTTTTTTGGGGCGTTTTTTAAATAGCTGACTGAGTTAAAGCTGGAAAAGCATACTTAGAAACAGCGAATTCAGAACACCCACGCGGCTGGACTTCTACAAAGAACTGGAAGCTGTTGATGGTGACTTATATGTGAAGTGAACCATGTATGCAATTTCTAAAACTCCAAAACTTTCACTTTTATTCCAAGAATTTGTTTAAAAGTAGTTTCTCTCTGATTTTCAATTTCAGTTCAGTTTCTCTCAATTTCAGTTCAATATTTTTGTGTGTGTGAAAAAGAAAAAAGCAGTTAAATGGGCCTCCAATAACCAAATAGTGACCAGTACAAAAGAGAAATCTTCAGACATAATAACTCTTCATAAGAATTAAATAAATCACTTGAAGTACAGGAGGAAACTACATGAGATAGAGGGACAGACTTGACGCTCCTGCCAGCAGTACTTAAAGATAAACCGCATTTCAGCTAAATAATATTCCTTGAAACTGCTTCTTTACAAGCTCTTGAGATAACGGTTTCTTGTGAATGCACTTTCAACATCATGTTTTTTTCTTCTTCTTCAGCTAGAGCTTCGCAGAAGACCTTTAAGGAAGTCTTTCTGCTGAGTATGTGCAAACATGACAACTCCCCAGTGTGAGAATAAATGCTCTCAATCAATAAGGAGCCATCTGGAGGTATATATTCCAATAAACTTGGTTTTGGTGCACTTTAAAACCTGAGCAGAGCGTACTGTAAAATTTGAACCACATTTTGAAACCCGAGTGGGTTTTGAAATACAAAAACACATGTATGGCCAAGAGGGCAATCAGCTCATCTATAGCCTCACAGATGAAAGACATTGTGATGGACAAGTTGGGATAACTTGCAAAGGAAAGCAGCATGTCTTGGCCAGACTAAAGACTGGAGCAATTCCACATGAAACAGTCTCCATCTCAGCTCCTGGTTTGATTGATTGCCCTTGAGGTCAATTGAGGTTGTAAAAACAGAGCGGATTCATCAGAGGTGGTTACTGTGGTCTGATGACTAACTCCACACGAGACCTCAGCATTTAAGTTCATGAAGTTTTCAGAGTGCAGAGGTGAGCTTGTACAGTAGAACAGAATCACATGTATGTGAGACTAACTTTTTATTTCAGAGGCAGACTTTACACCCAGGGGGGAAATAACTGTGCAGTTCAATATCCATTACACGTCTATATCTTCCTCTCGTTTGCAACAGGGTGTCAGCTTGCCAAAAGCACTGAAATAACGGGAGAGTCAGACATTTGGGAAAATCTGATTTTACTCTTATAAGAAAAGCATAGCCTCTGGCTTTTATATTAACTGGAGTCAAATAATTGATTTTCTAGAAGCCCCACTCAGCTACATACACTGCTAGGTTATTTTATATCTACCATATGTCTTGCGTAGGTTCAATGAGGAGGTCATTTCTTGGCAAACATGAAAACAAACATCTTTGATGTAGTTTTGCACACCAGGTATTTTGTCAAAGAGTAAGATTGGCAATTACTCTGCCTGAACCTTGTGGTTGTTTGTTTTCCCTGTGTCTTCGGTTGATCCTTGGGTTTGAGTCAAACAAAGCTCTTAAATTGTGACTCATACAAAATCAGAAAATAAACAGGAAAAAGTCTAACTAAACAATAATTGTTTTGACCTAAACTTGAAGTAAGGAGACTGCTTGTAGTGTGCATTTCTTTGCCAGTGTAGTTTGCAGCCATTTTTAAACATCTGTCTTTGAAAAGCCTCAGTCTATTCTGTCAAACCAATTCTCATCCCTCTTTCAATTCACACTCGGTTCATTATTCCCCGTTTTCAGGGGGTTAGTGCTTACCTCCAAACAATCAGGGTGTTACCGACTTGATACACTGTGGAGAGATTGCTAGGATCAACACATGAATACATTCTTACCTTCAGTGTTTCCAATTAACTCTGTACGCATGTTTATGAGTCATGCAATCCCTAGTTACCCCTCCACACCTCTACCTCTTTGTATCCAGAGTCTGTATCACTTGATTAGGTTTGACACAACATTATGGATAAGGTTCAAGTAGAAAATACTTCCAAATCCCAAAAAAGCACTTTATACTGATCCACTGACCAAGCATTGAAAAATAATTTGGAGATTCAGACACAGCGTGGTAACACTTTGGGTACATTTTGAAGTGGGAAGAAAACACCACACAAAAAACAAAGAATGGACTTTTAAAACAAGGGGAGTCAAATTTAAATGCAGCTTTAATCACAAAACATTAAGTTGAAGTTACAGCATGCTTCTCGTATGTTCTTATAGAGGTAGCTGCATATTTTGAAGAAAAAGTCTGTCATCCTATTGTCTTTAATACAAGTATGTTGAAACCGAATGCAGATAAATTAAGATTTTGGTCCAGCAGAAAGACTTCGACTCCCAGATTTTGCATCTACTGTTGAACTCTTGGTGTGGTCTTATATTAGCGCCCCCTTTTTTATTATTTCTGTCTGTGTACATTAAGAAAGATTACCCAGCAGTAACACTGATTCCCAGTGATGGCTGGCTGTCAGCCAAAGCAGACTTTTAACTATTTTCAAAGCAGATCAATTTCCAGCCTCTCTGTATGGCTGCCAGCATCGAGGGACTCTTCTAATTATAACAAGGGAAAGCATGGTCTGAATACTGTTTTCTTTTGCAGCTTGCTGGTGTGGGGACTCAGTTTCTCTCCCACACAGGCACTGAATAGATAAATATAACACACACCTTCATACACTGACAACGGAAGGCTGCAACTTTCTGATTAGTAGCATAATTTACATTATAAAAAGTCAAATGAAACCTAAACATCTTGGGAGAATCTTATAAGGTGACCTCAATGCATCTCCTGTTAGGGGCAAATAGACAATACTGGGTTGATCAGTATAAGGCAAGAAGTTTTATAGAATCTGTAATGAGTGTAGATTACTCCAGTTTATATATGAGTAATCCATTTAAATTAATAGTTTTTCCTTTTTTGTGTTTTCACAATAGTATAAAGGTTCCACCAGGAATTCTTTCTGGGTATGAAACAACCCAGTTTAGGTTTGATCAATCTAAGTATGCTACAATGACCACATTTAAGAATAATCTACCATCTACCATGCTACCATGCAGGCAAATTAAAAGTAGGAAATTGAGGATGCATAGATTGGTAAAACATCTGTCTGCTGAATCTCAATTTCAGCTTCAACATTCAGATGTTAGGGTCCAAATCTGGTGTAAACAGCATTAAAGCATGGATCCATCCTGCCTTGATCAACAGTTCAGGCTGACACTCGGGGTATTGTGGTGTTGGATAAATTATCTTAGCAAACTTTGGGTTTTCAAGTATTGTGTAAGCCCCACACCCTACCAGAGCATTGTTGTATTGTATTCCAACAACCTCACCATATCCTTTGGGATGCGGTGGAAGGGGTGATACATATTATCAATGTGCAGCCGACAAATTTGCACACACTGTGTGATGCTCTCTGGTCAATATGGATCCAAATTTCTGACAAATGTTTCTTCAATCTTGTTGAATCTCTGCCAGAAAGAGTGTAAGACACTTATAGGTAAAAGGGGGTCCAAACTCAACCCGTGAGCTACTAGTGTTAGGAAACAGACTTTACTTTATCATTAAACATTGTGCCGTTTTAATATCTGTATAATATTTGGTTGCACCCTTACAAACTGTCATTGCATGGAATCTTGGAAAACCTTTCTTAATCGCAGGCAGCACAAACAAGCTGATTCTTCCTGTGAACACCTGAACTCTGTGTCGCACTTAAACAAACTACAGTCACACATCCTTTCTTTGGTGTCAGACAACAATGACCCTTTCGGCCTGAGAACTGCTGCCGCTGCTCCTACAATAACTACTGTTCAAGTTGTCGCTTAGGACTTTAAAAGAAAAAATAAAATCAGCAAACCTGTTCCTGTGCCTGCTCTGCTGCATGACAAACACACTTGCTCACCGACACACACATACATCAATCAGCCTGGTGAGTCACCTTCAGGTTTTTTTGGTATCGTAGGACGACCACTGCACAAAGAAAGAATGTGAGACCTAAAAATAACAGCCATCATTCCTGTGGAATCTGCAGCTCATCCATGTTTGGCCAGCCTGCGGGAACAGGTTTCTGTGACCTTTCTGAGCTGCTGTGACCTGGTTAAGTGTGTGACCTCCTAGAGCAAGGAACTGGGCTGCAAAATGTAAAGAGAAACATTTCTGAAGTGGCAAGCTTCTGTTTGGAAGGAGGAGCTGTTAGAAAGTGCAGACACACACCCAGAGAGGCCAGCTGGTGCGTTTCGGAGAATGCTCAGCAAGCCTCTGCCGCAGCGACTGTGCTTGTTCAACATCAAGCAGTGGAGGAAAAAAAAAGGGAACTCTTGCACAACACACACATGCAGTCACGCGTGTGTTCACACCCCGACAAAACACATCATTGTCCACGTTGCTAATCGCTTCATATGCTGCCGTCTTCAACAGTCTTCTTTTCAGGAATGTTTTCTATCTGACTTTATATGCTGCTCTTCACCCTGCAGCCTGCAGCTCTCACCCTCTGAAGCAATAGCCCATAGCTCACTTATTATATTTTCTCAAGAATGATGCATCAGCTGAACACAGATTGCATATCATCTCTTCTCTCCTCGGTGGTATTTTGCAGTCATATTAACTTCAGATTGCTTACAGTTGGTGTTGTTTACTGAGCCACGGTGGCATACTTTATATGTGAATGCTTATAGCCCAGCACTGCTGCAGTTTTATGGGGGTGAGTCATGTTCACATAACAAACAGGCCCTGCATGGGAAAATACTGTATCACAGGATGCAGAGTTAAACCCGAATCCACCATGTGTTTAGTCCACACCTGAGGCTCCGCGGGGGCTTGGAAGTTCAAAATTAAACAAAGCACGGCAGCAGCAGAAAACAAAATGCAGGGCAGACATCAACGCTTCGAGTCCACAGATATGTTGTTATTTTTACAGTATGAATTGTGATTCATATGAAGGACAGCAAGTCACAGTCCTTTGTTGAAGCCCCGGGGCTTTCTTTTCTCCTCAGCTCTTTCAAAACCAGTAAAATATTTCAACAGGGTCACTGCTGAGAGCTTTACGACAGCAGGAATGACCACTGACCTGCTGCCAGGGACTTTCTGTGTCATTACAAAAAGTAAATCACATCCCTTCCTTCTATGTGAAATGACATGGTGTGTTTAAAATGTTGTGGTTGCAGTTTTGTTGTGTGCTTTGTAAACCAGTATGGGTTTCCTTCTCATTGTGTGTTTCTTTTTTTCTTATTTTTTTTTCTTTATCATGTGGTTTGATTGCCGTTTGAAAGGTTCCTGGTATGTTATTGGTTTTATGTGAAGTTGCGTGTGTTTCTGAATTGTTGTGCTTGCAAAATGTGGTGTTCGGTTTGCCTTTCTATTTTCTTTGCAAGCACCCTCAGCGGTGGTTTGGGGTGTGTTGATGTGCTGCATCTCAGCATGGCGCTCAAGCAGCAATGTGACTGACAGGACGGCCCAGCAGAGGATAGTGAGGGGAACTGAAAAGGATCTCCCTCACACCCTCTCTGCAAAACTTTCCATACTGCTGCCATCAAGCAATCTCTACTGCAGCATCAAATACAGCACTACCAGACTGCAGCACACTTTGTTTCCTCCACAAGTTGTTAAACTGATGACGAACTTATGTCGTATCTGTTGTATATTTTCATTTATCCATCAATCTTTTAAACTAATTATTGCTTTGGGAATTGGGGATGACCAAATGTAGCTCAAACTAGTTTTATTTGTAAGTTTGAGTCTTCAAATTAAATCAGAATCATCATCAACCAGTCACACAGGTATTATTAATATTATTATTATCCACTCCCAACTGACTGCATAAGGCCAGGAATACAAAACGTGGCACTGTGCGTGGTGAGCTAAAACCCGAAGCTGGTTGTGTTTGTACCTATAAGGGGGGAAAAATGCAAGTACAACATGGCGATGTAAGAGCAGAATATTACGAAACACCTGAGTCAGACAACACGTTAGAGATGGTTAATTATTATCCAGAGCCTGCTTAATGATGTAGGCATGATAAGGTTGACTGATACATGATCTCCTCATTCCTGGCAGCTGCTCGGGTTCTTGTTGTATCAGCGCAATCTCAGAAGTGAGCAGAAATGTGGAGACTCGCAGCGCCTTGTTAAAACTCCCTCTGTCTCATGCCCCCTTCGAGCGCCTTTTTTTCTTTCTTTTCTTTAATGCCTAAGCTGGAAGGTGACAGTGGGCAGAATCATCACAGACGGGCTGAGCTGGAGTCTGTGCTGTTACTGGATTGCTCAACGCTTGTGTCACCAGGAGGCTGGACTGGTCGGGCGGAGTGTTTGAGCTCAGAGCTCAACATCAGTGGAGCGCACTCACTCTCAACCTCTGTGAGTGAGGCGGTCTCTTTTTTTCTCTCTCTCTCTCTCTTTGTCTGTCTGTCTTTTCCCTTCTTTCTCTGTCGGGGCTTTTCAGGATTGGATTTTTTTTTCCTCCCTCCTCTCTGAAAGTACCTCTGAAGCAGCACCGAGAGCAGGACGTTGGATTTACTGGTCTGAGAAGTCTCCGACGGGAAGAAATGGAGCGCACAGTTGACATATTCTGCTAGGACGCATCTTGAACAAGTGGACTCCCTCTCTCTTTCTGAATCTCATTTTGTCCTAAATGGTGAATCGGCCCTTCAGGATGAACTTGCAGTGCAGCAGCCCGGTGGCTCCCTGCATCCGTAGAGTCGCCCACAAGCGCCTGGACTCGGACGACCAGCCGCCGGCTAAATGCGCGAGGCTGAGCGCCGATTCGGGGGACCCGCAGGGACTCCTCGTCACGTCCCCCAGCTCCCCGGTCAGCCCCGCAGCCAACCCGGTGCCCGCCACCCACCAGGGACCGTCCAGGATAGGAGCGTTCCTGCTGCTGCCCCTGGCGGACCGGGAGAGCCTGCACGGCGCGATGAACACCGACACCGGCGATGAGCTGCTGTGCAAGGTATGCGCAATCCAGGGCATTGTGCAATTTTCTTTCAATGAATGATGTTGCTCAATCGCCCGTCTGACATGTTATCCGTATTTAGCTCACTTTTTTTTTCAGCAAATGTCATTCTCACGCGAAATCTGTTGACACTTTGCGTAATAACAGCGGTGTTGCTTAATGGTTTATTTTTATTTTTTTGAGGGGCTACATGAGACGGTTTGATCAGCTGAAATAAATAACATAAATAAACAGTCGCATGCCGACTTGCTTTGTGTTGTGGAGCCGCACTCTCTGCCCGTCCTCAGCACCACAGCTCCATACTGCCTGTCAACTCCGCTTATTTGCATACACGTCACTGCAATACGCCAGGCTGTGACAAACACACAGAAATGCAAACACGTATGGGAAAGATGGAAAGCGATGATAGGGATGTGCCCAGATAAGGAAATATCCCTGCGCTGCTCCACTTTTGTGTCGTATTTTTTTTTCTCTCCCCCTTTTTCCACTGTGCATAGAGTACAGTGGATGCGTTTGGCTTTGTTGTTTAATAAAAGTTAATCGCTTCATGCCTGAGTGACTCATTTGCAGAGGCGCATCTAAAAAGTTTTGCAAAGGGGAGGGGGTGTAAAATGGGGACCACTAAAAATTCATGCCGTGGCAAATCAAAAAGTCATGACAGAATCTACAGTTTCATCTTATGGTTGCACTTAAAACCTGAAAAAAAAAGTTTTTAATCACACCTATATGCAGAAATCAGCTGACTTGATATGTTCAAACATATATTTTGTTGCTTTCATAGAATTTCGTGTCTTTGACCTTAAAATGCTATAACTCTCAGATTTTTTTAATGCATGATCTTTTAGTGAGTGACTTATTCTGAAAGGGACAGCAGGAAGGGCAAAAATGAAAGTACAGACAAATAGAAATAAACAAAAATGTTTCAACTCATAGCAAATGATTTTCCTTTTGACTCTTCAATTCTAAGAAAAACATTGTGCATGAGTTGGCTGTAATTTCAGCTAATGTTTAAAGGTGTCTGGTGTCTCCATTAGCCCACATCATGATGACACTACTGCTTTTTTGTCACACTTTTATGAAATTCTGTAAAATTGCATACCTCACATAATAACAATCCCACTCTCTCCACTTTTCTGTAACTTTCCGCCCTCCATCTCTGTCCCTCTTCCTCGTTCTCCGATCCCCCTGCCAGGTGTTCGATATGGGGGTGTACCAGGAGAAGATCAGAGCCTACGGCGTTCTGCCGCCTCACAGGAATGTGGCTGGCATCAGGGACATCATCCTGGGGGAGCGTAAGGCCTACGTCTTCCTGGACAAGGACTTTGGGGACATGCACACCCTTGTGAAGAGCTGCAGGCGACTGGACGAGGATCAGGCCCGCAGACTGTTCCGGCAGGTGGTCTTGGCTGTGGCACACTGCCACCAGGCGGGCATCGTGCTGGGCGACCTCAAGCTGCGCAAGTTTGTCTTTGCGGATGAGAAAAGGTGAGATCAACTGAAGAGGAGGCTGCTTTAAGGTCAACTATGTGGGGAGATTAACAGTTCAGCTATTAGAAAGGAAGCTCTGTTATCTTGTTAAAAGCAGTTGATGTCCTAACTTCATTAATACTCTCACGGTATCTTTATTTACTGTAAATCCATTCTGATCACCCCCTTGCTAGATAAATACTTTGATTTAAATTGCAGAAGGCACAATGTTTAATTTTCTTTTCAATAAAAGAGCCTGTTTATACACACTTTTCCCTGATTTCCAATAAGGAATATCACTTTGCATGTCTAAATTCTCGCTCAACTGAATTTGAATTGAAACCTTTCTGTATGGTTTTTTGGGCTAATGATAATATTGGGTCCGAATTTCTAAATAACCAATAGCTGAGTTGGCTGTAATCTGCAAGTTCACCAATAGATGGCTCTATGTTGCACACTTTCCTGCTTCAAGAAAGTAAAAATGAATATGATGCACTTACACTGTGCAACGTTCCTCCTTTCCACACTGCAAATTTGCTCAAGCACATTTTTATTGTAATCTTGCTATAACAGTGAGGTTACTTTGTTTGAATGGTATTAAACCTGAATGGCTGCAGTGTAGTGGCACATGCCAGTGAAAGCCCACAGCCAGCATGGCAGCAGCTGATACACACAGGCCGTGTGTTCAGATCTGGATGTGGGAACAGATAGAGTAGGAGGTTCTGTACTTGTGGAGGCAGACTTCTCAGCTTCCCAGATTTTCGCCTTCTCTGTCTGTCTCCCATCCTCGCCTGCGACGTGTCCCTTTGTGTGCTCGCGTTCTGTTTGTTTTGCATGTGTATGTGCCTGTATGTGTGAATGTGGTGGGCGATAGTTTTGGCAGAGCCGCGAGACGAGGCTGCTGAATGAGACGATGGTACCCTTCTGCAGGCCATTACATTCGAAAACATTTATTGCTCATTATTTATTAATAAATTACATCATAGCTGCGCTGCAGGATAACCGATGGCTCCAACTGGGTTTCATTCACATGCAGTTTCTTGCATGGAGGAGTCGTTCTGATGCTTTGAACCGGCTCCCCCACACACACTCAACCCACACAGACACACATATGCTTTTACTTGTGGGTGCTGCGTTCCGTTCAGGAAATCACACTTTCCAACTAAATTATTTGTTGCATCTTTTAACCCTCTTGTAACCCTGTTTCTTAGAAGCATCAGCTTATTTCTCTCTTCCACCAACGTTCCCAAACACACATTTCCATGAAGAATTATCATCAGTAAGTGTCTCCAGCCATAACCTCAGGGTTAGCAGGGTCACAGTGGATGAATAAGAGCGGGGAACCACTGAGAGGAGTTGAAGCTACTTGTGCCCCTCTAATAGCTATACCGCTGCAGAGTGATGAGTCACAGTGTATATGTGCAGAGGAGAAGAGGAGGGAAGGCTGCACAGCTCCTTTTTCCTCAACCTTAGGTGTTTGTTCATACATGCTGAGGTTTGTACTAAATTACAAATGAAGCTGTGATGTGTTCTTGCACCAACGATTTTATTACCAAAAACCTCAGACTTACTCACACTGTAAGAACTTTGGCCAGGTTTTACCCGCATCTCTGTGACATACACTTCGAAAAAACTTACTTCTAAACATCCACAGACATACATCAACATATGTGTGATAGGAATCTGTATGTTCTCACTCTTTCCTTCAAACATTCCAGTAAAATCTACAATCCAACACCTTTGGAGCCCTGATACATAAGCTGTGATGCAATGCCCTGGCCGACAAAGCTGCTTTCCAGCCAGAGGCACGAAAAAATTCACAACAATCTGATGAATGTTGTCCTCATTGACACACACACACACGCACACACACATGCCGGCAGACAGATACGGAAAAACAGAGTGCAGATGGAGGAGTCAGTTTAGGGAAGGTGAATAGTGCTGAGAAGCATGCAGAGCTTGACTGCCGGGCCAGCACTCCTCTCCGTGCGTCACTGATGTGGCAACAGCCATTTGAGGGTAATTATGGCACGGCTGGCGCCGCCAGTGTGGGACCCAGGTGCAGATAGCCTGGGCTCGAGACGTAGCCGGAGAGAGGAGAGAAGATATGTTCTCTCAACAGAGGGGATGACTCACTCTCTCCACTCCTTTAACTCTCTCTGTTCTGATTCTCTTTCTGCCTCCATCCCTCTTTCTCCTGCACCAACATATCTCCTCCACTATCTGGCTGTTTAAATATCATTTGCTCTCCGCTTCGGCCCTTCTGGCTGTCACACTTTCTGTGGTGATCTGTTTTTCTCCTCAGCTGCTCTTTTATTACCGCTAAAGGGGTCGCCCAGATTGTGTGCTAAATACAAAATGCTTTGTGATTCTTTGTCAATTTTGCTCAACAAAAATTGATTCATGCCTTGTAAACATTGTCTAGTGATTGCTGGGATGATGACATTTTGTTTCCCCTGAAAATGGAAAGAAGCTCACATTAAAAGCTGTGTGTGCAATTAATTTATTTTATTGATACACGTTTTTCTGCAAACAATCTGTGCTGACGTGTGCCTAAGCATTTTTAAAAACTCAAACAAAATTAGACGTTTTGGCCCAGAACTTCTTTAGCCGTGCCGTTGTTAGTGTAAGTAAGAACTTACACTAAGTGTAAGTATTGCGAATCTCATCAGCAGCTATATGTGGAGTATCGGTATTAGTTATTGATTAGATTCTTGCAGACGATGTTGACACATTTTTCAAAATATCGGATCACTATTCATTTTAAGGATATCCGTGCACTGAGATCTTGAAGCCTTTTCTGGGGTTGAAACAGAGTAGAAAATCTCCAGTCCCAGTTGCTCTGCTCCAGGACTAAATGCATGTTCCATCATTTACATGCCTAAATATAACTAGCAGAGTGCAAGTAAGGAAGGAGGAGAGTGCTACAGTTTTATATTTATATGAGTGTTTATGAGGCCAGGCTTGTGCCAGGAAGTTACTGGAAATTTGCTTAGGCAGCTCTGTTTCTTAAACAAGAGTCACTCAGCTGGTCTTGGGTCAGAGTGAGTTCACTGGAGGATGGCATGCAAATATGTGTGCTGCCGGTATCTAGACTGTCTGTCCATTTGTTGCTGCGCAGATTAAGGCTAAACAGAAGATGCCCAAGCTCAAGTCATAACACATAATAACTAAAGCTGCCTGCTCTTGTTGTAGGTTTAAACAGAACAGGCTCTGGGCGTCTAAATTCTAATGATGTCTCCGATTTGTTCTTGCAGGACACACGTGAGACTAGAGAGCCTCGAGGACTGCCGCATCCTTGAGGACCCCAACAGAGACTCTATGTCAGACACCCACGGGTGCCCTGCCTACGTCAGCCCTGAGATCCTCAGCGGCTCAACACCGTACTCCGGCAGGATGGCTGACATGTGGAGCCTGGGGGTCATGCTGTACACCATGCTGGTGGGTCGCTATCCCTTCCATGACCCGGACCCGGCCACTCTGTTTTCCAAAATCCGCAGGGGCCAGTGCTGCTTGCCGGAAGGCTTGTCGCCGAAGGCCAAGTGTTTGCTGCAGAGCCTGCTGAGGAAAGAGCCTTCAGAGAGACTAACAGCAGCCGAGCTGCTTGCTCACCCGTGGTTCCACCTGCCACCGTCGCCCCAGGATGTAGCGTCGGGGGAGCAGGAGGCGAGCTCAGCAGAACAGACAGTGCCATCCTTTGAAGTGGAGGAGAACGACGATCTGTTTTGTTGACAGACACGGTGAAGAGCATGACTAAGAGACCAAAACAGATCTCTGAGGGGAGTCGTCGTCGTCGTTTTTCTACATTGGCACTTTTTAGAAACCTGTTTGTGTACTGGTATATGTACATACAACCTCAAGCTTTCTACAGAAACTCACTGTACTGTATACTGATGTCTTGTATGTGTTACTTTGCTAAGGGCATTGCTTACAACGGTCATTCATTGTGCAGTTGTGCATTTTAAAACAATAGTTGGTGCTAAAAGAAATCACAATGATTCAGAATTTGTCAGATCGTTTTTAAAAGAATATTCTCTGCAGGCTTCTCTGAGTGTATCACATGAATTTTAAACCCCACTCTCTCTCTGCTTGCATTTATGCACCTTCACAAAGCATTAGCTGAATCTTAACTGCGATGGCCAGGGCTGTTGTTCCTCTCACTCTCTGGCCAGGTTGCGGCTGACTCAATAGTTGACTCGAGGACGGTTTGAGAGCTCAAGCCCGACGTCCTCGAGCAGACAGTGACACAAAGTAGGAGAAAGATGGTTAGCAGGGGACTCGTGTGTCACACTCAGCGTGACACTATGGAGGTGTCTCACTGCCAATCTGGCAATGTCTGAGCGAGCGGAGATCATTTACAAATCTCACACCATGCGCAGAAGGTTGAGAAAGGCAGGATGTTGCTGGTGTAAGACTTGTCACGCTCAGTCAGCAAATAATAGTGACACCAGTTCTGAAAGAAGTTCTTGTAAATAGCCGACACAGTGGAGGTTTTATCTTATTTGTGGCCATATATATATATATGTATAAAAGAGTTGTACCGAGTGAGGAAATGTGTGATCTATCATTGCAGCTGTTGTAGCCACAGCTGGGCATGGGCCAGTATGAAATTCTCACGGTTTGAATTTCTCTGTATTTAGATAAAATCTCAATTAACTAACCTGATGATTAGCATGATCTATAAAAGAAAAGCACCATTATTGCTATTCAGAAATACAGGATGAATTTAGTTGTGTTTAAAGTGCTTATTGTCTATGAAATGACCCATTTTGCCGCAGGCTAATTCATATTAGCTGGCTACTTGATGTGCAACTCTTAACTGGCCCATTGTACTTTTAAAACAGCATTACTTTGTAAGAGCAGCGGCTGCCTCTCTGTTAGGTTAAGCAGCATGGCTTGCTGTTGTTTCTAGGCTAAAAAAAAATTTCCAAGCAGGCAAATTTTCTCTTTTTGTAAGAACATGAAGCAGCCTTCTTTTAGTTAGCTGAGCCAAAAAGTGAGCAGAAGTAGACGAGGGCTTTACTGCCCTGCTATATGCTATTATAACTGGAGAAAACGCTACCAACTCTGGTACTTTCTCTCAACTGAATTTCAATCCATAGGAACTTAATGATGGGTGATTTTCACTGTCTTAAATCTTAACTTTTTGAAACCTTGGTACACCTGGATACCAAAAACTGGCCAATGCTTTGGTTTTTAGGAGTAAGTCTTATCAACCAACACTAAGTTGTCACGGTAGTGAGGAACAGAAAGCGCCATGTTGCATTGAAAAATATGAATTTCTCTGTAAAGTGGTCAAACCTGTTCTTTCTAGTGTCTTTGGAACGTCACGTCAGCGATCAAACAAAGCCGCGTAGTTGCGCCTGCAGTTACTGTGCTTCGTAAACCAAAGGAGACTGAGTTGGTCGCAGTCTGGCAGTATACAACGTCTGTTGATGAGTCAGCCTTTAAACTTGTCAGTAGAAACTGACTTTGACCTTGACTCAAGGAATTTCTTCAGACCAGCTCACTTCTTTACTACTACTTTCTTTTTTATTTTACTTTCTTCAATCGTTTTTTTGTTTTTGTTTTTGTCTTTATCGTCAGGGACATGATGTACAAAGCCTAAAAGAGACATTCAAATTGTTTGGTTTGTGACAAAAGAATGGAGACTCCTAGGTCTACTTCATTCTGATCCAATAGTCTTGACAATGGTACTGAACGTGGTACTTTTGAGGAGTGATTAACCTTTAATTTCTGGGTCGCACAGTAGCTTATTGTAAAAAATATTCTCTTGCTTGCTGGAGACTGTAAGAGACTAGTGACAACTTGCATTGTTCCTCACAAGAAAGTAATTTAAGAGATTTATGATTTTGTTGCTTTATATATGTAGAGTGAGTCACTCATGTGACGTGTAAAGTAAACTGACACGGGTGCACAATCTCCATATTGCACTGTGAATCATGTAGTTGTGACACAACCTGAAGGCTTGGTCAGCCCCTAGCGGTTACATGTGAGAGTTATATTCAGTGTACAAAGTGTGTAAATATGTATATTTGAAGTATATGTTGAATAATTGAATAAAGATCACAGTTTTTCATATTCACTTGACTTGTTTTTCATTCCCTCTCCACCTTAAGTATGTGCCTTTAAAGGCTTTCCTAGAGGAAATCTTTTTTGTTTGAATTCCTCATGCCGTAAAGGCCAACAACACCTTTTCTTTGTCTGTCTCTCCAAAAGGAAAAGAAATGGAAAAACCTTTGACCGCTCAGTCTCCATCGCTTCCTCCAACCGGTTTCTCTTCTCTGACCTTTGCGTAATGCAACATTTAACTCCCCAAACACACAAATGTCAATAGCGGGTCAATGTCTTTTTTCTGGAATACACCAGGGAGAACATTCGCTCTGTTGTGTTCTCTTTTTTTTTTTTCTCAATAACCTACAGAGCATGAGGTCAAGTCATTAAAAAATACAGCACAGTTTTCCTCAAACACATCTACTCTTTTCCTGCCTGCTCTACTTTTACTCTCAGATCGTTTGTTTGACCTATAAGAGCTTGGCATGTCTCCACCCTTTGCGTGTTATGACTACCCGAGGCACGGCTGGCTGGGGCTTGTGTAAGTGTCGAGTGTATGTGTTCTTGTGCATACCTGCTTCCATGTCTGCGTAAGTGTGTGTGTGAGTGAAGAGTCAGATTAGGTATCAACAGGGTAGCTGAATTGTCTTGGTTGCTGGGAAGCAGCCAAAGCAACTACAGTATTGCCTAACTGAGAGTCGAGGTTCCGTCTCGAGGGATGACGGTAAAAATAAGGTCTAGGACGAGGTCATGTAATAAATTTCTACAGGAAGCTCTTGTTTTGTGAACCTGGAGGGATTTATTGACATAATAATCTCATAACCTTTAAAGGGAATGTAATCTTAAGCAAAGCACTTGTCAGTGAGAGCAGAAATGAGTTTAGGAGTTGCGAAATCCTTTCAGGTGAACTTTGTGAAGTCATACTCTCCCTTTGGCCACAAGCATAAACTTTATCCTTCCTTTAGGTCTGGGATCATTAAGGTTTCCCAACCACATAATCTCTCAAACAACAAACCTCAGTAACTTCCCATCATATGTTGTTCAGTGTTGCTTGAAGGTCACAAAGATCATCAGCAACTTGCCAAGACCTTTGTGACCTCACGATGCAATGTCAACATTTCAGAACATAGTGTTCACAAATACTGCAAATGCTGTTGAAATACTGTAAAGCTACTGTTTTGATGCTCTAGGAGAAAAGTATGTGGTTTGATTTGCCATGTGGAGGAAAGTGAAAGTAAAATATATTAATCTGCAATTGTTAGACGCATTAAAGTGAGATATAGAAGCAGACAGTGAAGCACCTGTCCCCTGGATGAGACTGAGCATTGTGTCTTTTCCTGGAACCTGTTGGCTCCGGATCGTTCCACTGATGCAATGGAAATATCATCCCTCTGTTTGAATGACCCTCTGACCTCCTTTCTTTCATAACGCAAATTCCTGGAGGAACGCTCCAGCTGAGCGCAGTCCGCAGTTCTGGACCGGATGCCTCATAATGAAGGTGGTGTTTTCGCCTTTCATCCTAAATCAGAAACACATACCTGGGAAAATAGTGGAGTGACAAAATGAGACCTCTAACGCCATCTTGTGGAAATAATACCAATAGCAGCTTCTCATCAAAAATAAAAATCATTCTGAACACCGAAGCCTCTGTTTCTCCAGAAGTTTGGATGTGGTGTGAAAATTAATTTGCAACATATAAAAGAAGAACCAAAAGGAGTGTCCTTTAGTTACTGTCTTACAGCACATACACTCACTCTCCAAAGTGAATTTCCCACATTATATTTTTCCCATACAATTCACAAACAAATCAGTTTGAAGAAAAACAGTAAAAAAAAAATGCAATAACCCAATTGGATAAGTAAGCATCTTATGACTGTGCTTTACAATTGAGGATCTTTGGAGTCAATCAGCATCCCATACTCTGGCTTCCTCTAAACACACTGAAAATAATAACTTTAACAGAAGGGTGAAAAGGTGGAAAGGTCAGGACAGTCTTGTGTTATTTTTTGTTTGTTTCTTTGTTTGTTTGTAGTTTTTTCAGGAGTTGGAAAGGATATATCTAACAAAGTCAAATTTTTTCCTAAATCAAATTCAACCAATTAAAAAGGGTGTGCACAATTTTGAGATTTGACTGTGAAATCAGAAATGTAGTAGATTTTAAATCTGATAATGAGATAGAAAAAATTTCTAAATATGCTAAGATGCCGTATCGTGATTTAGAATGTGAAGAAATATTTGGATATTAGAGGCTAAAACTACGGAAGAGGATTAGGGCGACCGAAAAAAAAAAAAAATTCTGACTTTAATGTCAGAATAATTTTTTTTTCCGTATAAAACAGTATTTGAGCAGCATTGCGTTTCATTCTAAGAAATGCGCAGCATAAAAAGGTTATAAATTTACACATTTTTGTAAAAATTGCAACCATAAGAGGGTAGAATTAGTAAAATTTCTAATCGGCTCAGCCCTGAATGCTCCCTGGAGTCTTTTGATTTCATAAAAACAAAAGACTCACGAGAGAACAGAGCATTGACTCTCACCTCTGTAAAGGATAACAGGATTTATGTTGAACATATGACTTAAAGAAATCAGTAGTAAAGTGACAGGTATGATGATTCCTTCTGAAAGTTTTGTATTGATTTACCACAAAAAAAAGTCCCATAAAATACACTGTTCCTGTGTAAGGGAACACTGTTCATTTTGTTTAAACATTAACAAACAACTTGCAGATAATTATTTGATATCTTTCACCACAGCAGGAAAGGCACTCTTCCTCTTCCACTGTGAAAATGTAAAAAAAACTCCTGACACTAGTTGTGAAAGCTCTATAGGATTTGGCATATTCACAGCAACATAAACCAATAACTTTCTCAGCGATTAGATTGAATGTTTGTCAGTCACAACAACGCTCTGCTGGGGGAACAAATACTGATATGTCATCTCATCTGGGTCAACAGTCTCTGCAGAACTCAGAGGAAGACAGGATTATACGAGTGTTTCTTTGATTGCGTTATCTCAAGTAAAGTGCCCCCTGGGGAACAATCTGGTCTCATCATGATTGCTTAATATGAAAGGAATTGATATTCTGATGATGCATCTGTGAGGGTCGTGACTCAGGAAAGTTTATTTATTTGGATTTATCTCTTAGCAATTTAAAAACCCGCCATAACATTTCAGCAGTGTCAAGAAGGTCACGCTTTTTCCCAACATAAATGTTCTGACAACAATCAGCAGGTTGGCAGCAAGTTATGGAGCAGATTTTATCTAGGACAGCTGCTCTACAGCATAGCATTGTACAATAGCAAGACTGCCTGGGCAACCAACACCAAGACCAGGAAGTCCTTCTTCCTACTTTCCTTGCTCATATCCTGCTTTCTTCATCATCTTGTCTTGCTTTTCATCCATTCTTTTCCTTTCTACTACCTCCTGGACTTTCCCATCTTCTCTCCTCATCCAATCCTTCCTTATTTGATGCCTCCTTTCTTTCCTCCCCCGTGTCCTTTATTACTTTCCATTTCTTACTTCCAGTACTTGGTTTATCCAGTTCCTGTTTAATGTCTGCTCACTTCCCTATTTAGTGTATTTAACTGAACATAAACATCTGGGGATTCTTAAAAGTTGAGTAGGCAATTTTTAGTTTTCATGAAATGTGAGACCCTGTTCAAAATAATTAGGAATATCACACATGATATAAATGAGAGAGCTTCTGATTAAGCTTTATATATCTTTGTTAGAATATATCTGTTGCAATTATGGTATGCTTTATGATCGATATCCACCAAATGCCTGGTCAATAAGCACCCACAGTATTACTACAATAATTTCTATGTAAAAGTTAAAAATGGAAATGTCCAGCAGAGGGCAACATTTTCATGTTTTTAATAAGATTTAACTTAACCCATTTGCATTTGGGTTATGCAGTTTTTCTGCACATAAAAATGGTCTGGTACATTTGTTGGTAATTTATAAGTGAAGTTGTTCATGGATGTGCTTTTAAAAAATATAGCAAAATGTTCCCTTGGCTTAAAATGTAATAAATTACAACTTTTATGCTTGTCACATTTATGTTCTCCCGCCTATATTTTAATTTACAGCAGACATCTGCACAAAGCCTGAAAAAGTTGCCTTTGTTTAATGTATACATGTTCACTTAGTGCATACATGTTTAGTTTCTTAGGAAATGTTTAACTCCCAAACTTGATGAGGTGGAACATTATCATAAAAAGTCATCCAGATGCATTTTGTACCTTTACAGTCCGAGGTTGTTTGGTTTGAATCAGAGCTTTACTGAATAAACTTTAGGATGTTTTTCAGGTGACTGTTTCAAAAATAGCTTTGGGCCTTAAGGGAAACAGCCACTGACTCATGACCTAAATCCTACTGAAGACCTTTGGAGAAGGTGAAACTTGTCACTGTGAAAAAAAGATGAAGCCTTAAAACAGCCTGAACACACAGCAGTGGGAGAGTTTTCAGGAAGCGATGGTGGACAGGCTCAAGAGGTATCCAGATGGCAAATGCTGATTCTTAATTATGAATAAACAGATTTTACAGCAATAATTTGAATTATTATGTAGTCTTTATCTGTCTCTCTGATTGAGGTGGAGGAATCTTGTTTTAGTTTATTGGAGAGTTGTCTTTGTGACCTTGGTTATTTTCTTCTTCAGCCATTCTGTTGCAGATTTGTTGCTGTTTTCAGCATCATGACCCATTTTCATCCAAGTTTTAGTTGTGACACAGTTGGCCTCACATTTACCTCTCGAATACTTTGATACAAACAAAGTTCATGTTCAACTCAATATCTGCAGACTTTTTAATATATTTTGGATGAAAAAAGCCCAGTCATCGCTTTTTTATCACTGCGTTTGTCAGCCGAAGTGGCATTCTGTTGATGTGTCATAAAAATCAAACAGGGTTTTGTGCACAATGACCCAAAATTTCTACTTTGTTCTCATCGGCTCACAGATCGTTGTTCCATTTAGCTTGGCCATCATTTGGATTAGACTTTGCAAAACATTTCTTGCTGTCATGTACTTTTTATAAGTAAGCTTCTGTTTTCTTTGCTGTGTTTTTTTGATAGCCCACTTGGTTTTTGCAGATGTGCTGTCATGATCTTGTAAACATTTCCAGCATGATGAACAGGAACAATTACCTCATTGCTGATGTATTTTACTTCTTGGCATTGTGTTAACACACACGCATGTCCTCAAAACCAGGATATTGACAACATTTCTGCTTTTACTTTTATCTTATTTCTGTTTTTTTATTTCTACTTTCCCGTTTGTTAAAAAATATCATCTAGTTTCTTACATGTTTTTGTCATGATTTGTCAAATAAGCTATTACTTATTTGCTTAATTTTCACATTGTTTTTATTCACAACCTGTCCGTATTAAATTGCTGCTTTGACAATTGGTCAAGTAGAAACAGGATAGAATAAATATACAGAACATTTCCACCAGAAGCTTATTTATTTCAATCTATTTTACTCTAGAAAACGAAACGGTCTCTGTGTTATTTCAGCCATGTTTTCCTGTCGTTTCCTGGCAGCTTATTATTTCTCGAGCAGCTCGGCGAGTCCAGGCTCCAGTGTTAACACTCACAACACTGACTCACGGCCGCTGCTAATGGACACAACAGGAGGTGTACCGGAGTGTTTCCTGAAAGCTTTGTAAAATTCAAGGTGACCATCAGAGCAAAATGTCCAGGGAAAACCTGACACACTGTTTACTTTGCAACCATATTCATTCATCCTGAATTTCTTCACACTTGAAAGTCTTCAGTCTCTTTTGTTTTTTTGTGTGATAGACAGCTCACAGTTGGTCTCATGTGCACAGTTGAACTCTTTTTTATGTTTAATTGGGTTACTGCTGTCTGATAAAGAAATGTCACATTTTAGATTATTTGCAAAAACATTTGAAAATATTCTTTTAACACTACTTGTGTGGGTCCAACAGACTCAATAAAGTGAGTTGAAGTTTATGGTTTCATATAAAATAAATGTGAAAAATCGTTAGGAAGTCACTATTGTGAGTATATTTGACATGTTTTAGTGGCTCAGTTGCATCCCAGCAAGGAAGCAAGAAAAACTATCAAACTGTGAAAGTTGGTGGAAGCATAACTGAAAGCTACTCAAAGTTTGGTATAATCTCACAAATATGGTCTCTACATTTATGTTAAACATGTTCAGTTGTTCCCCACAACCAGTTGAAATTAAAATATCTAAATAAGTAAAAAATGATCAAAAAAAGACAAACAAAATGCTTAAGTCCTCCTATGTCCTCGACAGTAATTTCTTGGTGAGGTTGTTGAAATGAAGCAGCGTTCTTGTTGTTACCCTGCAGAGAGTTCTTTCTCAAAACTACCCTCTCTCACTCATGTCGCTCTTGTTTCAAGTGGCACATGCTATCTTGGGCTTTCGGGGCAGCTTTGTTCAAACAGCCCAGCGTCAACCTACCCGATACTTTCCATGCACCAACAGACTGGAGGAGAGCTTAAATAAAAATCACAGGAAGTCTCTCTGCAACCTGTAGCCACGGCTGTGAGAGGAATAGAAATGAGACAACAGGAGGATTCGATTAGATTATTCCTGGAAAGTATAAATTTTACCGTTTCTAAAATATGCAATCTAGGGGCTGATTCAGGAACATATTTCTAAACTTTTTTTAAAACTTGGAAAACAAGTTGGCCTTTATAATAAGGGCAGTGAAAAATAATGCAAAAAGTTTAACACAATATTAACACTGTTAGAGGATCTTCCCAGTCACACAAGTTCAGTGAGTAAGCAATGAGTGTAGCTGCAGCCTTTAATGGGACTGAGCATTGTAGTGGGTCTCATTCACTAAAAAAGCCATTACTTTGCATTTTCTGCTCACAGATTAGAAAATGGGCACATTGGGGCCTTTGTGCATGAGGTAAATAACTCTGCTACATTCCCTTCTCGAGGAAATGAAACCTACTTGTGTTCTTATAATTAATACCACAGCACAGCAGTGTGCTCATGTACAAAAGCAAATACTTTAGTGTCAAACAATCCAGAGTTAATGGAATAACATGTCATATCAGATTGCATTTTCATAATGCAGCTATTGACTGATATCCACAAATTTTTATGTTTTGATAAAAATGTCTGAAAAGCTTTAAAATTTTACTTTTTTTTTGCATAAGCATAATCTTACCAACATTTCAGTGAGGGAAAAAAAAGATACAATTTTAAAAAACTTGTTATTCTGAGGGTCCATGTGTTGTTCTTTTTCAGGTATGTATTAAAAAAAGCAGATGATTTTTTAATAACAGTGGAAGAGACTGCATACATTACCTTTCCTGTATGACAGATTGAAATAAAGAAGCATGTAATTTTTTTTAACTGTTTCAGAAAAATGGCAGAAATGAGGACACCAAAGCAAGATGGGACACTCAAGCCAGGAGCTTGCACGAATAGACTTTGTCCAAAATTAAAGTGTTGCTAGGCTACATCTTATGGCACAGAGTTCAGAGTCAAATAATGAAGCAACCAGAACATTGCTTTACAACATTTACACTTCACATATAAGCTGATTGAATACAGGTTAAAAAATAATTTTAAAAATCTTTGTTTTAAAAAACTTTTATCGTTTTGAATATGTGTGAATTAAAGAAAATCCACACTAAATTCACCCATGTACACCAAAATCAAAATAAGCCCCAAATGGCTGTCAGTACATCTACATTCATGAGTGTGTGTAAACTTTTTTAAGACGCTCTAAGGCTCTGGTGAAGGCGGTGATCTCTCAAATGCATCTTTGCATTGCTGAATATGTTAGAAAAGAGGTTTTAAACCGCTGACCACACATGAGCTAATCGATTATGCATGCAGAGATTGATGATTACATATGCAATATGCAGACTTCAAAGTGTTGCCTTGCATTTGTGCAACAATGCATTTAGATGCCGAAACGTCATTAAAAAAAAAATTGTAGACGGTGAAGTAAAAATTTCAGCTGAACTTACCTGTGCAGTTGAGGATTAATTTACTGGTTTTGCTGTGGTTGGCAGGTAGCTGCTATGTTCATGACTCAGCAGCTCAGGGAGTGATGGAGTGCTGGACCAACAAGACAGAGAGATCAGAAGAAGACAGCTGTGGTTAAAAGGAGGATGGATGGAAGGAAGGAATAAAAAACAGCATAAAGAGCATCATGACTAAGGACAGAGAGCGAATAACTAAACAATGAAAAATTAAGACGAGCTCTTTTTGTGGGAAGAGAGGTTCGGTTAGCCTGCCTCCACTCTACAGGAAATTTTAATTACTTTTCAGCGTCGCTGCCCCTTTTGGTCACGAGCTGCATGCTCTGATCAGCAGCCTCTGATTATCAGGCCTTTGTGAGGCTCTGCGCTTGCTGTCGGGCCGTAATTACGTCTTCGCTGGAGAACATCTCAGCACATCAGAAAGCTTAAAATGTTATTCTTCAACCGGTTCTCCAGCTTTACAGGCTCGATTTGCTCACAGCTGCAAAACCTATTGGTTGGACCCACTATAATCATAAAACAGGGTTAAAAATTTTTGGTTTCCTCTCTTGGTGCAGTTGCTTACATGTTTTTTCTGCTGTCATGAGGTTGCAGTTCATCTTTTAAATGAGGAGACTCATTTAAAAAACATCAGGTCTTCCTGGCTTTCTGACACGTTTTACTTCTTTGAGAGCCTCCTATGAGAAAGTGAGGCTCTGCTACAGAAAGTCATCTAGTTCCAGGGTCAAAGCTCAGAACCTGGGATGAAGAAGCAAAAAATCTGAATATCATTTGTTTCCTCCGAGATTTTCCTCTTGGTCACCACTGTTGCAAGACATTTATAGAAGATGTCGACTGCTTTCCCATGAGTGGTGCTCATTCCACTAAGTGTACTCTTACTTAAACAATAAAATGGGATTTTTAAATCTTTTTTTTACTCTTATTTTCACCAGAAATTTTATCCTTTGACTCACATCGTATTAGGCAAGTCAACAGTCAATTGTAATTTGAATTATAAGTTAACTTGTGACCTTAATTAACTCTTTATTTTGTAAGCTCCAGGAATAAACATTTCAATAGAAGTAGGCAGATTTGCACAAGTAGGCATAACTGGATATAATTTCGTCCACTAGATGGCGATGAAGTGCGTTGAATATGAACTTTGGCTGTGTTAAATAGGAACCAAAAGACATCAGTGGTGTATCAGCTTGGTTGTATGGCAGTATGACACAACCCTTCACCAAAAAAAACAAAAAAAAAACAAAAGAGAAATCAGAGGTAAAATATGACGGAAATACAAAACAAAAACAAGATCTCAAGAGAGAGTTGTCCTGCTGCTCTCCTTGTTAGCTCTAGAAACCAGTGTAATCATGTTTCCAGTGTAATCATGTGTAATGCAGGTGTTTACAGTGAACCCGTGGGAATGTTTAAACATTTGTTGAGCAAGAATTAACTGCTTCTATAGACATTCAT
The DNA here is from genome assembly GCA_902982915.1 of Phalloptychus januarius. Taxonomy (NCBI): domain Eukaryota; kingdom Metazoa; phylum Chordata; class Actinopteri; order Cyprinodontiformes; family Poeciliidae; genus Phalloptychus; species Phalloptychus januarius. The sequence continues at coordinate 1,723,858 of CADWAE010000478.1, forward strand.
TTTTGTCTTTGATCCTGATGTTTTCATTAGAGCTTTAAATCAGGGAGATATTCTGGATGATACAAAAAATAGGTGTTAATCTAAATTGTTGAATCCCCTGCACAAGCTGGTCCATTGAAAAAAAAACTGGGGAAAAAAAATCCTCATATGATGATGAAGTGGACCTTCTTATTCTTCTTGTTATGCCAGCAATGCTGGAAGCCAACAAACCTCTTTGGGTTGTTTGTGAGCAGCCTGTGCTTTGGGATGCACAGTTTCTCTTTAGTCATGACATCCCTCAGCATCCAGCATGCACTTTGATGTGAAAACTGAAATCTCACAGTTTGCAACTGCAAAGTCCTGCTTTGGCTCTCAGTCAAGGGTTTTTGACAACCCTTCCTTACCAGGAAGGTTTTGCTTCCTCACCAGGGGCAGATCTGCAAGGAGATCACAGGGGCAACTAAACCTTTTCCTTAAAATCAAACTTGAAAACCCTTATTTGACCACGAACTTCTTTTTGCCTTGAAATTAAATATTAATTCACCAAAAATAAATAATCTTAGGTTCTTAAAAAAAAAAAACAGCAAGAGCCCTGCATCAAACATCACCTGCCTCCCGTTTCACACTTCACATTTACAAGGTTTTCTTTTTGCAATCTGAGCTCCCTAACTTTCTGTAAGTAGTGTTTTAACATGCAACATTAAAGTCCAATAAAGTTTGCAATGAATGCTGAAGATGACAGATGGTTGTGGTTTAATCCGTTCATTAATTGCTTGCTGACAATGACTCACTGGAGAGAGATTTATAAAAGCATTAGCATATCTTGCTTCTTTGTTTTGCGTACAATAAACACAAAAACAGTTTATGAATAGTTAAATTAGCAGCAGTGGTTAGAGCTTGCTAATCCGTGGTTTTAGTTTCAGTGAAGGCTCTTTAAGATCAGGCTAAAAAAAATAAAATAACATTAAAACAACAAATATAAAAAAAGAGGTCTCATTTCAACATAAACTGTCTTTGGTGAATTTCTGGTTAAAACATGTTTGTTGGTCATTCAGTGAAGTTATTTGTGGAGCATCCAGCAATTTTACTCAGGTAAAAGTATCAATATAATAACCTTACTCAGCTAAAAGTTAACAGAGCAATGCAGTAAAACCACTGCAAAATGTTATTCAAGTAAAGGAGGAGACATGTAACTGAATGCCATGACAGCAGAGACATTGGCTTTGTAAAATACATCGGTATACAGAATAAAAGCGCTGGCTTTTCTTTAGTTTTTGACAGTCACTAACAACATTTGTCAGCAAAGACATAACAAAATTCTTATGTTTAAATGCAATACCTGTTGCGAAAGACATGCTTCATTTCATTGTTTACACCTTGTTTTGTGTTTCAGCATGTGATGTTCTGGATCTAAATGCCTTTACCTGCTACTGTAGTTTACTGTGAGTAAAAAGTACAATCTGTTGTGACTTTGTTTCAAGCGCAAGAACTCTGAATGTCAGTCAGTAGCTCCAAATAAAAGACATTTGCCTAAAGAAGCATTGAGGGTGACTCAGCCATAACACGTTGAGGTATTTCGCATACTGAACAAAAACCAGAAACACAAGAAAGTCTTGCTGGAAAACTATCTGACACAGCTGTGTCATTCCTCTAAAACCAGAGCAAATTATTAAAGGAGCTTGGATTAAACACAAAAGAACAAAATTAAAGTCAAAGTCCATTATTTCAACAACAATAATGGTTAATAATGATAGAATATTTGAAAATATTGACAAATGTATTACTTAATACGCACCAAACTTGTGATTTCATGTTGTTTTCTTTAAAAAATCTACTGATGTGTTTGTGTCTGTTTTATCTGACTTGCAATTGTATCTTTATCTAATTATTATTATTTGTATCCTTGCACTAGTTTTTCTTATTTTCAGCCATTATCTTTTTTACTTCCTTTTTTGTGTTTTTGATAGAAGAAAAGCAGCATGTCTACAAAATGAAATCCAGTTTTCTGAAAATCTAATTCTCTGACACAGATATGAGATTCTCAGCATACAAAATTACTTTCAGCATGAATCAGCTTGTAAAAGAAACTTGAAACTTGTAAATTTTCAAATATGTGGAAAACACAAAGCCAGACAATAAGAAAATAAAAAAAGCTTTAACAAAGTTAAAAAAAAAAAAGAAAAAAAGCTGGGCAATAAGAAGTTATTACCCAGCTGTTGAGTTGGAAAAATGATTCACAAAGCTGAAATTCAAGGCTTGAAGATGTAGAAAATAAATGTTGCACTGGTTTTAAAAGCTTACAAGTTTAATTAACAGTTTCTCTAGTGCTGACTTAAACTGCTTTAATACTAAATTTATAAATGCCACATGTAGATTTCCCACAATTCAGTGATAGTATTTTGCAATGTTGAATTTTTCATGCATGTATTCAGTTTTTATTTTTTCATCAGTGTCTAAAAAGTCCATTATTCTGATTTCTGCAGAGTCTGATCACACGTGTGTCTCTTTTGTGAGCAGCCGCTTTCAGTTTGTTTCCCAGAGCAGCCAGCCATCAGAGGAGCCTGCGCTCCTAAACAAACCTTCCTGCTGCATGAGGGGATTTTTGTCAAGTTTCAAAGGCAGTGATGTTGCCAATTACTTTGCTGGAGCCGGCCGGCCGACTGTCTCGTCCTCTTTGACCTCAGCAAACAGGGACCTTCTCATGGCTGACACATCTGAACTGCTGAAGGGAGAGGTTAATGGGTTGCAGTTCGAACCAAAGATGTGAAGCGTGCTCTCATCCAGAGAGGCAGTTTCTTCAGAAAGGCAGGGACAGAAGTATGGATTGACTCAACAAGCAACTAATTAAAAACAATAAAAAAATATATAAAAGCAGAGCCATGAGCTATGAGCTCCTCCTCCTGGAACATCGCAAGAGAATATCAACACAAGCAGGAGAGAAACGGGAGACGGGCATCGATTCCCCCGAGTCCTACATGGAGCAACACTGTCCAGAAAATTGATGAAGGGATATTGTTTATTTACAATCAACAAAGCAATGACCAATTGATAAAAAATAAAACCAAAATTCTTTAAATGAGCAAAAAACAGCAAGATTCAGAATCAAGAAATCAAACAATATCAAAATATCACTTGTTTTTTTTCTGTAACCTATACTTATTGGCAATGATAATTACACAAACGCTTCCAAATTTACCTTTTCCTGAGTTCTCAGACGTGTGAATTCATTTTAAAATATAAAATACTAGCAGCACTATGACTTTATGTAAGGAAGGAAGGAAAGAAGGCACAAACGAACGAGGGAATGATGTACTATTTAAACGATGGAGTAGATAGTTTGGAAATTTAAATCCTTTTTACACAGTTTTACATAATTTAAGTAAGACACATGGAAAGAAAGACAGAATGTTTAGAGGAAAACAACAACTCACTGATCCTTACCTACATCTAAGGTTAGAGCAAAAACTAAAATGATTAGAACAACTGGAAATGTGCTGAAGGTCAGTAGAAAACCTGTGGAGAGAACTGCAGAGAAGAAAGAACCCACAACGCTGAATAATCAATAATTTATTCACAACTAGGAAAGATCAAGGATCCTTTTCACCGTACGCTCCAACCTCGCTGAATGTTATAGGAAACAACTAAATGGCAATAAATGTGACAGTGGTGGATTTGCTTTCTCCCTGAATAAATGTTCCTAAACTAAAGGTTACATTAACTAACCTTCAAACTTAAACTGAGAATCCTGCAGTAAAAGAGTTATTTGAAGCATTTTTAGACATTATTACCAGGGATGCCAAGAAGTTCAGAGGACGTAACGAATGAGAAGCTGGAAAGGCCTGAACAAACTGAGTAAAGTGGTTTCGCTCAGTTTGTTGGAGCACTTTGTGATTTCAAATGGTCACACTATTATTCGTATTCCTTCTAACAGTCTGCCAGTGAGCAGAATGCGACTGTCAGGCCTTCGACTCTCCCTGCAAAATGACTTCATGTTTTGTTTTCTGTGCTGCGGATTTGATCGTAATCAGGCCTCTTGCAACACTTGCATTTATCTTCGTAGGCTGTTCCATTGTGCAGCCAAGTGATAAAAATCTGACCCATGAATGAGAGCTTATTAATCTTGGCTTTATCCATGCTGTGAATATAAAAACACGGCGCATTAACCTGAGAGAAGAATGTCACTAAAAGCGAATTATACCTGATATTTGGGCATCAAAAGGGTCTTTAGTTTTGTTGTATCTCTTTCCTAATGGTCAGTCTCATTTACTGTGCTTCTTCTTATAAATCACTTTATTTGTTGTGTTTTTGAATATTTGTAAACTAAACTTTAAGTCCAAAACTTTGTCCGCTTTAGTAAAAATATACATATTGAATAATAGCTCATATCTAATTGGTCTTTATAGGGCTCAACATGGTTCCCTGTTCAAAATTACAGAACTTTTCTTAACTTTTTGTCAAAAATTTACCTATTTTTCACATGTGATGTGAATGGATAAAGCAAGACATGTTGTGTCACATATGATTTAATAATGTTCCAGTTGGACAAAAAGAAAACAAACACTAATCACTTTAGAGCTAAGCTACCTTGCAACAAAAACATCTGTGCAACAAATTTAAGCAAATATGTGTTGTTGTGTCTTTTATGTCTTTATAGAGTGAAAAACTGACATTTATAAACGGTAAAAAAATTGCTACAAACTTTTTTTCTTACTGTTAGTCATTAAACCAGGCTTCTCCTTGTTTAAGCTGATTTATTTATATTTGCTAATTACTTTGTATGTAATCCCAGGGCATGCTTAGGGGTCATTGTTCATTTGTAAAGCCTACTTTTACCAAACTTCCTAGTTGTCATCTTGAAATGTTGTTTCATTTTAAAATAGCATTCTTTCCTTCTGATGCCATCTAGTTTGTAAAGTCTCGTTTTAAACATACTACTTTGTGTGACGCGAGATCTAGAAATAAAAAGATTCAAACGTTAGTCAGAGCTTCCTACGTTGAGCTTGGAGCTGAGTTTTCTCAGAGTGATGCTCATCAGAATTAAATGGATCTAAAGTGCAGATGAACGGCTTCTTTTAATAATGGACGTCAGCGACGTGGTGAGTCAAAATCAGCAATCAAATGAAGGTCGTGGTGAACATGCAGAAGCTGTACAGGTGGCTTAACCAGCTGTCATCATTCACTCATCATTCCCTGGGCATCTGGTCGACCCAATCACACGCGGAAGAGAAATTAGTGGCTGGACGTTTATTTGGCCTAATGTCCTCCCCAGATCAAGGACAAAGGAGGCAAGGGGGAAATTTCATAAATGCTGATATGTCACATGAAACACTGGAAGCTCTGTCGCTTTTATGCAGGACTGTCAACTCGCTATATAAAAATATATATATTATCAAATACTTTTAAATATTTTCATTGATAATGAGGCATATCCCTTTGTACACCTCATATCCAATTATAGCTTAATTCAAATGTGAGCAAATTTAAGTAAACACATGATTTAAAATTTTTCAAAGATCTGAGAAATCTCAGTCCACTGATGAAAAAGAAATTAGGACATCCCATAAAGGTCGGTGTGCTTTGACAGGCTTGGTCATACGTCTATTTAATATCAACTTTACTGTAAAATTTCAAATCATAGAAATTAACGCCCTCAAGACTTTCTGGAGCTTTCAGGAAGATGACTGGCAGCTTATGTGCTTGACAAGGAGTTTGCGCTTATATAACATCTTCAAACAAGCCAAGATATGGCAGGTTCATCCTGAAAGCAGACAGTAAGATGTTAGAAGAAGTCTTAAAATACTTGAACATCTAATGGCAGCTTTAAAAAAGCCATCCATCAATCCATCCATGCATCCACCCATCAATCCATCCATCCATCCATCCATCCACCAATCCATCCATCCACCAATCCATCCATCAATCCATCCATCAATCCATCCATCCACCAATCCATCCATCCATCCACCCAATCGTTCACATGCATTAGGGGCAGCTTCGTGTCCCCACGTCTCCAGACAGATGGCAGCTGCCAGCTGGAGTTGCCCTCAGCTGTCTGCAGCAGCCTGGCAGAAAGAAGATGTCACTCAACAATCTGGCCATCTGCTTCACTCTATCAGCTATCAAAATTATATGACCAATATGCTCTGTTTCAGAGAGGCCTCAAGAGAATACGCCATTATGGCCTATTTGCAGCAAATGTTCAGATTCAATAAAACGAAAAGAGCCAGAAGCTTTGGGACAGCAAAGTGAAAAACAGCAGATTATTGTTATGCGTCTGCATGCAGCTAAAACCGAGCAGGAAGACTGGCTGGAACCGTGTTTAAATAACTCAAAGTAATCATATTTATTCAGAAAGACCCATATGAATTCATAATCGATGTGAGAAGTTGGCAACGTGGACTAACACACACTTCTATGCTTTCAGCGGCATCACACAAGTAATTACTCAGACAGCCTCCTGAAAGTTGCTGTTAATTTGTTTGTTATGGGGGGAAAACAGTGGATGCACGACAAGAAGAGACAGAATGCAAATCAGTTTTGGAGTGCTGTCTTACTCCTCTTCACGAAGCTTTACTTTACACATCCTCAACAACCAGACATAACTCTCAAACTGCCTGATTATGTCGTACAGAGGCTCCTTCAGCCATCAGGAGGAGGAACAAACAACACCGTCTGTGTACCGGCTCTCTCATAATGAGGATGTGAAAGCAGTCAGAGGGCAGATAGTTCAGCTGTTGCCGTGTTGCATATGACACGCTGATGAATACATTTTGGACCAGGTTTTTCTTTTTTTTTTCTTATTCTTATGGAAGAGAGCTCAGTGGCACAGCCTCGAAATCAGCACATAACTCTGAGCTTTAAGTCGACTTAGGTGTTCTTCAGCATCAGAAGCATGAAAAGCTTTTTACTTCAGAGCTAAAGATTTCACAACATATGCTGCATGAAAGTAGAAGAATAACAAACTAATCTTTGTCAGGCAAAGTTTTACACATGGCTTGGCAGGATTAATTTGGTAAACAGGGGACTTTTATTGGTTTCTTTGGAAGGAGGAAAATTAAAAAAAATAAAAGCAAAGACAACCATAGTCAGTAATTACTGCCGTTAAATTTGAAATCTCATGTTCATAAATTAATTAAACATTCTGCTGTGAAACGAGTCTTGTCTAAGAGTCAGGTGAAAACAAAATATGAGATGCAAAGAAATAGGGTTTTACAATTAAAACGTTATGCATGAGTCATTATCAAAAGCGATTGATTCAGAGCATGCTATTTTTAATAACTGCACAGTATATTCTGTGAATTTGCCCTTACTGTATGTCACGACCCCCTCGTGGTCTAGGGGTGCAACATAAAGGTGTGCCCAGGGAACAAAGAGGAATAGGGTGCAAAGTAAAATGTAAAATGATTTATTACAAACAATGCTTGCGCAAAACAATACAATGTAACCCAAATTAATCTAACGGAAAATACTAACAAAGACAAGATTCTTAAGTGCCAAAAATAAACTCACAAAGAGCTCAAACAAATCAAGCCAAAATAAACCAAACAACCCAGAATAAAAGAAAACCACACGAAGGGAGCACGAAGCCTCCCAAACAGACTCTTTAGCCTCTCAAACAGTCTTTAGCTGTTTTACAGCAGCGGCAACAACCCAACAAAAAGGCCAACGGTGGGGAACAGCCTGACAACACCTCCTGCTACCAGCCGTTCCCACGGAGGAATGGTCCGGGTGCCTTTTATGGGGAGCAGGTGGACCTCGTCACAGTCTGATTGGTGACACTCCCTCGGCTGGTCCAATGGGGGTGCGGTCAGCTGGCAGCCAATCAGGTCGCTCCCTGTCGGATCCCGGCACAACACACTCTAGGGCGGCCTCTAGTGGCCAGGGGCCGTAACACTCCCCCCCCTTAAAGTACAAAACCCAGTTTTGTACAACACTCACTGTTCCAGAAAAAAAAAAAAAAAAAACATACACTCACATACATACATACTCACCCCCTGGAGAGGCCATCTGCAAGCACATTTTCAGTTCCTTTTTTTGTCTGATTCTCAGGTTGTATTCTTGCAAGAGTCGGTTGCATGAGGCGCTGGTTGTGGTTATACATGCGGGACAGAAATACTAACGGGTTATGGTCAGTAAATACGTCGATGGGCAAGCTGCTGGAGCCAAGGTAGACATGGAAGTGCTGAAGAGCCAACAATAGAGCCAGGGTCTCCTTTTCAATGGTGGAATAGTTTAGGTGATGTTTGCTAAACTTTCGGGAGAAATAACATACCGGATGATCTACCCCCTGTAAGTCCTCCTGGATTAGCACAGCACCAGCCCCAACAGCACTGGTGCTGTGTCTTGTATAATTCTACATTCTTCAAATTACCTGTCTCTTTGAATGAATAAACAATAAAGGCTATTTCTATTCCATAAAAAAAACATTGTTTTTAAAGCTTTTGATTATTGCAGCTGATTTACTTTTTACCTTTTTGTCCTTTTTTTATTGCCTTCAAATCTCCACATTTTAATCATGCACTCCATTCAGAGTTGTCACTGTTGGGCTACATAGTTTCAAATGACTTTCTAGCCTCACATCATGCAGCAAAGTCACCTTTTAACTTCACCATCATGAGCTGATGTGCAAGAAAACTGCAGTGTGAAAGAATCAGTAGATGCAGAAGAAATATATATATATTTTTTTCTTTTTTTTCATGAAAAAAGACCAGAACAACAATGGAAATCAACAATAGCCGCACAAACAATGACGCCGCCTGTCGAACTCGTGTCCCAAGGCGATCCAATGTGTGCACAGATAAGAGAAATCAGATTTATCTTATTTGTCGTACATTGCATTTCTCTGACTGCTCTTATGGTAATGTGGAGCATCCCAAAGAAAGCTTATGATTGTATCTGAATTTACACCCACAATAGAGAACGCACAGGCAATACAAAACACTGGTATCTGTGCAGGAACTTGGAAAAACTTCCTTGTTTTACATTAAATTCAGAACCCGTCCCATGTAAATGTATTTACCTGCAGGTAAACACTGTATGAAGAGCAAAAGTCACAAAACTCATTTACAAAAACAAAACCCTGAAACGACAGCCTCGCAGCAATAGGCTGTTATTGGCATTTATTTTCTGTTTACCTTCTAACAATGAGTGTCACGACTCCGACATAAATTATTCAGATGTCTGCTGGCTACACCGGCAGCTTCAAATTATCAGGCCTTCCCTCCAGACTGAAGCAGATTGGATCCCAGTTCCTCAGAACACAACCAGTAGCTCCTGTTGGAGTCAAACTAACTTTACAGCTAAGTTGTGTTTCTGCCCAGCTTTTACAGTCGTGCTGTTTACTTCCTGTGGCTGAGCGTTTACACAACCGCCCTCTAATCCGGAAACTGGATTCATCTCAGAACGACTGCTTGACAAATTTCCCATTGTTCAGCAAGCCAGTAATTATTCCTACACTCAAGAGAGACTTTTGGCTCTCAAATGCCGTTGAATGAGTTTTTTTTTTTTCAACATAAAATCTCCCAAGAGTGATGTTAAACTCCACTAAATGTTCTGGGTGTGCTTTGGGGTTTTTCTTGGCGTGAGTCAGAGACACAAAGAGTATCTGTTGCTAATATGGCTGCTTGTTACTCCTCAGCAGGGCTGGAGTAATCAACTCAACACACTGCAGGTCCGTGGCACAAAAAAACACAGGGCTGGAATCTTAACACATCTAGAAGTGCTTATGAGTTCACATGCAGTGTAAATATTTTAATGAGCTTATTCATTCTTAATTGGACTATTTGTTTGGAAGGAAACCCATGTGCTCAACCATATGGCCTCATGAAAATTAGGGGTGTGAGTTATTGTTCTTTTTTATGTTGCTTTTTGTACCTGGAAAACATTTGTGATCAGGAGGCCTTTGTGTTTTTTACTGCTGTAGAGCAATACAGTTACTGAGGTGAGAGTGAAGGCACTTTGATTTTATTGTGGAAAACTGAGAAAAGGATAAATCTGTTATTGTACTCAGTTAATTTTAGTTTTGGTTTTAAATTCAGCGACAGTTTGATGTTTTAAAAGTTTGTTCAAACCCTGTAACAAATAACATAATTTTAATTCTTCTTCTGTGGTTTATTTTAGTTTATGTACCTTATTTCATCTGAATTCAACACTTTGTTATTTTGTGTTGAATTCACACAAAATTCACACAAAATTTTGTGGTTTATGTTTTGTTTTTGTTGTTTTTTTTAGCCTGGCTGAAATTTGTCAGTGTGTGGCAACACAGATTATTCCCATATGTTTTATTAGCAAACCTAATGAATTTTAATAGATTCTCTGTTACATTATTTATATCTGTGATGCTCTGATACATTATTTCTAATGCAAACCCAACATAAGTGCGTTGAGAAACTGTTTTTTGTGAGAACAATACGATATATGGTTTTATTTAACAGACAGATCTGCCAGAAAGCAAAAAAACATAGAAGCATTTATAACCAGGGCATATAATAGTTAGAACCTTTAAACTGCTGCTGTTAAAACACCTTATGATTCAGTTTCAATCTTCAGTCTTTGAAGTCAGTCAGTAGGCCACTCCTTGACTTAGTGTATTTGTCCACCCTACCTTGCAAAATATCTCCAAATCTTTCAGATTGTGAAAATGTGTCTTTTCCTAAATCCTCCTCAGGTAATGTCAGATTTGTCAGATTTTCTCTTAAATCAGGTGTTTTTTTCCTCTTCATCCTACTCCTTTTAGCTTCATCAACTTTGACAAAACCTCAGCTCCTTCTGAAGAAAAATAACCCCAAACCAAGACAATGTCACTAACATATGTTGCTGTGTTTACAGCATGTTTTTGGTGAATCTTGCTTTTTTTTCCCCCACTTCTTCACAGTCTGCAGTTCCAGCTTTGCTCCTTGCTACCACAACATGTTTTCCCACAAAGCATTTCATCTGAGCCTGGACGTTGTCCTGCATCTGTCCTGCAACCCAGCTTCTTCATGTGACTTTTTTGTCATAAGAAGAACACAACCATTTTTCAGAGTTTTATCTGTTGGAAAACATCGTGTATTTGTTGCAGGTCTAACATTATTGTAGCTTAACTGCAATGCATGGTTCATGAAAAACAATGCAAATAAGCAAATGTAAAGAAAAATGTAAAAAGTATCTAACAAGAGAAACTACAAATACAGCCGAACATTTTTCAGGTCTATTAGATTCCCTCTGTTTAATTGATGGCAGTTTTTTCTGTTAAGTCTCAATAACCAGGAATTTTAATATATGCAACTTTGAACACCACTGTATTAAAAAAATTATATAAATCAGCAACAATAAGAAAATCAAGCTTGTATTTGTTTTTCCATTTCTAATGACTAACCTTGCACTCAACCAAAGAGAGAAAGGCATAAAGGGTTTAGAAATTCAGGCAGCTGCGTTGAAAGGCTTCCTGGGCTCCCTGTGGAAAGAACTTCAGCATCTGATGGATAAAAATAATTTCTAACAGAAGTGGAAGCATTTTGTTAATGTTTTAATAAGTTTTTGTTTTTTTCTAAATCTCAGTGTGACAGAAAGAAGGAAAACTAAACATCCAAAGTGTCATTTTCTGTTTTTTTTGGTGTGTTTTAGAAAATCTGCTCGTTTGAAGAAACAAAACAGATGGTGAGCTCTGTTTGTGTGAAATCTTTGATTCATATTCTTCGCCAACTTTACATCACACAGAAGGGGGTTGATGTACGCCATGTGCTTCTCTTATAATTCAAATAATCTCATCATCTCATCAGCCTCCGATGGAAACATAAACCCAGACAGCGTCAGACGTAGCTGTAGGTGAGCTCTGACAGCTGATTATAATTAGTCCGCCTCTGCCGTGTCCAGGCTTTCACATCCCATAAAAAACGAAGAGGCCAAGGAGGCAGTTAACGCCGAGCGGCTGCTGATTCACTGTAAGTGCTGTTGAACACGTTACTTATTTGAAGGGGTAATATATGTGTTCAAAAGTAAAATGCATTTCGGGAAATGAACGTGGACGTTGTCCTGGCTGTAGCTGCAGCATTTTGATTAAAACACATATGCGTCTCTTTTATTGTCTTGGCTTCCTTTTGGTCAAGAAATTGCTTCGGGTAGAACGAGAACTTGTGAGGAGAGGATTTATCAGCAAACTGCATAAAGTGACAGTGAAACAAAAGGCAGAAAGATAAGAAGAAAAAAAAAATTCTCAAGAAGACCTTCAAAAAAAAATTTGCAACAGTTTTCAAGTTTGGAGCATTTCATTTCCAAGAATCTCTAGGCTGCTGAGTTTGTTTTTCAGCAATGATTAACCACTTCTCTGCATTTACAGAGAAGTGAAAATATTCATGTATTCTATAAGTTAAAGATATTCAATCAGCCCTGCTGATACCAATGAATATCTCACATGATGCTGATCTTGCTAACCTGTAGAAGCCCGACTCCCCTTAAAACTTTTTGAATTAAATCCTCAAACTTCCCTGTATTACATCAGGATTTTATGTGTGAGGCCAACACAAGTAGAGCATATCTGGGAGGTGAAATGCCCAAACAAATGACCTGCGGACATTACCTGAGTGAAGTTGGCCCCGCACTTCCTTCAAATCAGACAAATGGGTGTCAAACGTTTGTGCTACTTTTGTGCAGCAAACATTTTCATTTGTGCTGCTCTGGCTTTGAAGATATTAATGAGAGTTTAAAGGTCAAAAGGTCAACCATCCCCTGTCCCCACGCACACACCCCTAACACTTTTACTAAATCGAAATTACCTTTAAACTTTCACTGATATCTTCAAAGTCAAAGCAGCACATATAAAATATTTTACTGGACAAACCAGCACAAATGTAGTCGAGTTGATTGACACCAATTTTATCTGATTTGAAGAAAGTAGGCGTGTTGGTTCACCTTTCATGACCTCTGGAAACATTTCTTAATATCTTTAAAATGACAGCGGCAAAAGTTTTTGCTGCACAAACGTAGCACAAACATTTCACACCAATTTTATCTGCTTTGAAGAAGCTGTGTGTGGGGGAGGGACGTTCAGGTTCAGACATTTGACATTTGAGCTGAGCAAAAACAGCTTTACCAAGAGAAACAGCCAGTAAGTCTATAGTAACTCTGGAGGAGCTGCAGAGATCCACAACTCAGATGTAACTCTTTGTTATTAGTTGGGCACTCCAGATATGTGTTCCTTTGTGAAGGAATGGAAAGAAGAAAATTTAAAATTCGCTACAAACATCAGATAAAAAAGAACTGATACATTAAGAGTGATTTAGCAGCGTACCGCACACTGAAAATCTGTTCTGAACAAAAGAAAGAGTGTAACGTTGTGGAATCCATGCCAGGAATTGTATTTACAGGGAGGAACATTAGCATTTACATAGAACATAGCAGTTCTCTGCAAGAGCACTCTTTTTTAAACACAAGCATTACCTTATGTTTTTATTCATTACTTATTAAATGTGTCTTATTTATGCTTCTCACTTTTTTTTTTGCGTTTCTTACCTTAGAAACCTGCAAGTTGTTCCTCATGGGTTTTAAAATCGTACTCCGGGTTTCTGCTTAGGTCCAAGAAAAAACACACGTTAGGTTAATTATATTTATGTGCAGAGTTGTTCACTTAGTCTACCAGGGTGAACCACAGAGGTACAAGCCTCCCTGAAGGCTTAACTAATTATGAAAAATGAATAGATTTGTGATTTTAGTTCAAATCCCAAGAAACCAACAATTTGCCGCTGATTCTGACTCAAGACAAATGTCTCATGAAACTTTATATTTATAAATATATTTATATTTTTATGAAGATTTGATTGAATGTATTAACCTTGTTACATCCTCCTTACAGCCATGGCAGTAATATCTGCTAACATGCACTTCTGTCTCATTAACTGACTCCTGGTACAATATAAAAGTGTCTGATACGCTGCTGAAAAAGCTGAGCTTGACAAGACTGTTAGGAGGATTTAATATCCTAACTTGATTAAAATGCTGCAGGGCAGTTGAAGCAAACCTTTGGATGCAAAGGTTTGCAGCCGATGGTGGTCAGTTTATTCTACAAACACAAGATGATGTTCGTCCAGTTGTTCCCAGAGCTGATTCTGAAAGAATTTCCCGTTTGACATACTTTGACAATGCAAGTTGTTGCAAATCATAGCCCAAACAATGACAATTATAAAGCTTTTTTTTCTGACTCTTCATAAATTAGACAATCATTCAGCCTTGCGTTAAAGATGTTTGCAGTCTTGCAACGTTCACATATTCTCGCCAAACAACAAGCTGCTCTGGCTCAACAAAGTTTTAATCTCTGTGGGCGAATTGAAAGTGTTTGAGGTTATTTCTCATTTCATTTCTGCCTACGTGAGCCGCAAACCAATAACTGCCCCGGAGCAATTCCCACAGGAATAGAAGCATAAATTAACATGTGCAACACAGAACAATAATTAGTAATTGTTTGTGATCCAAAGGTTTACCACAATTACTGTGAGGAAATTGCTATAATATGGCCTTCTATACAATTACAGCAATATAAGCGCATAAGTGCTATTTGTGCATATTTTTAAATTATTATTAGTCCTAGAGGTTAGCAGTCGAGTCGGCAACCCAGCAAAAAAGAAAATGCCTCTAACTACAGAATTGAAACAAAGCATTTTCTTGTGTTGACGTGACTTGAGTTCCACACTTTTTATTGCTTTGTCAAGAAAATTTATTGTTTTGTTAAAATCAACTATTTTGGCCCACATTTGAACTCTGACAACGTGGCCTCAAGCAGCAGTTCTGGGTATTGCTTCACTTTTATTCATCACTAATCTAAATGCACATGTGCTCCCTCACCAGCTGTTGGCTGCTGAAATCTTTATAAATTGCAGCACTATTCTTGTGCAAAAGTGATTAAATAGGTATTGTACATTTCTGTAGTCTGAGCTGTTATTATTCCTAGAGTTTATACCACCTCTTACTTCGATGAAGGGTCTATGAAGTTCAACTGATGAATTATTCATCTCAACTCCTTTTATACCCCTTAAGAAAAATTAATTCAGGACTTTTCTCAGTTTTCAAGCAGCTTTAATTAAATATTTCAATTTAAAATTTCAGCACTGCCAACTTGCTAACAATGATCTTCTGATTTGGTATTTATTTATCACACTCTTGTGGAGATAATTAATCATTTTAACTCCTATTGCTTTACATTTACCAGTCAGTTCATTAGCATCATTGTGAAATGATGGGTTGATATTTTTTTCATCTGAAGAAGCTCTTATAGCATCTCCAGTTTAGAAAGCATTAATACAGAGAAAGACAGGAATAGAAAAGTATTTCCAGTTGTTGTTCCATTTTTATGAATGGACTAGCTTTACAATTACAGCACAGGTAGAGCTGCTAGAGGAAGTTAGAAAAGCATCAGCTTTAAACTTCCAAAAACAAGTTGCATTAGATATTGTGGGATTATTGATGATTAGGGGTGCACCGATTTATCAGCCAGTCAATTTGTTGGTGCTGATTTCCTTAATCATCGGCCAATACTAACATGTAAAGCCGATTTCATCTACCTCTGCCAAGGTCTAAACATCAACCACCTTCGTCTTCTGCTCTGCCGTTAGAGAAGTTTGACTGACAGAGCGGCCCACCTGGTCATGCCTGCATGTTAGCAGTTAACAATAGTCACCCTAATTTTGCCAACTCTGCAATGTTCTTGCCATATTTAGCGATATTTCATACAAACAAAATTGGTATCGGCCAAAATCGGAATCAGCATATCAGGTTTTTTAAAGTTTGGCAATCGGTGCACTCCTATTTATGGATCATTTGTTCATTTTTGCTGTGTGACAAGATTTAGGCAATTATTACAGTGTGTGCTTAATATTCTAAATTATAATGTATTATCACTGGCCTTTTTATTGGGTACAGGCTAGTACTCTTATCTTCAGAACTACTTTCATGGTACCAGATCAATTTTGGTTCATATTAACATAAAAGCATCACAGAGTTGCTTCAGATTTGTTCGTTGCACATCCAAAAGATGAATCTAATATGGCCACCAAGGATAAAGACTGCATTAGGTGATTCTATGTTCGTATTGATCAACGTTAACAGCAGAAACAATAACAATCACTTCCAGGTGAGACAGTGACTCATGATTTACTCAAACGTTGGGAACAGTTAACATAGACTTTGATCAGTTTGGCAGACAATGCTCCACAACATTTCCTCCACGTGTGCCGTTGGGTTGAACTCACCCAAAAAGACAAAAAAAAAATCCACAGTAGTCTGAGAGCTGAGACATGAAATTAAATCTCAACTGGATCAAGTAATGAGACAATCTATAAATAGAAGGAATGTGTTCATCCTGCTTCCAGACACTTTGGGATGAATTTGTAAAGCGTTTATAAAAACTACATTCTATGAGTGGAGAGCATTTTGTAGCAAAAATAAACAGCTGATTCAGTCCTTTTCATTTGTCAAAGTTAAGTTGTGAAATGATGATTGAGGCTTTAAGGCAGTTAAATTATAAACTTTTAAAAAACACCGACCAAAAGTGTGTCCATGAATCAATTAAATGCTGAAGTTGATCTTACAGTGCCTTGCAAACAAATTTACACCCTTTAAATGTTTTCAAATGTACGGACTTTACAACCACTGACTTCAGTTTGCATGGTTGTCATTTTAAAATAGAACAACACTTAGAAGTCCATCACTGTGAAGTGGAAAATGAATGGGAGTATTCACATTTTTTCCAGAAAGTGATCCAATCCGTTGAATAAATACTTTGTAGAATCACAGTTTGCTGGAACATTATTGGTTATGATTCTGCTAACGGTAGTTATTTTTGCCAAATAGCTCAACCTCAGTCATATTTGATGGAAAAGATTCAAGAGCATCAATTTACAAGTCTTGCCATATATTTCTAGTTAGATTTAGGTCTTTACTTTGACTGGGCCATTCTAAAACATCTATGTAGGTGACCTAACAAGACTAAATGAGTCTTTAATTTCTGATATTTTTCGTTAAAATTTTTTAAACTATGTACGATTTTCCCTTCTACTTCACAATTATGTGCTCCTTTGAGTTGGTCTATACAACAGAAATCCGCAATAAACACTCAGGTTTTTGGCCGCAACGTGACAGTGTGTAAAACTTCAGCGGTGTGATGGTTTTTTTTGCAAAGGCCTGAAAAATGAATGAGGATTGCTACGGATTCAGGAGATCAGTGTAACAGATATGTTGAGGCTCTGACATCATTCCGCTCCCATCTCACTTTTCATCTCCTCCACGCCTCTGAAATGCGCCGCCAGCTCCCGCAGCACGGCTGTCCTGCCCAGGTGGTCGTTCCTCCGCTTCTCCATGATCACGTCCTCCAAGCTCTGGAACTCCAACACGTGGGAGTGTTTGTCCGACGCGAACACCTTCAGCCTGTAGGGCTGCTTGCCGATCCGGATCTCCCCGCCCGTCTTGAACTCCCTCTTGCCGAACCTGCACCAAGCCGCGAAGCTCTCCGAGTTCCTCCAGCTCAACTCCCGGTCCTTCAGCCCCACCTGCTCCATCGCGTTCTGCACCACCACTTCCGCGCACAGGGGCTTCAGTTTGTACCAGTCGTTTACGATCCGACACCTCCTCCCTTGGCTGGCGTCGGTCAGAAAGCTGTTTTTAACCTCGGCTCTGTGCAGGTGCACCACCTGGAAGTCCCCGACATACACGGCCCAGTGCGGGTACTGACCCGTGGCCACGAACTCCACCAGGTCCCCCGCCTTGCACTTGTTGAGCAGGTTCTCCGGGGAGTAGACCTCCAGGTTTGCGCACTTCGCGCTCTTCTCATAGATGCACTCCTCCCTGTTGTAGACAGCGCACTCCACCTCGTCGCGCTGATCATAGTTTTTCTCTTCCTCGTTTGCGCGTTTTTCTCCGCCATCCACCACGCATCCGTCCTCCAGCTCGTCGTCGTCGCTTGAGAAGATGTAAGACACTCCGATCCGCGGACCGTCGTCCGTATCCACGCCGTTCGGGTCCACAGTCGGAACTTCTGCATAACTTAGATGTGACAGCCTGTCCATCTGGTTTCCCATCCTGCTGCTTTACCTGGCAGCAGCCTGACTGTGTAATCCGATGCCGAGGGCTGTTACCGATCGCCTCCCCTCGCAGCCATCTGTCAGGAAACCGCGCTGCTCGAAACTTCAGAGTTAAATCCAGATTACGCATAAGAATTGAGGGAGAGCCCCTCGATGCCCCATCAACAAGTGGGGTTTAGGAGAGAATACAAAGTGGTTTTAGAGTCAGCCACCAGGAGCAGGCACGCAGGTGTAACACGGTGGTTTTCTTGCGTAAAGTTCCTGTAAAATATTAAAAGAAAATCCCTCCAAAAATAAGTACAGTTTGCGTGTTTTAATCCAGCGGTGCGCGCAGAGCGGCACGTCCAGCCGCTTGGCGTCGGGACTGAAGGCGGATCTGATCTGATGACGGCTCGGTATCTGAACAGCGACTCTCTCGTGCAGGACGCAGCTTGCTTAGCCTTTAAAGCGGAAGTGCGCGTAAATTTCCACCTCAGATTCTTTACACAGCTGCTGCTGTCTGAACAGGCGGTTGATGTAGTTTAAACACACCGTCAGCAACAAAAGGAACATTCACATGTTTGATTTTGATCACATATATTTTGTTTATATCCTGTACTTTTTACCTGGGGGAGTATTTTGTGAAACATGAACTTTTTTAAAGGTGGTGTTTGTTTCATTTACTTTGGCTAAAATGAAACACTCCTCCACAAATCTTTGATAATTCAACCATGTGAACCTGTCGGAAAGTGGCAGGTTTCCTTTAAATGATGTCTAAAAGTTATAAGAACAACCTGCTCCACTATCAGCAACTATGTAAAAGGTGGTGTTACATTTAGCTTTGTGTTAGAACAATACAATACAAACAATACACAGACACAGATTTGTACTTTTCTCATTTAAAACAACTAGATACTTTTCTACGCAAATGAAATTAGCAGTTTTTCCATGTTTTTCTTTTCTACTTTTTATTTTCTAGTCATTCTGTATTAGTTTTTTTAATTTCTTTTTGCCATTTTTGTCTTGTCAGACCTAAATCCATCAGCTTTTAGCTAATTATGCTAGTGGAGTTAGCCTGGTTGCTTCAGAAAGTCATCCATCTAATGTCTGTAACTGCTCCCTGTTCCAGGAATAAGGTGGAGCCAGGGTTCTGGGTGAGAGGCAGGCTACACCCTGGTAAAGTCAATCACAGAGCAACAGAAACACAAAGCAAAGGCAACATAGCATCTATTCTGTGTCACATTCAAGCTCTCTTTGTGCCCCCCTGCTGGCCTTGGGTCTCTAAAGCAGAGTGATAGCTGAGTAATGCCACAGTCCAGCTGAGTTTACACTACATGCATCCATTTTTGTTGGTTTAATTTATTGTTCATTTTATATGGGTTTTAATGACTTTATTTAGCAATTCTGTGATGAAAATGTCACCATAAAAATATATATTCTTGTGATTTGGAAGCATGTCTGTGTAGCAACCAAAGCTGCACCGTCGTTCCCTCCCTCACAGTTTCCCACTGAGACCATAATGTCTCCATTAGGTTTGTAGTGCCTCATGGTCTGCCTGTTCTTCTCAGTCGTGAGCTATTTTACCCTCATATCATATCCCACAGGTGGTGAAGGAAAAACATCTGTTCGGTATGCTGCACAGTGACACAACTACACCTTCCAAGAAGCCGTGACAACATCTGTGCTGGTAAATGGTGTTGAGGGAGAGGTTGAGCAGCCGAGGGGTTTTGAATGAAAACAAATGTTTATGAATTCAAAGAGGAAGAGGGAAAGTTTATGACCCCAGAGCTTTGCGACCATTAGAGGGGTTATCTATAAGGCAAGGTTACCCAGAGAAGTAACTGCTCAGAGAGACCTCCACTAGCGCTCACACTCACCAGATTAACAAGATGGCCTCTAAGCAGCAACTTCTCAAGACGAGCAGATGAGCTCTTTCATTCAATGCCTTGCAAAAGACCTACAATGCTTCAACTTTGTCACATTTGCTCATGTTGACCCTAACCCTACCATATTTTATTTTAATTCTGTGAAACAGACCAACAGATTGGAGCGTAAAGTACAACATCCAGGATACATCGTTAAAAATCTTCTGGAAGGTGTTGTGTGCATTTGTGTTCAATCCCTTTGATGCTGTTGTTGAAATATCTTTTGCTGCAATGCCAGCTACACACTTTGGAGTACGTTTCCACCAGCTTCACGCTTGCAGAGACTGACTTTGAAGGCGACAACCTGAAATGTGATGGTCTGCTAATAAAGTTGCTTCCTAGTATTTCTATTGTTGCTGGAGTCTTCATCTCAACAGATATTTGTACCTTTTCCATTGACCTTGGGAGTCAGTGAAGTTGTGCCAAAACCCTTTGAACCACTTGTAGAGAGTAGCATTTTTGCTGATTTTTCTTTGCAAGTTAGCTTAAACCCCTAGTCAGATTGGATGGAGAGTCTCTGTGAACATCAGTTTTTAAGTCGTGGCACAGCTCACCATTTGGCAAACAAGCAACAAACAATCAACTTAATGTAAGTTTTCCTAGCTTTAAAGTTAAAAACAACAGTAGGCCTAAAAGTCAGCACTGAGAGAGGTTTTGTGCAGCATTGCGAACTGATACTGATGCAACATGATACAAGAGAAGATCATCCACTTCTGCTTTCCTTTACTCTGATGTAAGAATGACAAAGCCAGAGCCAGCATAATTTCACCATTTGCTCTTTGCACGAGCCTTGGCTCCATTTTTTATTTTTTAAAACACACTGTGTGATTTTATTCTGTGTTTATTTCATTTCTTCATTGCCTTTCTTTTTGCTTCAGCACAAAATCATGCCAGATCTCTTGTCTGACGACGGGAGTCAAAAATAAATCTGCTGAATAAATTCAGCTGGTTGTGTCTTTGCGGAGCTGACGAGGGCTCACATCGGCGCAGGCTGAAAAAGTGTCAGGAAACAAGCCTTTAGAGCGGTGACGTGCAGCACATTTGACCGCTTCTCACAGCGCCATATCCTCAGGTGGCGTGACCCACTTTACCCTCCCAGATTGCCTCCTGTGGTATCACTCTAATTTGTGGAGCAGGGAAATTAGTGAAGCGAGGAAGGTCTGGGAGATGCAGCCAATTAGACTGGGCTGCACCTGTCCAGTCGGGGGCACAGCAATCGAGAGATACACACCTGATTTTTTTTTACAAAAAAAAAAGTTTTATTTTGTAGTTTTTCAGGGTTCTTGCATACTTTTATTGCAATGTGCTTACAAACACTACTATTAACTTGAGTTTTGTCCTGACTGATCTTAGATTCACAATATGTTTGAATTAAAAAGTGCAAGTAGTCAAAACTATATAATGCAAAGCTGGGAACTGTTAGCATAGCTTAGAAAATTAATAATCTAAAATATTTAGGGGCTAAGATAAAATCTAGGAATCAATAGAAACTCCGTATCATTTTATAACGTTTATTTGCTGAGTTTTTCATACTTACAGAAAATATCACATTTAATTTGAACCACTTAACTTCAGTATTAAATGCTGCATTTATAACCTTTCAAATTAAAATGAAAGCTGAAGTGATTAACAAGTAATACTTTCTCTGTGCTATGATTGGATATAAAACCAGATAGATTTTTAAAAATATATATTTCTTATGGTCAGAACATGTCACTCATTAAAAACAAGTTTCTCTAAAACCTTCATTGATAAAAAATAGACTAAAAGTCAGTCTGCAGGTTCCTAAAAGCATGGAGGCACCGAGGTTACCTCTGTTAAAAGTGGTGCTAAAGACACATCTGAAGATAATTATCATCAGTGTTCAGCCAGTTTTTCTCCAAAAAGCCCAAGAAGGATAGTGTATGCTTAAGGCAGATGGATGGAGCATCCGGACCGCTGCGGCTTGAGGACCATCTGTTCCACCGAGATAGAAAACAGCCTGAAATAACACAATGTGACTGGCTATCAGGAGAAAAAAAAACGACCCAACACACCTTTACAGAGGAAAAACTCTGTTATTACATATTTATTTATATTCTCACATACTTTTTACATATTTATTTCTGATCATATGTATATGAAGAAGAGGATGTAGGTAGAGCGTAGTAAAGGAATGTCATTCTCTCTTTTTTTAAACCCATTTATTCAGAAGGGTGTCTTCTTTTTTAGTAAATTATATTCACACTCCCAATAAACAAGCTACAACAAAGATTTTTTTTCAGCCAACATATAAAACTATCATTTTAAACGCCTAAGGTAGATGAATAACTAGGGGTGAAAATGATAAACTGCAACAAACAGCCATGACCTGTAGGTAAGTGTGTGTGCGCGTGCATGAAGGGGTGTGTGTAAAGGGTCATTTTTACTGGTGAAGATTTGAGGTGATGTGTACATTACACACGCATACACAACATACACACAACAGTTTCTACACAGCTATCATGCTTCAGCAGGACCATGTCTTAAGTCCGCTTTTTTTTTTTCTATTTCTAACTTCAACAAGTGGCTCAAAAACTGCAAAGGGGAAATTCCTTCAAAAATAAACTCAGATTAATGAGTTTTACACATTTCTAAATGCAGGGAGGAAAAAAGAAACTGCACTCAGGATTCATGAAGAGGAAATTCAGACACATCCTGAGCCAAATGACGACTCAGGGAAGTCGGGGCAGTGCATTAGCATTTCCATTTCTGAACCACAAAACAAAAAAAAAAACAAGTTTCCTTCTCTCAAAACAACAAGGCCCATTTTTTTCCTCCCCATTTGAAGATGGTGTGAACTGAATCCCTCAGAGTGCACAAAGGGCCGAGAGCTCACAATCACACACGAGCTGGAGTTCATCAAGAGAGAGAGGGAGGTGTAGTGGTAGGAAGGAAAACATCAGACTTACAGATGAATCTCAATAAATTACAATATCGTCAACAACGTCATCGATTGACTCAATTCAAAAAGTAAAAGTCGTGTTATAAAGACTCATTACATGTATGTCAAACATCTAGCTCAGTATTGAGTTGATTACACCTTACAGCTTTGCTTCCCAGAAAATCAGAGGAAATATACATATCACACATTACATAATTACATAATGAGAACATGTTCATGGAAAGTTTAGTGGAAGGAAAAGGTGTGATGGAAAAAGACTGCTGAGCCACTGTTTTGTTTTTTTTAATCAAGTTTTAAGTTGGTCTAGCAGAAAGGTTTATGCACTTCATGCTTCCCTCTGCTGATGAGATTTGAATGCATGATGACCGAAAAAAGTTGCAAGTAAAGCATCCTGGGCAGATCGCCTCCAAGCCAGGCTGCAGCAATTTATGAAAAAGAAGAACCAACCAAGTTTTGGTCTCACTTGGATACTGAAAGCTCATCTAAAGTGTTGGGTCTCACTTCCATCTTGACATTAGGCCATGAGTTTCAGGTCAGGACAGTTTGGTGGCCATGAAGCACATTGATATCATGGTCATTAAGCCAGTTATTGGTTATGTGTGAGAAAATGAAACATTCATCTCCAAATAGCCTTCAACAAAGTATAAAGGTTCTTGCATCCAAATCCTCTCAAGGCTGAACTTGTCCCTTTTGCTAGGGCACCTGGTTTCAACCACACTTTTTTGTTCCACTCAACTTTCCATTAATATTCTCAAAGTTAGCACTTTGAACAACCAGCTTATTTAGTGATGAGCTTTTGTTGCTTTTTTTGAGCTGTTGTCAATAATCTCCATGATTGTGTACGATACAACATAACATTTCTTATTAGTCTTATGTAATATTCTAAGTTTATATTTTCTTATCAGTCAAAATTAACAAAAAATAAACTATTGTAAAATGCAGTCTGGATTCATTGAACACATAAGTTTCATATTTTAAACGGAGTTGTTAAAATACATGAACTTTAAGATGATATTCTATTTATTGAGATGCACCTGTAACCTTTGCTACTCCAAATCAGTGTGACATGCAAATTCCAGCTCAAACAGGGAAGGTAGGATGCTTGTTATGCTGTGCTATTAACTGTAGTTGTGTGTATTCAGAGAAATGTACAGAAATCATAAAAAAAAGGTCAAAAAGCAAAGCAAATGAGCAGTTTTGATCCCAGGCCTGAGATCTTTTGATTGGCGGATTTCAATAAAGGCAACAAATAAATGTAAACAAAAAAATCATTACAAGAAAAAGAAAAAGTCTTTGGTGCTCTCAATTATATATAAAAAAAAACCAGAACAAATAAAAAGCAGAAATTCCTCAAATGCCCAGTCAGTTCTTAACATCTTTCAGTGTTTCAGTAAACACTTCCTTTCATCAACAAGAGCTCTAAAAAAATTAATGTGCACTACAACCGATCCTAGATTTAAAAATTAAAAAAAGGACGTGACATTTACTTATCCACAGGTTTAAACAAATCCTGCACAGTGCAATTAACATATGCTTCCCCATTATTGATCACAAATAACAAGAGAATGAATAATTTGTTGGTTTTTTTTGAGTTGTGCAACACTATCATGCATTGAATCAATGAACATGAGACGAGACAAAGAAGGGTTTGGATTCAAACTCAGCTGGTAAGTCCAAAAGCTTGGTCCTACAATAATGCATATAGTTTAAATTGTTCCTGAAGAAGTCTGGGGTTCATCTGGCTCACTCAACTTCAGAAACAAAACCAGAACTCACTGGAGGATGGAAATGAGGGTAAACAAAGCAATTGGCTTTTCCAGGTTTGAAGCCGCTCACCTGCATCACTGTTTTATGTTGGGATTATAGCACCACTCCAACGGCTAACACTGCCTTCTTAGGAATACAAGGAATCACACAGGAAAACAACAAAAAGTAGGTGGGTACTAGTGTTGATGGAGGATGCAGCTTCTTACAGTGGATAAACAATGAACAGCTGATGAGATTAATTTTCCCCGATGCACAAGAATGTCGACGGTATTTCCTTGTGAGCAGGAACGAAGATGCAGATTTGGACCACTTTTAAGAGACGTCCTCAGCGAGATGTGACGTTGCCAAGAAAAAAAAGGAGAAAAAAAAGGAGAGAGGGTGGTCCGTTTTCACTGAGAAGTAATGTCCTCGTGGACAAACCGCACCTGGTTTATGAGGGCTGGTCCTTCTGCAGAGACGTGATGTCCAGAGGGGGAGGGGCGCGGCCGCTCCACTCCTTCAGCTGTCCATCCTTGAAGAGGAGGTTGATGGAGGGCAGAGGGACGCCGGACTCAGCCGGAGGCTGGCTGAGAGGGTTCGACACGCCGCTGTCCGGGTCGGACGGCTGGCCGCCATCCTGCCAATACAGGGCAAAGGTCACGATCTCAGTAAGAGACAAGGTGCCTCATGGAGACTGGCTCAAGGTTTAATGGATCTATATTTAACATGTCAGAAATCGGCACAATTACAGTTTATTTTGCAGTAAATCACTTTCATTTAACCTAAAATCTCTAATATGTGCAGGAAATATGGCAAGAAATTATTATTAATAGAAATTAATAAGCACAAAAAAACCACAGCAAATAGGAAAAACAGAAAGAATTTCAGTCAGGTAATATGTTAAAACAATTTTCAGCTGAATTTCCACCAACTTGCATCAAGTTCAACTGTATATCAAGCATGCAGTTTCAACAAAGCCAGATATTGTACATAAAATCAATTAATTATTATTTTCTGTTTGCAATATCCTTTACAATGCCATTCATAAATAAAAAAAAGAGACTGAATTGGTTGCTGCAGCTTCCAGTCTGTGTAATATGATTTGTGGTCACAACAGAGAGCAGCTGAAATTTTGTATTACTGCTGAAAATTTTAATAATTTTATCAATCAGCATTTTTTAGACTGCTTTCTTTCTGGTGGTATTGCACAATGTTCCCCACCATTCTCCAATAAATAAAATCTAATAAAATGCATTTGATAACTTGAGACTTTAAGATCTCTCTGTGTCAAAACAGCAGCTCTACCATTCAGGTGAACTGAAGTGTTGCTACGTAAAATCTAGTTTATGAGGCTAAAAGAAAAATCGAAAACAAAACTGATACATCTGAACAAGAGCATAGAATGGAAATGGCCAGAATTTACCATATAGATAATATTAATTTCACAATCTGATATTATCATAATTGTCACTTTTCGCTACAGATAACTGGTTGAAGGCTTACAGAATATCATGCACTTAGCATAGATACTTTTACAATAAATTTTCTCCAAACTTCTGGTTCTGCTTAACATTTTAATCACAAGGTTTCATTCAGTTAAAAAACAAATTTAAAAGCTACCATCGCCTGTCTTTTTTTCATGTTTTATCATGGTTGCCTTATGATTTTGGGATCTTTCAGTAGTTGGAAACTTTACATGACAATTAAAAAATAACTTATAAGAATAAAAAAGAAATAATTTGTCCTTAAATTCAGGCTCTAAACTTTTGCTGGTCAAAGTTTTTTATTTCAGCACAAACTAAAGAAACGGCGACTAAGAGCTCTTACCTGGAACGAATGAACAAAGCTCAGCACTTTCAGTGATAGCTTTCGGCTTGAGTGAAGAAGCTCCTGAAGGCTGAAAAAGCAACAACAAAAATCAAGTCTAGCAGCACAACCCTTTTCAAACGCTTCATCGAAAAATGACCGAGACTTTGGGTTTTACCTTTCGCTGTTGCAAAGCTTGTGTGAGGCAATCTTTCGACACACTCTGCGGTTGAGCTCAGAGCTGAAGAGGGGCATGCCAAAGCACAGTTCAAGAGGGACCCACTCGTCTTCAGATGAAAGAGCTGAGAAAGAGATTGGCAAGGAAGAAACAACGCGAGACGCTCAAACGAAAAGCCTGGTTTTGAATTCAGACGGCACCACTTGTCACACCGCAGCCCCAACTGTCCGACCTCTCTCATATGTCCTCGAACTCGCAAGAGAACTCAGTGAACACTTGCAAATATTTTTAAAGGAAAAACAAAATGCACCTACTGTCTGTCTTTCCTTTTCCCTCGCCGTTCTCTTCAGTCACAAGCTCAAATGACTCGGTGCTGCCGTTGGTGTCCAGGCCTCCGCCGAGATGGGTTTCTCCTTGAACACAAACAACAAATAAAGATCAACTCCAGGTTTTACAATCATTTGCTGCATTATTGTGGAGAATTACTGAAATTTTGTGATTTAAAGGAGGAGTGAGATTCAATCCCAAAAGGCTAAGAATGTTTCTTTCACTTCCATTAGCAAAGGCTATCACCATAAAAAGCACACAATTAAGCAGACAAACAGCATAATTAACCTGGACTATGAGGAATATTTATCTAATTTGCACCATTAGTGCCATTGGCTGTAACAAGTGAGGACATTGCAGTTAATTTCACAATAACTCTTGTCTGTTAAACAGCCAGGATATGCATTTGCTGGGCCATGTATGTGTGTGTGCGTGCGTGTGTGTGTGTACTCGTCTGACCTCTACACTCAGCGCTGTCGCTGGTCCTGCGGCGGTGCCTGTTGTTGGAGTTCAGCATGGTGATGTAGCCACACTGGTGTTCCAGATCCACGTGCTCCTTCAGCTTCTGAAGCGCTTTGTGCACACACATGTTGGAGTAGGAGAACTCTGCGTGGCAACAGACGTCGAGTGTGAAAAATGCGTTCTGCTAGACTCCAGAGAATCTCTCTTTTGATGTTAAACAGCATCAAATTGTCGTAGCAAAAAAAGAGGTTGCAGTAGATGTATAATAAGCATGTGTGGACGTCCTGACAGTGGAACTGGACACATGTTGATCCTCTTGTTAGAAAAATAATCAATCCATTTAAGCCATCTTCTCACAGGGTTGGAATCATGGGAGGTTTCTGCACCTCCAACATCAATTTCTGCTTTCTACTCGATGGCGTAACACAAGGAATACTAGACAAATTTGAAGAGCAATTTAACTAACATTTATGAGTTAGTTGGTTATTGCACTGGAACAAAGTGTTTGAGCTGCAGCTGCTACAAATCAAACCCAGATATCAACCAGAAAACCTAACAAGAGTGGTAATAAATAAATCAATAAACCGTTTATTTAAGTGTGACACTTTCTGACCTCAGAGGCCATTTTCAAGGTATTTTAAGCTTGTAGTAACACTAAAACTATTTTCATATAGTATAAATATCTATAATTTTTTAAAAAGTGTCATTTCTTCAACCATATGTTGCGTGAAAAACCACTTGAAATTAAGCCATAAGATTTCATGACCTCAGGCAGAAACTCTCTCACCTCCCTTCAGATCCTCCTCGTCAAAAGGAAATGGGATATGAACGGTTTCTCCATGCCCATGCATACCGTGACCCTGAATAATACAGACACACACAGCTTTGTTTTAAACTCACCATGAGTTGGTTAGAAAATCTCTTCACATTAGGACTTGAATGATTGGGAAAAGTTAATAAATGGGTTGTCAAACTCAAAATATATGTCTTGCAGTGAAGCAAATAGGAACTAAATGCTATAAATACTGTAAATCCTCAGGTAGTAAATATTCTGAACCACATAGCTGATCTTTTTTATGTTTTGCACAAAGTTATGAGCAGTGTTGTATTTGCTGTCACAATGACCAAGTAAAAACTGAGCAGAAGCATTTCAAGAACTCTTTTCATATTGTTAACCAAGGAGCCAAACGTCCTAAAAAAAGTGATAAATATTTCTTATCTATGGAAACAAAACATGAAGAAATTAGCTCAGGGCCACCATCATTTCTCATGACCATAACCCTGTCCAATCACGGCTTTCGAAATGATAGTAGCTGAATTTACCTGGATTAGGACAGCAGAGTGTGTGAGAGCGTCATTCAGCATTGTCAGAACGTTGGATGTCGGGACGACACCAGGGTCATGACCCCAAGAGGTGATCAGCAGCCTGTCGTAGGCCTAAAGAGAGAAAAATTAATAAACCACAGATTATTCTACAACTGTCAATGCCTACACTAAATAATCTAAATTCATGATATGAACTCATGGTAAAACGAAAGCAACCCTCTTTCCATTCTAGGGTTTAATAAATAAATACCCTTAAACATTTACCCTAATTTATCTAAACATAAAGTGCATACAACCTCCAAAGCTAAATATTTTACATAAAATCAATGTTTTCCATCCTTTACCATTTATAATTAAAAAAGAGACTGAATTGGCTGCTAAAGCTTCCAATCTGCGTGATATGACTTGTGATCACAACAGAGAGCAGCTGAAACTTCACTGCCAAATTTGATGACATTAATAGCAAACCTGGGTGTTCCTCTGAAAACACCCAAATGGATCCCCAGTAAAATATGTTTAACAATGAAATACAAATAAGCAATGTATCATATCAAAACAGGGAACAGACGCTAGCATAAGCCGTTTGCGTAGCTACACTGCACAAAAACATTGTCAGAAGACTTAATGTGTCAAGTCAAATGTCTCTTTAGCATCACAGTGATATCAAAACAAGTAGCTCAGAGCTGGAGCAGAATATTAAACTCCAGGCATGACTGTAGTAGAGGCCACGTTATCTGGGTCGTCATTGGCGAGTTATGAAGGACAAATTCACAATACTAAAGTAGACTATGTAATACTGATGAAACGTAGGGAGTTTTCTAGCACAGACCTTTAATGAAATATTACACATTGTATTTGCAATTGCCTCATATGTATTTCTTGAATGGCTAAAGTCAAAGAACAAACAAATGTTCTGATGTTAATAGTCCAGTTGTTTTTCACAAGAGCAGGTTGGTGCCGGTTTCCTATCGGATTTCATTTGCATATCGCAGGTATTCTGCAGAGGATTTATGGTACTATTTTCTCTCTTGCTCTATTCTCGCACGTTCCCAAGATGAAATTTCAAGCCTAACTGGAGGACATATATTAGTTCACCGTGACGTATTATCAAAAAGGACTTGCTGCTTTATTAAGAAACGAAGGTTGGCGAGGACATAGGAGGCGGCGAATGATCCAATTACCTGCCTGTGATTGAAAGCAAGGTCAAAACTTTAAACCCACACCTGCTCCTGAGAGCAGCTATTGTTTACCTTAATGTGAGACTTTTACTATCTGCCCCTTTTACTTTCTTGCTAGCATTTTAACTCCCGTTATCTGAGCAACCATTAACCTGGGCTCACCTGGAAAATGTCTGGCAGTTTTCTGAGCCTGGAGCCCTTGGAGAGCAGCAGCGACGGCGGGCCTTGGCCCGTCACGTGGTACAGATACAGCTTGAACCAGATGGAGCTCACCTCAGGGATGGCTGGGCCAATGTGCTGCAGGAAGGAACAAATACACATGGAAATAATCAGATGAGGAAGAAGGGAGAAAAAAGCAAAAGCATCAAAAAACAAACAGACTGTTCAGGTATTATTAGCCGCATAAACTCATGCATTGAAATAACAAAAAGATTTGAGGGGAAACAAGGAGAATTCATCATATTTCACTTGAGCGAGTCGCAGCGGTGTGAGAATAAGCAACAGCATGAATGGCACAACAAGAGTTTAAGTTGTCTTCCTCCGTATCGCTGGGCTCAGCTAGAAAGCTGGAGGAAAGCCAGGCAGAGGAATTACTCATGAGCCTCGCCTCCCGCCTTCCTCCTCTCTTTGTGCAGGCTTGTTGTTGGGGCAACTGCAGGCTGAGAATTCGCCAAGTGTACACACACACATTTATAGATGACTCTGGAAACTCAAATGTGTACACCAGGCAAGATGGCAAACAAAACAAAACTCCCTCATTCCTCCTCCCTGTTTCACCTCCAACACATTATCTGTCACATAACATGCAAACAAAGACAGCTCCTTCGTGTCTTCACGCATGCAGAAACAACACAATGTCCCTTCTGTTCCCTCTTCCTCCAGGCTTCATACCTGAGGTGTGCAGCTGCTGATGGGTCTGATCTCGTTGCTGAGCGGCGCCATTGAGACCAGCAGCTTGTAGTTTTTGTTGAGGACGCGGCTGCAGGTGGCCTGGTCCAGACCCAGCAGGCTCTCACAGCGCAGCATGTCCAAAGGAAAACCTGGAGACATTGGAGGGAGGGAGGGAGGGAGGCAGAGGGAAAAAAGTCAGCACTTCTTTAGAAAATGGGACTAGAATCAAAAGCAAGTGGTAAGAATGGATATAAATGTAACAGTTTACTGCAACTCCTAGAAGCAACTGCTTAAGCTTTTCCCTACACATCTGTGCTAAATCCTACAAAAGAGCTTCACATAAGAAATACATTTTGCACTTAAACTATAGCATTGAAACCTGTCATCCTTTGGTTTGCCAGTTACCAGCCTATATGTGCAACATGGAGCTAACCACACTTCTGTCCAACTGGAACCTGTATTTAACAGGAAAACAATCCCCAATGTCCTAACCAATGAATACCGTGATCAGACGCAAAGCAAACAGGGATTAATAAGTGCACCTACTAGGTCATATCCTTGTAGTTGCAGGAAGAGACACCACAGGAAGGAAGCGCACACCAGTCAACAAGAACTTTCCGTTAAGTAATTTAAACCACCACACCAAAACACTAAACTGTCAGCATTATTAGAAATGTTACTGTTACTATTTTTCGCTAAATTCAGAAATATGATTAAATGCAGTTACTTTGTGCAGCATCGTGATGTAAATCACATTCCTGGGGTGTTGAAGATGCTTATTTCATGTAGGAATGTTTTTCAAGAGAAGCATTTGTGGCAACATAAATGCTGTGCTTTGCATTCGCAGCCATACAATTACCAAAAAATAATGTTTAATCATAATCTCTATTGTTGTGATCAAATTAAAGTCCATAATGCCCACCTTAACACATAATAATAATAAATAAAAAGCTTAAAAGTTCCCTGATTGATTATGTGGCAACTAAGTATTTTTAATCAAATAAAGTCACAAAGAAGAGCTTATTTCATAAAAACATACTGCACTGAAACAGCACTCTTTTCTTAATAGCTGACATAGAACAATTGTAACAACATTTTGGCTTCACTCAGCAGGTTCACCTGCTAGAGGACGACAACGCGGTAAGACAATCAGGAACGAGGCATGAAGCCAAATCAAACAAAACGCATCTGGTGTCACAACGGTTGCTACGAAGAACCCAGAGGTTTTCCTTGCTGAGACGGAAGGACAAACTCTGTGCTGCTCCACCTTGAGACAGCAGACAAACAACGCGACTCTAAATCCAGTCGTTTGCATGGGAATATTTAACTAGGAAGAGATAATCATTAAAGGCAGCTTTGGGCGGATTGGACATGTGGACAGAAACAGGATCCACTTCCTCTTTGAAGCTGCCACATGAGCTTTTAATTACTTATCGATTTTAAGACCATTGAACATTAGCGGACAAAACACTCATTTACCAACAGCTGCTCAAAACAAGTGTTGTAAAGACAGCGAAAAGTAAATGAATAGTAGCAGAGACAATAAGAACAATTGATTTAAATCTTAAAAGCACAACTAGTTGAGGCTTTTTCTCTTTTTGCAAACAGTACATCGTAAATTTAACATGGAAAATTGAAATTATTCTCTAAATGCAGCATCAGGTTATCTCAAAAACAATCATTAAATTATTAAAAACCAAAAATAAATTAGGATCAACAAGTAAACGGAAAACAAAAACCATATACAAAACTTCACGCAGAAGGAGACCAGATTTGTTCTGAAGGCAACAAACTATAAAAACTAATATTTTAAATATTTTAAATAAAAAAATATTTTAATTAACTGCTCATTTTAGCTAATTACATTCAAATCCCTGAGAAAGAATGTTGAACACATTAACAAAGTAAAACTCCTTAGACACTTTAACTAATTTCTATTTAAAGAATAAACGTATATTTGTGGTAAAATAAAGACTATTATGGCATCTTCTTCTTCTCAGTCTATTTCTAAGTCGACTTATAAAAATGTAGCCACAATGTTTTAACTTTGTGTCAGAGGTCTTTGATAAGCATATATTCCCTCTGGATTACAACCTCAGCGGCTGAACATTTCTGCTTCTGTTTCACTGCTCTCAAGTGCAGGTTTGAACGTTTCCTTTTTTAATAATCATTGCAAAATGTTGCCTGGAATCGGTGATAAATGATGTCACTGGCAGAAAATTACCTCCGGCATGACCGTGAAAACAGAAAACTAGGAGAAAATGTTCGCTTGTATTTACTTCATTGCTCAGATAAGGATGGCAGTCATGATTTATAATCCAGAGCTGAACTGCAGCAGAAAATTAGAAAAGACCATCCAAAGTAACGACTTCATATGTTTAATGTTTGCTAAATAATATTCAATACTTTAATAAAATTCTGTACGATACCTGCTCATATCTACGACTGTTGTCATGAAGCGTCATTCAGTAAATAATGACACTTTTAATGCAAAGTCGCTTTAAAAGTTGCCTTGAAAGTCCGTTAAAAGTGTAAGCTTCCCATTATTTTGTAGATAATTACACTTTAATTCAAAGTTGGCACTTTTAATGGACTTTCAATGCAACTTTTAGAGCAACTTTGCATTAAAAGTGTCATTATTTACCAAATGACTTCTTCATATTTATGACAGATGTTATGTCATGTTTATGCACACCCCGTCAAATAAAGTGTTGCCCACAGTTCAGACGTTTCTGGTTGTAAGAGGGGTAAGATTACTTTTGCATGCTGTCGATCTTTATCATACAACAAGAGATGAGACAAATAAAGACATACGACAGAATAAATACCTATATTTGGAATATCAGGTCCTTGATCCTGAGTGAGTTCTTTGTTGTAGCGCAGAAAGAGGATGGTGTTTTTAAGGGTGAGAGCGTGGTCAAAGTAACGCTGAGCCTCACCCTCTGCTGTGCTCTCCACCTGAGTAAAAGAAAACAAGCATTTAAAAAACAGACTCCTATTGGTTTCTAAAAGGAACTGGCAACTTTTGAAAACCTTTTTATGTAAATTTACATCTAATGTGATAAAAAAAATACAGATTTGAACTCGCCTTCTCCAGCTCAGCCAGGAAGCTATCAAGAGTCTCGTCGGACAGCTTCCCCACCTCAAACATGGTCACAGCGTGGCTCTTCAGGTTCTGACAGAACAACACCACAAGCATGCAGATCTATGTTCAAACACCTTTCTGGTAATTTTCTGGTAAAAAAAAATAAGGCTGCGTGTTTAATTTCTGCACAGACCGGAGACAGGTTGCCCATCATGAGGAAGGCGGTGAGCGTGGAGTCAAAGAGGAAGGCGATCCTTTTAGTGGGAGCTGCTGGGATGCTCAGGCTGCTAACGCTGCCCGTGTCTCCTGCTGAGAGAGGAAAATAATTAATAAGGCAGGAGAAATATTAATACTGCTGAGCAATGCTACAAACACATGTTACAGCAAGGCAATTAGCTGTCAATTATTCTTCCTAATTGTAGAAATTAGCAGCTGACTTTGTAAAAATTATGTATTTAGAGCATTCCTCCCTCTGAGAAAGATTAATTTAAACTTATTAGCATGTTAAATGTTGTTGAGCAACAGCTCATTTGATAATATCCAATTTGCAGGAAACTCTGCCAGCTTAATGTGCACAACATTAAAATCAGGCCAAAATGAGATCAATTTAGACAAACACCTATTAGTGTGAAAATTACTTTTAGCAGCGCTGCTGAACTTTCTTGGGGATTAATTAGTGGTGCAGCTTGGAAGACCAGAAGTAGCAATCATAAAGTGTCCCATGTGCACATGTCAGCAAGTGTAATTATTTGCATACGATGCAGAATATGCTCGTGTGCGTGCGTGGGTGTGAGACCTTGGTCTTCCAGGCTTGTGGTGTCTGTGTCTGTGGCCGAGGAGCCGCCCTCCATGACGGGACTGCCCTGTTCCCAAGACAGCAGCATCTTCTGGGGGTCCATGGTGCTCCTACAGCACAACATTATGACACTTTGACAGCGCATTGCTGGGATTTTCTTAAACCATAATCAGCGACTCAGATCAGATTTTTACATCTGTAAAAATATGTGGTGCTCAGAGAGAATAGGAAGTGCTTACTTGAGCCTGTTAACGGATGGAGCGTTCTTCCAGCTGGGGTGGAGCTGCTCAGAGCTGAACACCTGACCTTTCTTCACTGCGAAGCCGAGGCGACAGTACATGGAAACAGCGTTCTGGTGGAACAAAAGAGGAAAACGAACCCGATATGAAACCTAGCATTCTTGAATCATTTCTTTCAGGCGGTTATATTTGATACCAAGAAAAGGTTGCAATGAACTGTTGATTAAGTGTCAGCACATACTAATAAAATGTGTTGTAACACAGCTGTATTAGCATTAGCATTAAAAGTTTGCAGTTTTTGGCTCATCTCTGCAGAAAGAATGAGATATTTGGTCAAGAAGGTGAATCTGAAGCTGAATGTGCATCTTTTAGGATCAATCAATGCTAAAGGATGATTTGTTGAAGACCATAAATCTCTTCCTGATGTTTTGGCTAATTTCTTTTAATTTTTCTATGACATATCACGGGGAAGCAGTGTGTAGGCGATTGAAAATATTGCAAAATTAACATATCAGAAGTTTACAATGACACGAATTCATCATCTGGGCCTTCCCAAACTGTTTGAAGCTATAGTCCTTTTTGTGAATGTAAATGTCTGACTTTGAAGTGAAAAATAAAAAATAAAAACAGAAAAACCTCTCTTTCCTCTTACATTTAGCAAACAGGAATCATTTATGAAATCCAACTAAGAAAAACAAAAGCAAAAAGTTTTTGTCTGGTTTAATTTCTGACAATAAGAATGATGGATGGCTTAATGATTAGATGGACAGACAGATCTCTAAGTTTATAAAACATGGAAAACATTTTGGAGTTACAAATATTTTACGATGTCCTTTATTCAGCCATACTTTTTTAAAGGTTTGTTGGCTCTTGTGTCCTTTATTTGAAAGTAGTTTGACAGGAAACAGGGTAATGAGAGAGGGGGAAGGCCGGGAATCAAACATTCAACCGCCGCCATGAGGACTAACGCCTCAATATGTGGGTCGTGCTTTTCTACTGCGCCACCATAGCAACCCAGACATATTTTTTATAGTATGTTGAATTTTTTTTTTTTTTTTACTTCCTTACATTCACATATAGGGTACTTTGCCATTTACAATACCATTTCAAACCTCACAGAGCAACAATCCACCATTACATGAGTAGTCCCTTCTTCACCAGGCCTGGAAGGACATGAATCCATAAACTTCAAGGGGGGGCAGGGATTGCAACTCCACAAAAAACCTTAGTTATTTATTTGGCCTTCAAACTCTGTAGACACCAATCTGATGGGATCCAGTATCAGAACCTATCAGCACATCTGTGGGAAGCAACCCCAGTTTGCAGAAATAACATTTTATAATCCTCAGGGATCAAAGAGATTTATTTCCAACATCTCTTCTCACACACCTTATGGCGTCCCTTGATGTTCTTGGCCTACTCTGAAGAAAGACTTACATCTGCAAAGCTGTTGTGTTATTTTTACGCTGCAATTTAGAACTTAAATTCATTTCGTGATGGCATAATATCACTATAGTCCTTTTCAAAATAAGGAAATGGATGAATGTCAATTGCTTGCTAATTTCTTAAATTAATCAGCTGATCTTTAAAAAAAAACCAACACAAGTCCAGGTATATTTTTCAATTGAAATAATTTACCAATATCTCATAAATATTTTGCAGGATCAAGGAACGCTACCAGAACACCAAAGCATGGCAGACTATCAATCAGTAAATACAAGTTTCTTCACCTTAAACATTTATCATCTAAGGTCAAGGTAGCAGTTGTGACCCAGAATCCTTCCTGGGACGCAGATCGTATGAACTGCCCCTACGGTAAAGATAGTGTGACTTTTATGTCATCTTCATCTCAGAGCTCTGCATGGAGAAACTAGAGCAGCATGACCACCATGACATTGCAGGGTGAGTGAGATTCATAATCTTTAAGGTTAGAAAAATAAAACTTTCTGGACAACGTTTAAATAAACTAAGGTCAATTATGACCATAACACTGTTTATTACACAGACCTGGACTTAATGACCTCTTTAAGCTGATCTTTTTGTTTATAAATTGGAAGTTAGCTGAACTCGTTAGCAAAAGGAAAACTTTCAGAAATTGCTACTGCATGTAAACACTGGGTTTTAAGAGATATACACTTAAAACTCTGGTGTTAGCATTATTAGTTCAGAAATTATAATCTCTTCAACTAGCATGTGTCATTTTTCTACAAAACACTTTAAATTACCTCATGTATAAATGGTGCAATCAACAAACTTGTCATAAACTAAGAAGCAATAGGATGTTAGAGATGCTTTTAAGGCTGTGAGCAAACTTTCTCCAAATTGTTTTTGCAACAAGCATCCATCCTTTCTTCACTCTTTAAAACACAAGAGGCAGATAAAGCATCCTGACTCACAAACGGTGCATAAACTGGTGTAAAACGGTATAAAAACAAGTTAGGGGAGAGGATTTTTCAGCACAAGGTTTTTAACATGATTTGGGAGGATATTAAGCCGGATTTCACAGAGTTTACACAAACCCTGCTTACTAAATGAAGGTCGGGTACTGAAGACAAAAAAATCATCTGCTGTGATGAACCAAAGCTGAAACAAGAAATCCATAAAAATATTGAGGAAGAAGGATAATACAGCTTATTGTCATGATAAGAGGAACACTGAAAAATCTCCTAAATTCTAAAATCTGATCCATGCACAGAAGTTTGAAAGAATGTGGCAGCTGTTAGGTTTTGAGTAAAAAAATTCTCCATTACCATTGAAAAAAATATTTCTTCTATTTTTATAGGCATGTGTGTGTGTGTGTGGTAATGGTGCGAAGTTAAAACGGAAAGTGGTGCAACGCTGGAGATTAGTTGGAACGACTGTGTGTATGGAAGGACAATAAAGGACCACATATGTGTGACTGCAACTTTCTGCTTTTACTTAAAAAAAATTTTTTCATGCGCAAATGGAAAATTTCTAAAGAAATATGTGGTAAACATAAGCAGCTTTCAACCAGCAAACTGTAAGAAAACATTAAAATCAGAGATCTTGCGGACAACTCCTACTGAATATCCACCTCAATAAAGACAGATACACTGCAATATACCCTGAATTAGATATAACCCACCTTCACCAAATCCAGGTCGATCTCTAACACACTGGCAAGCTGAGAACCAGAGAGGGAGGAAAACAAAGAAAAAGATCAATTATCAGACAAACGGTCATCAGACAGTAATAAAGGACACGTCCAAGGCCTACCTCCGCCACGTTGGTCTGCTCGTCAATAGACACAAAGATTTTGTAGAGAAGCGTTTCAAAATAATCACCCTGCACACGGTTCATGACGAAGCCTTCGAGAGGGGGCACTGAAAGAGAAAGTACAGTTTTCACACTGAGGTGATTCCACAGCTTTTTACTTACTAATGCATCTGCACACACATCTTTTCAGTTCATGATGCTTCTTCACGCACACACCAGGCTGAACTGCTCAAAGATGCATAAAAGCGTGGTGTACCTGAGATGCAGCTGTCATCCGATATGGGAACATCCAGGTAAATGAAGCCCCGGTTATACAAACCTGCAACACAAATAATGACATAAATGAGACCAGCAGGAAGATACCTGGAACTCTTATTCCAGCCATGCTGCTAAAAACAAATCTTAGAGCATAAATGAGTTATTCATCTGAGAAGTGAGTTGGAAAAATTTTGGTGATGCTTGATGTAAGCCTGTTATTTCTTTTAAAGCTGGAGATTAGAAAAAAATTTAAAAAATATTATACAGAAGAGGAAAAAAGATCTACTTTTAGGCAAACTGAATGTAATTCCACAAGAACCGCCATGTTATTCAGCCTGTTTTAAAT
This sequence comes from Phalloptychus januarius, assembly GCA_902982915.1. Classification (NCBI taxonomy): domain Eukaryota; kingdom Metazoa; phylum Chordata; class Actinopteri; order Cyprinodontiformes; family Poeciliidae; genus Phalloptychus; species Phalloptychus januarius. The sequence continues at coordinate 1,762,583 of CADWAE010000478.1, forward strand.
ATCCTCTTCATTTATTCTGCTAAATCTAAAAGAATCTAACCTTTCCTGTGTCCTAAAACTTAACAACTACTATTATTAATAATATTACCATTTATAGTCAGAGAATATTTATCAGCTCAAAGGCATGTTCATGTAATATCTCTCAGAGCCACCAGGGGGAGACTGCAGTTCCAAACAGCAAGGACATTATCAAATACTCACTTAGGACCACATTGTACTCTATTGTTCCTGCCAGCTGAGGACCAGAATCTATCATCTTGTCGATGGCTTTCTTCTCCGCAGTAGAACAGATCTGTATTCAACCGAAAGGAAAACATTAAATGTCGGCGTTCGTGCAAACTATATGAAAGGACGCTTGAAAAAATGCTCTGGGGAGATCAATTCTTGTGATGTTTCACTTGGAGCAAATATGCATTTGTAGATAAGAAGTGTGAAGCTTTCAGAAGTTATTAAAGTTTGTTTATTTTATTTCCTTTTCTGGGCGAAAAATATTAGAATGTTTGAAGGAGACTCATCTGTGAAATAACCTGACAAATAAGAAATTTTAGCAGGATTAAATGTGTATAAAGTCCATCAAAAGATTAAAAAACTCCCGATCCGGGCTATGATATTACCAAAGAAAGCATCCATTCTGCAACAAGCTGCATTAAAGAAAACACTTTCTGAATCTCTTTCCTCTCCTTTTAAGTATCTATTTGTTGTTCCTCATACACCTTCAGCTAGTTGACATTAAACAGAACCCTAATCCATCTGAAACAAGCTGGAGTTGTGCCACACCCGTATGTCGTCCTCGGTGATGAAGCCCGTCTGCGCGACCCACCATGGCTCCACGGAAATCTCCACCGGTTTGGTTGGCAGCAGGTCCCGCGCCGATTTTCGGCGAAAGAATTTCTTAGGACAGAAGTGAATAAAAATGCAATGTGTTAAAATATTTGGTAAACGCTGCAGGACTGTGGTGTTGTCACGTCAGCGTCAAGAGCTCCGAAGTATTCACTGTTGCTTAAGTACAATCTGTAGACATTACCTAAAATCCTTTTGAAAAATGCCTATTTTTCCATTTTTCCATCCTTATATGCCATGCAACCATTGTTTGTTTTTTATTCATGTATATAATAGGATTTACTTTACAGGTGGGACGCTTAGCACCTGAGCCTTAGTGGTAATATTTTCTAAATTAATAAGAATTTGATCTGCTTGACTTGCAAAGAACCTTCACATTTGTTTTTAGCTTAAAATAGCCACAAACCTGCACTCACATGTTCTTTTTGATTCATTCTTCTACATAACTGGCCGATGCTAAAAATATTCAGTAAGTAAAACACTTCATCAGTTTGGCTACTAAGAGAAAATCCTTAAGCTGAAAAGCCAAATAATTAAAATGAATGGAAAACAATAGTGTGTACAAAACAACTCATCGCGTCACAGTAAATTAGGAAAGTCATCAAGTTGTCGGATCACTACACAAACACAGGCACTGGGTGTTTACTTTAGAACTTATTAGTTTAATAAAGCTTGAAATTAGACTTGGTTTCCAAGTCCGTAAACTAGATGGGTTTATTTGTGTTGATTTTATCCATTACCTCCTACCTATTTCATAATAAAATGCTTTTAGAATATATTCTTGCTCCCATCAAAAAATCTGTGTAATTTCTTAGATTATATCAATACTAAACTGGATCAGTGGTTTCTCATTTTGATATACAACCACTAAAACCTGACTTATATAATTTGCCAGTTTTTTAATGTGTTTATTTTCTGAAGTAATATGACCTTGAATAACCCTGAAAAAATAAATGTATCTTACTTTGGAGGACCTGCACTGGTTCATCAGATCAATGTACTGGTTTCTCCCAATGCCAAGCAGCCTCAGACCTGTGAATGACAGGAAAATATAAAATTAAAAGTTAGCTCACTTAATGCTCACAATCCATTCCTGGATATGAATTTGTATATCTTTAGATTGATAAAAGCTGAGAAGGAATACCACAAGGATGCAAATGTAAAAAGAATCAGAGAAACATGTTTGAACTTTTACAAACATAAGCTTTTTTTCTGAAACAAAAACAATTTACAACCCGGCTAAAGCAGCATTTATTGACAACATGCTCTTCACTTATAAATACTTATTTCTCTCAGCAGCTGTAAAGTGAGGAAGCAACTATTTATGGAGGTGCAAAGATAGTTTACCACTTTTCGTGTCTAATTCAATAAGTGTCAACAGCTCTAATTTCCCACAAGTCAGTACGTCTTTATTTTATTACTCTGTTTGCGATCAGTGTGTTCCAATTATACAGACACAAGATGGAGTTTCATTATTAATACATAAACACCTCTTGTCACAACCAAAGTGTTTTGATGCTATTAAATTTTAAATGTGTAGATGCCCACTGGTGTTTTCTACATAAAAAGTTTCACTCTTTCTTTGACTATTCACTGTACAGTACAGGAAGAAACCCTCAGAAGATATTATTTTACCATATAATGTTCATTTTCCTGAAGTGTTTATGTTTTCATTCACTTTGTGCACAGCTTATTAACAATACAAATATAATCGCTTTAATTTGTTTGCAAAATATTGAACCATAATAAATGATGGCCAACAATGTTGACAATGAAAAGCAAAGCTGATCTGCTGACCACTGAGTCAACACTGGCTCAGTGTTTTTGTTTTACTTCTCATGAGGAGTTAAGCTCTTTCTAAATCTGCCAAGATGCATTTAAGCAGGTTGTTGCAATGATAATAACACACAAAGATAATCTACAGCAGTAATAATTAATGTTACATTAAATGGAGCAGAAAACTAAAACTATTGAAGGTGAAGGTGTGGATCTTCTAAACAACTGTGCTTGTGAGAAATTTACACATATTAAGAAATTAACATAACATAAATTCAACAGTAAAAAAAATATATATATAGAAGTTGCATCTTGTTTCACCACTAAATAACTAGAAAAAGCACTGAATGATTAATTGAAAGGTCCAAAATATTCCTTTACATTAATATGGTGAAATCGATTAAATTCTGGCACAGTTAACAAAAGCTGAATATTTTTCTCAGAGGATTCAAATCCAACCTTGTCACCACTTATTCTATGTGCTGCAAAAAATCCAGTGCAAATGAGCCCAATGCAAAAATGGAACATGTAATTATGTTCTCCAATTCAGACTCTGAACACAGCACACAAACACACACACACACACACCCCCCGCGCATCTACACACACACACACACACCCTGCTGTTTCACCAGGACACAAACATCCACCCACGTCTAACTCTTTCAGGCACACTCGCTCTGCATCTCCATCCGCCCACTTCTACGCGACGCAGTCCAAAGCTCCTCCTGAGGGGATTATTGGAGAGAGGAAGCCTCTGAATGCAGCCTTCTGTCTCCACAGCATGAAGGTTCTGTGCTGAAAGGACTCAGCCATTCACCGAGCCGTGCCAAAGCCCGGTTCGCTTGGCAACGGAGAGCACTACAACTGCACGTGAACTCCGAAAATAAAGCGACTGCAAAATCGGATTTCAAATGAGAGGCTTAAAGAAATATTAGAGCTGACATCATGTGATGCAGATTTTCAAGCATTTTTTTTTTGTTGTTACAGCAACATCAAAGCTGGGATCATGTATGTGTCATAGTGTGAACTTACCAGTTTTTATTATATTTTACTAAAAAAGTAGCATGAAAAGGAAAAACATTGGTTTTCTGCTTTATCATATATGACCCTTAAAAATATATTTTAATACAAGTAAGCATGATGCAAGTTGACAAAACTACTTGTATGATCTTTGCAGCTACTCCTCTTCAATTATTCTGGTTTCATAAACTTGTTTCACGTAAAGTTTCATCAACAGATCCTGAAGAAATTACACAACATGAGTAAGAAGTTATTTAATTTCAGTAATTAAATTAAAGTGGTTCAGTTAATTTTGATTGTAATGGCTTACAGCTAATAAAAACTCAAATATCTGCTTCTAAGAAAATTTGGTTAAATATAATCCTTGATTGTGACTCACACAATCAAGGAAAACGCATGGTTTGACAGGAATGCAGTAAATAGTTATAGAAAAACATTATAAAATTAAGCAACAAAACATCACAGAGAGAAAATTTAGTGGAATGAAAATGAAAGGTTGAAAAAAGGATCATGTCGCATCGATGCAGTAACAGCCGTCTGATTTTCACGTCTCATTATTTTTTAGCTGTAAAACAAGCTAAAGAGAGAGACATGAGAGATGTGAAACAGAGTAGACATAAACAGAAACTCTTACAAATTATTTCAATTGTAGGCAGGAAGAGAGCAAGCAGAGTTTAAAAAAAACTTTTAAAAAACTCACAGTCAGCAGCAGTGAAGTTGGGCAAGGAGTCGTAACTCTTCTCACTGTTCATAATATCCTGGAGGAGGAAAAAAACAAGGAGAGAGGGGATTAAAGTGTGTCACTGACTGCTGATTAATAAAAGGATTATCTGATTTTGGCAGCCAAGCTAATTTCTGCTCCCGATTTTCATTCAGTTCTGGAGATGGATTAACAATGTGACACAGCTTTCGGCAATTCAGTAGTCTCAGCTAAAGCTCCGTGGAGTTTAGCTAAGCAGGCAAGGGAAAGGTGGTGACGCCTTCGTAAATGAGCTGAGAGTCATAATTGCTGATCTTTTCTCCAGTTTATAAAGTAGCAAAAATAACAGTCTGTTTCTCATATCGCTCCAAGTAAACCCGGACCTATACCAAATGTGGAAAAATCTAATGTTCCAACTGACATCTGCATGCACATATGTAAACAAAGAGTTTGTAGTAATGCAGAAGATTTGGTATATTTTTTAACACATAATGAGAAAAGTGGCTAAATAAATACCTGCAACATTTTACATTCAATTTCATGAGCATATTTTCACTGATTACTTCAATTAGTGTTAGCACTAGCAAACAAATGAAGCAGTAAAAAAAGTTATGTAGATACATTGGTAGTAATGCAGCCTTCTGGTAGCTGAAATTTATTGAGTAGGACAGAAGCTAAAAATAGCACAGCTAACTCCAAATTCCTACTGATTTTACCTCTTTATGTACAAGTTAACACTAGCACTGCAGCACAGCTACTTGTTGCAGGAGGTTAGAAAAGCTGCAATTTAAAACTCCCATGTTTCAATTTATTAAAGCCACTAGATTTTTAAAAAAACACTCTCATTTTTTAAAACAATTAAAGATTTTTTTCAGAAAAAAAAGCATTGTAAAATTAGTAACCCTAGGCAACATGACAAAACCAATTGAAGTTCACAAGTTTAAAGTTAAAGAAACAGGAGCTCCGCCATCTGGTAGCAGAGAGAGGAGTCTAGCAGCGGATCTGCTTAGCAGGAAGGCCCAAAACGTAGAATTAGCCAAAGTTCGTCTCAGAGTCCACTGGAGGACTTAGCCTTGAGGCTAAGGCATAGATTTCACAAGAACCTTTATTTTAACATGAAAGTTCACTATATGTGGGGGTTTGAATAACAATTAAGTTCAACTGTAAATTACAGACTGATGAATTGTTAATATATAAAAGGTTATCCTCACTGTATGCAGACTTTAATGATTTAACGTCCATTTCGGTTTGCCAAAGAATAATATTGCCACACTTGTGTTTTCTGTAATTAAAATGGAAACTGACACAGAGCTGGTGACAGCTCAGGTCCTTGTCAATGTTCCTTTTTCCAGCTAAAACACACAATCCTGTTCTGCTGCCAAAATTAAAGCCATTGTTCACTTCAAATGAACAGAGGCTGGCTCTTTCAAAACCAATTAGAAAATCTTCACAGCTGTAGCAAGAATTTCCGCTCTGAGTGAATCCACCCCGCCAGTCAGACAGCAGCGCCTGAACAACAGATGTTCTACTGATTTAGAAGCTGCTTGCAGAGACTGATCTGCCAGAAAAGGTGTTCAGTGTTTACAAACCTTCCACTGCAGTCAGAGACTTCTTACCTCCATGATTCCTATGTAGTATGAGAACGGAGTGACTCGCAGCCCTTTGACCATGATGTCAGACAGGTGGTAGGGGTACAGCATCAGGTGATCCCGGCTGTACTTCAGCAGCTCCTCATAGTACCTGCGCTCGTCCTTCCTGACGTGGCGGACTGCTCGATAAAAAACACACACCCACAGATAGCGGTCAGGTCACTGCCAGAGGCAAAAAAGTTTAGTCGATTAATAGCTGATCAATTCGGGGTTAAAATGAGACTCACTTATCTAAAAACACCAAGAGGTCACAAGGGCAGAAACTCTGCTTTCACTTTGATTGCATGCAGAGTTCTGTACTGTAACCACTTTCTAAACTCAAATAGCTGAAATAATATGTGATCTATAACATCCCTGCAGACAGTTTCGTTAATCTCTCCATTATGACTTGTTGCGATCTATAAATGTTTTGCAGCAGTGTGGCAGAGGACGTGCTCACCTAGGTTATTGCGGAATCGCAACTGGTTGCGGATGCTGTAAAGCAGCACATGCTTCTCATACTCGCGCTGTGAGTTCCCCAAACTCTGCAAAAGGGAACAAAGGAACACCTGTAAGGATTAAAGCAGGATTATCCACACCATGTAGGCAGCATGAACGAACAGCCACTCTCTTTCAGAACTGCTTTCCTCCTGCTGGTTGTGCAATGTGAACAGTTTTCCTGTTGTGCTGACTTATTTCCTGGGTTAGGACTCACTGTGATGTCATTTTTATTCCAAGACATTTAGACATACCCTTCCTGGGTATTACTTTGTTTTTAGAAATGTCTTTTTTGCATATGTTTGGCATCATTTTTGAGGTTTAAACTCAAGATGTTAACTTGGATTAGGCCAAAAACACATGCAGGTCCTACTTTTGGCTTGCCCGTGAAACACTGTGTGTGTTGGAAAGCTAATGCTACTGCTACATATCATCCTAAACACATTATGGCCAAGCATGGTATCAGCATCATGCCTTGCCGGTGAAATACTATGTGTGCTTCCAATCTGCCAGTTGTGCAATGTGAACAGTTTTTCTGTCGTGCTGACTGGATGCTTTTTTGAGAGAGTTGAGACTAAACAAGAGGCAAAAATGGAAAAAAAAAAAACCTGTTAGACCGTGCAAAAAATTTGAGGTGGGGATAGAGGAAAAAAACCTAAACAATGTCCAGTGGCTCTCTGACAGAGCTTGAGTTATTTTGCACAGAGAAACAAGTTGAATGTATCTCTGTGCAAACATTCAACCTGCATTTAAAGGTGCACCAGTTTTGCACCTTTAAATGTGCAAAGCTGGTGGAAACATTTTTATGCATCGATTGAATATAAATACATGCAACACTTTTTCCTGGAATTATTTTTTAACTAGCTTTTTTTTCCTTCCACTTCATAAGTATACAGTAATTCATGTTGATCAACCAAACAAGATCCTAATAAATGCATTAAAGCTTGCACAAGCATCAGTCCTGCAGAGGGTATGAAAGTTTTAGGAGGATAAAACTAGAATGCGTGCAGCAGCACAAAGCTTTTGAATGCAACCCCCCTCCACTTCCTTCTGGGCATAAAATCAAGGCATGCAGTAGGACGGCTTCATTTGGACCATGTGTGAAAATACCCTTCATTTTACTTGATGCACGGATAAAACCGATTATGCAGAATGTGCAGGTGGGCCCCCCACGCTCTAAGATCATGTGGCGCCTCGTCTCGGCCAGTCTGTCATGTGATGTCAGAGCAAGAGGCAGGCTGAATGGCTTCAGTAGATGGATGGTGGTCGGCTATGGCTCCGTAGCAGAGGAGGAGACTCTGACAGCTGGCTGAATGACACACGGAGCCCCGCCGTGACATTGCCAGCCTCCTGTTCCGTGGCCCCTCTCCGCCGCCCATAAAGGAAACACTTAAAAGCACGGTACCTGTTTGACATTCGCTGGCAGCTTGGTCCACGGATAATTCTGCCTGATGTGAAATTCCACGTCCGTGTTCATTGCTAGCTACCGAGCTGACTAAGAGCAGAATCCTTCGGGGCGACGTGAAGCGGGCTCCCGGGCGAGTCCACGGCGACTTCAGCCCTCCTGGCACCCGAGCATGCAGCAAAAACACCCCCGATGTGAGGAGACGTTTAATCTGGTGGTTAATTTCCTTCACAATAAACGGCAACTTCCTTGTTGTATTTTTTAGCGTCACTTCCGGTTGAGGCGTGACGCTCGAGCTGAATGGACCTTAGGAGAGAGACAGAAACTCTGCTGCCTTTAGTCTATGTTTCTAATGGAAATACCTTCATTTTGACAAAATTATGGATTCAAGTCCTCGTAAAGAGGATGCCGGATAAATATTCTAAAATATGTCTAAATATTCAGTGAAATGACACTTAATTATATACAATTTTATTTATTAATAATCTGAGGCTAACATCCTTTTTAGTAATTATATACTGCTCATATTATAAGTAGTAGGTGTAGTACTACTACCACTAGTAGTTGTAGTAGTACCCAAACTAAGAAAGAAATATAAATGTTCCAACTTTTAAACAGTTGAAGCATTAATGGCATTTCCACAGCTACTCAAATTTCATAGCAATTACTCCCACAATAAATATTCCTGAATCCTAGGCAACACTGTGCAAACACTGTCTGCGCAGATGGCGATTTACTCACCAACTAAAAGTTAAACTGGCAGCAGGACCTACTTTCTGCTTAATTCAATAAATAGCTATCTCGTCATGTGAGGGCACCTGGAGTATCAACGGTTTTATTCCCAGACAATAAATTGACATGACAACAAAAGTGACATAGGCAATCCAGGTGAAGATCCTAATACACAAACTGGGAGAGCAACAAAAGCCACACACACACTTCAAAGATGTGGCAGGACTTGTTCTACAGAATCAGCTTCATTTCATTATGCTTAGATCTGCATGCCATGTTTTTCACCATCATTGCAAGACAGGAAGCAGAGTGGCAGCATCTGTTTCTCCTTGAAAAGATGTGCAAAAACCCTTAGAATAAATCTATCATTCACCACAGAAGCATTTTTTCTAACACCACCAGGACGGCACTTAAATGTGTTCCACTTGTTTCAACAATAAAGATGTTCTATTCTTTTGTGTTCTAAAAAGATCTTTGTGGCTCCCTGTGAAGAGATCGAGAACAACAAAGTGTGGCAGCTGGCCAAATCTCCATAACAACCAGTCAATGCTATTTGCATGCTACCTGGTTAATTGGAGCAAGATGCAAGTAAAACAGCCTGCAAGTTTAAATGAGGAGTTGGCTTTGTGCTATTCAGACTTTATAACTTTAACAGTGTGCTTTGTTCAGATAGGATGAAGTATTTTTGCAACAAACACAAGTGAGTCTAGTGTAAAATAAATTATGAATTTGTGGAAATGTAAGCAAAGCTTAAGAATGAAAATATACACATTTTTCTGTAAAAGAAATGATCAGTTGTTTTTTTCAAAATTTTTAAGGTTGAATTTTGATTTTATTTACATTGATGTCTTCATAGGTTAGTTGTAAAAAAGCTAAATAAATTTATTTGAATTCCAAAATATAACCAAAGAGTTTCAACAAATCAACAGCTACGATATTTTCACTCTGCTTATATGTACAATGAAGGGAAAACAATAACCTCATTAGAACTGATTAAACAAACATCTAAACCAATGAAAAGGAAGTTTATTATCATGACTTTTACTGACAAAATATTTGCAATCTTCTTTAGCAGATCACGCACAAATGAGGAGATTTGAATAAAAAAATGGACAGCATTTTCTTTACTTTTTCTGGACAAAACAGTAGCATCAGTCTTTTCTTTTAACACTTAAACTCATGTATTCAATGTTTTTATGTCTCTATCTACAAAACAAAAGAAAGAAAACTAAAATCCGAAATTTCATGTAAAAAAATTTCGTGCACATTCGTGATAATTAATCATACCAGCAGTCTATCATTATCAAGCAGCAAGAAAACAGCAGCTGCAGAAAAAGTGAGAATTAGCATTTCTAAAAAATGCTACATCTTACAATTATTTTTAACACATGTCTTCAAGTTCAAGTTCATCTGCTGGAATGGAGTTGTAACTTAGTAACTGGTGTCAGTGACAAAGTCCTCTAAACCGCCACATGGCTCAAGGCTGATCGTGCTGACAGCTCACTTTCTTCTAGCTGCGTTATTTTATCTACAGATCTTTGTCAGATGAAACTAAACAAACACAACAATAATTCATCCAGCGACCCTGTAAGCTGTTCAGAGTGCAGGGAATGGCTACATGTAAGATGCTACATTTGATAAAGATTCAGCTTTACTGGAAAATGTTCTATGATCTAATATGCAACTAATATTTAAAATAAGAAAGTCAAAAAATCAAGAATTTAATTCACTTTTGTTATATAATACACATTTGCACACCAAGAATGAATTTAGATTAACTTTGTAGTTTTTTGCTTTTTTGTTTGTTTTTATAAAAATATATATATATGCAATACCTTTCGAAATTATTTACGCACCTCATCAAGATGTGAGAAAAAGCTGTGAAATAAATTAATGTTTTATTCCAGAAGCAAATCTCACAAAGAAACAAGCCCACAGTGTCACAGACTTTCTACTGACTCAGCAATGGGATGGGCTGCTTTTCCACATTTTCATCAATTGATTGATGCCAGACTCACCTGGAGTCGCTGAAAAAATCAGGCATATCTAATTTCAAGTTGAGCTCCCAGTGGAGTTTATCAACCTCCACACCTTCATGTTCCTTTAGAAGCTGCTTGCAGAGATTATTTGGAGAGTTAATTGTTAGATTTTATTAAAGTCCCACTATGGTAAAACTCTCTATCTAATAAAAGTCATGGATTTTTGTTATGGCTATTAGTTGTGGTGTGCCTTCGCATATGGTAACTCTGACAAAACTTAATGGGATGACTTAAAAATAAAGAAATGATAATAATAATTAAGATTGTTGGTTTTACTTCTGCTTCAGCTCAAAGGAAAACATTTAATCAGAACTTCATGAATGATACAGCGAAAGTGAAGTAGTAAAAAGAATAACCTTCATTTCAAGCTTAGCTTTACTTGCCATATTTATGTACACAAATAATAAATTTAACTTTAGTTTCACACTCTCACTGCATTTAGACACACATTTGGACTGGTTCTTACAGCTGTTTATCCTGATCAGTGCAGATCTATATTTGCCACGGACTGCATGTATCAGAGAGGTGGAGGAGGAAAAGTTCAAACACCAGGTTGTCAGCTCAGGAGCTCTTTAATTAAGCACCATCCAGGGTGGGCATGCCTCATGATTGATTCAAGACCCTGGGATGACTGTCCCACTTAGGGGCCATTGGATTCACCGCCTCTGTTGGACCCCGGCGGTGCCACACAACCCTGTGTCACATGAGAGGCCCGGTAGAGTCACGGCGGCCCACCATGCTATTCTTAGATGAAGGAATGTACACAGTGGCCTCATGGCACTCTCCACAGTGCCCAGCTGGAAAACTCTATGTCATTTCTCTGTCATGCTCGCTTCCCAACACCTCTCTGGATTATATTTTAACTTTTTTTTTCTTTTTTTTAATTCATATCAAACTGATGATATTCTGTGGATGTTATTGACTCTCTAAGGACAGGAGGTAAGGATCCATGGCATCATGAATGTAGTTGGACTGAATAATAACACGCCTAACTAACAGATATTACTTTCAAAAGTCTTCAGCTTTAGACTCAAAGTGAGTTTTTATTATGTTTTAAGCTTTATGCCCTGATTAACTCAAGAAGCATCAACTGTGACCTGCATGTTTTTTAATCAGCAATAGGTTTCTATGGTTATGGAGCTAACCTGATTAAAGGTTTAACTTTCATGAGAAGTTTGCTGGTCTCTTATAGACTCTAAGATCAATAAAAACATCATAAAGGCTAAACCTCTAGACTTAAGAGCTTACAGTACATGAAAAAAAGACTTTCATACCCAGGAATGTTAAGTTTCTCATTTCAGAGTTTTTGGGGGTGCGATCGCTTTGCAAGTGTCTTTTGGTCCAATAGCTTCCTGCAGCAGAACACTAGGAACAGAACATGATAAGAGAGATGCTACTTTATGGTCCAGAAGTGATCAGAACCTGATTAGATCACTCTGATTCTTTCTCTTAACTTGCATAATCTGAACATATTGGCAGCTGTAGGCGTGTAGACTTCTGGTACAAAGTCTACATGTTGCGGTGAACAAAGATGCATGATCTAGAATAGGTCATGCATCATTTCTTGCATGAATGATGCAGCCCCTCACCCAAATTGTTGTGAACGTCTTCTCACCACGAAGATGTTCACCACGAATGTCTTCTCAGTTAATCTCAAAAAGGTATTTAGTTTTGGTAGGTCCAGATGGCCAATATATATATATATATACATATATATATAATTCATATATATATATATATGGGGTTTTTCTACCACATTCTTTAAACTTGGAAAGAGATCTAGAATGTGGACAAACTATTTTCCAGTGAGAAAGTCATTCATATTTTGAATACTCAGGACACCATTAGCGTGTAATTACATAGTGTTGTGGTTAAATCTAACAGTCCTTCAAAGACAGTTTGAAATTACTTGGGAATATGTAGTCCTTATGATAAAAAGATCATATCTGGTGTTTAAATAAAGTCATTCAGCTCAAATCATTTCAGTTCAGACATATTCTATTCTATTCAGATTATGTATATGGTGTTGATTTAAAACAACTGTTATATATTCCTGTTCCCAATTTAGAACAGGAATATAACATATATTAAAATGAATCCAATCACCTGGACAATTCAATTACATACATTCCAGTTCAGACATGGAATACAGCCAGTTTTAGCTTTCACCAATTTGTAAAAAGTAATAACTTCCATTTTCCGACATGGAAGTATTAAAAGTTGAAAGGTGTTTGTTTTAGGGAGACAAATTAAAGTAGAGATGGGAAGCAACTGAAATATTTCAGTATGTCTGTGAATCTTGATTCAAATTAAGTCTAATTTCTGACTCTCCACCAGTGGACTAAGGTAAATTTCCTTGCTGTGAGATGTCACTCTCAGCCGCTGTCATCTAATAATACACAATAATGATTAGGCGTCTAAATATGTCAGGCAGCCAGGGCACTGTCAACGATTTTATTTATTTATTTTTTTTACCAAGAACTTGTTGCTAATTATTCAGTGAATTTTATCCTGGATCTCCTCAGAGACCACCACTGCAGAGGGTCAGACTCTGGCATTGGAGACGAGAAATATTGTAGAAAAAAACCATAACATGTTGAAAATAGCAGCAGAGTTTAGAGAGGGTGAAATGGGTCCTGAGGGAGAGATTCAGAATGACAGAGAGGCAAACACAGATGGTCTGTTGACACAGTCTGTTTAATGTTAGCAGTGATAGGCAGCCTGATGACAGATGTGGCCTAATGGTGGACGGGTGTATAAGGATGGGCTTTAAAATAGAAAATTAGAAAGTCAGTGATTTGTAGTAAGGAGGACAGCTGCTCTGAGTGAGTCATGAATGATTGACTTTCCAATAAACCAAATCATCAAACATACTGTTTGCAAACCTAAGCCCATAAGAGACATATTTTTGAACAGGGGGAATAGCCCAGCAATTGCAAAATTAAAGCAGAGTAGCAAAACAAAAGCACTTTTAAAAAAAAAGAGGCAACACTTACATTTTTTGTTTGCTTCTGTGATTTCAGACTAAATGTTTTGCTCAGTATTTTTAAATTTCTAGCATGAATGATGCCTGATGTTGTAGTATTTCAAAGTTCATGATGTAATGCAGTCTAAAAATGTTCCAAGGCTCTTTGAATAAGAAACCGTACACAAAAGGTGCAGCCTTCCCAGTTCAGCTTTCATTCACGCTGAACCCATAACGTTTGTTGCCAAAAAGCTAAGCCTTGCTTTTTTTTAAGACATGATACCATTTGTAAAAAAGTCAAGTAGCATTGTGAAAACTCAAAATGTTTTAATTTGATACTTTAAACCTTGTCTAACTCCTAAAAATGCATCTATATGGGATCTAATCAGATTTTTATTGGTCCTGTTTTCTTATTCTGTGTGTAAACTGACTTCAGTTATCAAAGTCAAAGATAAAAATACAATATACCTTTCCGATGTGAGAATTTGTGATGACTTGTTCAGAATGTAATGTTGCTTCAGATTCAGACAGCTTACTTTGAAAAGTGGTATTTTTATTGTGAAAATCACAATGCAATTTTAGAAAATTGTAACAACCTTAACAGCATGAATCAAGTACATTTATTACATTTGCTGTATTGGCATGTATTGTATTGCATCTCTTCAACTGAAAATTTTGTGCCTCTATTCTTCCTTCGCCAGCAACAGGATGGCCGGCAGACGAGCTGACATTTTCTCTTTCAAAGACTCAGAACTTCCCTGCCACTTGCTTGTCCAGCTCAACATCCTGCGGCAAGAGCGCATCCTGACCGATGTGCTGCTCTGCACTGAGCACCAGGAGATCCCCTGTCACAGGAATGTCCTAGTCTCCAGCAGCCCGTACTTCCGTGCCATGTTCTGCAACAACTTTCTGGAGAGCAGCCAGGCCCGTGTGAACTTGAAGGGAATCTCTTCAAGCATGCTCACTGGCATTGTGGACTATGTTTACACGGGCTGCGTCACAATCACCATGGAGAATGTGCTCCCCCTTATGCAGGCATCGTCCATGCTTCACTACGGGGGTCTCTTTGAGGCCTGCTCCACTTTCCTGCAGGAGCAGCTGAGTCCTGAGAACTGTCTGAGCATGATCCGGCTGTCTGAGATCCTCCACTGCGAGAGTCTGAAGGAGAAGGCAAAGGAGATGGCTGTGAGGTGTTTCTCTGATGTTGCTGCCACTGAGGACTTCTGTGAGCTGTCTCTTCCAGAGCTCATGTGCTACCTGGAGGATGACCGCCTTTGTGCTGAGGAGGAGCAAGTGTTTGAGACTCTCCTGGCATGGATCCACCACGATCCGTTTTCACGACGCGGTGCCATCCACGATCTCTTCAAGAAGGTTCGTCTCCGTTACATTCATCCAACATACCTCTTCCAGTTCATCGCCAACGACCCACTGGTACAGTCATCCACACTCTGCACTGAGATTATTGACTCTGTACGTCGTCTTATGCTCACAGCCAGCACCAAGTGTAGCCGTGAGCTGAAACCCCTCTGGACCACACCAAGACGTTACACCTGCAGAGAAACGCTGGTGGTAGTTGGAGGACGCAAAAACAACGAACAGACTTCTCGAGAGGCACTTCTGTACGATGACAGGACCCATCGTTGGCAGTGGTTGGCCAAGCTGCCTCTGCGCCTTTACAAAGCTGCGTATGTGTGCATCCACAGCATCCTTTATGTGCTGGGAGGCCTCAGTCTCTGTATGGCTTCTGGGGATAGCTCAGTCAGCTCTACCGTTTACACACTTTCCCTCAAAACAAACCAGTGGAGGACAGCAGAGCCCATGCTGGAGCCTCGATATGCCCATCAAAGTGTGTCTTATCTGCATTTCATCTTTGTGCTGGGAGGTATTGGGGTGGACAAGCGAATCTCTCAGTCAGTGGAAAGGTATAACAGCATGTTTAACCAATGGGAGGCCATGGCGCCGATGCCTACACCTGTGCTTCATCCAGCAGTTGCAGCCAGTGATCAGAGGATCTATGTGTTCGGAGGGGAGGATGCCATGCAGAACCCGGTCCGGCTTATTCAAGTAAGGCACAACTCTCTCAGAAGTGTTTTCTAAATAGTTTGAATTACAGTAATTGTTAACATTTTTATTGCGAAACAGGTGTATCATATCTCTCGCAACTTATGGTCCAGATTGGAGACGAGGACCGTGAAAAATGTTTGTGCGCCAGCTGCTGTCATAGAGGAGAAGATCTACATCATAGGAGGTAAACGCTGATAGATGAAAAGGACAAAACTGGATTATGGGTTTCAACCCAGAAAGAAGGTTGATGTGACTAACAGCAAATTAACAAATTTTACTTGATTAGAATAACTCATAACTTGGATAACTAAACAAGTAATTACAATGTATTTTCTTAATTCATTCCTGTTATCTCTCCATGCGGTAAATGCACTTGAAACTTGAAGTTTTATACTGACTTTATTACCAATTCTTTGGTCAAAGTGTTGAATTTTAGTTCTAATTGATGGTGTGCATGCAACTTAGCAACTAAAAGTCTAATATTATCTCAAGTCAACAGCCTTGTTCTCAAGTTATTGTCATTATTTTCATCCAGTGACATTAACGTTGTTATAGTGACGTCCTACTATTGCTTCTTTCTGTTGAGTACAGTGTAGAATGTCATATAATAAAGTTTTAAATTTCACGTAGTAAAGTTTAAAATGTAATTCTGTGAAGAATAATGAGGCACCTTTGTATTGTCTCCTTTAACTCAACAGCAATTTTTTTACCCAGTTTCTGTTCTAAAGAGATTAAATAACCCAGAAGATTGTTGTGTGTGAGTATAAATAATGTAAACTATCGACAGCATGAGTCAAAAAAGTTTGAAAAAAAATCTTCTTTTTTAGGATATACCAGGAGAATGATTGCCTACGACACCAAAGCCAACAAATTTTTCAAGTGTGCAAATCTGAAGGAGCGAAGAATGCACCACAGTGCCACAGTGATCAATAACAAGCTCTACGTCACAGGCGGACGCATCCTCAATGGCCACGATGTCATCGAGGACTCGGATTGCTTTGAGTGCTACGACCCAAAAACGGATGTTTGGACCTCAAAAGGGTCTCTACCATACAAGCTTTTTGACCATGGGTCTCTGCCACTGGTCTGTGTTTCCAACCGACCAAACCCACCATGAGCAAAACCTCTCCTTTGGTTGGATATATTTTGGCCTCTACACTAAGAGTGGGAAACCAGTTCACACTGGGAGCATTGCTTAATGGAGCCCATGCAGGTTAACGGCCTGTTTAGCACTGCTGATGTTGATCTGAAACACAAAACCTGTGTGGAGGAAGTATTGCTGGAGCACCTGTGATGGACCTGAAGAGGCAATGAGAAGATGACAAACTTAAAGAAAATGATATTTTTTTAGAAACAATGGACTTGGAAAAAATGTATTTGCACTCACATATGATGATCAGTGTTAATTAATACAAAGGAAACTCCCCCTATGTGGCAGCTGTATTGTCCATCGTTTTCCAGCCAGACCAGGAGAGTTATATTTATAGATCCGGGTTCTGCTGAGTTCTGTTAACGATCTAGCAGTGGCACTATTCGCACTTTGTATAGTAAATAATACATTCCTCATTAACTCACTTCTTATTGGATTGCTCTTGTCAAAGAAAAGAGCTGTCAAAGGGCATGAAAAACCTCCTACAGAGATGAAGAAGAACCAGTCTTTTATAATGTTTAATAACTCAATGCAAAGAATGACAAGTTTTGTCAAATAAAATAAAATGATCCAATATTTAACAATTCAAAAATGGGCTTACATTTTCTCTGGAAAATCCAATAAAACTTTTAACATGCACAGTCTTTTCATCTATGAATGTTGATGTGAGAACATGTGACAAAGTTGCCTTCAAAGAGCCCCTGGGTGATGCAATGACCTGCTTTCTGCAGATAAGAGAGGAATAAGTGTCAGGGAGATATCCAGTGTTTGCAACATCATTCTAAAACCCTCTTTGCTTTCATGAAGTTTGCAGTTCATTCAGAGAAGGACTTCCACCTTCAAATATATATATCAAATATATCAATTTGATTACCACGTAGTAGGAGTGGCCATTTTCCATACACTATCTGTTTATACTCATGTTCTCATATTGGTTTGCTTTGCTCACAAACTAAAGCTAGAGAAGCACAAATTATTCTTAAAATCCACAGCAATTTAAGACAACTTAAATTTCTGTGGATGAAATGGTTTAACCACTTGGTCATAAACCATGTAATAATTGATGACCAATTGATGGTTTTGATGCAAGCTTCTTGGTAGATAATTATTATTTCATAGAAAAATATATCTTGATTACCAGTAGCCACCATACTAACTAATTGAAGCATTTGTGCAGTTACCATATTGACATGCAAAACTATGTGCCAAGTAAGGATACAAAGTTCTCTGCAAATGATTAATTCAAATGACAACGCTTCAAAATTTATTTTTGGTATCAGTTGAACAAAAACATATATTATCTTTTATTTTTAAGGTCTCCATTTTGCTGTTACAAAGGAAGACAGGAATAAATAAAAGAACAACTAAATCTTTATTTGTTAATGCTGACACTGAAGCACAGATCCCAGCTACCGTAAGTTAGAAAAGCATATGTTAAGAACTCAAATGCTTCCATACTGCACTTACAGTGTTTATAGGAAAAAATTACATCAATGCCTTTGCCCACCTGGAAAACTTCCTATGTTCCTGGCTGGCTTAGCCATAATCTCCCTGATATCTCAGGGAGGCTGTTCAGACTGACACATAAACTTTTCCATGACTATCAAGTGACACGTTTGCACTGCATACCTCATTAAAAACCAGCGCAACATCCGCCAGCCAACACGTAGCAGTATTTTTATCTTCAGATGCTAGGGGAATGTAGTGAATACACAACTTTATGATATAATGAAGCTGACATGTGATCTCTTGACCTGATGGCTGACATTCTTTTTATGCCAAGCGTTTGGTATGAGAAGCTCTTCATATCAAGTTACCATCCTGACAGACTCTCTGTTTGTATGATAGACATATACTGAGGATGAAGTGCATTAGATATTTAGTTTCAGTTTTGCATTTTAATCCATGATCACGAATGTTAGACCTCTAAAAGCAGCAAAAAAAAGAAATTTTAGTCATTGTCACAATAACAAACACTGATTCTAAGAAATAACCTCCGATATGTTTGCTCACTCCAAATGCTTCCCAAAAACCTCCTTTCTGTGTCTCTTCAAGCACATCCAATGCAATTGTTAAACTTGATTAAGTAAACTATTCAGAATGACACACACAATGACCTAAAACATCAGAACAGACACATGATGGTCCGTCAGATGTCTTGTGCCTGACTCAGTCACCCAGAGCAGCGCCCAGGATCAGCATCACTGAGCTGCTGCTAAATACACAACCCGTTTAGGCCGATAATGACCACTTGGCTGCCCACTGCCTTTCAATAGATACCAGCATGTGAGGGTCACCCTTCAGAGAGGCTGTGGCCAGCCAGGTTATTTTCAGTGTCTGTTACTAGACCCTATCGAGGTAGTTTCATACTATGTGAGAGAGACCAGGCAGAATTTATAATTATAAATGTAAATTAGATCATTGGATTTGTCCTGTAGTTTATTCTATATTTAAAATTCCTGGAGATAGTCCTGATAGCAATTATCATAATGGAATTGTTGGGCTATGAAAGCAATTAAATTATGCAGGGAAAGGTTCAGAAGTTATTTTCTGATTGCTCAGTTTTTACATGATGCTGTAATGCATAATAAGTTTGATCCCAGAAACTTTACCTCAAAGAATTGTGAATGTTCCTGATTATGCTTGCAAAAACTTTTTAGTTGTTCTGATTTCCATCTGAAGATCTGCCATAGGATGTGTAGAAGTCAACTTTTTGGTAACAGTTTCATGTTCTCTCTCTCTCTCTCTCTCCTTTTATCTGCAGACAAATTATAAAACAATGCATAATTTTCTTGCTATTAAACAGTTATGCACTTCTTTGTTTTGGTCATTCACATAAAATTCCAATAAAATGCATTGAAACACATAGTTATATTGTGATAAGGTGTGTAAACAGTTGGACAGATGCTGTTTGTATACAATAGATTTAGGTAGCATGACTTGCTTTATTGGTTTATCTTGAAACAAGTTATTTTTAACTGCCTGCCATGTCAATTTACTACCACCAGATGTCGCCAAACACGCTTCAAAGATGTGAGCCAACAGGTCAGGTTTTCAATGTGCCTCTATCGCCCTCTACTGTCTACAGACATATTGACTGCTCTTGAAAAAGGGTGTGACACAATCCCAAAAGCATGATTATTTAAACATCTCAAAAATTGTAGAAGTCATAAGACAGAATTGTAATTTATTACTATCTTTGGAGCCATACGTAGCAGTAATAGTTGCAGTCTCGCCTGACCCAATCTTACCTGGCACTAGTCACAAAGCAGAGTCGGACATTTGATTGGTCAAAACCTCGATAGCAAGTCAGTTTCTGACAAATCACCAACTGGCACTAATCCTTTGAAGGATAATTACCCAAATTAAATATATATACATATACTTAACCTGTCAATATTGATATGGCTTCATAAATGTATACTGAAATAATTAAAACTGGAAGTAAACATGACTTTTTAAAACAATTGTGTGAAATTATCTATTTACAAAACATTTTAAAATAATTTCAATTTTATTATTTAAAAAGGAAAAAAAAAAATAGTTTGGACATACACAACCAACATTGTAAAAAAAAAATTCCCATCAGTTTTTATGACTTACTTATTTCCAATTTAAGTTATCACAGTATGTTATTATTAAGTTGTGGTGTCTATTATTTAAATTTAGGCACTTTTAGCCTGCCATACTGGTAGAGTTTGAGGTCCTGACCAATTGTGAACTATTCATCTAGTTGGACATACTGTACATTTCTGTTAGCCACTTATCTCTGTTCCGGGTCTTCAGAGGTCAGCTGGCACACAGCAGCAGACCATCAAAAGGCCATTTGTGAAACATTTGAGGGAATTTTACATCATATGACAGAGAGACTGAGTCACATTTAAGAATCATGATGACTTTATTTTAATTTCTCTGATAAAAACAGACAGTTCTGACTACAGCATGCACACATTCCTTATAGAGCTCCAAAATAAAACTGGATTTATAGATTGCTTTGTTGTTTTTTTAAATGGCATTTCTTAAACAGGCTGGTTAAGATTTGTATCTATTTGGTGATGTGTGTGTGCGTGTGCAGGATTGATAGAAGAATCACTTAAAATGAAAATATGTTCTTGAAGTAAAATCTTAAAATGTCTACATTCAATTCTGTGTAGCATTCCTTATTACCTTGCTTTGAAACACTTATTGAAACATTTACTGTATTCATAAAGGACCTTTTTAAAGTGGCACAGATTTTTAAAATTATATAATTATTATTTTAGGTTTAAAACCAAACATAAAATAATTCGGTCCAAATAAAGTGCTTAATGTTAACATAGGATTTTAAATTCATTGCACAACATAACATACTAAAAACTATAATTCTAATGGCCAGAAATCAGCAATAAAATGATACCTTAATAAGTTTATATTAAATTTGAATTTGGAACAATATCAATATACAACCTGTACACTTTCTAAAATCCTTCATGTATGTCTGCGGCCCACTTTCGAGCACAAGGAGGTGAGAAATTAAAGATAACATCATTTAGTTTATGACACATTATGTACAATAGTTCTGTAGCTACAAAGGCATTCAGAGAAAATTACATTTTGGCACCTTGCACAGAAATGAATATACATTTAGTTTAAATAGCAAAAAAAAACACCCTGAAAAATACAGGCAATCTGAGCCCCTCAGTAATACGAGATAACAGCAATAACTCATTTGATCTGGCTGAGAAGGGGAAACTTTTGGCAAAAGAATTTGCTGCTGGAAGGATGAGAGAGGCGGAGATCTGCCCCAGCA
Source organism: Phalloptychus januarius (assembly GCA_902982915.1). Taxonomy (NCBI): domain Eukaryota; kingdom Metazoa; phylum Chordata; class Actinopteri; order Cyprinodontiformes; family Poeciliidae; genus Phalloptychus; species Phalloptychus januarius. The sequence goes on from CADWAE010000478.1 coordinate 1,784,192, forward strand.
GACCTTACAAGAAAGAGACTCTACAGTGCATTTCTGTCGGCTAATCTTCCTGAGTAAACGGGAACTGGAAAGCTTATCGACATTAGACATTGATTGGGCCTCTGCTATATCTACATGATGTCACTACATCTTTTGGCTTTCTGCATCATATAATCCCTAGTTTGAGTGAAGGACTCAGACAAGGTTCCTATTGGCTTTTGGAAGCAAAACAGGCCCACAGCATCATAGCTCCTCCACTGTACTTAACAGTGGTTATGGGGATCTTTGCCACATATTCACTAGTATCACAGCTAATGTAATGCCTGCAGCTTTTCCTGAGAGGGATACTACTTCCAGATTTGCACGGCAACTTCTAGCAGTCCGTGTCAAATGTGGATTTTCTTTTAAATTTCAATAAAGTGCCCAAAACCTGGGAGGATACTTTGAATAAAGTACTCTGGCTCTGACCTACATTTCACTAATGGGGCGCTCTGCGGGGTGGAAGCTGGTCGACTTAGATGACGCCATGTAGAACGATTGAGTTTTGCGGTTCAGACGGGCTCTTTTCGACGCCACCGACAGGCTGCGCTTGCTGGAGCAGATGATCTCCGTGATAAACTTTTTACAGTCGACGCAGACCTCCATGGTGACCCAGTCCTCTGTCAGTTCTTTGGGCAGCTCCAGTTCGTCCTTCGACTGCCCGTCTCGGCTGCTGTGCTTGGACAACCTGCAAACAGCGAGGAACGTTAAAATGCTTCACACCAGACTTTCTTCTGTCTTTGCCATCGTTCAGCCACGACCTTCGGCGTAGACTGTGTCTGCCGTATCCAAATGCATGTTTGTCTGGTTCTGGTGGAGCTGAAGCTACACAAGCGACATCTTTAGCACCTGCACTGGGACCCAGAGAGTAGATGGGCAGCATGGAATAGGGCTTAGATGGTAGCCGCATCTGGAGAGGAAAGAAGAAATGAACGAAATATTTAAGACAGATAAAAGATTTTTATGCAGTTCATCACGTACATGTTGAGGACTGGTGTTTAAAAGTTTAAAAAGCATCAAAGGCCTACAGCCTCCTACCTTTTTTGAACACTGGGCACACACTGGTCTGAAAAAGATGAAACATAACTTTTAAGTTGGATATGACTGGACAGATGCTGAATGAAAATGCAACAGATGAGAAAAACCCAACCAAACGAAATTTAGTTTAAACTTTTCAGTGCGCAGCTAAGAGAACATTTAAAAATGTTGTCTCACGTTGAGATAGTTTTTCTGATCATTACTAACTCTGTATTTTTCTCCTTTTTTCCCCCTTTAAGAATATTCCTAAATAATATTTCTTGGATTTATTTAAAAGTTTTAATAATATTCTTGACACCTAAATACACTTACAGAACAATAAAAATGTTCCAGATTCTGCAGCTTTTTGTGGGGTCTTGGCCAATATCGCTCGGCTCGATTTAAAAATCTATTAAAATTTAGACAGGATAAAGCTGAACATTTTTATAACAGTTTGCTGCCTGTGATTTTATTTCATTCCTAAAAATTTTAATAAATAATTCAAAAGCGCCACTGCTTTATTTGGTATCTATATCCAATGTGAAACACGAAAATATCTCTCTTTGATTGTTGACTGAGCTTTTGACTCAGTACTGATGTAGCAAATCAAAGAACATTTTTGATAGTAAAGGAATGAACATATAAATACTATATTTATTCTTTCAATATCTATTCAGGTTAAGAACGTAATGATGTCGCAGAGAAGGCTGTGTAAGAATCTCATTTATAAACTAATACACTTTCCTCTAGAAAGTGTCAATGCAAAATTTCATGCATTTCCAGACTGAACAATGAACAACTAATTAAATTTGATGAGTAATAATGCTAAGTAAATGTAATTTGGTAATTTTTTTTACTTAAGTTAAAACCTGCCGAACAATTGATCCAGATGAACAGTGCTGGTTTACCTTTTGCAGAACTGGCAGGTGTAGGACCAGGTGAAGAGGGAGAACTTTTTGGTTCGACATGCAAAGCAGAGCTAAAGAAGCAAAACATGCATGAGGACGAATCTTACACATTCAAATAATGAACATTTCGACTCAGCAAGAGAACTCTACCTTTCCTTTCTTCAGAGCGTTGTAGACGTCTTTGTACTGCTGGAACTTCTCCAGCTCTGCCTTGACCAGAACCTGTCTGATGTGCATCACCTCCTCCACCGTCAGAGTCAGACACTCCACAGGATAACAGAACTCCTCCTGCAGAGATTAAAACAAAACAACAACACAACACATCAGAAAACCTTTTACAGAAAAGGACACAAACATTAGGAATGTGGAGTTTTCTTCCAGTGAGATAAAATACCACATGGAGTAAAATACAAAACACCCAGCATCATGAGAAGACCAGAAATGCAGCGATATGGGAGTAATGGAAACACAAACCGTTCACATGAATGATGGCTCGAGGAAAAATGTGACAAAGATGATGAGTGCAGAACCTGCAGGTGATGTTCTACAAACTTCCAGTAGGTTAATTTGGGTTTTCTAGAAACTTTATATTTACTCATCATCCTAATTAACTTATTTGCACATGGGTTTATAACAAACAACGCCTGCAGTTCTGCAAGAAAAACTCCAACAAATTTCCCCACTGAGGCATTTTCTCCCACCTTCTGTCTTGTTTCATAACCCAGCTTGAGCTAATTTCAGTCTCCCACCCAGACAGACCTTACACAACTTTTTAAGAAAAACCAATCATACAGCTGAAGACAGTTTTCCTAACACGGTGATGTTGATGGGATAATCTGATGATGTGTGGTTAACGGTGACATACCGTGACCTGAGCGCTGCCGGCTCCTTCCACCTGACCAGCGGGCGGGAGGAAAGGGAACAGGACATTGAGACTGAAACAGGAGCACCGTGTATTCCAACACGCAAATCACATGCAGCATGTTTGGTAAAATTTAATAAGACAACTCCGTCACTCAAAGGATATTTTCAGAATTCGTTATGTAATAATTTACAGCAAACTTAACACCTCTACACGTATGAAGAAAACTGAAATCTAATTTCATAAGAAGCTAAACATGAAAGCTAGTCTGATGGCAAAACCGACACCTGAGATTATTTGTTTTTACTCTCACCACTGCAGTCATTTAGTTCAATCGAAGACACAAAAAGAGCTCAGCTGTTGCCTCAGAGACGTGCAAAAAATAAGTTCAAAGATCTTAGATGTCCCTGCCTGGCTTTCCTAAAACCTTGTTTGTCATTTCTTCTTCGCATTTCATGTAAGAAAAAAAAAAAGAAAAATCAGACGGTGATGAACAAACAAGACACAGACAAAGTCACCTTCCCAGTGGGACTCCCAGTCTGCTGCAGCGTTATATAAAAAAACCTGACTGTAAGTAAGTTCGTCAGACAGCTTGGCTAACTTTAGAAAACATTTGCTAATCAGGAACAGGAGGAAGTATCAGAAAATGAAAGTAACTGGAAAGATCTGACTGTTTTACTTTCATTACACTAGATAAAACTGACATGTCGATTCTACAAAGGGTGATGTTCCAAAGCACCATAAAAGCAACCCATGGGATCTCTGCAGGGGTCAGAAGGTCTTCTGGGGCTCAACAACAATCCAGTGCTTCCTCTACTGCAGGGTGTGAAGCCTTGACTGTTTTCCAGGGTGATAGATTTGGTGATTCATCATTGTGATGGCAGCATGTCTTTGTTGTGAGTGCTAAGAAGCTAAATGTGATCCTTTGGGATTCGCATAATGTGCACACAAAGGTTTAAATGGGCAGTATTGTGCATTTTCTGGGCCCATGGGGCCATTTTATACCGCAATCAAGAAATGATGTTACTTTTAGTTGTTATAAGATGCTGTATATATCGAATATGACCTGAAAGAAATTTTACTTTGGTATATAAGGCTTTGAAATTGGGCCTCTGCCTCTTTAAAAACTCTTTCTGGAACTCTGACATCAGGAAGTTACAACAGCATTCCTCTACTAACCCTTCTATCAACTTTGCACTGAGAAGTAGCTCGTATCTGCTCAGCCCATCTGCAATTCCACCAGGTGTTTGCTAATTGCTGCTGGCTAGTCTGAAGGAGCCGAGTGGAGGAATCGGAGAGAGGCGCTCGGTCCAGTCAGGCATTTTGGACAGCTGAATGGTTGCCAAGGGAGATTAAAGGATTTCTTAAACATGCATGAAAGAATAAAGGCAACACTCTAGATATTTTTTTGATGACAGAATAACATTATAACATGATATGAAGCTCAAAAAAATTTATTTTACATAATATTGGTAGTGATTAATCATAGGACTGTGGATGTTTAACTGAAGCACAGAAATAATGTCGGCAGCGTGGTTGAATTCAAAGGGTAGGAAATATATATGCAATATATACAGTAATATTAATATTGAATATTAATATCGTTCCAATTTTTATATTGATGCATTTTATGCTAAAACTTCATCACCCATTGCTCCAAGCTTATTGCCCTTATAACAGCTCAGTTATAAGGGCCATGATCTGCCATTGTCACACATGTAACAGAAATAATCTCAAATAGCTGAAATGCACAACAAAGCAATTTAATTGCCAGTTCTAGATGTAAATTTTCTCATATTCCAAACCTTTTCTAGACATTAGAGAGTCAGGTTTAGCTCTAGAGACCTAAAAACAAGTAGTAAGGAGGAACCATCCATCCATCCATCCATCTTCTACCGCTTATCCGGGGTCGGGTCGCGGGGGTAGCAGCTTAAGGAGGGAGGCCCAGACTTCCCTCTCCCCAGCCACTTGGGCCAGCTCCTCCAGGGGAATCCCGAGGCGTTCCCAGGCCAGCCGAGAGACATAGTCCCTCCAGCGTGTCCTGGGTCTTCCCCGGGGCCTCCTCCCGGTGGGACGTGCCCGGAACACCTCACCAGGGAGGCGTCCAGGACGCATCCTGACCAGATGCCCGAGCCACCTCAACTGGCTCCTCTCGATGCGGAGAAGCAGCGGCTCTACTCTGAGTCCCTCCCGGATGCCAGCTTCTCACCCTATCTCTAAGGGAGAGCCCAGCCACCCTGCGGAGAAAACCCATTTCGCCGCTTGTATCCGGGACCTCGTTCTTTCGGTCATGACCCAAAGTAGTGATGAGACGTAGATCGACGTAAATCGAGAGCTTGCTTTTGGCTTAGCTCTTCTTCACCACGACGGACCGGTACAGCGCCCGCTTCACTGCAGAGGCTGCACCAATCCGCCTGTCGATCTCCCGATCCCTTCTTCCCTCATTCGTGAACAAGATCCCAGATACTTAAACTCCTCCACTTGAGCAGAACACCCCCGACCCGGAGTAGGCACTCCACCCTTTTCCGGCTCAAGACCATGGCCTTGGACTTGGAGGCACTGATTCCCATCCCGGCCGCTTCACACTCGGCTGCGAACCGCTCCAGTGAGAGCTGCAGATCACGCTCTGATGAAGCCAACAGGACCACATCATCCGCAAAAGCAGAGATGCAATCCTAAGACCACCAAAACGGATCCCCTCAACACCCCGGCTGCGCCTAGAAATTCTGTCCATAAACGTAATGAACAGAATCGGTGACAAAGGGCAGCCCTGGCGGAGTCCAACTCTCACCGGGAACGAGCCCGACTTACTGCCGGCAATGCGGACCAGACTCTGGCACCGGTCGTACAGGGACCTGACAGCCCGTATCAAAGGGCCCGGTACCCCATACTCCCGGAGAACCCCCCACAGTACTCCCCGAGGGACGCGGTCGAACGCCTTCTCCAAGTCCACAAAACACATGTAGACCGGTTGGGCGAACTCCCACGCACCCTCCAGGACCCTGCTGAGGGTGTAGAGCTGGTCCAGCGTTCCACGGCCAGGACGAAAACCACACTGTGTGAGGAGGAACATATTCCCCAAATGGCCCTCTTAGCGCAGCAGTCCTGTGGTTTCAATTACATCCTGTCAGCCTCACTAGAATCATACGACTGAGCACAGAAAAGCTCAGCCAGTGACCTCATTGTAAACAAATAAGCAGTCACAGGACAGGAGGACATTAAGCTGACATTTTCAACTTCTACTGTTGCTGCTAAACGTAGCCACACAGACTTGTTTTATTATTAGACTGATAAAAATTGCAAAAAGCAAAGCATAGGTTGCTTCGATTAAAGGTTTTATTTTTTGACATGTCATAAAAATAAAGCTCCTTTTATAAACTCCTAAGGTGAGTAGGCTGATATTTTTGTAGCAAATAAATTAACAGCAGCTTCTAGTCTCAACATATTTGCTGTGATTTAGTCGACTGGACAGCAGGAACGTCGTAGTAACATGTAACTCACCAACGACTTGGAGCTCTGCTTGGATGGTGGTGCAAAAGACCGAACAAAAGCAGGCACCTCCCTCTCAACAGAGTGCCGCCTCTGCAGAGTCTGGTGCTTCTCTGGCTGAGGAGTGGCGGAAACGGGCAGAAACTTCGGAGGTGCTGCAAAAATTAAAACATTTAAATAGGAATGGATGAAGGGAAGTAGGGTATAACTGATTTAATATTTCTATTAAAGACTCCTCTGTGTTAGATCACACCTTTCTTCTCTGCAACACTCTCAGGAGACGTGTCCTCCAGTAAAGATGTGGACCTGCTGGAGCTGCTCTTTGTGGGCTCCTCCTGTCAGTCAAATAATAACACACCGTTAAATAAAACTGTACATTAAAAGCCCAAATAAAGTTCTCAAGATACCGGAACGTTGACAGATTTTCTGTTTTTTTTCTCCACAGATGTGCAGATGATCATTCGGTATGATCGGAGGCAGCCAGAAGACTCACGTCAGACTCGGAGCTGTCCAGTTCAGCCAGTGTGGGAGCTTTGAGAAGCCTCTTCCTCTGGCTCAGCTGCTGTGCTCTATGAGGGGTTCCTGTCGTCCCACTGGCCAGAGAATGGGTGCTGCCCGCCAACTTCCTCTGCCCATCAGGAGATGCTGTGGGTCAAAAATGCCTCATTCACTCATTTTGCAAGTATTAAACCGGCTTGAGTTTCAGGACTGAAACAATTAATCGCATCGATTAATTATTGATTTAATCGTGAACTAATTTAATTATCGATCAATTGTATACAGACTCAAATAAAAAAGCCATTTTGACCACCTTCAGAACAGTAATTAAGCCAAACAAATAAAATATATATCTTGCAATTAAGATTAAAAAAACTTTGTAAATGTGTTCTACCCAAAACTCTTCAAGTGGCACCTGGTTCAAATTGTGTAAAGAAATTTCCTATTAACCACCTTTTCCATCCAATTATTAATTTGTTAATTAAAAAAAAATAATCAACACATTTTAACAGGTTATAACAGTTTAATAGCCATAAACTGCATTGTGAAAGCTCAGCAGAAAGGACTGGGCTTCCACATGTTGATGTTAGAATATTTTTGTTTTTTTTGCTGCAGATACATCCTTACTGATTAAGCGTTCACTGTGCTATTAAATTTTAGCTAATAAAATGTTTAGTTTCCTGTTAAAAATAAATAAATTCAATTATTTATTACATCTTTTAATGTATTTCTAATTTTGCATAAAATGTGGCAGTATTTTCTATCTGATTAATAGTCTAATTGATTACTAAACAATGTTTAGTTGCAGCCCTGTTTATGTTGCAGATCGTCTCCATGGTGATTACATGAACCAGCGGTGCGTGCTTTACCTGGACTGCGGAACAAGTCCTGAGGGGTGCTGATGCTTTTCCCTGCACCTGAAGGTAAATTCAGCAAACATCACATTCAGTTGGAGCGCAAACAAACATACATTTCTTGCTAATGCTGAACAACAGGATAGGTCCAAGTGCGATGATACTAGAAACTGCTGTGGTGCTCCACAATCAGGCATAAACAGGTTGTGCATCAGAGCTAAAAGCACAAAGGGAAAGGTACATGAAGGGATGTGTCAAAAAACCAGAGGAAGACGTTGAGTGCAGCCACGGTGCAAAGGTTTACCATCATCCTCCTGTGAGGATTAACGGCACATTAAAACCGTCATCTGCCTTTCACCTACATGTGAGCCAAACCACTGACAGCAGTGTTATGTAATTTCCACATATTTATCAGAGAGGGCAGATTAGAGTGACCAGGCTGCAGAGAAAGAGCAGAGCGGTGGTTTGTAAATTCACATCAGTAAATGTCTGAACATGTCTGGTTTGACCAAAATTTACAAACACTAAAAATGGACTGAAATGTCATTTCTGGACTTTTGCTACTTTGCCAAGTTCTGGAAGAAAAGCTGAACTATACGCTCAGATGAAAGAAAACTGACTGTAATGTTCAGGAAAACACGAGCAGACATACATTCCTTCTTAATGTTGGACCGTAGGCCGAGCTGTAGAGCGAATACAGTTTTCTGTCACCACAGAATGAGAGAAGGCTGACCAAGAAAGAAACACAGGCATCTTAAAGCTTAACTGAAATGTGCCTGTGCTGACAAGCAAAATGCATTTTGGAGAAAAGCTCTATGCTCCAATGAGACAAACGTTGAGCTTTTTGGTCACAATGGCAATCGGTACATCCATAGGAGGCAGGACTTTCAAACCTTAGAAAACCCTGTGCCATCTGTTTCTGCTTCCTTAAAAGCAGAAACAATCAAACAAACTCTACTAATTGTGCCAAAAAAGGAACAAAATTAGTCGACTTCGTAGTTTTTAATGCTTTAAAAACAAGTAATTAAAAATTTAAAGTGAAAGACATTCATGTCCATGATGAATGTATGTAAACTTCTGACCAGACCTGCATGTATTATATTTCTATAATACCTCTAATGTTGCATCCAAAACAAAAGAAAAATGTTTAAATGCCAGACATACTCAGATTAAGTTGCGCTGTGTTGACTCAGCGTCTCCTGTGGTGCTTTTATCAGAGTAACAAGTGTGTGACACCGGTGTGTGTTTTATTATACAACTGTACGAGACAACTATCAAACTATATTAAAAGTGGTAAAATTATGGAGAAGGAGAAGCTTGGTCTAAAAACAGCCTGGAATGACACACAAATGTTATAATAAGAACACAATGACCGCCATGAAATTTACCTGATGAGTCAAAACTGTAAGACATGCTTAGAGGCCGCATGGCTAACAGAAATGCCCATGTTAGGAGGGGAAAAAAAGGAAAAAGAAGATGTTAAAATGAACAGTGATGTTAAATAGTAAATTCGGAAAGTTAGAATTTTAAAAAAAGGAGCTGAGCTCAGATTAATCCCAAGTGTTTCACAATAATTTTGAAGCAACAGAGCCACTTTACCCTCCTGCAGATACCAACAGAGAAACTGTTCCATAATTTGATGGCCCATTTTGAGATGTAAATGTAATAACATTATTTTAAGGCAAAATACAGACTTACCAAGTCGTTTTTTGGGGGATTTCATATTATTCTGACCATCTGAGTACAAAACATTTACCTTGTTAGATTTTCTCAACTGCATGTCGAATACAACAAAAAGGATCATTTTAATCAGGCAACACAGAAAAGGGCCATTTTAATGCTTTTTTGGGGGGAAAAATCTGAGATGTGGAATAAAGCCTAAATTTAGACGTGGCAAATTTAAGATAAAAGATCTCATTTGCGCATAAATTAATACAATAAGCTCCTGATTTGAAAAACATATGGTAACAGTGTAAGCAAAGAAGCCATTTATCCAAACTTAATTTCCTTTTTTGTAGAACTTGAGGAAAAAATGAACCTTTCGATTTTCCTAGATTTTTCAAGACTTTCTTGGAACCCTGTGAACTGAAAGAAAATTTTATCCGAAATAAACTTGACTGAATGATTATAACAACTAAAAGTAATTTATGCAACCCTTTAAAATGAAAGGGTCTTTCCTTCCCAGGAATGTCAAATAAATTCAGGCTAAAAAAAACAAATGAAGGTTCGGTGTTTTCACTCTGTGTGAACCTTGTTTAAGCACTTGGACATTTCTGGAAAAATTAGTAGATCAGAGTTGTTACACTAATTAAGACATACATTACTATAAGTTGATGTTTTGGGTTTTTTATACCCAGAATAAGTCAACAATACCTTTGCACTAATTTAGCACTAAGAATGTCTTCCACACAGTAGAGAATAATTAGCTGACCAATTCTGTTTAGAAGCCAGGCTGTACACATCATCCGTGCACCTCACCTAGACGGTGCCTTCGAATCATATCGGGTGAAACCGGGCGGAGCTTCCTTTCAGCCTTGATGTCCTCCAGCAGTCGCTCGTGGAGACTCCGCGGACGTGGAGGATGGGGCTTGAGCTTACGGGCTGAAACCTGAAACAGCAGCACGAGTGAGATCTTGGTAGAAAATGTGCATAAATTCATCTAGTTACGCTAAAGTAACATGAAATGCAGAATGTTCTATAAGGTTCCTCGTCAGCCAAACCTTTTTAAAAAAAAAAAAAGTTACATGTTTCCCTTGAAATGTAAACAAAAGATCCAGTAACCACCTATGTTAGGTGCTCTGACAGCTATTTCAAAAAAACATTAACTCTTGAAATGCTCGAATAAAAGAAAAACAGGCCCACAGCATCATGGATCCCCCACATTGTAGTTGACAGTGACCTTGAATTCTTTGACGGGATGAAAAATGTTTGTCAGGAGATTCTGAAAATGTATTACTATATCTTATCTTGAAAATAGAATTTCTTTCTGCTCCGCTTCCATTTTTAATCCCTGTCAGCTTATACTACTATACTATAGGACACATTTATTCTAACTAAGTGTAAAGGGTGCTGAATATGTCTGAATATGTCTTGCATTACAGTAAATTTGGAGTTGCTTACAGGATTGAGAGGAGGCCGTGATCTGATGAATTCAAGGATGATTTCATGTGCGCTCTTCTTTAATCGTGGGGGGATGTCTCCATTCACCTGGAACAGCAACATTTGATTTGATTAAAAATGATCCAACGTTGCATGTATATAAAAATAAATCCAGAACCGTAGGGGTAAATCCCTTACCATGACTTTTCTCAGCTTGTAGCGTTTGGAACGGATGTCGTCCATCAGCATTTCGTACGGCGTGAGCTGGTATTCAATGGGCAGTGGGTTGTACTGCCGCTCCTGAACCTTCTTTAACTTCACACCGTGTCGTAAATCGCGCATCACCTGCACCCAGAAGCGGGCCTGTGTGGAATATGTTTAATGTTATGTTTGGTAACACAGCAGCTTTGTATTTACCGTCACATGGTTTTATGTTAAATGTACCGGTGAGTAGGACAGGAAGTTTTCTCTCACCCAGTCAGCATTTTGCAGTTCATTGAGGTCTTTCTCAGGGTCCTCCTGCGTCTCGCCTTCCATCCGCCGAAGGTTCTGGTCAACAAGAAACGAGGGGAAAACATCAGCATGTCTACATCCAGAGTATGGCCAAGTGTGAAGCAGAACTACTCCTGGACAAATTACCGAAGTTATCGTAATGAACATGCTGTGTACTGAGTGAGTGTTGTCTCACGTGATCTTGACGATAACCATGTCTTCCTGTGCCAATAGCGCGCCAGAGATTATAAAATAATCAAATTGCCTTTTATGACAGTGTTTAACGTGCCTCTAATGAATCTGCTGTGCGAGCTACTCACAGTTTGGTTTAAGAAATGTCAGTGGTTTCACACACTTAACCTTTACATTCTGTCATTTTCAAGTAAAATGTTGGTGTGCGGTAATTTGATGTGATTTTCTTTTTGCAAATTCTCAAGTTCACTTTGTCCTATTAGAAAGATAAAACAATCTGACTAAACTGAGCTGAAGTTTTAATACATGCATTACATCTGCACAAGATCCCTTCACAATTTTTTATGACCAAACTATACTTTTTTAACTTTTAATTTGGGAACTATATTTGGTTTTCTGTACTCTATTTTGTTTTCACAAATTTATTTCATTCCTAAAATAAAACCTATATTTTCTAAGGTTTTTCCAGACTTGTAAGCTTTTTTTTCTATTGATACTTGCTACAATGCACATATATTTTCACCCCTCCCCCATTCATTGAGACAACTCTTGTTTCTCATTAACATAAATGAAAATACACTTAAATTAGCCTCTTTTTCTGGATCTTCTGAAAAGACAAGGGGATTCTACAAAAACAAGAGGTAAACAAGTGAAGTAATGTAAATAAAAATAACGATCCCTCACTAACCAAATTTGTAAGCAAACCCACTGAAGATCTAAAGCATGTTCCCTGCTTCAATGAGGTTAAAATTGATTCTATAAGTACACTAAGTGCTGCATAAGGCTGTCTGGATGAATCGGCCATAGATCTATAGCCATAGATCAGTGCAGCTCACATACACTACAAACATGATTACCTAAATGCTAATTTAATCAGTTAAAATAAATTTAGATTTTTAAACCCGACTTCTCTTCTTCACAGTACACATTAATCTGCCAAGTTCGGGTTGAATAAGCCTGATAACCCCACCATCCTTGTTTAATTGTATTATTAAGCAAGGATGGTGTTTAATAACACACCATGTGGCGTCCTGCCTCTGGTGCCGCAGTCGAGCGACAAACAGTCATCCTGCCTCAGGAATGTATTTTTCTTTTTTTGTTTTGCTTTTGTTGCATTTATCTTTATCAACCTGTAAATTTTAGTTGATAACAATAGTTCAATTCTTGCTCAAAAACTCCTATCTACTTAGTGACATTTTCCTGTTGGTTTCACCGTTTGGCAATAGAGTGACTGTTTTTCACTTCTGGCAGGCAAAACGGAACAATTCACACACACAACTACGTCACTGTTGCCAGGAAAACAAAAGCAAAGGTCACTGAAGGTCCTTGAGGAAGTCAGGCATCCTTTCTGTAAAGGAGAGTTTGACCAAGTGTGAAAACAGGTCTAAACGGTCTGGTAGTGTCAAGATTTTTCTCACCTCTTTGGCACATTTTATCTTCTCCAGAAACGTGTGAAGTTCTCTTGTCTCAGCATAAAGAGCTCGGCACACGGCCTGGTAATGGTTCGGAGCATCGGATGGGCTGGGCAGATGGGAAGAACATATCTACAGAAAGAGACAAAACAGTCGATGACTAAAAGCTTTTTAGAGTGCATGACACACATAAATTGTGAATTATAGCACATTCCCATGTATTCATCTCTTAGCAAAATAATATATTTTCAGTGTTATAATATAATACAACTGAGCATTTCATACCAGGTGTCTTATTTGCTTGTTTTTTGTAGTCAGAAAGAATCAGTGACTTATTTTTTTAATTTAATTTCTGACCTACAGATTCTGTTTTTGGCCAGTACAAATTTCTTTTCAAAGCACTGTAACATATGCAGGCTCATTAACATTAATTAAGTTTTGGAAAATATGACCACAAATGGAAAAACAAAGTGTTTCAGGATCCTTAAGAGAAGTAAATGTTTTACGTTTACCAGAATGTTAGGGGAATTACAAAATGAACCCCATTGTGCATCAAAAGCAAATGAGCATAAAAGGTCAGAGCTGATCAAGAGGCAGGTGTCTGATTTCAATTGATTAGTCTGTCAACCAGCACTGGGAGGGACAACAACCTGGAAACAGTTAAAGTCTGACAGTTTGGAGTTTTTATTCCTAACTCCAAATTGACAACATCACTGAAACCACAACGCTGAAAAAAAGAGAACAAAAATATCCGAGGTGAACCTGATGATCCGGTTAGTGGACCAATGTCTGACTAGCCCTTCCCACACACCATTTATGGCTGTCCTCTTTCACATATTTCTGTGACTAGTACAACAAAAGCCAACTGCTAGAGGAAAAAACATGTCACCAAATTATGTCCAAGTGAACAAAAACGAGGACCAGATGAACGACATTGTTCTGATGTTTGTCTGATGGGCGTGACCAGGATGACTCGGTAAAACGTTTGTCAGGTAAATGACTCCCTACAAGTGAAAGTACCAGCAGCCAAACATGGCTGCATCAAGTACGCTGCTTGTACAAAAAACAATTATCAGGTCATCGTTGCTTTTTTCTGACTCCTGATCCTTTTTGTAACCCTGGTCTCTTAACCTAATGAGAATGTTTTTTTGTTTTTTTTTATTTGAATCTTCATTTATTCATTTATCTCTAAAAAACGGTGTATTTAGATAGCTTTACTGCCTTTTACACCCCGCAGCTACTTGCGGACCTTAAGGTGTGACGACCACCAACAGGGGGATTTATTTACACCTGGACAGGTGATGATGTGTTGCTGCTCTGCTTGTTCAGAACTTTAACATAAGATGTAAATACAAGGTGGAGTATTCACATGAACATAAAGAGTCTTTTATAGAAGCTGCATATTTACCTATGTTTGCATTATAATAATAAGTAGGTGTGCCTTTACACTCTTATGAACTAACAAATATCAATGGCACAAACACAACAAAACATCTTTAGGCTAATTGTAGAAGTGTGAGGATTCTCTTACCGAAGGGAAATGCCAAACAAACGACTTTCTCATGACTTAACATCAATACTTGCATCAGATCAGTCCACAAGCAAGAGGTCAGCTGCTCCATGTTCACATTAATCAATAAAAAGCTATTTACATTTATTTTCAGTAGCTCAATTGTAATTACTGCAGTACAGCCAAAGGAGCATTGCCTTTTAAGGTCAAATGAAAACAAAAAGCTTCTGCGTCTTGAAAAAAAATGTATAAAAAGTTTCCAGTCCTCCCAGTCAGTGTTTGTGTTGTCATGGTGAACATTTAAGGGCTAGTTTTGCACAACCTGAAATTTTGCCGAGCTGCTACAAGGCTGATATTTAGGTGATGTCAATAGGTCCAAACTTACTGAACAAGAGGTTAGCGCTGGAGTAACAGACAGTACAACAGGCATTTATTATTCACGCGTCGATACAGTTTTTAGAAATTTTTAACTCACCAAGAGGACGTCTTTGTAACACTTGATGCTGCTCACTTCGCTGGCAGAGGAAACAGAGTCAAGTTCTTCATCCGCGTCATCTTCCTCACACTCGTCCTCTTCCTCAGTGGCCTCGTAGCCTTCGTCAGGACAAGGGTCGGTCTCAGTTTCCTGTGTGTTGGTCATCATGTCGATCAGTCGCTCCAATGGTGGGCTGAGCTCTCGCTCTTCGTTCTCTTTGAGGCCATAATCCAGAGCTTTGTAGATCATGACGCCCAGGGAGTAAATGACCTACAAAAGGATGTTGGAAGTAATTATTTTAATGAAGAAAACTTACACTTCTTTTCCTTAATGTCAAATTTATTCACAAGCCCACATGTCATTAGAGCAGTGCTTCTCAATTATTTCCTGTTACGCCCCCCCTAGCAAGAAGAAAACTATTCGCGTCCCCCACTCCCCACCGTGACTATCCATCTCTGCATAACATTTTATCCTTATTAACATTAAAGAAAAGAAAAAAAGAAAGACATATGGTCAAACTTACAAAGAATAACTTTATTAAATCGTGTTTTAAGTCTGTTTTAAGACGTGTTTTAAACGTTTAAACTGTAAACATGTTTGACCAACTAATTGCACCATTGCAAAATTAAATCAAATCAATAAATAATATTTAATAACTAAAAAAAAAAGAAAAAAAAGCAGCCTGTTCCCCAGGGTCACATGCGCCCCACTATTTGAGAACCACTGCATTAGAGTAATTCAATAATTTTCTGTTCACTTGATGTGAAGTACTCCACTACTACGATCTTTAAAGCTGATAACACAGTTTTACGTTTCGTCCCGACCGCAAACCCTCATGGAATAATCTCACTGTATGTCTGAGAACAAACAGAGCTCCACCACCTACAACAAACAGAGAGCGTCTGCAGAGTTAAGGCTACAGATCATGTCCTCAAACCCAAATTTAAAATAAAAAGGCATCCATGGCCCTCTAAATTTGCCCA